>CM054120.1:182477617-183077617 GCA_028673005.1 Tanypteryx hageni | reverse complement strand
TTTGATGCGGATTCTCATAGATAACGATAACTCGATGTTCACATGTCCAAATGAATGGGAAGTTGAACCAAAGGTAATGTATGTTTTCTTATAAATATTTCTATGAAAATCCAGTCATCAATGTATAGTTTAATATTTTCTAGAAAGGTCTATCAAGTGAACTTAAATGTTTTTATTCTCAGCTTCTCTTCTGGTCTTAGTTGTATCGGTTAATTTTGTTTTTGGCCTTACTCATTCTTTTTAATTTTTCACCTTAAAACATGATGAAATTCCTTCTTTAATGGTGTATCTTTCTATTCCTACTGGAGACCATAAGATTATAGTAGTTGACCATCTTTCTCAAGTTTTGCATTGCTGGTATGTTTTCTTTCATTTCCATTTGCAACTGATTTTTAATTCTTTCAAGTTCTAATCCCTTTGTCGTGCAGAGAACAATTCAATACATTCAATGATAGAAAATAGTTATCAAAACTGTCGTACTTGGTCACAATTAGCCCTTGCAATATCTAGGTACAGTGGAATCCCAATTTAAGGTTTCTCCATTTAAGGTTTTCCTGCATTTAAGGTTATATTTTTGTGGCTCGGACCAAACCTTCATATAAATAATGTATTATATTACCAGATTTAGTGTTTCTCTATTTTGTGAATTGCCTGCATTTAAGGGACAAAATTCTCGTCCCTAGATGGACATCGCCTCGATTTAAGATTCGTTTACATTATGCGATGCAGCAATATATTATTTAGTGGAGTTGTAATGTAATAATTCACATCCATCAATGACACAACACATACCGGCATTGTTACATTAAATAAACAGATAATTAATATTTTGTCGCGCCGTGTTTTGTCAATCCACCTTTAGTCCTTAAGTCATCTGTTACGTATGTTACAAAAGTTGCGGTGACATCCTTACATGAACATGGATTTTTTTACGTTTCAGTTTCAAAGCGCTCGCTTGCTAACATGTGACGTGTTAGTTAGTTGTGCCACTCGTTTGTACTATGGCCATATTATATGTTAACCCGAAAGGGAAACAATCCCCCAAAAAAAGGGAGGTTTATTCAGATCAATGCTTTTGTTACATCAAGGTTATGTTATTCAAACTTCAGGTGTACCTACTCATCCATTGCTGGAGCAGTTCCCTACACTGCACAAGATCAGCAATTATATTTGTGTATTTCGTATAAAGCGCCGAAATTTAACAAATGTCCTTAAAATCTAATGACTACAAGGACATGGGAAATTCCAACATCTGCTAGCATTGTCATTTTGTGTGCAGCGTTGTGCATGCTCAGTCGATTACACATGCTGGCATGTCTGCCAACGCTCACTGCACTACTTCATTGCTGGATAAATTACAGTAATCCCTCCATATTTGCGGGATTAAGTACCTAAAAAACAGCGCGAATATAAGAACCGCGGATATAGATACTAAAAGTATATCTAAAAATTTGGGTTAGGGGAAAAACTACCCCCTGTTCATATAATAATAACATATTTTAAAAATTTCCCTTTGGTAATTGTATGCAATCATTTATTTTGAGATAAAATATTCCATATTTGCTTGCATAGTTCATGCACTCTTGCTTCTCAATGTGGAATTAACAATAGAGAAAAGTGAAAAATAACTTTTTCGCTCTTCTCGCACTTTTCTCGGCACTCTTTTAACTTCCTTTGCATTTTGGGGATATTATCAAAATATGCTTGCAGGCAAGTACAAAAAGATTGTAGAAACTACAGTTAAGCACGTGTGAACCGGTGGCGTAAGAGGAATGCTACAACATATTCTCACAAAAGATCTTTCGACTGACAGCTGACCAGTAATGCTATACAACATAGCATGTTCTAAAGAACTCCACATTTAATTAAGGCTAACATGAACTATGTTTCATCCATTGATACAAAAAAAGAAATAATGAAAAAAAATTGATATGATGATCTTACAGACCAAGGTGAAATACTGAAAAAATTAGTGTTTTTTAACAGGCAAAGTGTTGGAGTTGACTTTAAGTTCAAATAACTAGAAGCTTATAATTTTTGCCATCTAACTGCTACAAATTAAAATAATATACATTTTTGAAACTTTTCTGTATTGGTAATGTTTTTAATTATATTTTATCAAAAGTATTTTTTTTAATCGAAGCTATTTCATTTTCTCTCTCGAAGAGCAACCTACTGGGCGGCCCAATATTTTAATTTAATTGGCAAATTGTACATCTGTTTACCATACAAATAATATAAAATGAAGCTCAATACCTTTTGTCTTCTAATATAATTATTCCTCTACTTATCGGAATTGAAATATTTTACCTCTGCTATTATGTTTCAGTCGCTTGTTTATCAATGACTCAATCTGAAGATTAATCTTTATATACAATCAGCTTACGATTCATAATGAAAGGTCTCATAAAAATGCTATATATAGAAAGCTGGTCCTTGGTTTCTCTTCTATTCATCATTCAAGTTATACTCTAAACAAAATACTTCTATTATATGAAGATGATACAGTTGTCGAGAGGATTCTCACCGTGTTTCATATGTTTTAGCGAATGAGCAGTGTACTGTGGTCGGCGAGCGTGAATAAGTGAATTTACCTTCCGCAAACATTGAAATTTGCTACAATAATTTCTGCGCGAATATGGAGGGTTTACTGTATCTCCGATAATCCATATGAGCTCAATTATATAATGCATTCATCATTGTATACGAAATTCAAAAATTAAAACGATCTGCATGCTCGGTTGATTCCTGCTATAGGTAAGTACGTCTCTAGTGTGTTTATTTGCATAAATTTTTTAGGAAAGTTAGTCACGGAAAAAATAAAGATCATAAATGCCTGTAACTGGACAGGAAGCTTACCTTTAAATTAATCTGTACACCTAATATTTGTTTCAATTAATAATAATTTAATATTAATAAACTGCTGTTTAATCATTTAAGGTATTACTCGATTTAAGGTACAAAAAACTTGTCCCCCAGGCAAATGTTAAATGGGGGTTCCACTGTAGTTATAATAACAGTTTATACCAAGGAGGAAGGAGTACTTTCTACCCTCCAAATAAAAGTCAGTCATTTAAGTATTTATTTAAAAGTAAGTGAAAATACTAAGTTTAGAGGTAAAAATAAAAAATTCATTTGTAGTATTTATTCAGTGTTAAGCGAGTTATGGTGATTGTTTAATCATCTCTGTAAATTGATACTCTGTCCTTCATCAGCTGTGCAATATTTTCAGATCTCAGAATTTAATCATTCTCCATCACTAAGGCCTTAATCCCTGCCATTTAAACAAATATTTTAAGGTTTTCTGCTCGCATCTATTGCCATTTATGGCAAATTTGCAAAATATATCTTGAGATTGTCTTTTTTGAGGTGTTTGAATTCTACTAGTTTGCAGGGCAGAATTATTTGAAAATAAAAAACTTCTAGCTTTTAGCTTCATCAAGTGTCATTTTTAGAAGTTTGCATTTTTCAACAATTAGTGTCTCTAGTAGAGAAATATCAGCCATCCAGAAATTTGCATATAAAAACTAACATTTGCTAAAGAGCATCTGAAAAAGTATTTCAGAAGAGTATCTTAACAAATACACCCATCCCTTGGGTTTACGAACGTAATTCGTTCCTCAAAAACCCTTTGTAATGCGAAAATTTGTAAATCGAAAACCCTATTTTCATTAATTTATATGGGAAAAGTTACGATTGGTTCCTGAGCCCAAAAAATCACCCATTTAAAATAAAATCTCAAAAATCATTTATTTTTTTATTCATCATAAAATCACTGATGCAAACATTATTACAGTAGGTTGTGCAGGTTTTCATAAACAACTTAATTTATAAACTTTATAAAAGTTATGGTAATGAAGATGAACTGCTGTTATAAACTTCTATCGGATTGTCGACGCCTTCGTCTTCTGAAATTGCAGAACGTGAAATTCCTGAGGTTGATCGTTGAAAAGACGAAGATGGATGAAAAAATGAGAGAATAGAAGTTTGTTTTGCTTCTCATTTCTTAGAATCATAGAGCAAATGATAACATTGGATTGCTTCATCAATGCAAGTTTTACATTACCTACTCTTTTCCAGATTTGGGTCGTTCTCATTCAAAATTGTAGTAACAGCATCAACAGCTGCAAAGAGCTCCAATTTCTTCATGTCAAATGTTTATGATGGCATCTCATCTTTTTTCTCTTGCTCTTCCTGGGACAAATGTGTGTCAATTTGAATCAACTCTTCATTGGTTAGCTCTTCACTGTGCAATTGTAACAAATCTTTCACATCGTTGTCGTCTACTCCTTCAAAACCTATTTTGTTTGACAGATAATGTCCTTTCGAATTTTTTTTACGGTCACCTCAACACCTTGAAAATCATGAACATAATTGGGCAATAGCTTCTTCTAAACACTTGGATGACCCGGAGCATGATCAATAATCAAAAGTGCTTTGTTGGTGAGATTATTCTTGGCACAATATTTCACTATGAAAGGAGAAAGATAGTTGCTGACGAAGTCTGTGAAGATTTCACCAAGTAATAGAGTTCTTTAGTGAAATATATGAATTTCTCTTCCGCATCATGGCATAGGGCATCTTTGGTTTGTGAAAATTTTCTTCGTAAAATCGAAAAATGTTGTTCATAAATAGAAAAATAGGTATAAATATCCGTTCTTCGTAAAATTGAAAATTCATAAATCGAGTGTTCGTAAACCAAGGGATGGGTATATAGGCATGACTAAGTTTTAATTGGCAGAAGTGGTAAAATATACAATTTTTCATCCTGATAAACTTGGCATTAATGCAAAGAGCTGAACTTAAAAAGTTTTTCCATTGAGTTGTCTACAGTTATCATGTTACAATTTTATTTATTACCTGAAGTACATCATAGATTGTATGCCTTCAGATTAAAGATTTCGACAAGCCTTTACTCTAACCTCTTTGTCAAAACTTTATTAGGTCTCTGCAGACTTTTTGGTATGCTTAAAGAGAAGATCTTGTCCTGTTTTCTTTGAAAATTTTTTGGCATAAATTTACTTTTTGCTACTCGGCACGTTCCTTAACAAATAGTAAGCTGATATCAGACTGTCCATTAGTGACTTTTACCCTAAGTTATATTACTAGTGTTTTTATTGTGGTGTATTTAAGTTTAACGGGAAATGCCTTCATGAAAGTTGTCTTTAACCTTTAGCAGGCATGCGGTTCCAAAAGGGACTGCAAAGTGTATTTGTGAATGACCGTGCAGTCCCTTTAGGGACCATTAAGACTTTATTTGTTTCCAGGCAGATTAGTTTGGCTTCAAATGTAATAATGAGATTGAAATTTTTAGGAGGCACTTCAAATGGCTTGCACTATATGATTATCATGACAGACTATGCTTTGAGTTAGAGTTATGTTCGTCAACTCATTCTAAATCAACCCCATGTCACTCGTGAGTATTGGTGCACATCTTTTGCATTCAGTTTGGAGGTTAGAGCCGCTGAGAGCTTTCTATACTCTCTTTCAAAGCCATATTTTCTTTTGAGAATTTACACATTTTATAATTAATAGTTCATTTTTGAACCCATTATAAAATAGCTAAGAAGCTTATGGAGTTGTATTAGGGAATCCGAGGCAGGAATAACTGTGTCAGAATCGAGCAAGAGTTGGATCAAAGGCGGAACACCCTCCATCGACCTGTGTTTCCACCTATATCACACCAAATGGAACTTATAAAATGATATAAAAAGAGGAGAATCATATTAAATGAAATGGTAAATTTTTATTATAACTTCCATTCAAGTGTTCATGTCTGTTATTACTTAATCGTTTCGAGTTTTATAGTGGGTATTTACAGTACATAAATTGCGAGTGTCGATAGTAAATTCACTGCCACATGCTTGCGTCTACGTTTATACTTGCAAAAGACGAAGAATTCTACTAATTATATGCGCAGACCTTGTTTCAGAGAAGGGGAATCCATGAAGAGGCCGACTTTTTTAAATCTCACCTGTCAACTTATTCTAGCATGAATTTATTTTTTTTCCTCCGAACTGGCCCAAAAATAGGGGTGCGAGTGGTGCACGAGGGTGTGCGGTACATGAGTAAATATGGTATTAGTTTTATTTTTTTAGCGTTTAATATGGGACAAAGGCATTAGCGTATAGCCCTGGGGAAATTTGGCGACTGCACGTGCCATAAGCATAATGCTGTCTTCTAGGGGTAGAAAAGGGTATATGTACGTAGTTTTCTCTGGTAGATGGCACTGGTGTTATTTTTGTTATGTCAAATTATTCAAAACCCCCTTACTGCCCATTGTCACATAAGTCGGACCTCCCTCTACCCCCTTGGTGCGTGACATCATATATGGACGGTCCATATAGGAAAAATATGATTTTGTTAGGAGTTAATGAAACAACACTATTGTGGCATTATCTGCTATCTCTATCATTGAAATGGTAATCACATGCTGGGGGCCATTAAGTCATTATTATTACCAATTCCGTTATTCAGCATTTTCCGCTGCTGTAGCCAGGTTGCATTAATGACGGTGACCGGCAATTTCATCATATTGGTGTTTTTTCCCCCAATTTCACCTTAAATCAAGGTGTTTATTTTAGTGAGGCCCCGATTTTGTCACTAAATGTGGGTTTTTCACTAAATCTGGTTTCACTAAATGCGGGGTTATAATACATTGTTTACATAGGATCTTGGCTGGGACCAAAAAATATATTCACTAAATTCAGGTTTTTTTACTAAATGCAGGGTCACTAAACTGGGGTTTTACTGTATCTAATGTTGTGAGCCAGGAGCCAAACCCCTTCTTTCCCACTACCCTTAGTTTTGTTATCTGCTGTGTTTTCTGGAACTGTAACCCCGTGGATAATGAGGGTCTACTGTATGTCACCACCCAGCAAATCATATAAAGGAGAATTTGATTTATTTTATATTTTTTTTCAGGAGGCTTTCCATTTTCCACAAAAAATATCACCTAAATTTATAAAATTGTAATATGAAAACACGTAAGTTACAATTGTGGAACTTTCCCGTGCTACCAGTTTATCATAGACAAACAGTTTCAGTGGTTTACATGCTAGATAGACTCAAAACTGATTACTGAACAATAGAGTGTACTCGCCTGAAATCAGTTAATATTTATTAACATATCTGTTCATGTGATGCGTTGATTTAAATTTTTAATAGCTTTTTGTTTCTTGTTTCACAGATTCCACCTTTGAAACTGTTGAACGAAGCTCAGCACTCGAAATATATTTCTGTTACTGTATCCTCAGTAGATACTGTGTCCTCGTTTTGGATTCAAGTATGTCTTCAAACTATTTATCCATTTTGTAATGTTTCTGTGGAGATGTTTCATTTTGCAAAAATATACAAAGGAATATTTACAATTGTATTACTTTAGCTCCATAGACTCATTTCTACCCTGGATGAGATGGAACGGAGGTTAGCTGACTACTATAGAAACAATGGGTCAACAGGACAAGTAGTAATGGTGAGTGTTGAATTTTAAAGTATTATTTTGAAATCTTCATTTGCCATTTTGGTAAATTTATTGGGTCTTCTGCAGTACCTAGAGCCACATTTTCTTCAAATACCAGCTCACTAATTAGAATCTCAGTAGATCCTCGTTATCATGGTCACCAGACTTTGCACTGTGCAGTGTTCTATGCGCACCAATTCCTTTAACTGCATGACTTTCGGCAAAGAATTCAAATAAACTTCATGCTGCTTCTTGATGTCATAAACTGCTGAGACCTGCATACCACACACCTCATGCAAACTTTTTGCTTAAGCCCTCTTATCTAGTTCCTTTATTATTGCTGCTTTTTTCAATGTTGTAAGCATAAGATGCTCATATTTTGCTTCACTTGTTTCTGTGAATGTATCATTGTGCAGATTTAATTTCTCAGATGCTATAGTGAGGTTTGAAATAACCTGATAATGTTTACTTTAGCAGAAAACCACTTATGCTAATGTGCTGAGGTTAGAAATGGATAGCTGGTAAGCACAGGATCTATTAAGTGGTGAGCTCATGAGTTGGCTTGATGATTATTCCTTCTGTTTCATGCTAATTTTCTTAGTTTTTGTGGACATGAGAATTAACTGGAATCCTGAGAAATTTTACCTGACAATTTGTGTTTTTAGATCAGAAATAATTATATTCAAATAAAAAATTTACTGCATTTTCAAATGAACCTACTGGAAACCACGTACAGTGTATTCTGTTGATGTGGTAATGGTAATGACTTTGGATTATCTGATACTACAAACTATTCACTTTTATGGTATTGAGATTTTCCTGTAATGTTTTTCCTCAGGGTTATTAGAAAACGGTCAGGCAAAGATTGTTCTTATTCATTCCCTGGTGAGATAAATGCTTAATGAAATAATGTATTAACCCCCATGCGCGGTTCTCAGTACGCTGTACGTCAGCGGCAGGGAGGCCCTATCTGTGGTTGAACGTGCACTGTACGTTCCGGCGCGCTTCGTCTTGTTTTAATTTTTTCGGCCAAGCTAGCGGCTTTATCGGAGAATCATAGAACAGCATTGTCTTCTAGAGGGATTCAGCTTCGTAAACATATCCTTCGGTACATGAATAGGCACTTAGAAAGCTAAAAAAACACTCAAAAATATTTTTTATCTCTCTTCTGAGCAGGCCTGCTTCGTAAGCATTTCGAGGGTCTGTTTCACTCTCCTTTTGTGTATATTAGCACGGTATCTGGTTAGTCTCACTCCTGAGTCAGGCATCTCATCTTATATTGCTTTCTAGTTCTCAGTCGAGATATTACTTTTGTGAGAGGAAGTTGAGACACCCGTGTTCGAAGATGGAGAGCAGTAATAGTGGTTCATTTTCGAGAGATGAAATTGAAAGATTACTTGAGGATTACATGTGGATTCCGGCAGTGATAATTCTAGTGAAGAAGAGGTTGATTTCGCTGAATTAAGTGTGCCTCAAGAATCTGAAAACGAAGACGAAAATGATGGTGGTTCATCTGGTAGGGCCGACGATTTTCACAACGCATGGGTTTGGGTTGATTTTGACAGACAAAATGTTCCAAGAAAAATTCCATTTATTGGTGAGTTTGGTCCAACTACTTCTATTACTAATGTTCTTGAGTCTTTTACAAATTTTTTTGATACCACCCTAGTTGAGACAATTGTTTTGGAAACTAACAGGTATGCCGAGAATTATTTAAAAAATGTTGTTCTTTCCTCCCGATCTCGATTTAACAAATGGAAACCTGTTGATCTAGCGAAAATATATGTATATTTGGGAATCGTCATGTTAATGGGTATTGTACAAAAGCCTACACTACGTTCTTATTTTTCAAGAAATCCACTTTGGGAAACTCCAATATTCCCCAAAACAATGTCTCTAGATAGCTTTGAAAGTATTTCAAAATTTTTTCATTTTGTTGATAATTCAAAAATTATTAGTTATACTGGAAACAAAAAATTGTTAAAAATTCAACCTATCATCGATTATCTACAATGTAAATTTCAAAGTATTTATTTACCAAAAGAAAATATTGTTGTGGATGAATCTCTAACACTTTGTAAGGGACGTCTGTCATTCAAGCAATATATTCCTTTGAAGTCTTCTAAATTTGGAATAAAGACTTTCGAGCTTTGTGAATCGGGCACTGGGTACTTATGAAATTTTATTGTTTACTCTGGGGCCGATTCTACAATTTCTGTTTCTGATACTCCAGATGGACTCAAAACATCAGCAATAGTAATTAAATTATTGGAGCCTTTATTTCAAAAAGGTTATAATTTATGGATGGATAACTACTATAACTCACCTGATTTGGCGAAATTTTTAATGAACCGAGGTACTAACGTTGCTGGAACATTACGTTCAAATAGAAAAAATGTCTCAAAAGAGATAAAATCTATAAAATTAAAGAAAGGGGAACACATTTCCAAAGTAAGCAATAATGTAATGATCATGAAGTGGAGAGATAAAAAACCGGTTACATTCATATCGACCTTTCATACCAATAACTTTCGAGGAAAAGGCGGAGTTTCTAAACCAGTATGCATTTTAGAATACAATACAGCAATGGGTGGGGTTGATCTAAAAGATCAGAAATTACAGCCCTACCTACTTGAATGCAAAAAAAAACAATAAATGGTACATTAAATTATTCAGATGATTGTTAAATGTTTCAGTACACAATGCACTGGTAACCTTCAATAGTTCTCGAAATAAGATGAACCATCTCAGCTTTCGCCTTCTGCTAATAAGTCAGATTTTAGAAAAATATGGGACTATTTCCGAGTCACCAAGCGCCAGACGACCCCCCGTAAATCCGTCACCACGCCGTTTACTCGAAAGGCATTTCGTAGAAAAACTACCGCCGACCGGGAAAAAAGCAAGGCCACAAAGAAGATGCACAGTGTGCTCGGCTAACGGGAAAAGAAAGGACACCATATACTGGTGCCCTGACTGTGATGTGGGCCTGTGTTTAGAGGAATGCTTTAAAAATTACCACACCAAGGTAAATTTTTAAGCATAGAATCAAATGTCCGAGACTGTACGCTGAATACAACTCCCAGTATATCGTAAGTAAAGCCTTTTTTATATTCATTAATCATTTTTAAATAACCTACAAAAGTTTTACGTAATTTAATATGTAATTAAAAGAGATATAAAACATCATATAACAAGCTGCACGCTCAGCGATTTTTGCGAAATTTACTACCACAAACAAGACCTTCGCATGCGGAAATCTCGACCGGCTTGAAGGGTTAAAGAATTTAAATGATATTTACTTTCTTTTTTAAGAAAAATCGCCATCCACGAATGAGGATGTTAGGCAGATATGTGGTAGAATGTTAACTTTAGCTTTTTCCAATCTAGACCATCACTTTACATAATGCAGTGGTTCAACAAAATCATAGTTCATTAGGACAGAGCAGACATTGTTGTCTTTCCACTTTACACAAAATATGGCATTATTCTCATCAAAACGGTAATCGTAGGTTCCTCTGTTTTTTTTTTCATTTCCTTTGCAGGCATAATAAGGCAATTATGAACTCGATTGTCTCTTACAGTTCCCATTGCTCTGCTTGTTTTCTTTTTGAGGTACACCAGTAATGCATAAGTGGTGAAATAATTATCGAAGAAAACCATATGATTTGAGGGATTTGGTATTTGGTTCAACAAATTGATCATGACAATATCGCCTACATGTAAAGATTTTGAATGTTCTGGTGGTTGTTTATTATTTTTTCCACAGTAAACATCAAAGACATAACAATATACCCCCATTTGTTCCAAAAGCAGAATATATAGGTTGTTTTTTAACCACCTTGGCTTCACAAAGTCAAACTACTCTTCAAACACCAGCAGATTCATCTCCTTTTATATCCTCTTTGACTGATTTCTTAGTAGCATCATCTTCTTTTGTAATGGTATTCGGAACCTAGACTTGATTGGAACTGGAAATATCTTGCGGTAATGAATTAGCTCTACATAAAACGTCATCATCAGATTCCTCACAGTCCATCAGTTCATCTAAATTTAGTGGAATAATACTGACATGAAACTCTTCAGCATTTTTCATAATCACTGGATTCTTTATTCATTATAGCAAGAACGGCCTCCTCCAGTCCATCAAGTTTTTTTGTATTGTATATAGTTTATTCCAATATTGTACCTACAATGCAAAATCAGTTACATGTATAAGTGCCTAACGTCCTTGTATGAGGATGGCATAAAATAACTTTAAAAATAACACAATTATACAAATAAATATAATATGATTTTTACTTACGGTAAATTAGAGTATTTATAACCAAATGCATTTACACAAGTTATAAAATACTGTTATTTATTTTAATTCATCACATATTTCTTTGTAACTACATGCACAATTATTTTCGTGCTTTTTGTTTGGTGATCAACTAAAGACTAAACATTTCCAATGAAGTAGTATGCATGTAAATAGTCTCCGAGACTTACCCCATTTATACAAAAATATAAATGGAAAGACGTAATACATTTTGGCACAATAGGAATTCAACTAGCCGTCCTCAATCAAGGACGGCCAGCGTTAATGGGTTAAAAATGGGTTTAGGCTATGAAAAATTATATATTCTCATGTCCTGTTATAAAAAATTGGTTTGTCCAAATAAAATTATATGCAACACAACGGTATAATTTCCACCATTTAACATAATATAATTGTACAACATTGTGTTTTTCAGATTTGATCAAAATGCAATTCCAGAAGGTTACACCTTCAATAGCAAATTACAGATTTTTCCTATTGTTTACGGGTAAGGTGTACTATTGGGTGCAAAAGTAAATGCAAGGGCTATGCGGGATTGCCTATCCGACACCCTGCGAAATCGCCGGTATGAGAAATTTTGAAGTCAAGCAAATCATCTGCCATTTCCTTAGCTCCAAACACACGCATATATGGTGGTATTATACACCACTTCATAGCTCTGTATTGTTATGAATATCAGGAATAATAACGTATTTAGAATTGAAGTAAAGCAGACTGTTTTAAGCTATGCTTTACTTAAACGCTATGGTTACAGTTTTTCACTCTAGCATTTGCGCAGCATAAGTTGCTGCGCTCGTCTGAGCACAAGTCTCGTATTCACAGATAGGCAGATCTGGAGTTTGAGTCCAGGCATATTATATTAATTTTTTTTTATTAAATGTATTTGATTTTCTCTTGGAACTCTTATTAAATGTTAGTTGTGCCAAAATATTCTCCTTAATTGGAAATGATTTTTTGAGTTCAGAATTTTAGCATTTATCATCGCGACCAAGGTTCTAGAGATGGTCTTCAAATTAACTATGAAATTGAATGGGCTAAAATAACATCCTCAGGAATTAAAACACTTATTGGCATTATCTACCATCCTCCAAATAGTGGAATTGAATCTCACTTTTTTTCCCTTACCCAATAAGCAAATAATTCTTTGGGGGGATTTCAAATTATCAATCGAATGGACTGGAGGTGGCCAAGTCTCCAAGAACAACTTCGATTCGTGGTTTCTCGAGCATTTATCGAAGGTGCAGGCATGTAATCAGTGCAATTTCTGTTGCGCAAGGAAATTTACAATTTACAACAGTTTCAGTTGGTAGGAATGTGCTTTGCTCGGACTACTAGTTCCTTGAAAGGACCTTTGAACCCTCCTCCGCTCAGAACCCTTCATACCTCCCCCACCTGACCGTGAGGGAAGTTTGACTTGCAACCGTGCGCTTTCCCTCATTGCCTAGAATTAATTCTGCCGTAGTCGCTCTCAAAAGTCCTCGATTCGAAAAACAATTAAAGTAGGAAAAACATCCTTTCCAGATATGTCACAATATATAAATTTATACGCTGTAAATATTAATATTATCTACAACCTTTTTTGAAACAATCTTTTAACACGTTCGTTGCAGTCCAAAAATCTAAGAAATTATCGCAAAGGAGTGTAACTTTCGGACTAAAAATACAATATAGCTTTGTTTTTTAAATTTATAATGTATTTTTCTGTAGAATTAGTGAAATGTTTTTTTAAATAAAAAAAAGATAAGGAGGACATCATGTGATGTCCGCACCGCGGATACTCCCAAGATAAACTAACCCTTTTATTGCATCTAAAATATCACCAAAGCATAATATTCCGAATATGGTTTCTAGGTTTCAAGGAATGTAAATATGAAAAAAGTGACTTATATTCAGATAAATTCTTATAAATTTATGGGTGTGACGGGCTAGGGTTTCTCGGAGAGGAAAGGGCACAAATGAAAGTTACACGTAATAACACACGTTTAATCGCCTGGGGCGCACACTACATTGCAAGCTTCCACAAGAGAAGAAGGAACTGACGCGCACCCTGTTGGCTGCTTACAGAAACAAAAAAAAAATGAGGAGCAAAGTCCGTTATCAATCTCGTTACATGGGTTATTTTTAAGTAATAGTTATGCAATCCCCTTTAAAAAGGTTTATTTATAATAAAATATTTATAGTATTCTTTCACAATAATTGATTATTATTATTCTTACTATAATTGACAATAATATCTACAATTTACAATAATAGTTTAAATTTACAATAAAAGTTACAATTTACAATAATAATTAAAATTTACAATTATATTTGAAATTTACTTTATAACTAATTGTTTCGAGAAATACAATTATTAATTATTATTATTTTTTATATATAGTTACTAAATATCAGTCAGTCCGTCTGTCCATCCGTCTGTCTGTTCGTCCCCTCTTTTATCTGTTGGACAGTTTGCAATAGAGAAATACTGTAAAAGCCATTTTATTTCTGCAAACTAGTAGAGCTTGAGAAAACTATTTTCGTTTACATAAGTGTCCCAAGTTCGACTCCAGGAGATGATTATATTTTCCCATATGTTTACACAGGAGTTTCGATTTTTCGATGTGCAAGGGTTTATTCCATAATTCATTCAAATGCGTAAATATGGACCGAATTTCTCCGTTTCTGCTTTATTCGACGGCTAAAACTATAAAATATCTTATTCGTGCAATGATGTTCAACGATCGGTTTAGTTCGAAAACTAAAACTATAAAAAAATTATTTACATTTTGAAACGTAAATAATTTGATATATTTCAACAACTAAAAATATAAAAGAAAAATGTTTTTCCACTTTTTCAGCATAAACATATTTTGATATTACATTTAAATAACGAAGTAAATAAAAACAGTATATATAAAAAATAATAAGGCTTACTTGAAATTTCCTACAAAAAATCCAAAAACTTGTTTTCTAATGAACGGTGCATTCGACTAGAAAACGACACACTGTTCGAAAACCCAGAAGGCACTGAGTCTAAACTCTCCTGCAGCCTTTTTCCCGAAGTCGAATCCTCGTCACAGGAGAGAGAGAGAAGTGAAGGAGAAAAAGTCTCGAGAGGGAACACCATATGATGTTGCCCGTAACTGCGCTATGGCAGGACGACATCATATGTTGTCGCCCGCATCGAACATGTTAAGCGCAGAACTTCAGAGATTTTTAAATTTTTTCTGTTTTCGCAAAAATTCTCCTCTAAACTTCCTTATTTATTTTAAATGAAAACAGGAAATTTATGGAGAATAAACTTTTCTAAAAGTTTCTTCTCAAAATATTTTGTCGTGAATCCCATAGTTTTCGAGATATTTAGTTCTTTTGTAAATACACTCGCATACGCTAGCGTAATATTTTATGTAAAATTAAATAATCTGCAAAGAAATAGCGCTGTTTTTTCCCAACGCCACCTCTATACACTTAAAAGGGAGTGGCCTGGGCACGTTTTCGTCAAACTATGCCTCATGAACGTGGCGCAAGGGAAACGAGCCAGTCTGACAGAGGAAGAATAATCACCATGCATTTGAATGGATCAACGGACACTGAGATAGTGATTGCAATGAGTCGGGTCATAGAACTGTGAGGAAGTGGATTCAACGCCACTAAGAAGAGGGTGATAACTGGACAAGGAGTAGACCTCGTTCAGGTCGCCGCCGCTTGACAACGGCAGAGGACGACGAAGCCATTGCACAGGAAGCAGAAAACCATCCTCTGCATCACAGCTCGATTAGAAAAGAGCATGCACGAAGACTTGACTGCAGGAGGTGGACTATAAACCGCCGCCTGCGGGAGCAAGGTATAGTAAACTTCGTGCCTGCCACCAAAACTCTTCTGCTGCAACACCACAAGGAAAATCGCCTTGCTTTTGCCCTGCAGAATGTTGGCAACCCGCAAGCCTTATGTGACCTAAAGGCATGGTGCGATGAGAAGATCTTCAGGAGTGACCAGGAAGGGCACTTGACCCTTTGGAGGTGCCGGGGCACCAGGTTAGTATAGTTTGAGTATAGTTGTCTCTTTTGCTATAACACGCAACAGAAAATAATTTTGACGCAATAGGGGAAACATGGCATTTATTTTCAAATTAAATATCTTGCTACAATACTTTATTTTGACGTGTATCTTTTTTTAAAGATATGATCCTGCCCATATAGTCCGTGCGCAGCATTCCGGGCGGATATCCCTCACGTTCTGGGGCTACATGTGTGCAGATTCCTGGTCGACTAAACTCGGAGCACTATGTCTAGATCCATGAAGGCACCCTACTCCCCTCCCTTTGTGAACGGTGGCCTGAGCAGGATTTATACACGGTTGTGCAAGACAAGAGCGCTGTGCACACCTCCCGGAGGACTAAGGCCTGGTTCGCCGAACAACCTGAGCTCCAGCTCCTACACTGGCCACCAAGGTCCCCAGATCTCAATCCAATTGAGAATCTGTGGGGCCTTATCGTGAAAAGGTGGGAGCAGCGCGAAGGAGATTGCAACCAGGAGGCCTTAACTGCTCATGTCCGGGAGGAGTGAGATAACATAAGGCATCACCCGTAGGTATGCACGGCCTTGATGAAGTCTATGCCCCATCACCTGCAAGAGGTCATTGGCACGGAGGTAGACTAGACCACCTATTGAGTGGGGTCTGTCAAGAAGGATTTTGGTGGCAGGCATGCAGTTGACTTGACTTTGATTCTGCGGTCGGTTTCCCATAATCCACATGCTGTAGTGAAGCCTTCGTGAATACTCTTTTCCATTCGAGCCATGATGCAGAGAATGGATTTCTGTATCTCGGGCAGTTGCTTCATCGTCCTCCACTGATGGCATGCAGCAGCGACCCACCTGAATTCTATTTCTTGCCCAGTTATCACCCCCTTTCTTCGTGGCCTTGGATCCGCTTCCCCATGTTCTGCATGTCACGACTCATTGAAATTGTTTTCTTAACGTCCGTTATTCATGCAAATGTATGGCGTTTATTTTTACTTTCAGACTCGTCGAAAAATAAATAAATTTCAGACGTTTAGCATTATTTTTTTAATATCAGCAAATGTTTCACATTTGCTCCTGAATTATAGCCAATCATGCATTCAACTGGGTGCTTTCACCAGAGCCCTAGATATGAATAATTTCGTTCGAAAAACGTTATTAAATATTAAAATCATGCTCATGAAGTCAAAAGTAAAATGTACTGCAAACGAGTTCCTTTAGTCGTCTTAATGTCCCGTTTTTGAAGTCGATCATATTAGATGAGGGGTTCAATAATCTGTTTCCAAATATATTTTTCCATTAAACATTCGTTATAATAAAATATATATGAAGCATTATATTCAAAGAAAGAATAAAAAAAATAACTAAATATATCGGAAACTAAGGGGTTCACAAAAAAGATTTTGAGACAGAAACTAAAAATTTTTATTTCTCCATACGTTTCCTATTTACATTTAAAATAAATAAGGAAGTGTGAGCGAAGAAATTTGTTGAAAACAGAAAAATTAAAAATCTCCGAAGCTCTCAGTTTAAAATAAAATATTTCAAACAAAGGTTATAGATAATAATGATATTTAGAACTTTTAAATTTAGGAAAGGGTGCATTTCCTATTTCAATTGTTTTTGGAGTAGAGTTTCAGGAGCGATTACGACAGGAGGGGGGAAAGAAGACAGGGAGGGCGGAGAGAAGGTCACGAACTCGGGAAGAGAGAGGGGAAGGAATAGACCTGGAACCCGCACTCATCCTCCTGAAGATACGTGATTAATCACTATAGAAAAACTGTTCTCTTACTGAAAGATTTGGCTGTATTATTTTTTAAAATGAAAATGAAAAGCCACTGCCGAAAACAGAGAGAGCATTGATCTGGATTTCGCCATCCAAACCCTCACTTAACCCCTAAGAACACAAGATTCGTCGCAATAGTATATTGGTAAAAATTCAGCTTTAAGCCAGATATCGAGAAAAAATTAATATCTACTAGTATAAACCATAATTTTCGTTTAACCAAATGAAGTCAAAAGCTTATCAAATCTTAAGGATTTTTCTATTATCACAAATGTAATATTTTATGCTGATTTCATGAATAGATTTTGAGTTAGATCGCCTACAACATTTCTGTCACATACACGCAGACACACAAATACATCGTCGGAAAAATAGTCAGAACGTGTTCAGAATACTTGAAAACGTGTATTTCAGTTGAAATCTTTAATTTTGTTTTTTTCATGAAAAATATACTTTCTTTATACGACGTACAGGATCAGAAATCTCGACCGGCCTGCCTTGCACTGAATAGCTTTACAAAGAGCTTATTTTCGATGGTTGAATTCTGAATTCCAAAAAATATTTCCAATTAAGGAGAATATTTTGGCATATCTTATATTTAATGAGAGTCCCAAGAGAAAATCAAATACATTTAATAAAAAAAAATTAATTAATATCATATGCCTGGACTCGAACTCCAGATCCGCCTATCTGTGAATATGAGACTTGTGCTCAGACGAGCGCAGCAACTTATGCTGCGCAAATGCTAGAGTGAAAACCTGTAACCATAGCGATTAAGTAAAGCATAGCTTAAAACTGTCTGCTTAACTTCAATTCTAAATACGTTATTATTCCTGATATCCATAACAATTCAGAGCTATGAAGTGGTGTATAATACCACCAGACATGCAATGCGTTCTCAGCGTGTGTTTGGAGCTAAGGAAATGGCAGATGATTTGCTTGACTTCAAAATTTCTCATACCGGCGATTTCGCAGGGTGTCGGATAGGCAATCCCGCGTAGCCCTTGCATTTACTTTAGCTCCCGATAGTACATGTGTCATGTATTTTTTGGGACAGTCCTGTATTTCAGGACCTTCTGCCGTATATTTTATATTATTTTACAGTATGCCCAAATGTCCAGTGTTTCATTAACTGCCCCATAAAAATCATATATTTTCTAACATGAAAATGTTTTAACAGATATATTGCAGTGAAACAAACATCTCAAAAATTATTCTTATTATATTCTTGATTTTATTCAAAATTCAAGCTCTCGTTTCTATTTCTATAGAAATTTGTGATACAGTTGAACATAATCACTCATTTTTTCCACCGACTGGACATCTAAACTTATTAAAAAGGTGTTTTGAGAAAAAATTTGCGTGTGCTATAACTAAAAGTGAGGCAATGGTTTGTAACGCTTTTTTCCCCAAAGCATTGAAGATTCTTAAAATGGACCTGACTCTCACAAATTGTGTTTCTGTGTATTTGGGTTGCACTAACCATGGTAATATAAAATTTTGTCCAATTTTGATTAGATATTCTTGCCAAATTCTGGTGTATACGCAGTCCGTCTAAAAAGTTCCTGGACTAAATTAATAGAAAATCATAGAAATGAGTTAGAAAAATTTTATTTTTTTAATGTTCAACTTAGTCCCCTTAATGTTCAATACACGTATTACAATGATTGTACATTGACTGGAAGGTTTTTGGAACACTTCTGTAGGAACTGCCTGAGTTTGCTTTGTCAAATTTGCCTGGATTGTCAGAATGTCCTCAAAATGCTTTCCTTTCAGTTGAGATTTAATTTTTGGAAAGAAAAAGAAGTCCGCAGCTGCCAAATCTGGCAAATATGGTGGGTGGTGCAGTGTAGATACTTGTCTTTTTGCCAGAAAATGCGTAACAATACTGGCGGTGTGAGCCGGCGCATTGTCGTGCAAGAGAAACCAGTCCTTCGGCTTGTGAAATTAGGGATGTATGCGTCGAGTTTGGTTCAGTAACCGTTCCATTACACCCAAATAATACTGGCTGTTCATTGTCCTTCAAGGACAAATTCACGACAAATCACACCTTGAGCATCGAAAAAAATTATCAACATGGTTTTCAAACCTGATTTTTCCATGCGAACTTTGCTCGGCTTGGGTTTTTTGGGACTCAACCACACTGCACTTTGTCCTTTCATACACAAAACACCAGGATTTGTCTCCCGTGACAATTCTATTCATTACAGTTGCGTCTTCATCAACCATTTTTGTAACAGGAATCAACGTGCAGTGTTATTTGCTCCGGTGTTAGGAAATGCAGTACAAATTTTGCACACACTTTTCTTTTTCCTAAATCTTCATGCAGAATCGTACGGACAGTGTCCTTGCTAATGTTCAGCTCTTCACTGAACATTCTCAACGTCTCAATGGTCCTGCGTGATTAGCTGATGCACATTGTTGATTGTCTTCTCGTTTCGGCTAGTGGAGGGGTGTCCACTCCATTCGTCATCCTGCAGCGACTCTCGACCCTCTGAAAACAGTTTAAACCACTCGAATGTTGTTGTAGGCGATAAAAATTCATTAATGTATGCTGTTTGTAACATTTCATAAGTTCTTGAAGCACTTTTACCTAATTTAAAACAAAACTTTATCACGGTTCTTTGCTCCATCTTAAAATGTTGACAGCACCACAACACAGTAACACGTTTTGGCTTCAAACTCACCCACAGTCAAATGCACACTGATGAAACTAGGTCACATCGCACACAGTGCTTGGTGCTAGCTACTTCCAGTGTTGCCCAACAGTTGGCACTACTAGTACATTTAAAAAAAAATCAATATGGGAACTTTTTAGCTGGACTGTGTAAGTGAAAATAATGGAATTGAAGCAGCTGTGTGGTGAAACTTCAGAAAACCTCTCAAATTATATGGAAGAAATTTTGGTAACACAAACTGTAATTTTGGAGGAGTGTCAAGAAGAGGACAAAATAATGTGTTCTATAAAATGCAACAGTCACTGAGTACAAATTTAATTGGTGTAATTGTGCTGGACATGTCCTAAATAACTGTATACAAACTGCATCAGACTGTCTCCCTATAGACATTGAAATTGTAATTGTGAAAATCTACTCATTCTTTTATATTTACAGTGGAAATCGGTTAACACGAAATGCATGGGACTGGAAAAATATTTTGTGTTAACCGATTTTCATGCTAAATGTTTTTCAAAAGGCAAATTTTTCATTTTTAAAGCATAAACTTATATCAGGGATAAATGTATGATACTCTATGAACTATCATTAATGGTGTGCAAACCTTCGCACACATTTAAACATTCTGAGGATATCGGCAGCACTTGGTGCTTTTGTCACTTTCACTTTCTGCTACTGACATAGGTCTAACAATTTCTACGATATCACACTGTTAAAATTGCAGCAGTAAAAATGTGGTCACCATTTCAATATATTCATTAAGTGTGATTTCCCTAGACAAACTCAAGGTGGAAGACACATGACCAAAGATAGTCTAAATCAGATTCGGCATGTGTGTCCTTAAGCATTGTCAACGTCGCCATGGTTCCATTTTCTTCTACAAAAGGATCATTTGCCTGTGAAACATAGAATCCAGTGCGACAAAAACAGTTTGCAATTGTTTTCGCTGATACTGCCCTCCAGGAGGGACACAACAAACAGATGAGCAGTGCAGCGTCTAAATCTTCATGCTTTGCTGTGCATAGACGCTTACATTCTGGTTCAAATAAGGGCATCGAATCGGAACTGAACCGAAAACCAAAACAAAAAAAACCGTTATTTTAGCTGGAGTAAAACCAAACCCGAACCGGAAAAAAATATTTTTCTGAACCTGAACCGAAGCCAAAAACCATTATTTATTTCGTTCCATTTTTTCAGTTTGCATATTTAACACCGAACAAGGCAACGGTTTTCTTGATAATACATGCTCCTAATCCTTTGGAGGAATGCATCTTTGTGATAATATCTCTCAAGTATGGCTACAAAAGGAAAAATATTAAGCTTTACAATTAGCTATAAACTAAATGTGATAAATCATGCAAAAGAGCATGGAAATAGAGCTGCAGAACTGGTTTAAGGGCCACCACCTACAGAAAAGTTTTTTTCCTAAATATTCCCTGCTGAAATGGGGGTGCATCTTATATGCCTATGTATCTTATATGCCTATGCATCTTATATGCTGTAAAATATGGTAACTAAATGTTTTGTATTTTGTCTTTCACAAAATGGTGAGATTAGTTATGGGTCATCAATTTTTATTTTCTTATTTGTCTCTCATGAGTTTGTTCCATGTGTACATATAATAAAATAATTGAAGTTATCTAATGGTCCAATTATATCTAATCTTCTTTTTTCTCTGCATTTTTATTATATATTGTAAAGTTTGACCACTTAATTAATAATATGATTCTCTGTATTTTCAGCCAAAAGTTGGCATGATGATTCAGGTTCCCCACCTGCAGCAAGAAAAATGCTACAGGGCAAAAATAATCAAAGTTGAGAAGGTACAAGAAGAGATAAAGCCATACAAGGTGATGGCATTTTTTATCGATTATGGGGACTGTGAGGAAGTTGATCTGCAAGAAATCAAGCTCCTTCCAGATGATTTTTTCTCTTATCCATCCTTTGCAATCGAGTGCTCCCTCCATTGCATTGTATCAACGTGAGTATGGTTTGGTATCTCAATTGTTGGATGAATCAACATTCTTTGAGCTAGGGATAATAATTTACTTTTATTTTATATTTTGGTTTACAGTAGGGATGGCATGGTTCCACTTTTCCCCGGTTCTTGGTCCCGATTATATTAATCTGATCTCAGTTTTGATTCTGTTAGGTTAGAAGTGCATTTTGATACACCACGGGAAATTTTAGCTTTACAATAGTTACATAGAGCGCAGGGCTGCCATTTTTGTTGCTGTTATTCGTTTTCATGGATTTTTAACGAAAAACAGACATTTCCGTGATTCATGGATATTTTTGCTCTTTTCCAGAAGAAGTTTTTTAAGTTAATCACAATCAAACACAGCTTTCATTCAGTCAATCATTTATCTGCTTCATTTTCAATTTCATTTTCTGAAATTTTTCATAATTTTGCTTTTAAGTTTTGATTTTATTTTCATTATTAAAAATTAATCCTTGTTTTAGATGCCTGCTAGTAAAAGAAAACAATTTTCTGGGTTTAGAAAAAAAAGAATTGTAAGACTTAAGGAATACAGAACAAAAGAGAAAAGATGCACACATTATGCATGCATACATGCGATGCAGAGGCATTCTTTATGATTTATGTAATCATGTCAAAAAAGATAAATATTAATGGTGTAGTATAATGTCTAAGAACTGATATGCCAGTAGTGATGCCAAAGAAATATCGATTTTTTTATTCTCTTATTTATTTCCTAATGGGTTATAATTAATAAAACAATCGACAATTATTTAAAACTTACCTTATTCGAATAGTAGTAATGTTTATGTTCACGTTCACTCCTTCATAAGTTACCCATTTCTTTTCACTTTCAAACGCTGTGTATTTGTAAAGAAAATAGACCTATTTACATTAATTTCTTTGTTGTAGATAATTCATTTCGCTTCATTTTTTAAATGTTACATTCGCACGAAAGAGAATTAAACTAATTAGGTATTTACGGCAGATATTGTTTACTTCAGTTTCCACAAAAAAAATTTCCGTTGACAACAATTAAAAACACAGGAAAGTTTTTCTAAGTCGAAAGTGAATTACGACGTTTTTGTTTGATTTTCTTGAAATCAGCTGGTTCTTCGATTGAAATGTACTGAACAAAACATGTTATTTGATTAGTTCTACAAATTAAGTTTAAAGATTTTTTGTTATACAGTAGACTCTTGATTATCCGGGATGATAGGGAAAAAATTAATCCCGGTTAATCACCATCCATAGGAAATTAAAAAAAATTATTTTAAAAATTGTATAAAAAAATCAAACCAAAAACAAAAGCATGAACTTACTTACACTTTTATTTAAAATACGACAACAAAGAAGTTGGATGTTTCCCTTCATTTACCTTTCGGCAAATGGTGAGATTTCTTAGCGTTAGTTTCTCAGCAATGGTGTTGTCATGTTGTTGCTCCAAATAATCTATTTCCGCGTGAGTTAAAGCAGTGCTGTGACTGATTCTTTGCTCTTGTATGAGGCTATCTTCTTCCTGGCCCAAATCATCAGCGCCTGTTGGTTCACCTTCGGCCGTAATACGTTGCACAATTTCTTCGTCATTTAATACTTCATGACCAGGCAAATTTTGGTCGGCATTTATCCTATCACGCACAGTTTCCTCGTCAACATTCACACATCCACTTATGCTGTGTAAATTGTGCAATACTTCAGGCACTGTCTCATTAAAACTGTCCTCAAAACCAAGAAATTCCTCGTCGTTTCCCGGTAAAAGTTTTTGCCGTGATTTTTTTAAAGTCGAACTTTTTACTAATTTCCAAGCAGCAGCAATTTCATAAATAGCATCCAACACCGTTAGTTTTTCCAAAACAACAGTAAATCATCACCATCTTCTTTTACAAACTTCAACAGTAAATCTCTTTGATAAATTGTTTTCGTATTTTGTATCACTCCTTGATCCATAGGCTGGATCAAACTGTCACATTTGGAGGTAAGCTTTACAAATATATTTCTATCATCAGACTTTAAAATGTCTTCATTTGGGTGACTAGGGGCATTGTCTAACAAGGGGACTATGCTGCATTCGGATAACTGATCTTGTTCTCCTTTTGCGAGCGTTCAGGAACTGATGAATAATAGAAAGTGTGCAAGTAATACGACCCGCCTCGCAAGTGTTATGGAGAAAAATTGTAATTTCAATGTGAGAAGCAGCTCAAGTACTATTCCTGCTTCCCATTAATGTTGAGACGATTAGCCCTATTGGTTAAATGCAAGATTCTTGTGATGGGGGTCTGGGTTTCGAATCTCTCGAAATTTTTTTTCTCAAGTTTTTGCAATTATTATTTTCATGTTAATTAACTGCAAAGTACATTATTTTTTAAAGGTTTTCGTCTGTTAACCCTTAGTTAGTCACGTAAACAAAGTTCCTTGATTAGTCGCGTGGGGTCTTTTAAGACCCCAAAATTATTTTTGAAATTTAATAATAAAATGTTACGTTATTTTCATCATACTGTAAAGTACATCATTTTAATTTAAAATGAAATAGTTTATGAAGAATTTTGACAAGATAAAACAAGTTTTGTAAATAAACAAAATTTTACTTTTTTAGTTACCAGTGCTATCCTAACATTCATAACATTTCAAAATCATATGCTCTTTACATATAAAATCACCACAATTTGCACATTTACTTTGCACTTTTATGTCCTTGTTTCTAGGGCTAAATCTACAAAGAGTGAACACATGCGTTTGTTTGTGACGGTACTGAATACCGGGGGTAGACAACCGTATGCTTCGTGCGGCCAAAGGGACTGCACGTGCAGTTGCTTAGGGGTTGGTTTATTGCTGCAAAGGGAAGGTTGTGGGGCCACATGTGAAGAGAGAAAGTGGAGCAAAGACATACCTAGAGAAAGAAAGTGAAAAATATGTACCACAATTTTTCAGAGTTCTTAATTGGGTATCGAAAAATAAATATTTAATGCGATATATGTTACTTTTACAATTAGAAAATTTATTTTTTTGTTCAAACATTATTTGTTAGCGTTCAAAGATGGACAATGATTTGGGTGATACATACTATAAAAACAGAGAAAACAATAGTTGCGATCTTAGAACGAGCTTTTGAGGAATAATAGTTTAGGGAAAAAGATTAGAAACATTTTTTCTTAGTTTTCAATTTGGCCCTGTTTAGGAGAAATCGATTGGAAAATCTCAGAAATTCACAATCGTAAACATTATCTAAGACAGGTTGGTTAATTAGCAGTTTTGTGGCTTGGGATAGCTTGGGATGTTTCTTATCGCCAACCCTGTTCAATATATATGCTGAAGAAATGATTGACAATGGAATAGACAATGATAAAGGAATTAGTATTGGGGGTAGAATAATAAATTGTATAAGGTTTGCTGATGACATGGTAATTTTGGCAGATGAAACGAAGCATATTCAGGAAATGGTTACAAAGCTAGAAGACAGGATGATGGAATATGGAATGAAAATGAACAAAGAAAACAAAGGTGATGAGAATAGGGGATAGAGAAATTATGAATGTGTCAATAAAGGATGGAAGAGTTGAGCAAGTAAAACAGTATAGATATTTGGGAAGCATGCTAACAGAAGACTGGAGAAGTGGAAAAGAAATAAGAACAAGAATAGCAATGGCAAAAGAAACATTTAATAGGAAAAAATGGGTACTGTGTAGTAAAATGGATTTAAATCTGAAGAAACGTCTTGTGAAGTGCTATGTTTAGAGTGTATTGCTTTATGGGTGTGAAACATGGACGTTAAAGAAGAGAGAGAAAGAAAGGCTAGAGGCATTTGAAATGTGGGTGTGGAGGCGAATGGAGAATGTTAAGTGGATGGATAGGATAAGGAATGAAGCAATACTATCAAGGGTGAATGAGAAGAGAAGACTGCTTGAGACAATTCAGAGGAGGAAAAGTAACTGGTTAGGGCATATCTTGAGAGGAGAAGGTTTGCTATTGATGGTGTTGGAAGGATCAGTAGAAGGTGAAAGGAAAAGGGGACGTAGAAGAATAAAAATGATTAATGACCTGAAAGAAAGTGGAGGGTATCAGGAAATGAAAGAAATGGCAAGGAACAGAAAGGAGTGGAGACAACGCTGGTGCCAGGGACCTGCCTTGAGGCAGAACACCTTATGATGATAATGAACGGGCAATGTTTTCTTCTTTACTTAACTTCCTTTATTACTCTTTTTAATAAGCACATCTAGTGCTAAAAAAATGATAATTTTATACTGTTCTAACACATATCTGAAAAATGTATGAAATGCAGTGATGGTGGACATTTATTTGCACTTACAAGTCATTGTTTTATCGTTCCCAATCGCGCCTTTTCAAGTATTTGTACCTGCATCGCAAATGAGGATCGAAAGTTATGTTCGAATTCAGTTTACAGGAATAATGCCGAACTCGGGAACTATGCCAGATTAGGGGAGTTAACAGATTATGAAATGCCAGATTAGAGAGGTTTGACTGCACTAATCTATAAGAAATATCAATGAGGTATCTTTTACTGTATATATTTTTTATTCTTACCACAGTAACCTCAATTCTGATGGAGAACCGGTATGGACAGAAGAAGCGCTTAAATACTTTGAGTCATTGGTGTCAGAGAATCCAAGTAAAATTTTAATGGCATGCAAATTCGGAGAGTATGAAACATTTGTCAGTGGGAATGGCAGGAAAAAGAAGGTGATCCCAACAATTGATTTGGTGGATACCAACCAAACACAGGTGATGATAATATTGTTAGAATGTGCAGTATTTATCATTCTTTATGATAGGGTTAGAGTGTGGAGTGTGTTGAATTTTTTTATAGTTCTCTATGTATTTCCATTATTACTATAAATTAACTGGTGAAAATTGTTTATAATAATGTCTATCAATTCTCTTATTTCTGTTTTTGCTTCATTATTTCACTTCTCGAGGCTTCTGCTTTAATCAGTTGGCAATTTTTGTATGCTTTTATCATCACCAGCATAAAAATTAACTTTTTTTAAATGAAGCTTTAGAAATTTAGTGCATTTTGGTATTTTATTGTTTCATTTGGTTATATAATTTTTCTATTTTCATTTTTTAAGTTTTGATGTTCTAATGTACTATTGTGTTACTTCAGGATGTCAATATTGCCGTTGAATTAATTTCACGGGGCTATGCTCAATGGACAAGTGAGAAAAAACAGAGGGCAAAGCTATAAACATAGTAGCACCAAAATCAACATTCGACGACAAGTATGACACTTGAATTACAGGATAAATACTGTTTTGACAGACTGTAATTTTATAATTGAAAGACATACTTGTTTTGGAG
Source organism: Tanypteryx hageni (assembly GCA_028673005.1). Taxonomy (NCBI): domain Eukaryota; kingdom Metazoa; phylum Arthropoda; class Insecta; order Odonata; family Petaluridae; genus Tanypteryx; species Tanypteryx hageni. The sequence continues at coordinate 183,050,081 of CM054120.1, read as the reverse complement.
GATGCAAGTATTGTTTAAAGCATCCAAGTTTCATTTAATGCATGCAAGTTTTGATTAACGCATGCAAGTTTTGTTTAAAGCATGTGAGTTTTGTTCAAAGCATTTTTGGGTTGACCAGTAAAGGGCTGAAAGTTTTTAGCTCCTGATTGTATTTATCTGTTCAGCAACTGGTCGTGATGGACCTTGTTGAACATTGAGTTATTTTTGTAATCGATATGATCCAGTTGGTATCATAATAAAGTTTTTAATATCATAGTTGTAATATTTTCATATGAGTACCTTTTGGATATTGGTAAATCTCTTACTGTTAAGCACTTGGACTTGGTGAAAAATGCCATTGTGGGTCTTTATAAATTGTTTAATGATTTAGTGTTACAAGCCATACAGTTTGTCCTTGGTATTCGCAGATTCAGTATTCATCATTTCACTTATTCGTCATTCATGTATTATGGAACAGTGTTATGGTATCCGCAGTTTTACGTTTCGCTTATTCATCACTTGGACTACTTGCCATGGCAGAGTAAGAAGTCGACATGCACGCTACTTGTTCAACAATGACTGCCTCATTAAACTCATTTTATTTTATTTTTTGGCCTATTTTGTTTATTTTATTGTTATTGATAATGAATATACTTTGTTGGTAATTACTTTTTTATTCGTTTTAATTAGCATAAAATTGACTCCACACATTCGTTATTTGCCAAGCGCCAAACATTCATGGTCACTTGCCGTGTGAAGAGTAAATATTTTCCTCGCTACTTCCAGCCACCTCCACACTAATCATCTATCACCGAATCCCAAATATTCATATTGACTTTCAGGAAAAGGTATAAATGTTCACAGTACTGAAATTTTGCCGCTGAATTTGGACGTTGAAGACACTGTTGTTGCTGCAAGTGCTGCTTTTGTTGTCATGAGCTGCGCCTACCTGAAAATGAAGCTGGAAAAGAAGAAACCATGGAAAGAAGATTGTGATTGTATGACAAACTTTATGACTGATTGACAGCTGACAGCACTAAATACAGGTTCTGAAGGTGCAATGCTGCCAGATCCACATGAAATTTCCCGCAAATAGGGAAAATTCCCACAATTTGGTATCAATGCAGAGAGACATTTGTTAATTGGCAAATAACGAATGTGTGGAGGGGCTAAAAACATCGTGGCTTGCTGAATATTCATCCCTTTGACTCGTGCTCTTTTACCGACTCTGAACAGGAAATAATTGTGGTTCGCTGAGTGATGAACACTGGTACTCGTTTCATCCACACTACTAGATATTTGGTGAGTGACGAATATTCATGGCTCGGCACTCAGCAAATAACAAATGTGTGGAGCTGGCTTAAGGAAGTGAGCTTAAACACCATCATCATGTGCTTTGTTTTAGAATTGTGCCATGAACATCATATGAGATTCTTGCTTGTTTTACCCTACAATATCTGTTTATCCTTGTCATCATGTTTTCCATTCGTATTTATGTAATTTTAATTTTTATTCATTTATATTAAGATTAGGCAGTGTTCAGTGTATTTACTGTCCTGTATATTAACCATTTTATGACTGTAATGCCCCATAAACTGACTTGTTTTCTTAGTTTGGATGTCATAGGATACAGTTGCATCTACTTAAACCTAATCTCCCTTATTACATGAAATCTTATGAGAGAAAATTCTCCTTTTTCATCACATGAGTGATTTTAGTGGTGAATCGGAATGTAAGCCCCCTTAAATAATGTATTTTTATGGGAAAAAATTCCCCGGTATTTGTGGCCATTTTCTCGTACGTAACCCCCGCAAATAATGGAGGCCAGCTGTATATATATCAATCTTTAAATATATATAAATATCCGGCTCTAATATAACAACATCCGCCTTATGGAACAATCTGCGACACCTTGGAATTGGCAAGTCCAAGGATTCTTCCTTACCTCCAAACATATCACTAGATTCTCTTAACGAGAACTTCTCGACGAATCCAACAACAATCGACATAGAACGAAAACGCAAAGTAATTAGTAGTCTTACTGCAAAAGCGAACGAGTCATCCGGTTCTCCACAATTCAACTTTAAAGCTGTTTCGCAATTTAACGTACTTTCAGCAATACACAGAATCAAAACTACAGCCCAGGGTGCTGATGGTATTCCTATAATTATCATAAACAAATTAATACATCTATTGCTCCCCGTACTTACTAACATTTTCAACCACTCTTTATTACAGGGAAAATTCCCATCGCAATGGAAACACTCGTTAGTCCACCCAATCCCTAAGAAATCTCTCACCGCAAACAATGACTATCGACCGATTAGCTTTCTTCCCACTTTATCAAAAGCCCTGGAGCGACTTGCGCATGAACAGGTAGCAGATTTTCTCAACATTAATCATCTACTTGACCCCCATCAATCTGGCTTTCGGAAGTCACATAGCACCACCATCGCGCTAATTAAAATCACTGATGATATACGAAGACACATGGATGACAGAAAACTCACGGTACTAATATTGCTTGATTTTAGTAAAGCGTTTGACTACAATGATTCCTCGTCCTCTCGGCTTAATGTTAACCAAGGTGTTCCGCAGTGCTCAATTTTAGGTCCTCTATTGTTCTCTTTATTCATAAATGATTGTTCTCAATACTTAACTTACTCCAAGCATCATTTGTACGCAGATGATCTCCAAATCTACTTAGACACAAAACCCAATAACTTATCTCTTTCCATAGCCAACATAAATCATGACTTGGCTCAACTTCAAGAATGGAGCTACGATAATTTTCTCACCATAAACCCCTTGAAATCTCAAGCCATTTTAATCGGTTATCCGAAACTACTGGCATCTATAAACCTTGCAGAATCAGTTCCTCTGTCTTTGAATGGCTCAGTTATACCCTATTGCAAAATCGTTAAAAATCTCGGGATTTTAATTAATGAAACGCTCACCTGGAATAATCATATAATAAAAATCTGCAAGACGGTAAACTCCTCCTTACACACTCTAAGGCCTCTCGTTAACATTCTTCCCTCGTCACTAAAAATACAGCTAGTGACCTCCCTAATTTTTCCTCACTTCAATTATTGTGATGTTGTATACCAGGACTTATCAAAGGAACTCGCCATTAAGCTACAACGTTCTCATAACGCCTGCATCAGATTCATCTTTAATCTTAAAAAATCTGACCATGTCTCAGAATACTTCCGTCGACTCTCCTGGCTAAAACTTGATTCCCGAAGAAACCTTCACCTTCTCTCTCTATTGTATCAAATTCTAAATAACAACATCCCTTGTTATCTTTCATCTAATTTTGTCACCATTAATACAGTTCACCATTGCAATACCAGAGGATGTGATAAACTACTAACTCCACTTCATAGAACAGAAATTTACAACAAATCCTTTACTGTCACTGCTTGTAAACTCTGGAATGGCCTTCCAACGTTAATAAAAAACTCTCTATCTCTAAGCACTTTTAAACGCTTGTATTACAAGCATCTCCTCTCACTCCCCATGCATTGAACCACACACTATCTTTTCTTTCAGGTTGTCACAAGAATGCGCTTATTAGGCATAAATTTATAATTTTATTTTACTTTATTTTCCTGTATCATAATTACGATGTAATCTCCCAGGCATATCTTACCCTACAATCCCTATTCCCCTCTCACCCCCCCCTCCCTTATATGGATATAAATGTATGTACATATGTTTGTATTTATGAATGTTTTTTGTCCCTGTTTCTCATATTATTGAATTTTTTTTTCTTTTCCTTCCCCTGAACTATTTTAGAAATTTTCGCGGTTTTTTACACCCCTCTTCTCTTCGTAGGTGTTTTCCGCAGTGGTAATTTTTCTGTGTTAAAACATAACTGATACACAGTTTTTTATGACCCACAAAACTAACATTCTTTGGTAATGCTCTGTTATCTACTAACAAATATATTAACTTGTAATTAATTTGTATTTAGTTAAAATCTGTATGTAATTAATTTCTCTTATTTTGTAAATATTGTAATTACCTATATGACGAAAGGGTTAAATGTAAGAAGGGACTACATAGTCTCAATTTCGCCCTAATAAAGTCGTTTGTCTGTCTGTCTCTCCCTCCCTTCCTCTTTCTCTCTCCCTTCCTCTCTCCCTCCCTTCCTCTTTCTCTCTCCCTTCCTCTCTCCCTCCCTTCCTCTCTCCATTCCTCTGTCCCTTCCTCTCTCACTCCATCTCTAACTCCCTCTCTTAATCCCTCCCTCTCTCCCTCCCTCAGTCTTAGTCTTATGCTCGAGGGTGTTTGACATGCCTTCAGGTAGCTCTGTCCCTTCACTTGCACTTAAATTTTTACCTGACTCAACGCTCGACGATGCCATCAAAGAGCCTGAAGAAGGATCTTGACTCCGGTAGCACTGATGTTCATGCTATAATGGAGTCGATGTTGAAGACAATGTCCTCCTTCCGGGAAGAACTGTGTACTATTCAGAAAGAAGATATGCCGAAGAGAAAGGAGAACCTCTCATCCCTGTAGGAAAGGTTTTCTTCCTTTAGGACGAAGGCTATGGAAGATTTCCGCCGGTTTTCTGAGCGCTTAGGTGACCTGGAGGGGAAAACCACAGAGTTGGATGAGAGGCAGGATGCACTTGAGCAATACTCAAGATGATATACGGAGTACAAGAGCAGGAACATGAGGATTGCCTGACTCGGGACGCAAGTTTCTTTAAGGAAAAACTGAAAGAAGATATTGATATCCAGTGACTGGGTCGAGCGCATAGAATCGGGCCAATTAAAACATCAAGTCCACACCCTAGGGCCATGATTGTAAGATTTATATCTTACCAGGATAGAGATAAGGTGTGGAGAAGCAAAAGACTCCTAAAAGTTTTCAAGTTCCTCATCACCGAGTCCCTAACTTCAGCAAGGAAACATATTTTAAATGAAGTAAAGGTGGTGGCAGGCTCTAAAGGTGTGTGGATGCAAGGTGGCAAAATCGTTGTTCTGCACAATGGCTCCAGGCGATTTATTGCGACCAGAAGAGATTTAGAAGAATTGAAGCGGGTTTGGTCGACGCGGGAGTCCTGTTCTTCGAGGGACAGGCGCCATTAAACATCTCGACGAGCAGGAGCATAGCTGATGAAGACTACTACAGTGTGAAGATTGAAGTTGAAGCAGAAAGTGTTCCCCCTTCTACTCTCCTTTTATTTTTCATTTCGCTATAAGTAAATTCCTTCTTATCCCCAGTGTTAGTGTTGGTTAAAGTGATCTAAGTGTGGTGTATCCCTTAATCGAGTTTAAATTGATTTTTTTTTCTTTTTGCTCTTTTCTTTTCATTTTAAGTGCACCCCTTCTTATCCCCAGTGTTAGTGTTGGTGAAAGTGATCCAAGTATGGTGTGTCCCTTAATTGAGTTTAAATAGTTCAAATTGTTTTTTTTTCCCTCTTGTCATTAAGGACATCCGTTCTTATCCCCAATCCCCAGTGTTAGTGTTGGTGAAAGTGAATCCATTTATCGAGTTGAAATTGATATCCCTCATTGGTAGTCCCAAAATTTGTGTGAGCTATAGTGAATTTATTTTGCCTTTATTTTGTGAAATATGCATTGTGTATTCAAAATTTTTCCACACTGATTGAAAACATCCCTATTGCCATTATTCATTTATTTACTGTGGCTTGTGTTCAATTCTGTAATCTGTAGTTCATTTCCAGTTTTATTTATACCTGTTTGAAATAATCTTTTGCCTGAAAGGTATTTACGTGTCGTGTGTACTGTTACTCTTAATTTTCTGTGTTCTTCCATTTTCACATTGACATGATGGATGAATCATCACATACTATACACATATCTCTATCGCCCCTTCCCTTCCCAATTAATCCCTAATGCATCTCCGTATGTACCTTGTACTCGCTCACTGGCACACGCTGTGTGTAGAGAATCACTCAACGCAATCCTTGTGCCCTAGAGTTTCCTCATCCTCCCCTTTCATGGGGAATTCTCCTCATCGCAACCTCTATGATGACCTTTCCATGAGTAAATTGCTCTCTTCTTACTTCAAACCATTTCCATGAGCCTTTCAGCTGATTTATCTTAACGTACAAAGCCTCACTGCGCATCTAGATGAGTTACGAACCATACTTCCTTCTAATGACGTTCATGTAATATCCTTGGCCGAAACTTGGATTAAACCTTCCACCTCCTCTTCTACTATAGACATACCGGGTTACTGTTTTTATCGCAACAATCACTTAGGAAAAGGTGTTGGTGGTGTGGGTTTTTACGTACGAAATGATTTGAAGTGTAAAGTGATTGCTTCAAGTGAACCTCAATATGCAAGAAGGCCTGAATTCCTCTTCTTAGAAACTTTAGTCAATGCCAAAAAACTTTTACTGGGAATAATTTATCGACCTCCCAAAATAGCCCATCTATCAGAATTAGATGACATATTTTCGAATTTTTCTATCAATTATGAACACATTATAATCACCGGTGATTTTAATGCCAATTTCACAGCTAGTTCTCAAAATACTGAAATACTGATTATTTAAAACATTCCTTTTATTCGCATGGTCTCAATATCATTCCTCTGAATCCGACTAACAACACCCAAACAGCTTCAACCTGGATTGACTTAGCCATTACGACAAACCTTGAAAAAATAATAACTCATGGTCAATTGCCAGTCCCAGGAATTTCTTCTCATGACCTTATCTTCTTAGCATACTCTCTCAATTCGCCGAAATTCAAACAAACATTTATGCATCACCGAGATATAAAAGGGATAGATGACTTTGAATTAATGAACGAAGCCTCTACTCTTCCATGGTATACCGTTGAATTTATCGATGATATTGATAAAAAAGTTGAAGTCTTAAACACTTTATTAATTCAGTTACTTGACCAGTTCGCACCTGAAAAAACCATTCGCATTTCCAAACCTCACGCACCCTGGCTTAATGACGAAATTAAAAGTATGATGGCGGATCGCGATTCGGTTTTTCGTTCAAAAGAACTAAAAACGATAATATTTTTGACATATATAAGCTCATTAGAAACAAAACCAAACAGCTAATCAGAAATGCAAAAATTAGATTTATTCATTCAATAGCTAGTTTGAACGAATCACCTTTGATTATTTGGAAAAAACTTAGGTCAATTGGTATCAGCAAACCAAATGACTTTAAACTGCCTCCATACATGTCATTAGACTCGTTAAATTCTAAATTCTCTACACCTCCGAATGTCATTAATGATAGAATAAAAAGGGACGTTATTAATTCAATTACTGCTGCATCCGAAAAATCAAACAAGGATTTTAACCTGTTCAGGTTCATCCCGGTCACTCAATACCAAGTGCTCCATGCATTTCGAAAAATTAAATCTTTAGCACAAGGGTCAGATGGCATTCCTATTATCTTCATCAAGAATTTGATGCATATTATTCTACCAGTACAGTGAAACATCGATTTTACCATCTCCGATTCTACATTTCCTCAATATTACGCTTTTTTCTTTTGGTCCCGACGTATTTTCTATATGAACAATGCTAAAATTTAACGGATTTTATGTTTCCGTGATTTTCTGTTTTCCTCGAATTTACGACTCAAAATTGAGGTCTGAGTGATACATTTTCCACCCGATTTTACGTCATTATTTGTCTTTTCAAATTTCCCTTAAAACCACGCTCCTAGATCCACCGTCTCCCGTTCTTGGCTCTTTCTTTCTGAAATTGACCTGCAGCTGCACCTTTGCATAATGGGAGCCATACCCTTCCCTTCCTTTTGAATTACTGTGTTAAAGACAGCTCCTTATCTGAAACCATCTGCATTAATATTTTCTCAGAAAATGCAAAATGTATTTTCTAAAGTTTGCTTCTGGTAAATCTCGTAGCTGGTGGTATTCTACTTTAGGATATCATTCTCAGAATTTTTAATGGGTTTTTCCATGCCGCTTTCACTGCATCCATAGTCTCACTAATAATAAAGAACTATCTTAGAGCCAGTTGGATTGTTTGAAGTGTGAACATTTTTTAAGCAAATACAACATGTATTGTGTATCATTGGTATTTAAAAGGTAATTATTTTTTTGTATCTGAAATAGCACTACATATCAGGAAATTTAATTTCTCGAAAAAAATTATAGATCTGTGTTAATCGCAGCTAAGATTCATCCCCTTATACCATTTTTTAAAATTTGTGGTTTTCTTTCCTCGATTACATTCCCTCAGAATGACTATTGGAAAATAAAGCATAACTGTCCTGCAATTGTTGTATTGCTGATTGGATTCGTGAAATCATCAACGGAACGTACTGGCTAGTGTGAAGAAATCCAACTGATTCGGCAGTAGAATTTTCTATTAGTGCAGGGCATCTGTGTAAAGTGAATTCATCCAGAAACGAAGGGGTAATTATTTCTATTCTTTTTTCTGTATTCTCTTAAATAAATCAGATAATTGTAGTTGCATACTTCATCTAATCCTGGATTTCTATTTTATCAATTTTCTATTATTTTATTAAATGTAAATATTTGTAACTTCATTTTCATTAATTTATTTTGAAATTTATATGAAGATTATTTATTTTTCTTCTGCTTTCATGACAGGTGTGAGGCATTATCATTCTGTAGAGATAAAACTGGGCCCCTACTCCAGCATCCACACCTATAACATCATTAGGTCATCGCAGATGTCCTAGTCATAAGGTTATTTTTTCATCTGCAGCATATTTTCATGAAATTGCAAAAAATATCCACATAAAACGTGTAGTTTTCAAAGTTTGTTAATAACTCTTAATATGAATAGCAAGATGAAAAAACACAGAGCATTCACTATATGCGAAAAGATTGATATTTTAGTGGAGGTTCACGCGAATATAGGAACATGCGTTCAATTAGCTTCTCGGTTAGGAATCACCGTGTCAATGCTAAACAAGATCGTGCAGAACCGCAAGAGTATAGAAAAGAGTTATTCACAGTGCGGAAAGTTTTCTAACAAAAGAAAATCTTTGAAATTTTCGCCTCTAGAAGAGCTGGAGAGGGCCCCTTCTGTTTGGTTTAAGAAGGTACGTGCAAATAACACCGCCGTTAGTGGTCCTCTTTTGAAAGAAGACGTTACATTTGGCTGCGAAGCTTGGTATAGACAAATTCACTGCGTAACGTGGAAAAAAGGAAAGTTATTGGAAGAGATAAAGGGTTATGCACTCTGTGTTATTTACAATGCAGATGAGACTGGATTGTTTTACAATTTGCAACCGAACAGAACTTCTTTTCTTCAGAAATAAGAATTTTATTTTTCTAGATTTTACGTTTTTTCAAATTGGTCCCTTTAAAAATGTAAAATCAGAGTTTCACTGTAATAACTAATTTATTTAATTGCTCCATATCTCAAGAAAAATTGACAGTGCAATGGAAATGCGCTTTCATAAGGCCATTATCAAAGAAATCGAAATCGACTGAAATCAACGATTTTTGCCCAATTAGCTTTTTACCTACCTTATCAAAAGCCTTAAAAAAATTAGCGCATGAACAAATCATGAAAATCAATTGTTAGATCCCTTTCAATTTAGCTTTCGTATATCTCACAGCACCACCACTACTCTTGTAAAGATAATCGATGACATTCGCAGCGCAATGGACAAAAGGGAAGTTACAATCCTAGTACTACTGGATTTCAGTAAAGCTTTTGACTCAATAGACAAAAATGTTCTGCTTTCAAAACTGCTCGCAATGAATTTCTCGCCGTCAGCCATAAATTGGATATCTTCTTATTTAACCCTTAATTAGTCGCGTGGGGTCAATATGACCCCAAGCAATGTTTTTTCGCCAATATCTAAAGAAATGTATTGTCAATCTAACCCAAACTTGTTCTACCTTCGAAACTGACATTCTAGAAGAGAAATTAGCATTTCTTTGTTTTTTTAAATTTGTTATTTTTGATATTTTTATATTTATACATATAGTATAAATATTGTAATTATTGAGAAAATTAAACTATTTTAATGTGCTATTTTGGTGTGTATCCATTTGTTATGTATATATGAGGTTAAAAAAGTTGCTTTTATTTTGGCATCTCTCTACCTGTTGCTTTTTTCTCTATTGGTCTAGAAGGGTTAAACGCAATACAGATTATTATTATCACATCAGAAATACAAATAATTTTCCTGATAAGCAGTATTTCATTGTTTTAACACTAGTTCTCATATGATACATTTCTACTTCACTAATTTTCACTATAGGTTGGTTACCCTTCTTCCTCCCATCTCCCCCTCCCCTCTCCCCCTCCCCCCCCCTCCAATGTACCTTTTTCCTTCTTTTCGGAATTCTCCGGGTGTTTTCTTACTTCGGCCGCACACATGCAACCGTTTTCTACCCGCAATAAAAGTCACAAACAAACGCGCGTGGTCTCTCTAGAAATTGCTGTCGAAGAATTGACCCGAGGATGACTTCTTTGACGCAGAATTCCACGTATTCTATCAAGACCGATGCATGATTTTTGAAACTATTTTCTAGATTTTATAATTGAACTACATCCATATTATTCCCTTTTCTGTACAGTAATTATTTATCACATGCTTTCGTCATTATTGTGAAATACTCTAAAAAATGGAACATCTTTCTAGCAACTTTTGGCAGCTTTTTTATCACCCTCATTGGATGAAGCTCTTAGTACCCATGTGCAAAAAGGATAAAAGAAAGCGGTTTGCCTTTCATTACCGCTCACCCTTTTTAGCACGAGTTTCTCCCTTATTTTTCGGAATAAGCATGAACACGAATGAGATCGGCAATCTTCAAAGTTTTTGGATCTCCTACCGGTCTGACAGCAGAAGTGAGCTTGAATCTTTCTGCTTGTTGGGGGCAGCCATAAACTACTTCATGCTGTAGGTGGGGCCGGAAAGTGACCTTGCTGCGTCCGATGTCTAACCCACAAGTGTGAGTGATCTCCGCAAAAATAGTCCTATCACTAATAAAGCCCTCAATGCGATCTTCATGCAACAATGCAACAAAAAGTGCGATCAGCTCTGCGCTGCTTATAATGTTGGCAGAAGAACGAAAATATGGCCGTTAGCTGTGTTTTTTATTAGCTGAACGTTTCTGCCATAAATGCCTTTATTGTTTATAAACAAAACGTTCAAAAGGAAATGACAAGGCGAAATTTCTTGAAATCATTATCGAAGGAATTAATAAAGGATCTACAGATTTTGAGGTCTCAGAGTCAGTTTATATCTAGGCATCTCCGAAAGCGCATATGCACTCAACAGGGACTTGCGCAGGAAGGTCCATCACCAGGATCGGGACTATCAACAGGAAGATGCGAACATTGCCCAAGAAATAAGGACAATAAAGTGTCCACTAGATGTGGAAATTGTGGAGCTTTTACTTGCAAAGACCACATGATAATGAGGTGCATTGAATGTGGGGAGAGGGAAAGTGATTAGAAAATAAAAAAAAATATTTTAAGTTATTTTAATCAATGTTTATTGTAAAAATTATTAATAAATAATTGTATTATAATGTAAGATTGATTTTATTTCCAGTAAAATATAAATAAATTAATATATTATTCCTTATCTTTAGAAATTATTTTGGGGTCATATTGACCCCACGCGACTAATTACGGAACTTTTTTTCACGCGACTAACTAAGGGTTAAGCGATCGTTCCCAACAAGTGATTTCCATTCTTTCTCTGATTAGCTTATTAATGTGAGAGGCGTCCCACAGGGCTCAATTTTGGGTCCCCTACTATTTTCTTTATACATAAATGACTGCTCCTTGTCCCTTAAATACTGCAATCATCACCTTTATGCAGATGACTTGCAAATATATGCAATATCTACCGCAAACAATCTCATGAGAACCCTAAAGAACTTAGAAATGCTAGAGAACTGGAGCAATAAAAATTTTCTTAGTATCAATCCAGAAAAATCACAGGCTATCTTAATTGGTTACCCTAAGATATTAGCCACTATTAATCAATTCCAAAGAATACCTATCAACATGGCAAATTCAACTATACCTTATTGTTAAGTGGTGAAAAATCTAGGATTGCTTATAGATGAAACCCTCTCTTGGTCCCCACATGTTATAATTGTGTGTAGAACAGTAAACTCATCTCTTCCCTCACTTAGGAAGTTAAGCAGCAGTACTCGGGTTTCTCCTAAAGGAGCATCTGGTAACTTCACTCATTATTCCGCATTTTGACTATGTTGATATAGCGTACCAAGATTTATCTCAAGAGTTGTCGTTAAAGATCTAGAGAACACATAACGCGTGCATTAGATATATTTTTAACCTGAAGAAATCAGACTACATTTCTGATTCACTCCTGAAACTAAACTGAGTCCCGAAGATGCCTCCACTTGCTTTCCTTACTATACCAATTATTTACTTCTAACAATCCACATTATCTTTCCATGGAATTCAGGAGTATAGATACTGTACATAACCGTAATACCAGAGGGTGCCATAAACTCCTTATTCCTCATCACAGAACAGTAATTTTCAACAAGTCCTTCATTGTAACCGCTTGCAGACTATGGAATGAACTTCCCCAAACAATAAAAAATTTGCACTCGCTCTCATCATTCAAACGACACTGCTATCAATCTCTCTTATTCTTTCAAAGGAACAGTTAAACACACTTAATGCTTCAATGTTTCTTAATCTTGATTTTAACAAAACAATACTTATTGTGCCTGATTTATACTTTATTTTATTAATTTATTTGTTATTTTATTAATTTGTTTTTTTCTCCTTTATCTTGTTTAGTCATAACAATGTTAATGTATATGCATTTTTCCATTTTTATGTGTTCATTCCATCATTGATCTATTTGCATTGGGCCAAATTTTCGCTGATGTATAGCTTTTTGCTTTTTATGTATTTATCTTTTGTTCTAAATTTCATTTATTGATGTCTTTAGTTAATCTAAGTAGATTTCGCAGGTTTTTCACAACCCCCTTCTGGTGTGTGTGTTTTCCTGCAGTGGGTTTTTTTTACATGGATTTCATTAATCAGCAGTCCTGTTTTTATCCCACAAAATTATATCTTTTCTTTTCCAATACTTGTATTTGTATTGTTACTTGTATTTACATTGCTAATGTTCTATGTATTATTGTATGTTTCATGATGAGGGGTTAGGTTGAAAATGGGACTTCATAGTCTCAATCTCGCCCCAAATAAAGACCAAATCAATCCCTCTCTCCCTCCCTCTGTCTCCCTACCTTTCTCCTACCCTATCTCTGCCTCTCTTTTCTCCCCCCTCTCTCATTCCCTCCTGTCACAATTCATAGCTCTCCTCTTTTTCTCTGTCTCCTTCTTTATCTCTTTCCTCCCTTTGTTTTCTAGTTCTATACCTCCCTTACTCTCTATGTACCTTCCATTCTATATCCCTTCCTTCTTATCGCCCTCCCCATATCCCCCTCTCTCTTACTCTTACTACTTAGAAAAGCAAAAGAATCCAAACTAAATTCCAGTCCCATTAGGATTACGTATTTTCGTGAAAATCCTATGATAATTTAAGGCAATCTATGCACTCGTATATATTAGACGTATGCAGGTTGAGACAACAATTGATTCTTGAAGTTTAACAATGACATGGTCGGCAAGGCAACATCCCATTTAAAAGCCGATATTTTCCCAAAATATGTGATTTAAATGTTTAATATGATAGATTTCGAATGGGAGGCAGAAAAAGATGAAGAGAATAAGAAACTTCATTAATTTTCCTAAAACACAGATTAAATTCGAAGATTGTACATCAGTTTTTTCAATTTTTAATTTCCAAAAGAATAAAAGTTGATTTTTACGCGTTATCTTACGGGAAATGGAAATCGCCCCCTGGAGTCGAACCCAGGTCTTTTTTCGCATTTTTTTCTTTATTTAATTTTTATATCTGAATCAAACTCCTGCAAAATTTCAACCTTCCACCTAATCGGGAAGTTTGTTAAAAACATGTTAAAAGGTGCCATTGATGACGTCAGCGTTACACACTAACCCCACCATCTAGGCTTTTATTATAATTATTTTTTCATTTTTCACAGTGATTGACTAGCATGCCCAGCTCCTATAATACTAGTCTTTGAACCAATCATGGGATTTGATCATAATATAACATTTGTTTGTTCACATGCACTTTGGTGCAAACTGTTCTGGATAAATGTCATATCATTGTATTTAGGATTTTCCGCATAAAGAATATATTATTCAATTTAAGTTAACCTAACTTCACTGTTTTTGTCTCATATTTACCGAGTGCTAGAACTGAGATAATGTTAGTCTTAAATGGCCATCAATGTGACTTGGGTTTTTAATGGGCTGAATCTCATTGTGGACTTCAAATGAGAATGGGAGAAAGATTATTTGTTTGACTGGTTTAAATTTCATCAAATAAAACCCCCAGTGTGAATAAATTGCTTTCTATCAAGCTTTAATTTGCTACCAGGTTAGGGTGACCAGATTCTGAGGAAACAAACAAGATATAAAATATTCCGATAAAGAAAGCCTGGACACTTCGATTTTTAGTATTTTTTGTTTATATACAGGGTGTACATAAAATAATGTCACAAAATTAATCAGAAATAACTCTTAAACCACTGACTGTATTTTCATTCTGTCTTCTGCAAATGATTTACAAACTTTGGGAGTTTTGTTACACAATTTCCACATGTGAACCTTTTGTTGCTCGGATGTCTAATCGATTTCTACCCATGTGCATTCAAGTATATCTGGTGTGATTGTGGAAATGACATCTGCGATTCTGTTATGCAAGTGCTGAAGATCCTTAACGGGCATTCTGTAAACAGTGTCTTTCACATAGCCCCACATAAAAAAGACCAGTTGGGTCAAATCTGGGGCCGCGGTGGCCAAGCGATTGGCCCATCCTGACCAATCCAACGTCCACGGAAATGTATATCAAGAAGTTGTCTAACAGGTAGAGACCAATGTGGGGGTGCCCCATCTTGTTGGAATACGATATTTGGTTGCAGTTCCTGAAGCTGAGGCAGCACAAATTCTTGTAACACATCCATGTACACAATCGAGGTTATTTATTTTTCCATAAAAAGAAAGGTCCATTTATGCGGTCATGCATGAGGCTGCACCAGACGTTGACTTTTTGGCTGTCACTTTCATGTTCCCTCACTACATGAGGCAGCTCAGAGCCCCATATCCGGACGTTGTGACGATTAACGAACCCTGATAAATGAAATGTCGCTTCATTTGAAAACAGAACTCTTTGTAAAAAAGTGTTATCTTCGTCTATTCTATTCAACATATCCACAGCAAAATTCACTCTTTTTGGTTTGTCACTGTCTTGCAATGCTTGCACAATTTGCACCTTGTATGCATACAGTTTAAGATGCCTGCGAAGCACTTGATGGATGGTTGTGTGTGGAATCTACAGTTCTCGTGATGCACGACGAGTTGATTTCCTGGGGCTGCGCTGGAAAGCTTCCCGTATCGCCTCAGCATGTGCTTCAGGTACAGAGGGTCTTCCTGGGCGCAAGGCCTTCCCTACACTGCCCTGTTTCCATAAATCGGTGATACCACAGTTTAATATCACGTCTGGAAGGTGCATCTCGTCTACCGTACACCCTTCTGAAGTTTCGTTGCACTTGCGTTGTGGATTTCGTCTCTATAAACCACTCGACACAATGAGCCTCTTCCTGCATGGTCGCCATTTTCAAACAAGTGAACATCGTTGCGCACGCATGACATTCAATACCATCTGTTGCCAACAGGCAAAAACTCCCAACTTTTGTGAATCATTTGCAGAAGACAAAATGAAAATAGTCGGTGGTTTACGAGTTATTGATGTTTAATTTTGTGACATTATTTTATGTACACCCTGTATTATATAAACAAATTTTCCATAGCTTAGTTATAATTTTGTTGAAAGATAGCGAATAATTTACATACCAAATAGTATTACAGAAGTTAATGGGAACAAATATTTTAGAGCTACATTCAATACAAATTACCAAGATATGACTGCCATGCAATAAGTTATGTTAAATAGTGTAAATATTAAAAAAAAACAAAATGCAGCCACCCAAAAGACCTTTTCATGAATGGGCATACCAGGACAAATACCAGAAAACCCGGGTGTCTGGTCATCCTATATTAGGTGTGTCTTCCGATAAACCTACAATTTTGTGACGTCATTTATTAATGAGAGATGGGTGATGTTCACATATTTTTGAGCCAATATCAAATAAATATTTTAATTTTACTACCAAGTATAGAATTTTTCTATTACCCTCAGTGGTTGACATGGAACGGTAAGGGGCAGGATGCAATACCAGTTACTTTCAGGAGGGTCAGAGGCCATCCTGCCACTTTTTAATACTTTAAAGCATCCCAGTACCTCATGATTTCATAAATTCTATTGTCTTAGCACTCAAAACTCGCTCCTTACTCAATTTGTAAAAATGATAGAAAGTTGCGTTTTTAATTTTTGAAGCCATAACTTTGACAAAAACACTATTTTCATAGAAAAATATTTTATGTACATGATCCAACCCTCATTAAAATGTAATGTTGTAAGCTGATAATGTTACTGTTGATTATTATAAATTTCTTAGGTGAATAATGAAATATGTAGCCTGTATTTCACTCTGATATATGTCAAATCAATCTAAAAATTGGTCTCTTTGTTTTTTAAAATTTATGAATTTCACGAACCACCTTATCTTCAGCATTGAAAAATTTCACAAACCACACCACATCTTTTTTCTTCACCTTAAAGCACTGCTTACCATCTTATGGATGCTGTAATGGAGTTTGTTCCTATGTGTGCAAAACTCCAATGCTTCACTTTCTTCAATATAAACCATTTCCCACCTGACAGTCTTACCGATTCCAAGTTTCTTGTTTTGGTAACAAATTCAGTTCAAAGGACAAGGTAAGGGTAACATTTGATTATTCTGTTTTTTATAATGAGTGGAGATTACTGCTGAGATAATATAAAGATTGGAAACACTCCTATGCCATAATTTAATTATTAAATTACGATATTGGAGTTGTTTCCTTTCTTAATATTCCATTTTTATTGATATCATTATTAAACTTTATGGTGTTATATATAACGGGTGGTGGTATTTATAAAATTATGGGATTTTGTGATAGGATGGTATATGTGAGGATTTTGAGATGCAGCTTTGACCATGGAGGCGTAACATGGGCCCTGAATATGTTATCAAAAGATGTCAATTGCAAACCCATAGTTTTCATTTGACATCATGGAAACCTTTCTGCAAAATAAATTATCACGTGATGTAATATATATTTATATTAACTGAGGTGCAAAGTGGAATATTTGAATTGTTTTGGCATTGAATACCATTCAGAAATTATTCCAAGGAATCCTGTCATCCTCGGAACGGTTAGTTATTTTTCATTATACAAGGCTATTGCGGACAATGTGTTAATTCATCTCTGCTAGGCTTCAAGCCTAGGTGTGCTTTTATACTAAGTTCGAGTTGCTTGCAATTCTCATATTCTCTCCACCTTTAAAATTCTCATTGTTAGCACATTGGGTCGAGTGAATAAAAACTAAGCAAATGCTTAAAGCATTAAGCAAAAGCATAAGCATTTGCTAAAAGCACAAGCAAATGCTAAAAGCATTTGCTTCATATTGAGTGAATAAAAGTTTGCTTTTGCTTATAAGCATTTGCTACTCAGTTTTAAGCAAATGCTTAAATTTTACGGAAGAAAGCTCTTTGCAACTCTTCCTTCACTTGTTTTTGTCTACATTTAAAGTTTTACATAGTTGAATTTCAAACTAAAAACAAATATATTGGGTAATATTTTTTAAAAAGTTAATTAATAATTTTTTAAAACTATTTCTTTTATAACTGAATTCGATAATATCACAAATCATGGGTGTATTTTTATTCAATTAGTTATAGTAATTTTTTCCAGTCATTTGCCTTTATAGTGATTTTGGACGCCACAAATATTTCTATCTTACATCACTTAAGTACCTTAAAAATATTTCTATCTTCTGTTTGGAAGACAGTACCCTGCCACGTCACTCTTGATATTCTACGAGTAACAGATTTTAAATATAGGTACTTAACATTTTCTTCAGAGAAACGATATAAATTTTTATAACGTTGAAACTTTTCTCGTATTTTTTAACCTTTCGTGTCACCATAAATTACCATATTTATATTTAGGATCAATTATCATGAAAATAGAGTACTTGGAAATATTTTAGCAAGCCCTTTACCTCACTTAAAAAAGTTTAAGCATATGCTTAAAGCATTAAGCAAAAGCTCGGTTTTATTCACACAATTTTAAGCAAATGCTTAAGAAAATTCCTAAAAATAAGCAAATGCTTATTCTTTCTAGCAAAAGCAAATGCTATTTTTTTTATTCACCCCAAATTAAGCATTTGCTTAAAAAGTGAGGGAAATCTTAAGCATAAGCATTTGCTTATTTTTTATTCACTCGACCCCTTGTAATAAGTGTTAATTTATAACATCAGCTTGCCAAATGAATCTTATATAGTTTTGATATTTATATATGATACTGAATTGTCAAACTATGTGAAATGAACTCTCAAATTTCAGTAGGTTGGTATACTAGCATTGAACTGATGTATTACCTATTTTATTGATTCATTTTTGGAATAATGAGTTTTGGTATGTACAGGTCATTTTTAACCTTCTTCAAATTTCTGTAGAGTATTTATTTAAATTTTATTTTAATCAAGCAGGGAAGATAAGGGCTCTAGGTAAGTATAATGTAATAATAGAATTCTTCGTATTTTTCAAAACATTGTTCTAGATAAAATATTAACACTTTCAACACGGCATGACTGGAATTCCTGTCATTGTGTTACATCTGGTTCTAACGGTTCGGGTGGGGGACCGTCATGCCTTAGCATCCTTCCTTTAGCCTCTAGCCATTAGTTTGGTTCTCACCTCCGTTTGGGTGACGTCATTTTCACAGTTGGCGATTTTTTTCATCGGATTGTGTTGGTGATAAGTACTCACTCATAATCATGTAACCATATTAAATCATATAATCGTAATGTTTTATTATGTGTTTGATCACTTTCTTCATTTTCACAGGTTTATTTATGTACTTATAAGAGAAATCAAATTCTCTTATAGCGAAAAAAAATGTTTCGGAAAAATACGGAAGGTTTTCTGCGAAATGTGTTTTTTACATACTTTTTAATTGTTTATTAAGCTTTTAATATGTTTCTAAGTACCTATTTTTATTGTTCTGAACATCGTACTTTAAAGTAATACTTGGAAAATTACGAATAATGTAACAATCTAATGAAAAACACAGAATTCAATTCAGACACTGGTAAAAAATTCTGGATTTTGGGGCCAATTTGAAAGGGTTATATTCATGTGGTTTTTCACAAAACAAAGCTTAAATACTTTTCCATGGTTACATTATTTTGCAATGAATTATTTCAAAGATTAACTGTTATCAATTAAAATACTATATTTAGCTCTGGAACCACTGATAGCAATTAATGAAAATAAGTCAATCAAGCAATTGATTATTTTGCTCAAAAAGCATTAGTATTTTAATTGTGTCTATCTCATTTTTCACACTATCCCTTTTAACTAAAAACACTTAACACCTTTTCCATAAACTTTTTGGTCGCAGTAATTATTCAAAAATTGTTTGTAGATAATAACACTAACCAATCTCTTCTGTATCTATGTTTAAATTAATTAAACTATTAAAAGTAAAAGATTAGTTACCCAGAGCCAGTGGCAGATCACCCCACAAGCACATGAGGCGCTCACCTGGGGCCTCCCTCACATTCTCCTTCTCATTCTTCCCTCAAAAATGTAGTTATCTCTTGCAGTGTGATATACGTAGCTACAAATCTTACATACAAAAAGAATATTCTTTATTAACCATTACGCTACACACCTTTAGCCGGCCAAAACTATTTTAACTCTCTGGAACATACTTTTACGGGAATCATATATTTTTTAATTTTCAGTCCACATAAAATATTGTATATATTCCCCCTCAAAATAGCTCCACAAATGGACATTTATTTCTTAAATCATCATTTCAACCATATATAAACAAATTCTGAGTAGATCATTACATACATTTCTGCCAAACTTCAATTTGGATTGAGATAACAATAGGTTTTCAAGATTTAACAATGTAATTGGTAGGCAAGGTAACATCCCATGAAAATGGCAAGAGTTCCCCAAAATATGTGAAGAAAACGTTTAACATGAATAATTTCGAATTGTAGGCAAAAAACAATCAACAGAATAAGAAACCATATAATTTTTTCTTTAAAATGGTCTGGATCTAAAGGTCTATTTTTTCCAATTTTTAACTCAAATAGAAGAAAAGCCTGCACGTCATAAAGTCGATTTTTCATCTTATGTTACGGGGAGTGCAAATCATCCCCTGTAGTTGAACCCTGGACATAAATTTTCTTTTGCCACAGCATTTTCATATCTGAGTGGATTATCTCTGCCATATTTAATGTTTATATCTGCATATTTTATCGAGTTATTCACGTTTTAAGAGCATGACATGGACCAACCAACTAACAGACCAACAGCCCTTTATTAGGCTGGTTCCCAAAGGAAACATGGCCTTACGAAATTGTCCTGTCTGTGTGTGTCCCTTACTAAAAACTTTTGCACCGATTTGCATGAAACTTGGTATGAGGAGACAATCACCTGACAACATCTGAGATGTGGAGTGCTACGGGGTCTGCCATCTACTGTGCAGCAATGTCTGAATGTAGGTTTTACCACCTCCTGCATTGCCTTAGGTTTGACAACCCAGCTACAAGGGAGGCTAGGAGGCAGACGGGCAAATTTGCACCCATAAGAGAATTGTAGGAATTATTTATTGACGATTGTCAGGAAAATTACTCACCTGCAGAGTATATTACTGTGGATGAACAGCTCCTTGGCTTTCGTGGGAAGTGTCCGTTCAGAATGTTGATACCTAATAAACCAGCCAAGTATGGGATAAAACTAGTGATGGCTTGTGATGTTGAATCAAAATATGTTATGTGCTATATCTTACCTGGGGAAGCATACAGCTCAAACACCTAACGTGGCATTAAGTCATTATTTCACTAAGGAGTTAACCAGAAAATATGTTGATCTGTTACATAATTGTGGGCTAATAGTTGTTGGCACCATCCGTGCAAACAAGTCTCATATTCCACCAGAACTGATCACAAGAACTGGGAAGAAGCTCATACATGTCCTCTCCAGTATGCATGACCAACCTGAAATTACTGAGAATGGCAAGCCTGATATCATCATCAAATACAATAAAACCAAAGGTGGTGACGACACATTCAACCAAATGTGCTCATCTTACTCATGTAACAGAAAGACAAGGCGATGGCCCTTGTGCATGTAAATGCGTGCATAATATACAAGAGCAACAAACAGCAGCCCGTAAATAGATGGAATTTCATGAAGAGTCGGGCTGAGGGATTGGTGAAACCTTGGGCAGAACAACGGCTCTCTATTCCAGGACTGTCGAGAAGCTTGACTACCATGATAGCATCCATCTGTGGAGTCAATGCAAATCCAAGGCTCGCACCTGTGCCCACTAATGTGCCTACTGTTACTCATCCATGGACAGAAAGACGAATTTATGCAGCATCTGCCAAAAGCATATCTGTCCACAGCATGCTGCATTGGTCTGTCCCAATTGCCAATAAATGAAGGTAGGAATAATTTAAACATTTTTTTAAAATTATAATATATTATAAATATATATATTTTTAAATATAACTCAACATCAAATGCCTGTTTATATTATGGTTGTTTACTGTTCTGGCGTACTGGTATCACGAGTACTAACAGCCTAGCCTCTGACCTAAATAATAGGACATCAATA
The DNA here is from genome assembly GCA_028673005.1 of Tanypteryx hageni. NCBI lineage: Eukaryota > Metazoa > Arthropoda > Insecta > Odonata > Petaluridae > Tanypteryx > Tanypteryx hageni. The sequence continues at coordinate 183,028,244 of CM054120.1, read as the reverse complement.
CAATAATAAAAGCAGCAACTGATGGCCTTCTTAGGTCTCGAATATTTTCACATACAAGCCATAGAGTACAGTAGTGATTTTTCATAATAATTTTTGTAAACTTTTATTCAACTTTCAAATATGGGCATTTATTCATGCTTCCTTATATGTTATACATCCAGTTGTTTAGTAAAAATAATCATTTATAAGCTCATCAATTTTGACGAATAAATTTTGATTAGAAATTTTTTTCAATATTTTTATGGGCCGGGTAAATAAATATTACCCGGCGATGCCTGTGATGTAACTGAAAACAGGCGATGCCTATCTAGGGTTAAATACGTTTTGATGCATAAACGGTATTAAACGTTATAAAAGTTGGTTACAATAATTCATTTTTATCTCTTTATTGTATAATATTTATATACAAATACCTCACTTATGTAATTTGATAATGACTTTGTACTCTCTCAATTTGTGATATACGGTAATAAATTTGATTTCTTAAATGCAATTCTTTCATTTAAGTCCATTTCTTCTGTCCCTCCAATTTATATTTGCTGCGATTATCGTATTAAAATGGGAGAGGAAGGGGGTGAGCGACCTGTGATGATGTCACAATAGCCATTGTAAACACGTAGTTCCAGGGTCGTGACACTCAATGTTAGAAAACTAAACGTGACCCTTCCAACCCCTCTGCTGCCTCGGTGCGTTTTGGAAGCCCTTCCCTTCCCATTGATCGAAGACGTTGCCAGGCAACGAGCTATGTAAGCAGTCGCGTCTCCTCTTCCCCTCCTCCTGCTCCCTCCCCGACCCGACTGCCATTTCTCGTGGGGCAGCAGATTTTTCGTAAACCAAAACGTTTAATTATTCCATAAATTTGACACAATGATCATCCATCAATTTTTTTCAGTTCTGAAAACAATTTACCCATCAAATGTATGTGTGGGAATTGGTATACACTTCTAAAGAAAAAAACATTTTTTTACACGTTTATTGCGAAAAAAATGAAGGCAAATCAATTTATAAAATATAACAATATTATTGGCCCATTGAACTGTAGAAACAAATATAGGACAAGGTCGGCATAGTATAGAATGGATATCACATAAGAGCTTCTTTAGGAGCACATCATAGGCAAAAATAATACATTCCAAACATTATTGATATAATAAAAGTAGTAAAAGGTTACTATATTTTAAGCAAGGAGAAGTAATAGATTATAGTTATATCACAATATATACATAAAACAATTTCCAGGAAGTCCTTTACATTATAAAGACAGACAACCATAACTTATACACAGAGTTTTTAAACTTAGATGCATTATTTCTATTCTTAATATGATTAAGAAGTCGATTGTACAATCTTATGTACATGGACTTAGGCCCTTGATGAAACATTAATAAATGTAGAGCTGAAATTTGGCACGAATATAGGTCATTGGTTATTACCTCGGGGAAAAATCTAAAATTTCAGAAAAAATTATATTGAAGGGGTGTTTTTTACCCCAAGTACAATTTTAAACACCCATAAGAAAAGCACTGAAAACTGTGCAGAGCTATATAAAATTGGTTTTTAAAATTATTTACAATTAAGATACGAAGTCGAAACATGCACCATACCATGGATGAAAGAATAAAGTTTATTTTCCTTGAACACAAAATTAAAATTCATTTGGAATCTGCATAAGCATTTGATTTTAATCATAAAATTAGGAAACGTTTTTCGGTCAACAATGAAAAATATTAACTACCATAGCAACGACTCCAATGCCTTTCAATGGAAATTGATTTTTCCATACTTTAAGAGCATTGATTTTATACTTAGACTGCATTATAATTAATTTGATTTCAGCTAATGACGTATAAATATGTTGACGAGGCAATTTTAAATAAAATTTTTTTATCCGGATTCATACTAAAAGGATGGATCATAACACACAAAATATCCTAATTTTTACAGAAATTTTAGTGTAACATAAAAGCTAGTCTTAATTTTGATTATAGTTGTTGCTTAAAAAGGGTGAGCCATGAAACTTGAAATGAGCGGATTGCCCGAGAATTTAGAAATTTTGGATACATGCCTTAATTTCTGGGAAAATGAAAACTATTATCTCATTTAAATGGGCTTGGCATAGTTCAAATGCCATCACATTGCTTTATTTAAGAGTTTAGATCTTGATGTATGATTTTTTAAGCGCTTGCAGTTGCAAGCACCAGGAACTCATAATAATAAAAAGTTACAATAAATGCTTTACTCAGATCAAAAAATAAACCAAGAGTTTTATGACCAAGGTTGATTTTATGATTAATTACAATGAGAACAAAAGTTTTTGGTTCCAAAAAAATTGGTGGTCCTGATGTAGTGTTTAACATAGATTACAAATGTTTTTAAAATCATCCTATCACGTATAAAAATTTGAGATATGACACTTCCAATTAAAGTGAAGCAGCAAGCACTCCTCAATAACTTATAAGCTTTATACAAAGACTTAGCTTTGGGTGTCAATTCAACCGACTTCCTGACTCCAAGTTGACGCAATTCACCTTCCTTACTTGGACCCGTTTAATGAGAAACATGGAAATTTCAGTAATAAGTAGCGATCGAAATAATCAGAGATCATCCTATCTATGCTATGTAATATAGAGGTTTTACTGTATGGTATTTTATATAAATAAATATACCTCATAAGGTTCTCCCTAATGGCACTACAAGAAACACTTCATAGAATGCTCAAAGAATGAATGGAGAAGATTCTTGAAAAGATGAAAACAGTAGTCACTAGATAAACAGTGTGTATGCAAAACATCACTAAAATTATTTACCTGGCAAACATAAAATCGGAATGGAATACTTCCGAAGTTTCATAATGCCTTCAATAAAATTCTCCCCAGAGAAATGCCTCAGGCAAAGTCTTCTGTTGTTATAAATGGTCATTCGGTCCATGGACAGGAGCTTAGGATTCCCAACCAGCTTCACCCAAACATCGAATCGACGATTTGAGTCGGAAATGGGATGAGGGAACCTGGATTTATCATTTAAAAATATACATCCTCTTGCCGATCTTGCGTATTTCACACTTAGGAATTTCTAAATATTAATAAATTAATTATATGTCAAAATACTTATCTAACTCGAGTACCCGTCTTCTCCCTACAATTGGGGATGCAAAACGGAGTGCAAACCTTAGCGCACTTTCCACGTCACAAGAAGAAGACTGTCAGTAAGTCTAAACAGAAGCTGATTCAAATCACTTATTGGAACCAGAGTAACACGATTAACACCTAACACAGCATAATCAATCATAAGCACTCAAAATCACGGGAAACCGTTTGTAAACGCGCAAAACCTGGTGAAAGCGCGCGCAACTTATCTACCCTACTTCCCCTCTGGTTTGCTTTGAAAAAGTCCTCATCCCCTGGCTCCAAAGGCGGTCCTCGTTTTGCAATCCGAGTGGTCGTCCTCTGGTCTAGCCAGAAAGGCCCACGCTTTTACTTTTAACCACTTTTAACTAGGGATACGAAATCGAAACGAAAGAATCGATACCTTACTCATATGATGTATCGATTGAAATATCGGACCGAAAGTACCAATATGAGTAAGTATCGAATCAGAACAATTAAAGATATTACATTAATTGAATATAAATAAAGGCACATACGTCTATGAGTAGTTGTCGAATCAACACAAGCAAAAAAATTACATTAATTGAACATAAAAAAGGCACATTTGTCTATGAGTAGGAATATAATCAAAACAAAAAATATTATATTTATTGAAAAATTAAGGCACATTCTTCAAAGTACATTAAAATCTACACCTCCCACTCCTCTGTACAATCTCCCAAAAACATGAGCTTTTCCAGGCGGTTTCCCATTAAGCGATTCCTGGCTTTCGTTATGGTTGCCCCTGCCGTAGAAAAGAGACGCTCTGCAGGCACCGATGTGGCAGGAATTTTCAAGTATGCTCGTGCGAGCTTGTAAAGATTGAGGAAAACACACTTCATATCTACCCAGGTCTTCAAAGGATCAGAGGAGAAACTAGATTTGATAAATACACAGACAGCTCACCTCTTTCCTCAAAGGTATTTGTTTTCTTTTTTTTGCTTGCCATGGGCCAATACTTTGTGGTGGCTCCAAAAGTCATATTCGGATTCTCTATTCAGAGTAGAATCACTGTCTGTCACTGCTTGATGCCTCACTTCTAATCAAGGAACGGATATTAGATTGAGCCATTGCACAAGCCTTGATATCAATAAAATGTATGTTTTTAAATCGCGGATCTAATAAATTGGATATAGCTAACAGATGAGACTCCTCAATATGAACAAACCTGTGATTAATTTCGCTCAGCAGTTTCTTTTACCTGTCTAACAACGTCATTTTCCGCAGTAATTCCAATAGATTGCAACTGTGCTTTTAAGCAATGGATAAGTGGAATCACTTTGCTCAGCGTTACAAATTTTCCCCCCGCAATCTCCTTGGTAATGTAATCCAATGGTTGAAGCAACTTCAACATATTTTTCACAGTGTCAAGCTTAACGGAAGTCAATGCTAATGGAGCCTTCAGGTTTTCAAGGAGAATCTGATGCAAAAATTTTGACAAGGCAACGTATCTTTCTAACATATAAGATACAGAATTCCATCTTGTGCTTACGTCTAAAATCAACTTAAGAGGTGTTTTATTAATTTCTATCTGTTTAGCATGAAGCAAGTCACTATTTATAACACTTCTTCGAAAAAACTTCACAACCTGTCTTACCTGGCTAGTGATTTTTGTACATTTTCCACAGATGTTACCTTTTCTGCCACCAAATAAAGCATGTATGCAAAACAGGGAAGGTGTTTTCCCTTGCCGAGAAACATGTTAACTGCACCAACAATATTGGAAGTGTTATCAGTGACTGCACATACTACCTTACTTTTGGGGATAGAATACTTCGTGCAAACAGCTTCAAGCTGCTCACAAATGTTGACTGATGTATGCCTCTCCTTGAGCTCCTTGGTTTAGAAACAATGTCTGTGCCGTTCAAATGATGTGCTGTTATACCCAGGAAACTACAGCATGACTGACATCATTTCAGTCCAAATGTCCAAAGTAATTGCAACATTTCCCACACTAGGATCACTTATTTTGTCAGAATAAACCTTTATCATGACCTCGTACAGCTCATCAAGTCATGATTTTCGTGTGTCAACACTGGGGAGCTTGTAGGTGGGTCTTAACGCCTTCAACAGTCGACGAAATCCTCGACCATTGACTGTTTCGAAGGGCCGCTTATCAACGCAGATAAAATTCAGCAAGCACTATGTAATGAGCTGATGATGATTACCACCCTCTGAAAAATGGCACAAGTTATAACTTACATAAATAATAAATAGATCGAGCAATAAATATCCCTAATATCAACATAGTAAACGCAAATTACCGGAATATGAGCTCATTCTCTGAAAGGATGTAGCAATCATCAATTGTGACTTTTTTGTGGGAGGTGGTAAGTACTGAGTTTTTGCCACGACCCCATCAGATGCATCAGAACGAACTGGATCATTAACAGTGTCCTAATAGGCATCGAAAATGAATAACACAAGATTAACGAAGTTATGTTGCAGAAAAAATGATCACACATTAATAATAACTTCATCAATTCAGTGAAATAGGTCATATTTTACTTACACATACTCTTGGTGGGAAATCCTTTGAAGTGGAAGCCACTGCATCAGACACCAATGTTCCATCTTGCTTCTTCTTGCCATGAGGTAAATGCATCGTCTTATCAAAATAAGTAAAACACTAATTTTCAAGCAACATGAATTTCTGATGGTTAAGTGCACGTATGCACGAAGCGAGCCATATTTTAATATTTATTAGTATAGGTATCAGTGGCGTCGCGTGCCCATTTAGGTTGGGTGTGCTTTTATTGGGGAGGGTGTTATGCAACCCGCGCTACAAAATTCACGTGTTAATTTGAGCGTACGTTTGCATTTTTATCGACGTGTGAAAGTTTTAAGAGAGCATAGCGCAGCAGCGCTCTTCTTAATTGGTCTAATGCAATTAATCGTAGAATAATTTTGAATACTTTAATTCAGTAACTGATATAATTATGCATCACGCGCGCCGTTTATGTGAAAAGGGTTAACGCTTCGTTGTGAGAAGATTAGGATATCATTGGCAAATACTAGAGTGAAGCACGAATTATCTGTATTTTTCTACGATTTTTAAATATGTACAACTATATAATACGCACAGAAATCTGAAAAAGTAATCACTTAGGAAAATATTATTTTCCCGATTGAATCAAAGAAAGGCTTAAAAAACTCATTTTACTTACTTATTTATACACCAGTTCCAATCTCCTGTTTTGCCTTAGGAATTGTGTTAGCACATCATCATAAAATGAAGGTCTTTTCTTCAGTTCCACCAGCAATGTCTTTTCAATGGCGAGTGAACTTAGGCCGCATAACCTTTCCTGAGTTTGTGTTTATTTATTTATTTATTTAATTAAAAAAGGTCCATAAACAGCCAAATTTTGGCCTTTTACAATGGATCCGTAATATATCAACATAAAATAACAAATAAAATAAATTAAATTAACAATCGTGGAACAGATATTAAATTGTTCCAAACAGGAAAATGCAAAAACAGAAACATATATTCCTCTATAACACGTATGTATTCTCTTCATAGCCGAAAAAGAACGCTCGACTGTAGCAGTAGAACTCGGAATCGTCATGATAAGTTCCGCTAATTTATAAATTTCCTTGAATGCAACCTGAAGCTGATTTTCTTGCATGAATTTTAATAGGTGATGCACTGGTTTCCTCGCAAATTCATCAGAAGAAAAGAGCACTTTTAGTTCATTTTTTAGGCGAACGTAGTCAAAAACTGGTCCGTAGAAATCCTTTAATTTTTCTAGAATACCATCAGGAAAAGTTTTCGCATACTGATCATATCTTTCGCTACAAAGGAGTTGAAAAAACTCAAGTTTCGAAAGTGAAGAGTATCTTTCTTCCATCTCCAGGCACATGCAGTCGACTATTCTCTGGTATAATCGAAGGCACGCGCTCTTCTCCTCTTCTATAGATCCTTTTCGTCTTTTAGGCTTCGACTCCTCAACCGTATGCTTTTCCTTTGCAGAAACCCAAATATCATCAAATCCATGTTCCTTGTCATTCCTAAGCTGTTTCATAGTATCATGCACCTTTTTACAACAGTACAATATGTCATAGGATGATGTTTGCAATATATTATTCAAAACATCAGTATAGCCAAACAGAACAGAAAAAATTTCTAACAGAAAAATTGTTTGAAAATCTTGCAAGAAATACAAAAAACCACGAGCTTTGATTACAGCATCCACGTCCCATTCCCCAGAATTCTCCACAATGTGTTCAAAAAATTCAATAAGTTGACTTCTGTGGCGTTTTACTGTGTTTGATAAACGGGAAGTAAAGTTCCATCTGGTTGGTGCGATGGAGGGTAATTTTTTAGCAACAAAATCTTGCAAAGCATTTACTCTTTTCGATGATTTAGAAAAATATGCTGCCAATCCACTGATAGTTTGGAAAAACAATCTACATTCCTTGATATTCGAGAGGCTTTGCTTCAGAACTAAGTTCAAAACGTGAGCGTAGCAATGCGTAAATATTGCTAAAGGATAGGCCTCGATAACTTTACTCTGCAACCAATTAATATGTCCACTCATTACACAGGCACCATCATAAGTTTGGCCGACCAACTTGTCCTTAATATTAAATTCCTCAACTCTGTTTACAACATGTTTAAAAAGACCACTAGACGTTCTATCATCACTTACGTCTGTAAATCCGATAAACCTTTCGTGTGTTTGCCCATTATGGACAAAACGAAAAACAGTTGATAGCTGCGATTTCGACATGACATCAGAAGTTTCATCCAGAAGAATGGCCACAAATGTAGCGGAAGAAATTTCTTTCTTTATAGCATCTTTATCCACATCAGATATAGCATTAATGATATCATTTTGTACTGTGGGAGAAGTTCCTCGAAATATAGTCGATGCCTTTAAATGACTGTCTAAAAGAGGATCATACTCACGGAGCACATTTAAAAAATCTATATAATTCCCTCGGTTGGCTGAATCTTCAGACTCATCATGACCTCTCAAAGGAAGCTCTTGCTTAGCCAAATAACATACAGCATCAATTAATCTTTTTAAAATGTCTCTATTATTCTTTACTTGTTCATTATGACGACTAATTTCAACTTTTCTTTGGCTGTCAATGAGAGTGTCAATTCTTTGTTTTCCAAACATCTTAAGATTTAAAAATGACTGAACATGTGGTTGGGAGCGCTCATGTTTTTGCACTGCTGCAGCTAAATGATTAAGATCGGAATACCCGTGCTTATTCCAAACACTTTTCTCTTTGGAGAATAATAAACAAGGCCAACAAAAAAGTCTTGACCGCACTTCACATCCAGTTAACCATTCTAATGGACCGTATTGTGAAACAGAAAAATGTCTCATGTACTCAGTTTTTGCATCTTTGTGCTTGCACAGTAAATTTGGAAGAGGAGGACGAGACTTACCTTCTTCAACTATGTTCATACAATCCGCAAAAGCTCTGGCAGAAAACGGGGCATTCAGTACATCGTCAACACTGTTTACCATTGTAAATATGGGCAAAAAGTTATAAATTATATCTAAAAAATTATAAATATATGTTAAAAACTTGTCTAAATCGGTGTCATAAACACGTCGGTTCACACCTTACCCCACGCACGCAAAACAGACGAAACTCAGAAAACAAAAACAGCATCTCATGACAAGTAACAACGTTGAATTGGATTGCTTCACACAATAGCCAATCACAACCGCTAACTACTTCTGGGTGCTGTTGTCTCAGCGCACACCCTGCCACGCCTTCTGGACGGTTTAAAACCACAAGGAGGCTAAGAATTTGACCCGCTGCGCCATCTGTACGTATGTTTAAAGGGCTCAAAGCTGCTCGTATTACTTACCGCACACCCGGGCTATTAACGTGAATGTGATACAATGTTTACGCGCCGAAACTTCTCCTCTTCATGAAACATTGTATATTGGATTTGATTTTAGGAATCACGCGAAGCCAGAAAACGATTAGGGGAGTCTTTAACGGGAATAAATGCAAAAATATAATATCTGTGACACTGCGAATCCGTGGGTGTGCACCGCACACCTAGCACACCCTGAATATACGCCCCTGATAGGTATATAGCAAATGCATCCATTGGCAGACACAGTTGGTGGTATGCATAAAAATGTAGGAAATGCTTTTTCTTCGGTTTTGTAGCAATTGCTACGATTCACATGCATAAAGTTTCGCAGCATAAGCTTTTCCTTTTCCTACTTTTTATGCATACCACCCAGTAGGCCACATTATTCATTAAAATGGCGATTCAAAATGAATCAAGTTAAACAAATATTTATAACGTAACTGTAAACTTACTTTTGTTGGTGCTTATTCAAATGTTTTTTTCATATTCGATGTATTTCCACAAGTTTTCAATACTTTGAAACAAGATTTACACGAAGTAGTGTCCTTGTTAATTCTAGTGAAAAACTTCCAAATATTACTCTTTGGAGGTGCCATGGTGAACCTCGTTACGATTTGTACACTACACAGGGTCGCGACACTCAACGTTAGAAAAGGAGGACAGCCTAAACCTTACCCCTACAACCCCTCCGTCGCTTCAGTGCGTTTTGTTACGGCTCTCCCATTGGTCAAAGACGTTGCCAGGCAACGAGCTATGTAAGCAGATGTTTCTCCCCCCCCACCTCCTCTCCAGCCCCCTCTCCTCTGCTCCCCCACCCGCTGGCCGCTTTTCATAGGGGCAGCCGATTTAGCATAAATCAAATAGTTTAATTATTCCATAAATTTGGCGCAATGATCCTCCATCAATTTTTTACAGTTCTGAAAACAATTTACCCATCAAATGTTTGTGTGGGAGTTGGTACACACTTTTAAAAGAAAAGAACAGATATTTCTTTACACGTTTATTGAGAAAGAAAGACGGCAAATCACTTTACAAAATATAACAATAATATTATTGGTCCATTGATCTGTAGAAACAAATATAAGACAAGGTTGGCATAGTATAAACATGAATGGATAGCACATAAAGAGCTTCTTTGGGAGCACATCATGAGCAAAAATAATAAATTCTAAACATTATTGATGTAATAAAAGTACATTCAAAAATATTATAAGCAAGCAGTAATAGATTACAGTTATATCATAATATATACATAAAAAATCCAGGAAGTCCTTTACATTATAATACAAAACAATAAGTTACACACAGAGCTCTTTTAAACTTAGGTACATTCTTAATATGATTAGGAAGTTGATCGTACAATCTTATGCACATGGCTTTAGGCCCTTGATGAAACATTGATAATTGTTGTTGATTAACATGCAATCCTCAACTACAGGAATAGTTAATAATAATAAGCTATAATACATGCTTTACTCTGATCAAAAAATAAATCAAGAGTTTTATGACCAACATTGATTTTATGCTGAATTACACTGAGGAACAAGGTATTTGGTTCAATAAATAATAGGCAGTTCTGATGTAGTTTGTAAGGAAGATTGTGAATCTGTTTTTAAAATTTGCCTATTATGCATATATGTTGAGATATGACACTTCCAATTAAAGTCGACAAATTCTAGGAAGAACATAATCTAAGTTGAGTTTTATTCTATGGAAGATTCTGTGTTATTGCAATGATGTACTTGCTTTGATAGTATAACTGAGGCACAAACACAAAACAAGAGTTTACAGTATTCACCACAACAAAAATTAAATATGGAATAGCACACCTCAATTACTTATTAGCTTTATACAAAGACTAAGCTTTTGGTGCCAATTCAACAGACTTCCTGACTCCAAGTTGACGCAAGACACCTTCCTTACTTGGACCCCTTTAATGAGAAACATGGAAATTTCAGTAATAAGTAACGATCAAAATAATCAAGAGTTTATTCTATCTATGCTATGTAATATAGAGGTTTTACTGTATGGTATTTTATATAAATAAATATACCTCGTAAGGTTCTCCCTCATGGCACCACTAGGCCTGCATGGGGTCTGAAACCCAAAGGGGCCAGGTTGTGGCCCTTCCTTGCTCAGCTGCTGCAGGAAGAAAATACAAGTTTACCATTGAGTCAACTAACAACAAACATTATACATAGCATGCATAGAGATGATGTATAGAAAGACAAAAACACAGTTGTCACTAGATTAACAGCGTGTATGGAAAACATCACTTAAATTGTTTACCTGGGAGGAGTAAATTCGGAATGGAATCCTTCCAAAGTTTTATGGTGCCTTCAATAAAATTCTCCCGCGGGAAATGCTTCAGGCAAACTCTTCTGTTTTTGTACACATTCATTCGGTCCATGCTTAGTAGCTTAGGATCCCAAATCAGCTTCATCCAAACATCGAATCGCCGATTTGAGTCGGAAGTGGGATGAGGAAACCTGGATTCATCATTTAAAAATATACATTCTCTTGCCGATCTTGCGTATTTCACACTCAGGCTTTTCTTAATATTAATAAATATCATAATGGGTTCAAATGCCCTCACACTTTTCTGTTTCTCTGATGAGAAACATTAATTTTGAGTTTTATTAATGACAACTGTAATAACGCCACCGTTCGAAATGTGAATGCTCGTTCAAACATCCAAACACAAAGATTTCATGCATGTACTTATCTGTAGGCAACAAGGGAATAGATATATTAACCTTTTAAAATAATAATAATAAATTTATTAATCCAAAGATCGAATATTACATCAATGTAGGACAAGTCATGTATATAGTATAACACAAAAATCATTGTCATGTAGTAAAATTGAAATATTCATTAATGGAATAAAACAGTTTGCCCTGTATGAAAGTCCTTAATTTTTTACAAAATGTGGAAATTCCTTGGATAGCTTTGAAGTCTCCAGGTAATTTGTTAAACAAGAGAAGCCCCATTGGCTTGGGGCCCAAGACAGCTGCTCTTGTTCGTACAAAGTTTTTGTGAAGGGCATTAAGTTGCCTGGTACTATGATGGTGAACATTAGAGTTTTTTTCATAAAAGAATAAATTTGTCTTAGCATGAAGTAACCTTACAAATATATATAAACATGGCACTGGTAAAATATTAAGTTTTTTAAACAGGACGGCATGGTGCGTCATATCTCTCATTTGCATTAAGGCGAATTGCCCTCTTTTGAATTTTAAAAATAACATCAGCATGAGGGGAAGAGCCCCAAAACAGAATACTATACAAAAGATGCGAGTAAAATTCACCATAATATAAAATAACATCTAAAGATACGCTATATTTAATACTCCTAATAAGATAGCAGATAGATCTGAGCTTTCTACTCAGATTACTAGTGTGTACATCCCATAAAATTTGAGCATCGATTGAAATACCCAAGAATTTTGTGCTTTGGACCTGAGGGATCAATTTGCCCCCTATGTCAATGGATATGTTATTACAAAATTTATTTTTGTTTGCAAAATACATCAGTTGAGACATCCACATTCAGCTTTAAGAAGTTATTTTGACACCAATTGTTTAAGAGCTGAGCCACAAGTTTACCATTATTTTCCAGACTATCAATGCTGGAAGATGTAAGTGTGACATTGGTCTCTGCTTTGATTGCTTTGAGGACTACCACACCAAGCAGAATTATTAAGGTAAGCCATTATTTTTTTGGTATTTTTTGTCTCTTCCTCTGTCGCCGGTGCTTCTAGGTTAGGTTATTTTTGGAGACTTTTTTTTAATTTGTTTACCGAAAAACTTACGAGAAAGATATAGAAATCTATGATAAAACAGGATCCAAGCAATATACTGTAAACTTGGAATAAAAAGTGTAAATTGTTTATGTGAATGCATTAAATAATTCATCGATGTGTTTCACACAAAAAGAATAAATGAAACTTGTTTAAAATAAGTTGTATAAATACGCATAGTTTTATGGGAATCTCCAAAAAAATTCAAGTAAATTCATTATTAAATAGGTAAAAAGTTATGATTTTTTAAAATATTCACTCCTAAATAGCGAAATTATTTTAATACCCTCCGGTCTCCCAGATGGGTCTAATTTAAATGCCGCCGCACTTGAGGGGGTTAATTAATCTATCCCTAAAACTAGGTGTTTTTCCAGAAGCTTTAAAGACTTCTAAAGTGATCCCTGTTTATAAAAATAAGGGCGATAGAAGCGATATAAAAAATTATAGACCCATATCCTTGTTGTCTCAGTTCTCGAAAAATTTTTAATATTCCTTCTGTGAAAGACTTATGAACTTTCTTGAAAAATACAACCTACTCTCTAGTGCACAGTTTGGTTTTAGGAAAAATAAATCCACCAAACACGCTCTCTCCTCAGTAATTGACTTCATCTTGGAGGAATTAAACCAAGGTAATAAAACCCTTGGTCTCTTTTTTGACTTAAGTAAAGCCTTTGATCTTGTTAACCATAACCTCCTATTGTTTAAATTGGTATTCAGGGTGTGCCCTATAATTGGCTATCATCCTACCTCAGTAAAAGAATGCAGACTGTATCTATAACAAGTAAAGGAAGAAAATTTCTCTCGGATCGGGACAAAATAGTTTCTGGCATATCCCAGGGATCCATTTTGGGGCCAATACTTTTTCTTATATTTATTAATGACCTACCTCAGAGTTAAATGACTAAGCATCTGAACAAAGTCATTGTTTATGCTGATGACATAAATGTACTCCTAAGTAACCAGAATATCAATTTACTTGCTGACTGTTGTCTAGATGACATACAGAAAATGTCAATTTGGTGTTCAATGAAAAATCAGAAGATGAATAATGATAAAACCCAACTAGTGTTATTTTCTCCCAGTTCTAAAAATAAAGATTTCAGACTGCAACTCAATATAAACTTAATGGAACCTGCTGAGGAGCTCAAATTCTTAGGTTTATTCATAGATCCCCAAATTAAGTGGAAAATCCACATTGGATATTTATGTAAGAAATTAAACTCAACATTCTATCTCTCATCAGTGCTAAAACATACAGTGAAAAGTGAAGTTTTAAAAATGTTGTACTATGGTATTTTTTATTCCAGAGTATCCTATGACATTTTATTATGAGGCTCATCCTCCCATATCACTGATGTTTTTAAAATACAAAAAAAGATAATACACCTAATATATAATGCCCCTTACAGAGCTCATTGTCAGCCTATTTTTAAAAAATCAGGAATTTTAACAGTCCCCTGCATATATATCTATAGTGTGGTTTCTTATCTGAATAAGAATGTCATCATTTATAAAAAACTGCTATATACATAACCATAACACCAGGGTTGGAGATGATCTGCATGTAACACACCACAAGTTAAAAGTCAGCAAAAATGGACCAAAGTCAATGTGCATTAGTTGTATAATATATATAGATAATATATAGATATAATATATATAGATTACCATTATATATCAAAGAGATCTCAGATCTGGTGAAATTTAAAAAATCTGCATACAATTTTCTATCTGAAAAATGTTTCTATTCTGTAAAAGAATTTTTAATTTGATTCTTTAAAATGTGTAATCTTTTTAATGTATTAAACTGACTTGTCCTATACCTAATTCTGTACATGGTGTCTCTTGGACTAATAAAGTTATTATTATTATTTCATGCAGAACTTGCCTTTAACAATTTTTGTGCCTCTTCTTTAGTTATGCCTGGGGCAGATGCCCCGCCATAGTTACGGCACTGCTCATATGTCATTTTAGTATATTTTCCATAAATATAATTCATTAAATAAATAGAATAAGCAACATCATGACGATTCACAGAAAAATGTAACATGGTGTCATATAGATCCCAGGCATCCACTTGCGTCTATGTGCCTACTTAAGGGTTAGTGAAACACATGAACAGGGCCGCCCTTAGGCAGGGGCGAGCAGGGCCTGCGCCCCGGACCCTGCACATATGGAACCATGTGCTATGCAACAAAAGATAAAATTTTTTTAATACAAAAAAAATTGGGATAAAAATACACAAACACTTTTGTTTTTGTCAAAGTAAAAATAACTGAAAATGAAAAATTAAAAAACAGCATTTTTAGAAAGATGGGGATCAAGACCCACTCAGTATGGTAAAAATTCAGTTCTCGCCCCATCAGCTGCATCGCTCTACATACAGTATGGTATAATATATATATCCTGTTGACTTTATGTGATATCATGCGTGCGCATAATAGTGGCTTTGACACGAGTGTGAATTTATCGACTGCGAGTTGGTGGCTAAAGGCATGGTTACATTGGTCGATCTGGGCCGCATGGCGAAAGTCACCAGTGTAAACAGCGATTCAGCCAGGCCGCACGGCGAGATTTGCCATGCGGCCAGAGTAGACTAGCCCTCTACTTTTCAGTCGAGGCGACTGGGCCGCATGGCCTCGTCGACCATGTAAACCCCCGCGCTGCTACCTCAGTGGACTCATAGCAGGCAAGTGGGATGGAGCCAGTACTATTTGTTTGCATATTTGTGTATTAGCAGTGTAGTAATTTGTGGAACATGGCTAAGTAGAATGACTGGGACGTAATGAAGTTTTTAAAATTATGTGAACAGTATGAGTGTTTGTGGAATCCTAGGCGGGTTGAGTATAGAAATATACAAAAAAAGATTTGCAGCATTACAAAATATTATAGCAGAAATGAAGTTAAACATAAATGAAAATGACCTAAAATTGAAAATAAAAAATTTGAGCACAACTTACCACAGGGAAGTGACGAAAATAAAAAACTCCAAGAACAGCGGCACTGGCACAGACAATGTCTACAAGCCAATTATATCCTGGTTCAATGAAGCTGATTGGTTTTTGAAGGTGGTTGTTGAAGGGAGAACCAGCATGAATAATATGGTAAGCATTTTTTATTGTTTCAATACAAATTATCTTTTATAATATGCAAGCAGAAGGGTTCTTCAAGCTGCGGAATCACCTGATCATTTTAATAGAAATATTAAATAGACACAAAATATTATACAAACTATTAAAATAATATAGAAACTGATGTTTGCTAAACATTTTTTTTCGTGTCTATTTCCATAGCATTACTAAACACCACATTTTTCTAAGCCAACATTATTAGCGCATCATTTTCCTTTGCCATGGTACAGCACTGAAATAATCTGCTAAATTATCGCAAACAGGACCAGCTTCCCTTGAGTGATTGTTGTTTGAAGTAGGCACCTCCAGTTCAGATACTCCTGTTCCAATGGGAACAGCTCTCCAACTTCCTGGAGTAATTGTCCCGCTGTCCAAATCCTCTTCTTCGATGAGACCTCTACTGAAGTAAGATGATGCACAGGTGGTTCGGAGCCAATTATGTAGGGCACATGAGGTCCGAATGATGGTGTCTGTTTTTTCCAAAGATACTCTCAAAGATTCTGAATCGCAACACCATTATCCCAAAAGCATTTTCAACTATGCATCTGGCATGGAACAACCGGTAGTTGTAGATTTTTTGTTTCCCTGATAATGGTCCAGCCTTAGGAAAGGGTTTCATAATATCTTTCCTTAATGGAAATGCGACAAATAATGCATTCTGAGGCATTGTCTTTATGGGAGCAGCGCTTCCTATTCTCCTTCTTCCATGGTTTCACTATACAGGCGGACCTCGACTTATGAACATTCAAGTTACGAACACTTCATATTTACGAACATTCCATGTACTAAGGTATTTGTACTCCCTATTCAGTTAACGAACATAACTCTCGCAGATACGAACATCAGGACTACCGTAGGAGCTCTTTGTTCTTTTTATCTTCAAGTGAATGCAAACAACCCCATATATGAGAATTCTTATCTCTGCTCTGTGTCTTGATTCTGTCACTCATTAAATAAGCATAAACAGATCCTTTTAATTAAGTTTCTGACTGTTGGGGATCTGCGTTTAAGCTTAGGACTTTCTTTGGTCGATCATAAACAGTCATTTGTGAAACATTTACTTGAAAGGCAGCAGAGGGTAATGAGTTCTTGTTCTTTAGTGAAACAATTTTTACAGTTAAATCTGACTGTACCATATAACAAAGGATATTATCACATACCCAGTCAAGTAGTTAAGAAAAGGGACTGGAAAACTTTCCAGAATTTCGAATAATCACAATCCTCTGCTAAGAACATTTCTTCCACAACACGAAAAAACAATGGAGCTCTATTATTTATCAAACACATTGTTGGATATTATTGACATTTTTTTAATTATGAAAAATTCACTTAAATATCTTTAAAAAATTAAGATAAGACCATGCAATAATGCTTCTACATTTTAATAATACCTTAACTAACCTAAACTCTGTTTGTAATATTTCCTTTATCATCTGAAGTTCGCTTCATTATAATCAACAGAGTTTCAAGGGTTCTTGTGTTTGTGACGGTAGGTTTTAATGTAAAAGTTAACTATTATCAATAGACTTAAGCCTTCTAAAGTTACAAAAATTAAAGTTAAAAAAATGTCATTTATTAGGCCTGTTTTCCACTGCAAGAGGAGTTCTTCAACTATTTTTCCTGAGCGGTGTGTATGCATGGAGGCCTTCTTACTAGGTCATCCTATGACCCTTAGATACATAGTTACGCTCCTGCTTATGCCTCTTGAGTTTCCCTGTGCATTTGAAACTGTACTGCTGTGTGGTGACATTATATATTCCTTTCTATTTTATAATAGCCTTAAAAATATGGAAAGCAAACGTAAAAGTAGTGATACTGATGATGCTTCATCTATGAGTAGTAAAAAACATCAAGTGCTATTGATGGAAACAAAAATGGACATAATAAAGCGATCAGAAAGAGGTGAGTCATTTGCTTCCATTGGACGTATTTATGATGTCGATCATTCGACAATTGGAACCATTTTAAAAGACAAACAAAAAATTGCTGATTACATTTGCAATGCAGGCTCACTTCAGTCTGTGATTGTGAGTAAAAAATGAAGTGTCATCGTTGAAGAAATGGAATGGTGTTTAACAATTTGGATTCAGAATCAAAATAGAAAAAATCAACGATTGAGTACTGAATTGATTCAAGATAAGGTTAGGAGCCTTTTTCAGGATATTAAATCGTGTATGGGGGAAACAGTGAGTGATCCTGCTGAATATATGGCCAGTGCTGGATGGTTTGCAAAATTCAAGCGTAGGATAAATATGAAAAACCTTTCATCATCTGGTGAATCTGCAAGTGCCGATCACGAGACTGCAAAAAAATTTCCTGAGGCATTGGCAACAATTATTAAAGATGGGGGTTACTGTTCTCAACAAGTTTTCAATGTTGACGAAACAGGTCTTTTCTGGAAAAAGATGCCTTCAAGGACCTTCATTGCAACTGAAGAGAAGAAAGTTCCTGGATTCAAAATTTCTAAAGATCATCTATCCCTCCTTCTGGGTGGAAATGCCGGAAATTTTAAATTGAAGCCACTTCTTGTTTATCACTCTGAAAATCTAATTTCAAGGGCATAGTCAAGGCAACATTTACCGTGATTTGGACTTCGAATAAGCCAGGTTATTATGGAGTTCTCATCCAACGTTTCGGCGACTATCTCCGTTGCGATCTTCAGGGATCCTGAGTGCCATGGAATCAGTGTTACCTGCAGACAAAGGCAATGGTTCTCATGGCCACCACTGAATACCATGGGAAGGTGTTGCAATTACTCCAGGACCCAGCTTACAGACCACTTCCACTGGACCCCACTGAGTCCATCGTAAGGAAAACCTCTGTGCTCGTCAAGAAATCGGGGCTCCCTCAGGATATGCACAGGGCTCTCCTACCCCAGGCAGCAGTACCTCCAAGACTGTATGGCCTCCCAAAAATCCACAAGGAAGGGATTCCACTCTGACCCATTGTCAGTGCCATAGATTCTCCAACTTACCAACTGGCGAAATATCTGGCCAACCTTTTGGGGCCACTGACAGGGAAATGCGAACACCATGTCAAGAACTCTACAGAATTCGTCAAAACCTTGTCCACACTAAGAGTTGTTCCTAACGACATCTTGGTCAGTTTCGATGTAGTGTCCCTATTCACCAAGGTGCCCATCAAAGACATGCTGGAATTGCTGAAACCCTGCTTTCTACCGCGCACCCTCGACCTGTTCTACCACACTATCCTTAACGTACTTCCTCTACAGCAGACAGTTCTATGAACAAACAGATGGCGTGGCGATGGGATCTTCACTCTCCCCTGTAATCCCGAACTTCTTCATGGAAGACTTCGAAGAAAAGGCCCAAATCTCAGCACCGCTATGACCCAAGCATTTTTTCCAATTCGTGGATGACATCTTCATGATCTGGCCCCATGGACTGGAAGCCCTGTGGGAATTCCAGAATCACCTGAATAGACAGCATCCCAGCATCCAATTCACAATGGAGATGGAAAAAGACGGCTGCCTCCTCTTCCTGGGCATACTCATGTGCCGCGAACTGAAGGGCAGTCTAAGCCACAGTATGTACAGGAAACCCACACACACCAACCTCTATCTAACTCTATCTAAATGGGAATAGCCACTACCATCCCACTCAACGTAGGTCAGTTTTGTCAACTCTGGTGCACCGGGCGAGGTCTATCTCCGACAAGGAAAGCCTTCTGGCTGAAATCCGACACCTACAACACACGTTCTGACAGAACGGCCGTAAGGAATGGGAGATCAACATGGCCCTGAAAAAGGCCGAGCACCAACTCAACAACAAGAGCCCAGAGCAGGAAAAACCCAAAGCCACAGCATGCCTGCCCTACAGCTCAACGATATCAGGGAAAATCTTAAAGATTTTAGCAAGACATGGGATTAGAACTGTTCATAGCCTGCCTAGGAAAACTAGGAGTTTCTTGCACTGAGTTAAAAGATGATCTGGACCCTGTGTGAGTGTGGGAAAGATTACATTGGACAGACATGCCGCACAATCGAAACAAGACTGAAAGGACACGCCCAATGTATCAGACTCAACTACCCAGAAAAGTCTGCGGTGGCCGAACACAGCCTGACCTCGGACCACTGCATACAATTCACAGAAACAAAACTAATTTCGAGCGGGAATGGCTATTGGGATCACTTGGTGAAGGATGCTATTGAAATCCCGTCGAACTGCAACAACTTCAACCAAGACACCGAGTTCCTTCTCAGCAAAGCATGGGACCCAATGATAGCTCAATTAGCCAACGAGTGCCAAGTCAATAGGACCACACCACATGACAGCCAATCAATGATCAGCTGCCATCCCCTGGCAGGTATATAAACCAGACCAGAAAATTCCACGGCACTCAGGATCCCTGAAGATGGTGATGGAGCTAGTCGCTGAAATGTCGGATGAGAACTCTGTAATAACCCGGCTGGAAACCCGAGAAAAGTTCACCATGATGATTCGCCGGGAAAGCCTCAAATCTTTATCCAAGTTGTCTTCTTGCCTCCCAACACCACTTCCTTACTGCAACCAATGGACCAGATGGTAATTGCAACCTTCAAAAGGTTTTACTTACATTGAACTATCGCTCAAGCTATTATGGCTACCAACACAGAAGATTCTTTAACCCTGAAAGACTTTTGGAAAAGGTACAGCATCCTTGATGCAGTTGGAAGGAAATCAAAAACGACGATGAATCGCTGTAGGAGCAAGCTGTGCCTTTTGTTTATGATTCACAGGATTCTGAACGAACCAAAGAGCAAATCACCCATGAAGTTGTAGAAATGGGAAAAAGTATAAATTTAGAAATGAATGCCTTAGATGTGGATTAGTTAGTGGACTCTTATTTGATTGAACTTACAAATGATGAGCTGATATTAATGCAGAAGGAATTCAAAGGAGAGGAAGATGACAGCAATGATGACAACACTCCTTGTCCTCCCACAAAAGCTTTGTCTGCAATAGTCCTCAAGGATTCATTAAAGAAAATCAATAAGGCTTAGAAGGTATTAAAAGATAATGACCCAAATGCAGAAAGAAGTTATGAAAGACTTTTGGAAAGGGTACAACATCCTTGATGCAGTTCAAAACATTGGTCATTGTTGGAAGGAAATCAAACGATGATGAATCGCTGTTGGAGCAAGCTGTGCCCATGGTTTGTTTATCACAGGATTCTGAACAAGCCGAAGAGCAAATCACTCATGAAGTTATAGAAATGGGAAAAAGTATCAATTTAGAAATGGATGCCTTAGATCTGGACGAGTTAGTGGACGCTTATTCGAATGAATTTACAAATGATGAGCTGATAGTAATGCAGAAGGAAGTCAAAGAACAGGAAGATGACAGCAATGATGACAACATTCCTTGTCCTCCCACAAAAGCTTTGTCTGCAAAATTCCTCAGCGATTCGTTATAGAAAATGAAAAAATAAGTTCTACAGTTTATAAAGGTGTTCACAGAGAGCTATCCAGCTATAAACTCCTTTATGAAGAGAAGAAAAGAACGTCTTCAATTCAACTTTCGTTGAACAGATTCTTCAAAAAAGTATATAACAGCACATCTTCTCTAGCATCAACTTCTCAGGCATCAGAAAAATATCCTGCATACCTACAAATAGCCCTGCTGAACCAAATAATTTCTTCCCTAATTCTTCAGAATAAAACTCATGGTTCCCTCCCATCAACAGATGTCTTGGAAACCACTGAATGTTCTCTACACGACTAACTTTGTACAAAGAAATTAAAGTTTTTATTGAAAATAAATTAATTTATCCTGTTCACTTTTTATTCTCTTAATAAGGAAAAAACTGATACTTTATAAATATTCAGGAATCGATTAATGAATTTAACATTGTTTCTTATGGAAAAAGTCAAATCAACTTACGAACATACATCTTACGAACGCATTTCCAGGTATGCATTAATTTCATAATTTGAGTTTCTCCTGTACTTAGGGATACGAAGAAAGTATTGATACTCTACTCATATCGATAATTCCCTTTCGATACCAAGTACTTTTGTACTTGATTCTTTTCTTTTGATCTTCTACTCATATGCGTATATTTTTCTCAGTATCGAATCAAATGAGTACATGTAGTAACAAAAGTGAGGCACAAATTGAGGAATGTAAAATTGTCCACGTCTAGGCGCTAATATTCGTGTAGTGTACAAATCGTCAAGAGGTTTACCATGGCACCACCAAGGAGTAATATTTGGAAGTTTTTCAATAGAATTAACAAGGAAACTGCTTCGTGTAAAACTTGTTTCAAAGTATTGAAAACTTGTGGGAATACATCAAATATGAAGAAACATTTGAATAAGCACCAACAAAAGTAAGTTTACAGTTATGTTATAAATATTCGTTTAACTTGATTCATTTTGAATCGCCATTTTAATGAATAATGTGACATATTATTATATATAAAAAGCAATATTAGTGAATTTGATAAGAACTCAGACTATCATAATTACAATACGAGAAAGCACAATGACATACGTGTTCCACGTATTAAGAAAAAACATGCATCGCTAGGTCCTAAATTTATGGGACTACACCTTTACTATAAACTACCCGAAGAACTGAAAGGGATCAAAAATTAAAACTTAAAAAGTTTTTTCAGTACAAAATGTACTATTCTGTGGATGAGTTTCTTTCAGATATTCATATGTAATAATTGTACCATTTATGTTTCAATGTATTGTGACTGTTTGAATTTTATGACTAATCCTATATCTGTAAACAGATCTTTGGAGAATAAATATTATTATTATTATTACTGGGTGGTATGCATAAAAAGTAGCAAAAGGAAAAGCTTTTGCTACGAAACTTTATGAATGTGAATCACAGCAATTGCTACAAAACCGAAGAAAAAGCATTTGCTACATTTTTATGCATACCACCCACTGTGTCTGCCAATGGATGCATTTGCTATATACCTATACTAATAAATATTAAAATATGGCTCGCTTCGTGCATACGTGCACTTAACCATAAGAAATTCATGTTGCTTGAAAATTAGTGTTTTACTTATCTTGATAAGACGATGCATTTACCTCATGGCAAGAAGAAGCAAGATGGAACATTGGTGTCTGATGCAGTGGCTTCCACTTCAAAGGATTTCCCACCAAGAGTATGTGTAAGTAAAATATGACCTATTTCACTGAATTGATGAAGTTATTATTAATGTGTGATCATTTTTTCTGCAACATAACTTCGTTAATCTTGTGTTATTCATTTTCGATGCCTATTAGGACACTGTTAATGATCCAGTTCGTTCTGATGCATCTGACAGGGTCGTGGCAGAAACTCAGTACTTACCACCTCCCACAAAAAAGTCACAATAATAATAATAATTTTTATTTATCATTAAATGGTCACCCAACATCTACTTGTAACGACATTCTCGATTACCTAAAAGACAAATTTGGCGATCAGAACTACTCGTGTGAAAATGTCTTTACAAGTGAATATAGTTCTTCCTTTAAAGTTGGTGCAAACTTCTCATTACTGGATGAATTAAGACAATCCAGCAACTGGCCGAGCGGTGTAAGCGTTAAACGATTTAATTTCCGTATCACACAGAAATCGGGCTCTTCCAACATAAATGAACAAGAAGTTTCTGGCAATCAAACTACCTCAGAAAATAGTGCCTGTGAAGTTTCGATAACTCACTCAAGTGAAAAAAGAGTAACTCGAGGTCAATGTGGTATCAAAAAGCCAAAAAACTCTATGACTATCAAATTCAAATAATCCTGGTGTAACTTCTGATTCCAAATCCCATCCTGACCACAGTTCTGACAAGAGAGAGCCTGTCCTTAATTTTTTTATGTAAATATTCAGTCCCTAAGAAATAAGACTTATTCTCTTGAATTACTTTTGCAAGATCTTGAGGTCGATATTTTATTATTATCTGAGCATTGGCTTATAGAAGATGAGATTTGTTTCCTTAATATTAATGGCTTTACTCTGACTTTTCACTTCTGTCGCAACCAACATAAGTGTAGAGGTGTGGCAATCTATGGAAGACCTAATGTAAAAATTAAATGTTTAAATTTCAAGGGAAGTAATGAGAAGGTATGTGAATGCTCTGCTTCCTTGTTAAGTGTAAATTCTTTATCTTATGGTATACTCTCAATTTATCGCCCTCCAAATAGCAAAATAAGTGATTTTCTGCATAGTCTCAGTGATACTCTCCTGTTTATATCCCTTAAAAATGTAGATGGTATCATAATATTCGGTGATCTAAATATTGATATGTTAAAAGACTCTGCCGATAAAACAGATCTTGTGAACCTTCTGCTAACTTATGGGCTTCACGTTATTAATAACGAACCAACTAGAATAACGTTTTACTCATACTCTCAAATAGACTATGTAATATCTAATATGAACCTCCCTCTTAATTCCTGTAAAACCATTAATACTGGTCTCTCTGACCATCTTGGCCTGTATTTAACTGCTAGTTTTCAAAAAACACCTGGTTGTCCTAATAATTCCTCTTTATATACATCCAAACGATTTTTTACTTCTGAAGCCATGGACAAATTTCTTTTCCTACTGTCACATGAGTTATGGTCTGATGTTTTTGATGCTGTTTCTGTTGATGGTAAATTCAATGCATTTTTGAACAGTTTTTTGATGTACTTTAACCATGCTTTTCCCCAAAAACCATCAAACAGAGAATATATAATTTTAAAAGTAAATTGTATTCCCAGGAACTAAGTGTGAAGGCTGACTATGTATGTAAACTTCATTTTAGAAGTAAGTTTATAGACCCTGATCTCCTCCCCCTTTACAAGAGAGCTCACAAAGAGTTTAAGTCATGTTTACTACAGGAAAGGCGAGCCCCTATAGAGGCATATTTAAACAAATCTGCAAATATAATCAAATCCTCATGGGACATCATCAAACAGAACACAACTGCCACCACCTGTAATTTAAGTCCTGCACATATAAATTTTGGCGACAGTGACATTTCTGATCCTGAAGAAATAGCTAAGAGTTTTAATATCCAATTTTGTAGCTTGCCAAACGTTATTCCTAATGCTCCTACCTACACTTCTAAAACCAGCAGCCAGTGTCCCTCTTCTCGTTCTATCTTTTTATTTCCTACTGATGCTGCTGAAATCATATCCACTATTAAATCATTTGATAACTCTTACTCTTCTGGTCCTGATAATATCCCGATGCCTGTTTTCAAAACTTGCTCCACTCTTATTGCACCTTGTTTATCTCACATAATAAACCTATCCTTCCTTATTGGTCAATTTCCATCTGTTCTTAAATATGCGCGAGTGATTCCAGTCCCTAAAAAATCTTGTCTTTCCAATTCTGAAAACTATCGATCTATTTCTATCCTTTCAGCCTTCTCAAAAATAATTGAAAAGATATTTTATAAACGCCTAATTGACTATCTTAAATCATATGAACTTTTAACCAATAATCAACATGGTTTCAAGCAAGGAATGTCAACTTCCACTGCTGCCTTCCAACTCATTAACCATATTCATCTTGCCTTCAACAAGAAACAGCTTGCTATGGGAATATTTTATGACCTTAGTAAAGCATTTGATAGCATTAACCATAACATACTTCACCACAAATTAAATAGCATAGGCATCACAGGCAACACACTAAACTGGATCGATTCTTACTTGGCAAATCGACATCAAATTGTAAGTTATTCTCAAAAGACAATAGTTGGAACAACAACCGTACAATCTAAACCCAGGAAAATAGTATGTGGGGTTCCTCAGGGATCAATCCTTGGTCCCTTACTTTTCATTGTTTTTATTGTTGATCTGTCAAACCATTTCTCTAGAAGTTTCCCAATTCTATACGCCGACGACACTTCTTGTTAAGTAACTGCGGACAATCCTACTGAGCTTATTAACTCTGCCATAGTATCTGTAAAAGAAATGGCTGAATGGTGTGATTCCAACAATTTAAAGATAAACTGTAGTAAAACCTTATATTTACAATTTCATCCAAGGAATTCCTCGCCATCTGGCAGTCCCCTGATTAAACTGAATAACTCCAGCATACGCAGATCAGAGGTTACGAAGTTTCTTGGCCTAAATATCACCGAAAGACTTGATTGGTCAAATCACATTAATGCCATAGTAAAGAAAGCTGCAATTGGCATTTTCATGATCAGAAAACTAGCACCCATAGCATCTATCTCCATTCTGAAATCAATTTATTATGCTAAAGTAAATTCACACCTAGCATATGCAATAATATTTTGGGATAATTCTGGCATGTTTAAAAAAGCTTTCTCCACACAAAAACGAGCCATCAAGGCAATACTTAGAGTTTCTTACCGCACTCCTGGTAGGCCTCTATTCCGCTCACTCAATATACTTACCCTTCCCTCAGTGTACATATTACAATGTGCTACTTTTGTAAAAAATAACCACAACCAATTCCTCACAAATACTGAATACCACAACTATGGTACTCGCTCAAGGGATGATGTTCATATCAATGGCAACTCCTACTCCATATGCCAAAAAGGCCCTTACCACTCAGCATCCCTAATTTTTAATCATCTGCCCACTGACATTAAATCACTTTCCTCTCCAAACACCTTCAAAAACAAGGTGAAAAATCTATTACTGGCTAAATGCTATTACAGTGTGGATGAATTTATGGCCGACTAGCTGATACAGCTGAAATTTTGTAATGAAATTTTGTGTTTTGCATACATAATTTTGATATTTTGTTAGTATTTCTGTGAAAATGTATCTATGTAGTGAAATTTCATTATCTTGAACATTGTATTCTGACTGAAGACTTCCATGTCATTATTTGTGACCTCAACGGAACAATAAATATATTATTATTATAGATATCGTCAGTAGGTTACAAAATAAGATATAATAAAAATAATAATAGAGAAATACATGTAATCAATTTATAGTATAAAAATACATAATATCAACTAATAATAAAAAAGGACAAATAAAAAATATATCAGTTTATAAAAGCAGTCACATACAGAAACAGTAATCAAAACACCATGTCATTGAGGTCATAATGAAAATATTCATCAATTGAGTATAAAGCCTTGGTCAAAAGCCATGTGTACAGCACAGATTTAAATCTATTTACATTAACATTTCTTGCAGCATTAGGTAGTAGCTTCATGCTTAGATATTTATGACAGTTCTGAGATTTAGACAACCGACAATGAGTAATGTCAAGTTTACATTTAGTCCTAGTATTATAGTGATGAATATCTGATCTAGTTGTTAGTATGTTTAAATTTTCTTTAACATTTACCAAATTTGCATATATACACAGTCATTATTTTATATTGTACAAATAGTGGCTGACAGTGATCACGTAATGCAGCATTAGCTATAATTCTAATGGCCTTCTTTTGTAGTGTAAAGATATGCTTCATGCCAGGTACATGGCCCCATAATCTAAGCCCATAGTTTAAGTGACATTGAAAGAAGGCGAAATAGATATTTCTTATGTATTCAGTAGTAATCATAGACTTAAGTTTCCTAAGTAAGAACAAAGCTCTAGACAGTTTGTTGCACACCCCTGAAGTATGGTTGTTCCAGCTCAGTTTTGAATCTAGATGAAAATCAAGTAATTTAATTGATTTAGGCTCTTCCTTGTTAGCCAATAAGCTGCACATCAAATATTGTGTTTTGTCTTCATTCAGAAACAACTGATTTGCAGAAAACCATATGTTAGACTGATCGAATATAGCAGTGGACATAGACTTAATAGCATTCGCATCTTTACTGCTATTAATAAAGGTAGTATCATCAGCAATTAAAATTGATTTGTAGTTACAATTACACGCAAGATCATTTATCATTATCAGAAAAAGAAAAGGTCCCATAACTGAGCCTTGAGGTACACCTTGATTTATGTCACACATTTCTGAATATTTACCACACAAATACACTTGTTGTTTCCTACCTGACAAATATGATTTTATGACATTTAATGTGGAGTCTTTTATGCCATAGTGCTGGAGTTTGTTTAATAAAGTTAGGTGGGAAACACAGTCAAAAGCTCGTGATAAATCACATAAGGTAATACAAATATAGTCTCTATTCTCAAATCCATTGAGAATTGTATTGACAACTGATTCTACAGCTTGAGTTGCAGATTTTCCGGAGCAAAAACCATATTGGGAATGGGTAAACAGATTATTGCTTTCAAAATAGGAATTTAGTTTGTCTTTGATGGCTGCTTCAAATATTTTAGACAAAACGGGGACAATAGTTACTGGTCGATAGCTTCCTGGTATGTCTCTATCTCCTTTCTTGTAGATAGGCACTGTCTTCAAATATTTTAAAAATTCGGGGAAAATACCATCTCTCAGACATTCAAATAACTTTAGTCAAAGGCTGCGCTATAAACTCAATAATTTGTTTAAACCCATTGTTCAAAAAACCATATACATCTTCAAAATTTGACACCTTAAATCTTCTAACAATTCCGACAATATTACTAGGTGTCACCTGGTTCCATTGAAAAATATTTTGATTTGTCCTATAATTTTTAACCAGATCTTCAGCTAATACAGGAAGAATTGATATTTGAGATTATTGATTCAATAAAGGATATAAAATACTTGTTGAACTCATCAGGTGATATGCCTATCCTGTTTGGTTTCCTAGTTCTAATAGCCTCATCTTTAATGACTTCCCAGGCTGCCTTACATTTATTGCTAGACTGTTGAATGAAAGTTATATTAGCATTTCTCTTAGCTACCAATATTTTACTTCTGTACTCCTTTTTAATATTATTATATAGTTTTCTACTTGATACACTATTTGAAATTTTATATTCATTGTACAGATGAACAAATCTGTTTCTCAGTAGCATAAGTTCAATAGTGAACCATTTATTATTTCTTTTGCAAACCTTTTCAGTAAAAATATGAACAGTGTTTGAGGGAAAGCATATGTGAAAAAGGTATGATAAAACCGTATGTAAGACATGGAAGTTTGAATCTCCATCACTGAATATAAGATAAGACTCCCAAGTTAATTCAGTTAACATGTTTCTCGGCAAGGGAAACCACCTTCCCTGTTTTGCACACATGCTTCATTTGGTGGTAGAAAAGGTAACATCTGTGGAAAATGTAAAAAAATCACTAGCCAGGTAAGACAGGTTGTGAAGTTTTTTCGAAGAAGTGTTATAAATAGTGACTTTCTTCATGCTAAACAGATAGAAGTTAATAAAACCCATCTTAAGTTGATTTTAGATGTAAGCACAAGATGGAATTGTCTTATATGTTAGAAATATACGTTGCCTTGTCAAAATTTGTGCATCAGATTCACCTTATTCCATTCCATTAACTTCCGTTGATCTTGACACTGTGAAACAGGTTGAAGTTGCTTCAACCATTGGATTACATTACCAAGGAGATTGCGGGGGGAAAAATTTGTAACACTGAGCAAAGTGATTCCACTTATCCATTGCTTAAAAGCACAGCTGCAATCTATTGGAATTACTGCGGAAAATGACGTTGTTAGACAGGTAAAAGAAACACTGCTGAGTGAAATTAATCACAGTTTCGCTCATATTGCGGAGTCTCATCTGTTAGATATATCCAATTTATTAGATCCGCGATTTAAAAACACATTTTATTGATATCAAGGCTTGTGCAAAGGCTCAATCTAATATCCGTTCCTTGATTAGAAGTGAGGCACCAAGCAGTGGCACAGACAGTGATTCTACTCTGAATACAGAATCCGAGTATGACTTTTGGAGCCACCACAAAGTATTGGCCCATGCCAAGCAAAAAAAGAAAAATGCCTTTGAGGAAAGAGATGAGCTGTGTATTTATCAAATCCAGTTTTTCCTCTCACCTTTGAAGACCTGGGAAGATATGATGTGTATTTTCCCCAATCTTTACAAGCTCGCGCGAGCGTACTTGATAATTTCTGCCTCATCGGTGCCTGCAGAACGTCTCTTTTCTAAGGCAGGGGCAACCGTAACGCAAGCCAGGAATCGGTTAACGGGAAGCCGCCTGGAAAAGCTCATGTTTTTGGGAGATTGCACAGAGGAGGAGTGGGAGGTGTAGATTTTATTGTACTTTGAAGAATGTGCCTTAATTTTTTCAATAAATATAATATTTTTAATTGTTTTGATTTGATTCCTACTCATAGACGAATGTGCCTTTCCTTATGTTCAATAAATGTAATTTTTTGCTTGTTTTGATTCCATAACTACTCATAGACGTATGTGCCTTTATTTATATTTAATTAATGTAATATTTTGAATTGTTCCGATTCGATACTTACTCATATCGGTACTCTCGGGCCGATACTTTTGCGGTATCGATACTTTTCATTCGATAGATCATATGAGTAAGGTATCGATTATTTTGTTTCGATTTTGTATCCCTTCTTGTACTACAATCATCCACATTAACAGGAAATCATGTTTCCTAGGGATAGATTTACTTTGCCCATTGCCATAGGTGCTGCAAGTTTAGGCTTGTTAGCCTATTTTATATTGCATAGGAGGAGGCAGGTGAGATGCATGTTAAGGGTCTCTGTGGTGATATGGATGTACCGTTGAACTAAATGACAAAAATTCCATACTTTTCGAACCTTCAGCAAGTTTTACTTGCTGTTCATAGTTCATAGACTGATATAATTTTGTGAATTTACAGTCGATGAGAAATTTGACGAATGTATTGGCGGCGCACCGAATGGTACTAAACAAATCATACGAAAATATGATCTTGAGCAATATAAAGTACATTGCACATACAACGCATTGCTTTATAAGCATAGATGGAGATTGTAAGTGTTAGTTTACCAAAATTAGCCGTATTTGTTGAGATATGTTTCTAATTGTGGTTCTCAATAAAAAATAGGTTTGGATGCAGAGACGTTATTCGCAGTCGTATTAAAAGGGTCCGAAAAGTCTGTGCAGGAGGCGGCGAACATTATTAATAGACTTATTGAAGAGACTCCTGAGATGAACACGACGATTTTGTATATTCCTCCTGTAAGTTTCCTTTAACTCTATGTAATTAATTCTAATAATAGTTTCTATTAGTAATGTGTGAAAAGTATATATATATATAACGTATTGAAATTTAAAAAATGTATGTTCCTATTTTAGAAATTAATTCGTTTTATCTAGGAACATGTAAAAGTCATCTTTAATACAATAACACTGTGAAATTATGGAAAATAATTCTTGATGACCTAAAAACATTTGAAAAGTGCAAATTGGCAGTTCATGCATATTATTATTATTGTATTATCGAACAACATATTAAAACGTAGTTTTTTAGCCGCCATGGACTAAAGTCGATTTACACAATTGATGTTGACTGCGTAATTGACTCAGTATTTCACCACACTCAAAGGATTAAGTTTTGCCAAAATCGCCTTGATCAATAGCTAGTGATCTTTGAGGCAAGAACAATTTTTATGCCATAGCGGATAAAAATTAAAGGTTTTCTCTTTGTTTATCCACTGTCAATTTCCATCTCCAATTCTAGACTTTCATCAACTTGTTGGATTTTCTATGTTATGAAATATTCTTTCTTAACAAATTCATTAAAGTGATATTTACAGATCACACTGATAACAGTTACTGGTTAATTTTAACCCTACTCAGGAAATTCAAAACATTTTTGGTCTACTTCAGCCATATATGTAATTGGTTCTGCTTTGTCAAGAGATTAGAGAAAAACGTTGCATCAGAATTGTTGTGTTGAATTTTTTGCTGAAATGGCTCCAGCATTTCTGTTGAACCTTTGATATTTATAGCACAAAAGAAATCTTGATGCATTTTCAGCGAGGAAACTTTTTAACCCTTTGAGTAGTATGGCCATTCATGTGCACCCAGTGATTTTGTTGCAGCCACATACTGCTGTTAACTTTGGAGTGTCATAGCTTTAGGTGTACGTTGATAGCATACAACTTAAGTGATTGAAAATACAAAAAAATCCAATAGATTGATAACTTAAATCTTGAATCTAATCGTTATTTTCATCTGCAAAATTTTAGTAATTTGGAAATCTCAAAGGTATAATCAGCCAATTAGAAGTTGCAATTCAAACAGTTAAAAGAACACCCATTATTCTGGTGAATTTGGCATAATCGACTGGTATATTTACCAAGGAAGAATAAAAGGATTTTTCCAAATTAAAAATACAAGTTTTATCTTTATTAATGTGAGAGGACTAAATATTGCAACAAGAAGTTATGAATAGAATATCCTTACACCAGAAAAATAATATAGGTCAAGATACCCATTCTCACCTGCTCAGAGGCATTTTCTCTATGCGAAGGATCAATACAATCGCATGATCATTGGATTTAGCTCAGTTTCCATTTGCATCGGTGACCCTTCAACTCAGATGAATAGTAGGTTTATGGTAATTCATTATTTCAAGTGTCGTTTCATGTAAAAGTGCAAAGTGGGTCAAAGTTCGTGGAATACTAAAGCAGGAGTTGTCATAATTTCAGTCATTTTCTCTTTTGAAAAATGGGTAGTTATTCATTATAACTGAAAGCTTAGCTCTTTTCTGTATATCTATTAAAAAAGGAAATACAAATCAACATTTTTCTCCCAAATGTTTGATTTTTGATGCTAATTAAAACAGTATAAAATTATATTTTTTTCTCTCCATCTCTCTGTTTAGGAAAAACTGAATCTTGTGATTGGCAGCCTGGGAGAAACGATGCTAACGATCTCTAAAATGCCTGGTACAAAGATGTATCTTAAATGTGATCCAGCATTAAATGCAGGTAATTGCAAATTAATTAACTTTCCAGTGAGCAGTAAGGCAGTGGTTCTCAACCTTTTTCATCTTGCATCCCACCAACTATTTTATTAAAAACCTTGGTCCCACCATGATAAAAAGAAGCCACCTTTTTAGTGAAGTGCATTTTTACATCAACTGCATTTCAGTACTATATTAATCAATGGAAGTTATTGAGGACCTAAAATATTGCATTAATTTTGTCACAATTTTAAAGCAAAATTTAATACAAATGCTTTGCTCGGTACTCTCAGACATCATAAACATAGCTGAGAGACAAAACACATTCAGCTTTTTCGGCTCATCACAGCAGACTGATGCTACACATTAAACTGCAACCCTATCAGACATCTGGTCTAGATGCAGAGATATGTTGAGCACAATCATGATCCTGAGCTTGACATTGATCTAAAAATAAACACCCTGTTTGGATACTTTTTGAACAGAGCACACACATGCCATTAGATTGTTGCTTTTAATTTTTTTTTTACTAGTCTTTAGATTGATTCATTGGCTTTATTCTCAATCAATTTTTTATCATCTTTTGCAGCAAAGCCTTTTATTTTGGAAATACATGGAACATATGATCAAAACTACTACGCCTATAATTTGATGCGGATTCTCATAGATAACGATAACTCGATGTTCACATGTCCAAATGAATGGGAAGTTGAACCAAAGGTAATGTATGTTTTCTTATAAATATTTCTATGAAAATCCAGTCATCAATGTATAGTTTAATATTTTCTAGAAAGGTCTATCAAGTGAACTTAAATGTTTTTATTCTCAGCTTCTCTTCTGGTCTTAGTTGTATCGGTTAATTTTGTTTTTGGCCTTACTCATTCTTTTTAATTTTTCACCTTAAAACATGATGAAATTCCTTCTTTAATGGTGTATCTTTCTATTCCTACTGGAGACCATAAGATTATAGTAGTTGACCATCTTTCTCAAGTTTTGCATTGCTGGTATGTTTTCTTTCATTTCCATTTGCAACTGATTTTTAATTCTTTCAAGTTCTAATCCCTTTGTCGTGCAGAGAACAATTCAATACATTCAATGATAGAAAATAGTTATCAAAACTGTCGTACTTGGTCACAATTAGCCCTTGCAATATCTAGGTACAGTGGAATCCCAATTTAAGGTTTCTCCATTTAAGGTTTTCCTGCATTTAAGGTTATATTTTTGTGGCTCTGACCAAACCTTCATATAAATAATGTATTATATTACCAGATTTAGTGTTTCTCTATTTTGTGAATTGTCTGCATTTAAGGGACAAAATTCTCGTCCCTAGACGGACATCGCCTCGATTTAAGATTCGTTTACATTATGCGATGCAGCAATATATTATTTAGTGGAGTTGTAATGTAATAATTCACATCCATCAATGACACAACACATACCGGCATTGTTACATTAAATAAACAGATAATTAATATTTTGTCGCGCCGTGTTTTGTCAATCCACCTTTAGTCCTTAAGTCATCTGTTACGTATGTTACAAAAGTTGCGGTGACATCCTTACATGAACATGGATTTTTTTACGTTTCAGTTTCAAAGCGCTCGCTTGCTAACATGTGACGTGTTAGTTAGTTGTGCCACTCGTTTGTACTATGGCCATATTATATGTTAACCCGAAAGGAAAACAATCCCCCAAAAAAAGGGAGGTTTATTCAGATCAATGCTTTTGTTACATCAAGGTTATGTTATTCAAACTTCAGGTGTACCTACTCATCCATTGCTGGAGCAGTTCCCTACACTGCACAAGATCAGCAATTATATTTGTGTATTTCGTATAAAGCGCCGAAATTTAACAAATGTCCTTAAAATCTAATGACTACAAGGACATGGGAAATTCCAACATCTGCTAGCATTGTCATTTTGTGTGCAGCGTTGTGCATGCTCAGTCGATTACACATGCTGGCATGTCTGCCAACGCTCACTGCACTACTTCATTGCTGGATAAATTACAGTAATCCCTCCATATTTGCGGGATTAAGTACCTAAAAAACAGCGCGAATATAAGAACCGCGGATATAGATACTAAAAGTATATCTAAAAATTTGGGTTAGGGGAAAAACTACCCCCTGTTCATATAATAATAACATATTTTAAAAATTTCCCTTTGGTAATTGTATGCAATCATTTATTTTGAGATAAAATATTCCATATTTGCTTGCATAGTTCATGCACTCTTGCTTCTCAATGTGGAATTAACAATAGAGAAAAGTGAAAAATAACTTTTTCGCTCTTCTCGCACTTTTCTCGGCACTCTTTTAACTTCCTTTGCATTTTGGGGATATTATCAAAATATGCTTGCAGGCAAGTACAAAAAGATTGTAGAAACTACAGTTAAGCACGTGTGAACCGGTGGCGTAAGAGGAATGCTACAACATATTCTCACAAAAGATCTTTCGACTGACAGCTGACCAGTAATGCTATACAACATAGCATGTTCTAAAGAACTCCACATTTAATTAAGGCTAACATGAACTATGTTTCATCCATTGATACAAAAAAAGAAATAATGAAAAAAAATTGATATGATGATCTTACAGACCAAGGTGAAATACTGAAAAAATTAGTGTTTTTTAACAGGCAAAGTGTTGGAGTTGACTTTAAGTTCAAATAACTAGAAGCTTATAATTTTTGCCATCTAACTGCTACAAATTAAAATAATATACATTTTTGAAACTTTTCTGTATTGGTAATGTTTTTAATTATATTTTATCAAAAGTATTTTTTTTAATCGAAGCTATTTCATTTTCTCTCTCGAAGAGCAACCTACTGGTCGGCCCAATATTTTAATTTAATTGGCAAATTGTACATCTGTTTACCATACAAATAATATAAAATGAAGCTCAATACCTTTTGTCTTCTAATATAATTATTCCTCTACTTATCGGAATTGAAATATTTTACCTCTGCTATTATGTTTCAGTCGCTTGTTTATCAATGACTCAATCTGAAGATTAATCTTTATATACAATCAGCTTACGATTCATAATGAAAGGTCTCATAAAAATGCTATATATAGAAAGCTGGTCCTTGGTTTCTCTTCTATTCATCATTCAAGTTATACTCTAAACAAAATACTTCTATTATATGAAGATGATACAGTTGTCGAGAGGATTCTCACCGTGTTTCATATGTTTTAGCGAATGAGCAGTGTACTGTGGTCGGCGAGCGTGAATAAGTGAATTTACCTTCCGCAAACATTGAAATTTGCTACAATAATTTCTGCGCGAATATGGAGGGTTTACTGTATCTCCGATAATCCATATGAGCTCAATTATATAATGCATTCATCATTGTATACGAAATTCAAAAATTAAAACGATCTGCATGCTCGGTTGATTCCTGCTATAGGTAAGTACGTCTCTAGTGTGTTTATTTGCATAAATTTTTTAGGAAAGTTAGTCACGGAAAAAATAAAGATCATAAATGCCTGTAACTGGACAGGAAGCTTACCTTTAAATTAATCTGTACACCTAATATTTGTTTCAATTAATAATAATTTAATATTAATAAACTGCTGTTTAATCATTTAAGGTATTACTCGATTTAAGGTACAAAAAACTTGTCCCCCAGGCAAATGTTAAATGGGGGTTCCACTGTAGTTATAATAACAGTTTATACCAAGGAGGAAGGAGTACTTTCTACCCTCCAAATAAAAGTCAGTCATTTAAGTATTTATTTAAAAGTAAGTGAAAATACTAAGTTTAGAGGTAAAAATAAAAAAATCATTTGTAGTATTTATTCAGTGTTAAGCGAGTTATGGTGATTGTTTAATCATCTCTGTAAATTGATACTCTGTCCTTCATCAGCTGTGCAATATTTTCAGATCTCAGAATTTAATCATTCTCCATCACTAAGGCCTTAATCCCTGCCATTTAAACAAATATTTTAAGGTTTTCTGCTCGCATCTATTGCCATTTATGGCAAATTTGCAAAATATATCTTGAGATTGTCTTTTTTGAGGTGTTTGAATTCTACTAGTTTGCAGGGCAGAATTTGAAAATAAAAAACTTCTAGCTTTTAGCTTCATCAAGTGTCATTTTTAGAAGTTTGCATTTTTCAACAATTAGTGTCTCTAGTAGAGAAATATCAGCCATCCAGAAATTTGCATATAAAAACTAACATTTGCTAAAGAGCATCTGAAAAAGTATTTCAGAAGAGTATCTTAACAAATACACCCATCCCTTGGGTTTACGAACGTAATTCGTTCCTCAAAAACCCTTTGTAATGCGAAAATTTGTAAATCGAAAACCCTATTTTCATTAATTTATATGGGAAAAGTTACGATTGGTTCCTGAGCCCAAAAAATCACCCATTTAAAATAAAATCTCAAAAATCATTTATTTTTTTATTCATCATAAAATCACTGATGCAAACATTATTACAGTAGGTTGTGCAGGTTTTCATAAACAACTTAATTTATAAACTTTATAAAAGTTATGGTAATGAAGATGAACTGCTGTTATAAACTTCTATCGGATTGTCGACGCCTTCGTCTTCTGAAATTGCAGAACGTGAAATTCCTGAGGTTGATCGTTGAAAAGACGAAGATGGATGAAAAAATGAGAGAATAGAAGTTTGTTTTGCTTCTCATTTCTTAGAATCATAGAGCAAATGATAACATTGGATTGCTTCATCAATGCAAGTTTTACATTACCTACTCTTTTCCAGATTTGGGTCGTTCTCATTCAAAATTGTAGTAACAGCATCAACAGCTGCAAAGAGCTCCAATTTCTTCATGTCAAATGTTTATGATGGCATCTCATCTTTTTTCTCTTGCTCTTCCTGGGACAAATGTGTGTCAATTTGAATCAACTCTTCATTGGTTAGCTCTTCACTGTGCAATTGTAACAAATCTTTCACATCGTTGTCGTCTACTCCTTCAAAACCTATTTTGTTTGACAGATAATGTCCTTTCGAATTTTTTTTACGGTCACCTCAACACCTTGAAAATCATGAACATAATTGGGCAATAGCTTCTTCTAAACACTTGGATGACCCGGAGCATGATCAATAATCAAAAGTGCTTTGTTGGTGAGATTATTCTTGGCACAATATTTCACTATGAAAGGAGAAAGATAGTTGCTGACGTAGTCTGTGAAGATTTCACCAAGTAATAGAGTTCTTTAGTGAAATATATGAATTTCTCTTCCGCATCATGGCATAGGGCATCTTTGGTTTGTGAAAATTTTCTTCGTAAAATCGAAAAATGTTGTTCATAAATAGAAAAATAGGTATAAATATCCGTTCTTCGTAAAATTGAAAATTCATAAATCGAGTGTTCGTAAACCAAGGGATGGGTATATAGGCATGACTAAGTTTTAATTGGCAGAAGTGGTAAAATATACAATTTTTCATCCTGATAAACTTGGCATTAATGCAAAGAGCTGAACTTAAAAAGTTTTTCCATTGAGTTGTCTACAGTTATCATGTTACAATTTTATTTATTACCTGAAGTACATCATAGATTGTATGCCTTCAGATTAAAGATTTCGACAAGCCTTTACTCTAACCTCTTTGTCAAAACTTTATTAGGTCTCTGCAGACTTTTTGGTATGCTTAAAGAGAAGATCTTGTCCTGTTTTCTTTGAAAATTTTTTGGCATAAATTTACTTTTTGCTACTCGGCACGTTCCTTAACAAATAGTAAGCTGATATCAGACTGTCCATTAGTGACTTTTACCCTAAGTTATATTACTAGTGTTTTTATTGTGGTGTATTTAAGTTTAACGGGAAATGCCTTCATGAAAGTTGTCTTTAACCTTTAGCAGGCATGCGGTTCCAAAAGGGACTGCAAAGTGTATTTGTGAATGACCGTGCAGTCCCTTTAGGGACCATTAAGACTTTATTTGTTTCCAGGCAGATTAGTTTGGCTTCAAATGTAATAATGAGATTGAAATTTTTAGGAGGCACTTCAAATGGCTTGCACTATATGATTATCATGACAGACTATGCTTTGAGTTAGAGTTATGTTCGTCAACTCATTCTAAATCAACCCCATGTCACTCGTGAGTATTGGTGCACATCTTTTGCATTCAGTTTGGAGGTTAGAGCCGCTGAGAGCTTTCTATACTCTCTTTCAAAGCCATATTTTCTTTTGAGAATTTACACATTTTATAATTAATAGTTCATTTTTGAACCCATTATAAAATAGCTAAGAAGCTTATGGAGTTGTATTAGGGAATCCGAGGCAGGAATAACTGTGTCAGAATCGAGCAAGAGTTGGATCAAAGGCGGAACACCCTCCATCGACCTGTGTTTCCACCTATATCACACCAAATGGAACTTATAAAATGATATAAAAAGAGGAGAATCATATTAAATGAAATGGTAAATTTTTATTATAACTTCCATTCAAGTGTTCATGTCTGTTATTACTTAATCGTTTCGAGTTTTATAGTGGGTATTTACAGTACATAAATTGCGAGTGTCGATAGTAAATTCACTGCCACATGCTTGCGTCTACGTTTATACTTGCAAAAGACGAAGAATTCTACTAATTATATGCGCAGACCTTGTTTCAGAGAAGGGGAATCCATGAAGAGGCCGACTTTTTTAAATCTCACCTGTCAACTTATTCTAGCATGAATTTATTTTTTTTCCTCCGAACTGGCCCAAAAATAGGGGTGCGAGTGGTGCACGAGGGTGTGCGGTACATGAGTAAATATGGTATTAGTTTTATTTTTTTAGCGTTTAATATGGGACAAAGGCATTAGCGTATAGCCCTGGGGAAATTTGGCGACTGCACGTGCCATAAGCATAATGCTGTCTTCTAGGGGTAGAAAAGGGTATATGTACGTAGTTTTCTCTGGTAGATGGCACTGGTGTTATTTTTGTTATGTCAAATTATTCAAAACCCCCTTACTGCCCATTGTCACATAAGTCGGACCTCCCTCTACCCCCTTGGTGCGTGACATCATATATGGACGGTCCATATAGGAAAAATATGATTTTGTTAGGAGTTAATGAAACAACACTATTGTGGCATTATCTGCTATCTCTATCATTGAAATGGTAATCACATGCTGGGGGCCATTAAGTCATTATTATTACCAATTCCGTTATTCAGCATTTTCCGCTGCTGTAGCCAGGTTGCATTAATGACGGTGACCGGCAATTTCATCATATTGGTGTTTTTTCCCCCAATTTCACCTTAAATCAAGGTGTTTATTTTAGTGAGGCCCCGATTTTGTCACTAAATGTGGGTTTTTCACTAAATCTGGTTTCACTAAATGCGGGGTTATAATACATTGTTTACATAGGATCTTGGCTGGGACCAAAAAATATATTCACTAAATTCAGGTTTTTTTACTAAATGCAGGGTCACTAAACTGGGGTTTTACTGTATCTAATGTTGTGAGCCAGGAGCCAAACCCCTTCTTTCCCACTACCCTTAGTTTTGTTATCTGCTGTGTTTTCTGGAACTGT
This sequence comes from Tanypteryx hageni, assembly GCA_028673005.1. Taxonomy (NCBI): domain Eukaryota; kingdom Metazoa; phylum Arthropoda; class Insecta; order Odonata; family Petaluridae; genus Tanypteryx; species Tanypteryx hageni. Next base: position 182,988,108 of record CM054120.1, on the reverse strand, counting down.
AACCCCGTGGATAATGAGGGTCTACTGTATGTCACCACCCAGCAAATCATATAAAGGAGAATTTGATTTATTTTATATTTTTTTTCAGGAGGCTTTCCATTTTCCACAAAATATATCACCTAAATTTATAAAATTGTAATATGAAAACACGTAAGTTACAATTGTGGAACTTTCCCGTGCTACCAGTTTATCATAGACAAACAGTTTCAGTGGTTTACATGCTAGATAGACTCAAAACTGATTACTGAACAATAGAGTGTACTCGCCTGAAATCAGTTAATATTTATTAACATATCTGTTCATGTGATGCGTTGATTTAAATTTTTAATAGCTTTTTGTTTCTTGTTTCACAGATTCCACCTTTGAAACTGTTGAACGAAGCTCAGCACTCGAAATATATTTCTGTTACTGTATCCTCAGTAGATACTGTGTCCTCGTTTTGGATTCAAGTATGTCTTCAAACTATTTATCCATTTTGTAATGTTTCTGTGGAGATGTTTCATTTTGCAAAAATATACAAAGGAATATTTACAATTGTATTACTTTAGCTCCATAGACTCATTTCTACCCTGGATGAGATGGAACGGAGGTTAGCTGACTACTATAGAAACAATGGGTCAACAGGACAAGTAGTAATGGTGAGTGTTGAATTTTAAAGTATTATTTTGAAATCTTCATTTGCCATTTTGGTAAATTTATTGGGTCTTCTGCAGTACCTAGAGCCACATTTTCTTCAAATACCAGCTCACTAATTAGAATCTCAGTAGATCCTCGTTATCATGGTCTCCAGACTTTGCACTGTGCAGTGTTCTATGCGCACCAATTCCTTTAACTGCATGACTTTCGGCAAAGAATTCAAATAAACTTCATGCTGCTTCTTGATGTCATAAACTGCTGAGACCTGCATACCACACACCTCATGCAAACTTTTTGCTTAAGCCCTCTTATCTAGTTCCTTTATTATTGCTGCTTTTTTCAATGTTGTAAGCATAAGATGCTCATATTTTGCTTCACTTGTTTCTGTGAATGTATCATTGTGCAGATTTAATTTCTCAGATGCTATAGTGAGGTTTGAAATAACCTGATAATGTTTACTTTAGCAGAAAACCACTTATGCTAATGTGCTGAGGTTAGAAATGGATAGCTGGTAAGCACAGGATCTATTAAGTGGTGAGCTCATGAGTTGGCTTGATGATTATTCCTTCTGTTTCATGCTAATTTTCTTAGTTTTTGTGGACATGAGAATTAACTGGAATCCTGAGAAATTTTACCTGACAATTTGTGTTTTTAGATCAGAAATAATTATATTCAAATAAAAAATTTACTGCATTTTCAAATGAACCTACTGGAAACCACGTACAGTGTATTCTGTTGATGTGGTAATGGTAATGACTTTGGATTATCTGATACTACAAACTATTCACTTTTATGGTATTGAGATTTTCCTGTAATGTTTTTCCTCAGGGTTATTAGAAAACGGTCAGGCAAAGATTGTTCTTATTCATTCCCTGGTGAGATAAATGCTTAATGAAATAATGTATTAACCCCCATGCGCGGTTCTCAGTACGCTGTACGTCAGCGGCAGGGAGGCCCTATCTGCGGTTGAACGTGCACTGTACGTTCCGGCGCGCTTCGTCTTGTTTTAACTTTTTCGGCCAAGCTAGCGGCTTTATCGGAGAATCATAGAACAGCATTGTCTTCTAGAGGGATTCAGCTTCGTAAACATATCCTTCGGTACATGAATAGGCACTTAGAAAGCTAAAAAAACACTCAAAAATATTTTTTATCTCTCTTCTGAGCAGGCCTGCTTCGTAAGCATTTCGAGGGTCTGTTTCACTCTCCTTTTGTGTATATTAGCATGGTATCTGGTTAGTCTCACTCCTGAGTCAGGCATCTCATCTTATATTGCTTTCTAGTTCTCAGTCGAGATATTACTTTTGTGAGAGGAAGTTGAGACACCCGTGTTCGAAGATGGAGAGCAGTAATAGTGGTTCATTTTCGAGAGATGAAATTGAAAGATTACTTGAGGATTACATGTGGATTCCGGCAGTGATAATTCTAGTGAAGAAGAGGTTGATTTCGCTGAATTAAGTGTGCCTCAAGAATCTGAAAACGAAGACGAAAATGATGGTGGTTCATCTGGTAGGGCCGACGATTTTCACAACGCATGGGTTTGGGTTGATTTTGACAGACAAAATGTTCCAAGAAAAATTCCATTTATTGGTGAGTTTGGTCCAACTACTTCTATTACTAATGTTCTTGAGTCTTTTACAAATTTTTTTGATACCACCCTAGTTGAGACAATTGTTTTGGAAACTAACAGGTATGCCGAGAATTATTTAAAAAATGTTGTTCTTTCCTCCCGATCTCGATTTAACAAATGGAAACCTGTTGATCTAGCGAAAATATATGTATATTTGGGAATCGTCATGTTAATGGGTATTGTACAAAAGCCTACACTACGTTCTTATTTTTCAAGAAATCCACTTTGGGAAACTCCAATATTCCCCAAAACAATGTCTCTAGATAGCTTTGAAAGTATTTCAAAATTTTTTCATTTTGTTGATAATTCAAAAATTATTAGTTATACTGGAAACAAAAAATTGTTAAAAATTCAACCTATCATCGATTATCTACAATGTAAATTTCAAAGTATTTATTTACCAAAAGAAAATATTGTTGTGGATGAATCTCTAACACTTTGTAAGGGACGTCTGTCATTCAAGCAATATATTCCTTTGAAGTCTTCTAAATTTGGAATAAAGACTTTCGAGCTTTGTGAATCGGGCACTGGGTACTTATGAAATTTTATTGTTTACTCTGGGGCCGATTCTACAATTTCTGTTTCTGATACTCCAGATGGACTCAAAACATCAGCAATAGTAATTAAATTATTGGAGCCTTTATTTCAAAAAGGTTATAATTTATGGATGGATAACTACTATAACTCACCTGATTTGGCGAAATTTTTAATGAACCGAGGTACTAACGTTGCTGGAACATTACGTTCAAATAGAAAAAATGTCTCAAAAGAGATAAAATCTATAAAATTAAAGAAAGGGGAACACATTTCCAAAGTAAGCAATAATGTAATGATCATGAAGTGGAGAGATAAAAAACCGGTTACATTCATATCGACCTTTCATACCAATAACTTTCGAGGAAAAGGCGGAGTTTCTAAACCAGTATGCATTTTAGAATACAATACAGCAATGGGTGGGGTTGATCTAAAAGATCAGAAATTACAGCCCTACCTACTTGAATGCAAAAAAAAAACAATAAATGGTACATTAAATTATTCAGATGATTGTTAAATGTTTCAGTACACAATGCACTGGTAACCTTCAATAGTTCTCGAAATAAGATGAACCATCTCAGCTTTCGCCTTCTGCTAATAAGTCAGATTTTAGAAAAATATGGGACTATTTCCGAGTCACCAAGCGCCAGACGACCCCCCGTAAATCCGTCACCACGCCGTTTACTCGAAAGGCATTTCGTAGAAAAACTACCGCCGACCGGGAAAAAAGCAAGGCCACAAAGAAGATGCACAGTGTGCTCGGCTAACGGGAAAAGAAAGGACACCATATACTGGTGCCCTGACTGTGATGTGGGCCTGTGTTTAGAGGAATGCTTTAAAAATTACCACACCAAGGTAAATTTTTAAGCATAGAATCAAATGTCCGAGACTGTACGCTGAATACAACTCCCAGTATATCGTAAGTAAAGCCTTTTTTATATTCATTAATCATTTTTAAATAACCTACAAAAGTTTTACGTAATTTAATATGTAATTAAAAGAGATATAAAACATCATATAACAAGCTGCACGCTCAGCGATTTTTGCGAAATTTACTACCACAAACAAGACCTTCGCATGCGGAAATCTCGACCGGCTTGAAGGGTTAAAGAATTTAAATGATATTTACTTTCTTTTTTAAGAAAAATCGCCATCCACGAATGAGGATGTTAGGCAGATATGTGGTAGAACGTTAACTTTAGCTTTTTCCAATCTAGACCATCACTTTACATAATGCAGTGGTTCAACAAAATCATAGTTCATTAGGACAGAGCAGACATTGTTGTCTTTCCACTTTACACAAAATATGGCATTATTCTCATCAAAACGGTAATCGTAGGTTCCTCTGTTTTTTTTTCATTTCCTTTGCAGGCATAATAAGGCAATTATGAACTCGATTGTCTCTTACAGTTCCCATTGCTCTGCTTGTTTTCTTTTTGAGGTACACCAGTAATGCATAAGTGGTGAAATAATTATCGAAGAAAACCATATGATTTGAGGGATTTGGTATTTGGTTCAACAAATTGATCATGACAATATCGCCTACATGTAAAGATTTTGAATGTTCTGGTGGTTGTTTATTATTTTTTCCACAGTAAACATCAAAGACATAACAATATACCCCCATTTGTTCCAAAAGCAGAATATATAGGTTGTTTTTTAACCACCTTGGCTTCACAAAGTCAAACTACTCTTCAAACACCAGCAGATTCATCTCCTTTTATATCCTCTTTGACTGATTTCTTAGTAGCATCATCTTCTTTTGTAATGGTATTCGGAACCTAGACTTGATTGGAACTGGAAATATCTTGCAGTAATGAATTAGCTCTACATAAAACGTCATCATCAGATTCCTCACAGTCCATCAGTTCATCTAAATTTAGTGGAATAATACTGACATGAAACTCTTCAGCATTTTTCATAATCACTGGATTCTTTATTCATTATAGCAAGAACGGCCTCCTCCAGTCCATCAAGTTTTTTTGTATTGTATATAGTTTATTCCAATATTGTACCTACAATGCAAAATCAGTTACATGTATAAGTGCCTAACGTCCTTGTATGAGGATGGCATAAAATAACTTTAAAAATAACACAATTATACAAATAAATATAATATGATTTTTACTTACGGTAAATTAGAGTATTTATAACCAAATGCATTTACACAAGTTATAAAATACTGTTATTTATTTTAATTCATCACATATTTCTTTGTAACTACATGCACAATTATTTTCGTGCTTTTTGTTTGGTGATCAACTAAAGACTAAACATTTCCAATGAAGTAGTATGCATGTAAATAGTCTCCGAGACTTACCCCATTTATACAAAAATATAAATGGAAAGACGTAATACATTTTGGCACAATAGGAATTCAACTAGCCGTCCTCAATCAAGGACGGCCAGCGTTAATGGGTTAAAAATGGGTTTAGGCTATGAAAAATTATATATTCTCATGTCCTGTTATAAAAAATTGGTTTGTCCAAATAAAATTATATGCAACACAACGGTATAATTTCCACCATTTAACATAATATAATTGTACAACATTGTGTTTTTCAGATTTGATCAAAATGCAATTCCAGAAGGTTACACCTTCAATAGCAAATTACAGATTTTTCCTATTGTTTACGGGTAAGGTGTACTATTGGGTGCAAAAGTAAATGCAAGGGCTATGCGGGATTGCCTATCCGACACCCTGCGAAATCGCCGGTATGAGAAATTTTGAAGTCAAGCAAATCATCTGCCATTTCCTTAGCTCCAAACACACGCATATATGGTGGTATTATACACCACTTCATAGCTCTGTATTGTTATGAATATCAGGAATAATAACGTATTTAGAATTGAAGTAAAGCAGACTGTTTTAAGCTATGCTTTACTTAAACGCTATGGTTACAGTTTTTCACTCTAGCATTTGCGCAGCATAAGTTGCTGCGCTCGTCTGAGCACAAGTCTCGTATTCACAGATAGGCAGATCTGGAGTTTGAGTCCAGGCATATTATATTAATTTTTTTTTTATTAAATGTATTTGATTTTCTCTTGGAACTCTTATTAAATGTTAGTTGTGCCAAAATATTCTCCTTAATTGGAAATGATTTTTTGAGTTCAGAATTTTAGCATTTATCATCGCGACCAAGGTTCTAGAGATGGTCTTCAAATTAACTATGAAATTGAATGGGCTAAAATAACATCCTCAGGAATTAAAACACTTATTGGCATTATCTACCATCCTCCAAATAGTGGAATTGAATCTCACTTTTTTTCCCTTACCCAATAAGCAAATAATTCTTTGGGGGGATTTCAAATTATCAATCGAATGGACTGGAGGTGGCCAAGTCTCCAAGAACAACTTCGATTCGTGGTTTCTCGAGCATTTATCGAAGGTGCAGGCATGTAATCAGTGCAATTTCTGTTGCGCAAGGAAATTTACAATTTACAACAGTTTCAGTTGGTAGGAATGTGCTTTGCTCGGACTACTAGTTCCTTGAAAGGACCTTTGAACCCTCCTCCGCTCAGAACCCTTCATACCTCCCCCACCTGACCGTGAGGGAAGTTTGACTTGCAACCGTGCGCTTTCCCTCATTGCCTAGAATTAATTCTGCCGTAGTCGCTCTCAAAAGTCCTCGATTCGAAAAACAATTAAAGTAGGAAAAACATCCTTTCCAGATATGTCACAATATATAAATTTATACGCTGTAAATATTAATATTATCTACAACCTTTTTTTGAAACAATCTTTTAACACGTTCGTTGCAGTCCAAAAATCTAAGAAATTATCGCAAAGGAGTGTAACTTTCGGACTAAAAATACAATATAGCTTTGTTTTTTAAATTTATAATGTATTTTTCTGTAGAATTAGTGAAATGTTTTTTTAAATAAAAAAAAGATAAGGAGGACATCATGTGATGTCCGCACCGCGGATACTCCCAAGATAAACTAACCCTTTTATTGCATCTAAAATATCACCAAAGCATAATATTCCGAATATGGTTTCTAGGTTTCAAGGAATGTAAATATGAAAAAAGTGACTTATATTCAGATAAATTCTTATAAATTTATGGGTGTGACGGGCTAGGGTTTCTCGGAGAGGAAAGGGCACAAATGAAAGTTACACGTAATAACACACGTTTAATCGCCTGGGGCGCACACTACATTGCAAGCTTCCACAAGAGAAGAAGGAACTGACGCGCACCCTGTTGGCTGCTTACAGAAACAAAAAAAAATGAGGAGCAAAGTCCGTTATCAATCTCGTTACATGGGTTATTTTTAAGTAATAGTTATGCAATCCCCTTTAAAAAGGTTTATTTATAATAAAATATTTATAGTATTCTTTCACAATAATTGATTATTATTATTCTTACTATAATTGACAATAATATCTACAATTTACAATAATAGTTTAAATTTACAATAAAAGTTACAATTTACAATAATAATTAAAATTTACAATTATATTTGAAATTTACTTTATAACTAATTGTTTCGAGAAATACAATTATTAATTATTATTATTTTTTATATATAGTTACTAAATATCAGTCAGTCCGTCTGTCCATCCGTCTGTCTGTTCGTCCCCTCTTTTATCTGTTGGACAGTTTGCAATAGAGAAATACTGTAAAAGCCATTTTATTTCTGCAAACTAGTAGAGCTTGAGAAAACTATTTTCGTTTACATAAGTGTCCCAAGTTCGACTCCAGGAGATGATTATATTTTCCCATATGTTTACACAGGAGTTTCGATTTTTCGATGTGCAAGGGTTTATACCATAATTCATTCAAATGCGTAAATATGGACCGAATTTCTCCGTTTCTGCTTTATTCGACGGCTAAAACTATAAAATATCTTATTCGTGCAATGATGTTCAACGATCGGTTTAGTTCGAAAACTAAAACTATAAAAAAATTATTTACATTTTGAAACGTAAATAATTTGATATATTTCAACAACTAAAAATATAAAAGAAAAATGTTTTTCCACTTTTTCAGCATAAACATATTTTGATATTACATTTAAATAACGAAGTAAATAAAAACAGTATATATAAAAAATAATAAGGCTTACTTGAAATTTCCTACAAAAAATCCAAAACCTTGTTTTCTAATGAACGGTGCATTCGACTAGAAAACGACACACTGTTCGAAAACCCAGAAGGCACTGAGTCTAAACTCTCCTGCAGCCTTTTTCCCGAAGTCGAATCCTCGTCACAGGAGAGAGAGAGAAGTGAAGGAGAAAAAGTCTCGAGAGGGAACACCATATGATGTTGCCCGCATCGAACATGTTAAGCGCAGAACTTCAGAGATTTTTAAATTTTTTCTGTTTTCGCAAAAATTCTCCTCTAAACTTCCTTATTTATTTTAAATGAAAACAGGAAATTTATGGAGAATAAACTTTTCTAAAAGTTTCTTCTCAAAATATTTTGTCGTGAATCCCATAGTTTTCGAGATATTTAGTTCTTTTGTAAATACACTCGCATACGCTAGCGTAATATTTTATGTAAAATTAAATAATCTGCAAAGAAATAGCGCTGTTTTTTCCCAACGCCACCTCTATACACTTAAAAGGGAGTGGCCTGGGCACGTTTTCGTCAAACTATGCCTCATGAACGTGGCGCAAGGGAAACGAGCCAGTCTGACAGAGGAAGAATAATCACCATGCATTTGAATGGATCAACAGACACTGAGATAGTGATTGCAATGAGTCGGGTCATAGAACTGTGAGGAAGTGGATTCAACGCCACTAAGAAGAGGGTGATAACTGGACAAGGAGTAGACCTCGTTCAGGTCGCCGCCGCTTGACAACGGCAGAGGACGACGAAGCCATTGCACAGGAAGCAGAAAACCATCCTCTGCATCACAGCTCGATTAGAAAAGAGCATGCACGAAGACTTGACTGCAGGAGGTGGACTATAAACCGCCGCCTGCGGGAGCAAGGTATAGTAAACTTCGTGCCTGCCACCAAAACTCTTCTGCTGCAACACCACAAGGAAAATCGCCTTGCTTTTGCCCTGCAGAATGTTGGCAACCCGCAAGCCTTATGTGACCTAAAGGCATGGTGCGATGAGAAGATCTTCAGGAGTGACCAGGAAGGGCACTTGACCCTTTGGAGGTGCCGGGGCACCAGGTTAGTATAGTTTGAGTATAGTTGTCTCTTTTGCTGTAACACGCAACAGAAAATAATTTTGACGCAATAGGGGAAACATGGCATTTATTTTCAAATTAAATATCTTGCTACAATACTTTATTTTGACGTGTATCTTTTTTTAAAGATATGATCCTGCCCATATAGTCCGTGCGCAGTATTCCGGGCGGATATCCCTCACGTTCTGGGGCTACATGTGTGCAGATTCCTGGTCGACTAAACTCGGAGCACTATGTCTAGATCCATGAAGGCACCCTACTCCCCTCCCTTTGTGAACGGTGGCCTGAGCAGGATTTATACACGGTTGTGCAAGACAAGAGCGCTGTGCACACCTCCCGGAGGACTAAGGCCTGGTTCGCCGAACAACCTGAGCTCCAGCTCCTACACTGGCCACCAAGGTCCCCAGATCTCAATCCAATTGAGAATCTGTGGGGCCTTATCGTGAAAAGGTGGGAGCAGCGCGAAGGAGATTGCAACCAGGAGGCCTTAACTGCTCATGTCCGGGAGGAGTGAGATAACATAAGGCATCACCCGTAGGTATGCACGGCCTTGATGAAGTCTATGCCCCATCACCTGCAAGAGGTCATTGGCACGGAGGTAGACTAGACCACCTATTGAGTGGGGTCTGTCAAGAAGGATTTTGGTGGCAGGCATGCAGTTGACTTGACTTTGATTCTGCGGTCGGTTTCCCATAATCCACATGCTGTAGTGAAGCCTTCGTGAATACTCTTTTCCATTCGAGCCATGATGCAGAGAATGGATTTCTGTATCTCGGGCAGTTGCTTCATCGTCCTCCACTGATGGCATGCAGCAGCGACCCGCCCGAATTCTATTTCTTGCCCAGTTATCACCCCCTTTCTTCGTGGCCTTGGATCCGCTTCCCCATGTTCTGCATGTCACGACTCATTGAAATTGTTTTCTTAACGTCCGTTATTCATGCAAATGTATGGCGTTTATTTTTACTTTCAGACTCGTCGAAAAATAAATAAATTTCAGACGTTTAGCATTATTTTTTTAATATCAGCAAATGTTTCACATTTGCTCCTGAATTATAGCCAATCATGCATTCAACTGGGTGCTTTCACCAGAGCCCTAGATATGAATAATTTCGTTCGAAAAACGTTATTAAATATTAAAATCATGCTCATGAAGTCAAAAGTAAAATGTACTGCAAACGAGTTCCTTTAGTCGTCTTAATGTCCCGTTTTTGAAGTCGATCATATTAGATGAGGGGTTCAATAATCTGTTTCCAAATATATTTTTCCATTAAACATTCGTTATAATAAAATATATATGAAGCATTATATCAAAGAAAGAATAAGAAAAATAACTAAATATATCGGAAACTAAGGGGTTCACAAAAAAGATTTTGAGACAGAAACTAAAAATTTTTATTTCTCCATACGTTTCCTATTTACATTTAAAATAAATAAGGAAGTGTGAGCGAAGAAATTTGTTGAAAACAGAAAAATTAAAAATCTCCGAAGCTCTCCGTTTAAAATAAAATATTTCAAACAAAGGTTATAGATAATAATGATATTTAGAACTTTTAAATTTAGGAAAGGGTGCATTTCCTATTTCAATTGTTTTTGGAGTAGAGTTTCAGGAGCGATTACGACAGGAGGGGGGAAAGAAGACAGGGAGGGCGGAGAGAAGGTCACGAACTCGGGAAGAGAGAGGGGAAGGAATAGACCTGGAACCCGCACTCATCCTCCTGAAGATACGTGATTAATCACTATAGAAAAACTGTTCTCTTACTGAAAGATTTGGCTGTATTATTTTTTAAAATGAAAATGAAAAGCCACTGCCGAAAACAGAGAGAGCATTGATCTGGATTTCGCCATCCAAACCCTCACTTAACCCCTAAGAACACAAGATTCGTCGCAATAGTATATTGGTAAAAATTCAGCTTTAAGCCAGATATCGAGAAAAAATTAATATCTACTAGTATAAACCATAATTTTCGTTTAACCAAATGAAGTCAAAAGCTTATCAAATCTTAAGGATTTTTCTATTATCACAAATGTAATATTTTATGCTGATTTCATGAATAGATTTTGAGTTAGATCGCCTACAACATTTCTGTCACATACACGCAGACACACAAATACATCGTCGGAAAAATAGTCAGAACGTGTTCAGAATACTTGAAAACGTGTATTTCAGTTGAAATCTTTAATTTTGTTTTTTTCATGAAAAATATACTTTCTTTATACGACGTACAGGATCAGAAATCTCGACCGGCCTGCCTTGCACTGAATAGCTTTACAAAGAGCTTATTTTCGATGGTTGAATTCTGAATTCCAAAAAATATTTCCAATTAAGGAGAATATTTTGGCATATCTTATATTTAATGAGAGTCCCAAGAGAAAATCAAATACATTTAATAAAAAAAAATTAATTAATATCATATGCCTGGACTCGAACTCCAGATCCGCCTATCTGTGAATATGAGACTTGTGCTCAGACGAGCGCAGCAACTTATGCTGCGCAAATGCTAGAGTGAAAACCTGTAACCATAGCGATTAAGTAAAGCATAGCTTAAAACTGTCTGCTTAACTTCAATTCTAAATACGTTATTATTCCTGATATCCATAACAATTCAGAGCTATGAAGTGGTGTATAATACCACCAGACATGCAATGCGTTCTCAGCGTGTGTTTGGAGCTAAGGAAATGGCAGATGATTTGCTTGACTTCAAAATTTCTCATACCGGCGATTTCGCAGGGTGTCGGATAGGCAATCCCGCGTAGCCCTTGCATTTACTTTAGCTCCCGATAGTACATGTGTCATGTATTTTTTGGGACAGTCCTGTATTTCAGGACCTTCTGCCGTATATTTTATATTATTTTACAGTATGCCCAAATGTCCAGTGTTTCATTAACTGCCCCATAAAAATCATATATTTTCTAACATGAAAATGTTTTAACAGATATATTGCAGTGAAACAAACATCTCAAAAATTATTCTTATTATATTCTTGATTTTATTCAAAATTCAAGCTCTCGTTTCTATTTCTATAGAAATTTGTGATACAGTTGAACATAATCACTCATTTTTTCCACCGACTGGACATCTAAACTTATTAAAAAGGTGTTTTGAGAAAAAATTTGCGTGTGCTATAACTAAAAGTGAGGCAATGGTTTGTAACACTTTTTTCCCCAAAGCATTGAAGATTCTTAAAATGGACCTGACTCTCACAAATTGTGTTTCTGTGTATTTGGGTTGCACTAACCATGGTAATATAAAATTTTGTCCAATTTTGATTAGATATTCTTGCCAAATTCTGGTGTATACGCAGTCCGTCTAAAAAGTTCCTGGACTAAATTAATAGAAAATCATAGAAATGAGTTAGAAAAATTTTATTTTTTTAATGTTCAACTTAGTCCCCTTAATGTTCAATACACGTATTACAATGATTGTACATTGACTGGAAGGTTTTTGGAACACTTCTGTAGGAACTGCCTGAGTTTGCTTTGTCAAATTTGCCTGGATTGTCAGAATGTCCTCAAAATGCTTTCCTTTCAGTTGAGATTTAATTTTTGGAAAGAAAAAGAAGTCCGCAGCTGCCAAATCTGGCAAATATGGTGGGTGGTGCAGTGTAGATACTTGTCTTTTTGCCAGAAAATGCGTAACAATACTGGCGGTGTGAGCCGGCGCATTGTCGTGCAAGAGAAACCAGTCCTTCGGCTTGTGAAATTAGGGATGTATGCGTCGAGTTTGGTTCAGTAACCGTTCCATTACACCCAAATAATACTGGCTGTTCATTGTCCTTCAAGGACAAATTCACGACAAATCACACCTTGAGCATCGAAAAAAATTATCAGCATGGTTTTCAAACCTGATTTTTCCATGCGAACTTTGCTCGGCTTGGGTTTTTTGGGACTCAACCACATTGCACTTTGTCCTTTCATACACAAAACACCAGGATTTGTCTCCCGTGACAATTCTATTCATTACAGTTGCGTCTTCATCAACCATTTTTGTAACAGGAATCAACGTGCAGTGTTATTTGCTCCGGTGTTAGGAAATGCAGTACAAATTTTGCACACACTTTTCTTTTTCCTAAATCTTCATGCAGAATCGTACGGACAGTGTCCTTGCTAATGTTCAGCTCTTCACTGAACATTCTCAACGTCTCAATGGTCCTGCGTGATTAGCTGATGCACATTGTTGATTGTCTTCTCGTTTCGGCTAGTGGAGGGGTGTCCACTCCATTCGTCATCCTGCAGCGACTCTCGACCCTCTGAAAACAGTTTAAACCACTCGAATGTTGTTGTAGGCGATAAAAATTCATTAATGTATGCTGTTTGTAACATTTCATAAGTTCTTGAAGCACTTTTACCTAATTTAAAACAAAACTTTATCACGGTTCTTTGCTCCATCTTAAAATGTTGACAGCACCACAACACAGTAACACGTTTTGGCTTCAAACTCACCCACAGTCAAATGCACACTGATGAAACTAGGTCACATCGCACACAGTGCTTGGTGCTAGCTACTTCCAGTGTTGCCCAACAGTTGGCACTACTAGTACATTTAAAAAAAAATCAATATGGGAACTTTTTAGCTGGACTGTGTAAGTGAAAATAATGGAATTGAAGCAGCTGTGTGGTGAAACTTCAGAAAACCTCTCAAATTATATGGAAGAAATTTTGGTAACACAAACTGTAATTTTGGAGGAGTGTCAAGAAGAGGACAAAATAATGTGTTCTATAAAATGCAACAGTCACTGAGTACAAATTTAATTGGTGTAATTGTGCTGGACATGTCCTAAATAACTGTATACAAACTGCATCAGACTGTCTCCCTATAGACATTGAAATTGTAATTGTGAAAATCTACTCATTCTTTTATATTTACAGTGGAAATCGGTTAACACGAAATGCATGGGACTGGAAAAATATTTTGTGTTAACCGATTTTCATGCTAAATGTTTTTCAAAAGGCAAATTTTTCATTTTTAAAGCATAAACTTATATCAGGGATAAATGTATGATACTCTATGAACTATCATTAATGGTGTGCAAACCTTCGCACACATTTAAACATTCTGAGGATATCGGCAGCACTTGGTGCTTTTGTCACTTTCACTTTCTGCTACTGACATAGGTCTAACAATTTCTACGATATCACACTGTTAAAATTGCAGCAGTAAAAATGTGGTCACCATTTCAATATATTCATTAAGTGTGATTTCCCTAGACAAACTCAAGGTGGAAGACACATGACCAAAGATAGTCTAAATCAGATTCGGCATGTGTGTCCTTAAGCATTGTCAACGTCGCCATGGTTCCATTTTCTTCTACAAAAGGATCATTTGCCTGTGAAACATAGAATCCAGTGCGACAAAAACAGTTTGCAATTGTTTTCGCTGATACTGCCCTCCAGGAGGGACACAACAAACAGATGAGCAGTGCAGCGTCTAAATCTTCATGCTTTGCTGTGCATAGACGCTTACATTCTGGTTCAAATAAGGGCATCGAATCGGAACTGAACCGAAAACCAAAACAAAAAAAACCGTTATTTTAGCTGGAGTAAAACCAAACCCGAACCGGAAAAAAATATTTTTCTGAACCTGAACCGAAGCCAAAAACCATTATTTATTTCGTTCCATTTTTTCGGTTTGCATATTTAACACCGAACAAGGCAACGGTTTTCTTGATAATACATGCTCCTAATCCTTTGGAGGAATGCATCTTTGTGATAATATCTCTCAAGTATGGCTACAAAAGGAAAAATATTAAGCTTTACAATTAGCTATAAACTAAATGTGATAAATCATGCAAAAGAGCATGGAAATAGAGCTGCAGAACTGGTTTAAGGGCCACCACCTACAGAAAAGTTTTTTTCCTAAATATTCCCTGCTGAAATGGGGGTGCATCTTATATGCCTATGTATCTTATATGCCTATGCATCTTATATGCTGTAAAATATGGTAACTAAATGTTTTGTATTTTGTCTTTCACAAAATGGTGAGATTAGTTATGGGTCATCAATTTTTATTTTCTTATTTGTCTCTCATGAGTTTGTTCCATGTGTACATATAATAAAATAATTGAAGTTATCTAATGGTCCAATTATATCTAATCTTCTTTTTTCTCTGCATTTTTATTATATATTGTAAAGTTTGACCACTTAATTAATAATATGATTCTCTGTATTTTCAGCCAAAAGTTGGCATGATGATTCAGGTTCCCCACCTGCAGCAAGAAAAATGCTACAGGGCAAAAATAATCAAAGTTGATAAGGTACAAGAAGAGATAAAGCCATACAAGGTGATGGCATTTTTTATCGATTATGGGGACTGTGAGGAAGTTGATCTGCAAGAAATCAAGCTCCTTCCAGATGATTTTTTCTCTTATCCATCCTTTGCAATCGAGTGCTCCCTCCATTGCATTGTATCAACGTGAGTATGGTTTGGTATCTCAATTGTTGGATGAATCAACATTCTTTGAGCTAGGGATAATAATTTACTTTTATTTTATATTTTGGTTTACAGTAGGGATGGCATGGTTCCACTTTTCCCCGGTTCTTGGTCCCGATTATATTAATCTGATCTCAGTTTTTATTCTGTTAGGTTAGAAGTGCATTTTGATACACCACGGGAAATTTTAGCTTTACAATAGTTACATAGAGCGCAGGGCTGCCATTTTTGTTGCTGTTATTCGTTTTCATGGATTTTTAACGAAAAACAGACATTTCCGTGATTCATGGATATTTTTGCTCTTTTCCAGAAGAAGTTTTTTAAGTTAATCACAATCAAACACAGCTTTCATTCAGTCAATCATTTATCTGCTTCATTTTCAATTTCATTTTCTGAAATTTTTCATAATTTTGCTTTTAAGTTTTGATTTTATTTTCATTATTAAAAATTAATCCTTGTTTTAGATGCCTGCTAGTAAAAGAAAACAATTTTCTGGGTTTAGAAAAAAAAGAATTGTAAGACTTAAGGAATACAGAACAAAAGAGAAAAGATGCACACATTATGCATGCATACATGCGATGCAGAGGCATTCTTTATGATTTATGTAATCATGTCAAAAAAGATAAATATTAATGGTGTAGTATAATGTCTAAGAACTGATATGCCAGTAGTGATGCCAAAGAAATATCGATTTTTTTATTCTCTTATTTATTTCCTAATGGGTTATAATTAATAAAACAATCGACAATTATTTAAAACTTACCTTATTCGAATAGTAGTAATGTTTATGTTCACGTTCACTCCTTCATAAGTTACCCATTTCTTTTCACTTTCAAACGCTGTGTATTTGTAAAGAAAATAGACCTATTTACATTAATTTCTTTGTTGTAGATAATTCATTTCGCTTCATTTTTTAAATGTTACATTCGCACGAAAGAGAATTAAACTAATTAGGTATTTACGGCAGATATTGTTTACTTCAGTTTCCACAAAAAAAATTTCCGTTGACAACAATTAAAAACACAGGAAAGTTTTTCTAAGTCGAAAGTGAATTACGACGTTTTTGTTTGATTTTCTTGAAATCAGCTGGTTCTTCGATTGAAATGTACTGAACAAAACATGTTATTTGATTAGTTCTACAAATTAAGTTTAAAGATTTTTTGTTATACAGTAGACTCTTGATTATCCGGGATGATAGGGAAAAAATTAATCCCGGTTAATCACCATCCATAGGAAATTAAAAAAAATTATTTTAAAAATTGTATAAAAAAATCAAACCAAAAACAAAAGCATGAACTTACTTACACTTTTATTTAAAATACGACAACAAAGAAGTTGGATGTTTCCCTTCATTTACCTTTCGGCAAATGGTGAGATTTCTTAGCGTTAGTTTCTCAGCAATGGTGTTGTCATGTTGTTGCTCCAAATAATCTATTTCCGCGTGAGTTAAAGCAGTGCTGTGACTGATTCTTTGCTCTTGTATGAGGCTATCTTCTTCCTGGCCCAAATCATCAGCGCCTGTTGGTTCACCTTCGGCCGTAATACGTTGCACAATTTCTTCGTCATTTAATACTTCATGACCAGGCAAATTTTGGTCGGCATTTATCCTATCACGCACAGTTTCCTCGTCAACATTCACACATCCACTTATGCTGTGTAAATTGTGCAATACTTCAGGCACTGTCTCATTAAAACTGTCCTCAAAACCAAGAAATTCCTCGTCGTTTCCCGGTAAAAGTTTTTGCCGTGATTTTTTTAAAGTCGAACTTTTTACTAATTTCCAAGCAGCAGCAATTTCATAAATAGCATCCAACACCGTTAGTTTTTCCAAAACAACAGTAAATCATCACCATCTTCTTTTACAAACTTCAACAGTAAATCTCTTTGATAAATTGTTTTCGTATTTTGTATCACTCCTTGATCCATAGGCTGGATCAAACTGTCACATTTGGAGGTAAGCTTTACAAATATATTTCTATCATCAGACTTTAAAATGTCTTCATTTGGGTGACTAGGGGCATTGTCTAACAAGGGGACTATGCTGCATTCGGATAACTGATCTTGTTTTCCTTTTGCGAGCGTTCAGGAACTGATGAATAATAGAAAGTGTGCAAGTAATACGACCCGCCTCGCAAGTGTTATGGAGAAAAATTGTAATTTCAATGTGAGAAGCAGCTCAAGTACTATTCCTGCTTCCCATTAATGTTGAGACGATTAGCCCTATTGGTTAAATGCAAGATTCTTGTGATGGGGGTCTGGGTTTCGAATCTCTCGAAATTTTTTTTTCTCAAGTTTTTGCAATTATTATTTTCATGTTAATTAACTGCAAAGTACATTATTTTTTAAAGGTTTTCGTCTGTTAACCCTTAGTTAGTCACGTAAACAAAGTTCCTTGATTAGTCGCGTGGGGTCTTTTAAGACCCCAAAATTATTTTTGAAATTTAATAATAAAATGTTACGTTATTTTCATCATACTGTAAAGTACATCATTTTAATTTAAAATGAAATAGTTTATGAAGAATTTTGACAAGATAAAACAAGTTTTGTAAATAAACAAAATTTTACTTTTTTAGTTACCAGTGCTATCCTAACATTCATAACATTTCAAAATCATATGCTCTTTACATATAAAATCACCACAATTTGCACATTTACTTTGCACTTTTATGTCCTTGTTTCTAGGGCTAAATCTACAAAGAGTGAACACATGCGTTTGTTTGTGACGGTACTGAATACCGGGGGTAGACAACCGTATGCTTCGTGCGGCCAAAGGGACTGCACGTGCAGTTGCTTAGGGGTTGGTTTATTGCTGCAAAGGGAAGGTTGTGGGGCCACATGTGAAGAGAGAAAGTGGAGCAAAGACATACCTAGAGAAAGAAAGTGAAAAATATGTACCACAATTTTTCAGAGTTCTTAATTGGGTATCGAAAAATAAATATTTAATGCGATATATGTTACTTTTACAATTAGAAAATTTATTTTTTTGTTCAAACATTATTTGTTAACGTTCAAAGATGGACAATGATTTGGGTGATACATACTATAAAAACAGAGAAAACAATAGTTGTGATCTTAGAACGAGCTTTTGAGGAATAATAGTTTAGGGAAAAAGATTAGAAACATTTTTTCTTAGTTTTCAATTTGGCCCTGTTTAGGAGAAATCGATTGGAAAATCTCAGAAATTCACAATCGTAAACATTATCTAAGACAGGTTGGTTAATTAGCAGTTTTGTGGCTTGGGATAGCTTGGGATGTTTCTTATCGCCAACCCTGTTCAATATATATGCTGAAGAAATGATTGACAATGGAATAGACAATGATAAAGGAATTAGTATTGGGGGTAGAATAATAAATTGTATAAGGTTTGCTGATGACATGGTAATTTTGGCAGATGAAACGAAGCATATTCAGGAAATGGTTACAAAGCTAGAAGACAGGATGATGGAATATGGAATGAAAATGAACAAAGAAAACAAAGGTGATGAGAATAGGGGATAGAGAAATTATGAATGTCAATAAAGGATGGAAGAGTTGAGCAAGTAAAACAGTATAGATATTTGGGAAGCATGCTAACAGAAGACTGGAGAAGTGGAAAAGAAATAAGAACAAGAATAGCAATGGCAAAAGAAACATTTAATAGGAAAAAATGGGTACTGTGTAGTAAAATGGATTTAAATCTGAAGAAACGTCTTGTGAAGTGCTATGTTTAGAGTGTATTGCTTTATGGGTGTGAAACATGGACGTTAAAGAAGAGAGAGAAAGAAAGGCTAGAGGCATTTGAAATGTGGGTGTGGAGGCGAATGGAGAATGTTAAGTGGATGGATAGGATAAGGAATGAAGCAATACTATCAAGGGTGAATGAGAAGAGAAGACTGCTTGAGACAATTCAGAGGAGGAAAAGTAACTGGTTAGGGCATATCTTGAGAGGAGAAGGTTTGCTATTGATGGTGTTGGAAGGATCAGTAGAAGGTGAAAGGAAAAGGGGACGTAGAAGAATAAAAATGATTAATGACCTGAAAGAAAGTGGAGGGTATCAGGAAATGAAAGAAATGGCAAGGAACAGAAAGGAGTGGAGACAACGCTGGTGCCAGGGACCTGCCTTGAGGCAGAACACCTTATGATGATAATGAACGGGCAATGTTTTCTTCTTTACTTAACTTCCTTTATTACTCTTTTTAATAAGCACATCTAGTGCTAAAAAAATGATAATTTTATACTGTTCTAACACATATCTGAAAAATGTATGAAATGCAGTGATGGTGGACATTTATTTGCACTTACAAGTCATTGTTTTATCGTTCCCAATCGCGCCTTTTCAAGTATTTGTACCTGCATCGCAAATGAGGATCGAAAGTTATGTTCGAATTCAGTTTACAGGAATAATGCCGAACTCGGGAACTATGCCAGATTAGGGGAGTTAACAGATTATGAAATGCCAGATTAGAGAGGTTTGACTGCACTAATCTATAAGAAATATCAATGAGGTATCTTTTACTGTATATATTTTTTATTCTTACCACAGTAACCTCAATTCTGATGGAGAACCGGTATGGACAGAAGAAGCGCTTAAATACTTTGAGTCATTGGTGTCAGAGAATCCAAGTAAAATTTTAATGGCATGCAAATTCGGAGAGTATGAAACATTTGTCAGTGGGAATGGCAGGAAAAAGAAGGTGATCCCAACAATTGATTTGGTGGATACCAACCAAACACAGGTGATGATAATATTGTTAGAATGTGCAGTATTTATCATTCTTTATGATAGGGTTAGAGTGTGGAGTGTGTTGAATTTTTTTATAGTTCTCTATGTATTTCCATTATTACTATAAATTAACTGGTGAAAATTGTTTATAATAATGTCTATCAATTCTCTTATTTCTGTTTTTGCTTCATTATTTCACTTCTCGAGGCTTCTGCTTTAATCAGTTGGCAATTTTTGTATGCTTTTATCATCACCAGCATAAAAATTAACTTTTTTTAAATGAAGCTTTAGAAATTTAGTGCATTTTGGTATTTTATTGTTTCATTTGGTTATATAATTTTTCTATTTTCATTTTTTAAGTTTTGATGTTCTAATGTACTATTGTGTTACTTCAGGATGTCAATATTGCCGTTGAATTAATTTCACGGGGCTATGCTCAATGGACAAGTGAGAAAAAACAGAGGGCAAAGCTATAAACATAGTAGCACCAAAATCAACATTCGACGACAAGTATGACACTTGAATTACAGGATAAATACTGTTTTGACAGACTGTAATTTTATAATTGAAAGACATACTTGTTTTGGAGGATGCAAGTATTGTTTAAAGCATCCAAGTTTCATTTAATGCATGCAAGTTTTGATTAACGCATGCAAGTTTTGTTTAAAGCATGTGAGTTTTGTTCAAAGCATTTTTGGGTTGACCAGTAAAGGGCTGAAAGTTTTTAGCTCCTGATTGTATTTATCTGTTCAGCAACTGGTCGTGATGGACCTTGTTGAACATTGAGTTATTTTTGTAATCGATATGATCCAGTTGGTATCATAATAAAGTTTTTAATATCATAGTTGTAATATTTTCATATGAGTACCTTTTGGATATTGGTAAATCTCTTACTGTTAAGCACTTGGACTTGGTGAAAAATGCCATTGTGGGTCTTTATAAATTGTTTAATGATTTAGTGTTACAAGCCATACAGTTTGTCCTTGGTATTCGCAGATTCAGTATTCATCATTTCACTTATTCGTCATTCATGTATTATGGAACAGTGTTATGGTATCCGCAGTTTTACGTTTCGCTTATTCATCACTTGGACTACTTGCCATGGCAGAGTAAGAAGTCGACATGCACGCTACTTGTTCAACAATGACTGCCTCATTAAACTCATTTTATTTTATTTTTTGGCCTATTTTGTTTATTTTATTGTTATTGATAATGAATATACTTTGTTGGTAATTACTTTTTTATTCGTTTTAATTAGCATAAAATTGACTCCACACATTCGTTATTTGCCAAGCGCCAAACATTCATGGTCACTTGCCGTGTGAAGAGTAAATATTTTCCTCGCTACTTCCAGCCACCTCCACACTAATCATCTATCACCGAATCCCAAATATTCATATTGACTTTCAGGAAAAGGTATAAATGTTCACAGTACTGAAATTTTGCCGCTGAATTTGGACGTTGAAGACACTGTTGTTGCTGCAAGTGCTGCTTTTGTTGTCATGAGCTGCGCCTACCTGAAAATGAAGCTGGAAAAGAAGAAACCATGGAAAGAAGATTGTGATTGTATGACAAACTTTATGACTGATTGACAGCTGACAGCACTAAATACAGGTTCTGAAGGTGCAATGCTGCCAGATCCACATGAAATTTCCCGCAAATAGGGAAAATTCCCACAATTTGGTATCAATGCAGAGAGACATTTGTTAATTGGCAAATAACGAATGTGTGGAGGGGCTAAAAACATCGTGGCTTGCTGAATATTCATCCCTTTGACTCGTGCTCTTTTACCGACTCTGAACGGGAAATAATTGTGGTTCGCTGAGTGATGAACACTGGTACTCGTTTCATCCACACTACTAGATATTTGGTGAGTGACGAATATTCATGGCTCGGCACTCAGCAAATAACAAATGTGTGGAGCTGGCTTAAGGAAGTGAGCTTAAACACCATCATCATGTGCTTTGTTTTAGAATTGTGCCATGAACATCATATGAGATTCTTGCTTGTTTTACCCTACAATATCTGTTTATCCTTGTCATCATGTTTTCCATTCGTATTTATGTAATTTTAATTTTTATTCATTTATATTAAGATTAGGCAGTGTTCAGTGTATTTACTGTCCTGTATATTAACCCTTTTATGACTGTAATGCCCCATAAACTGACTTGTTTTCTTAGTTTGGATGTCATAGGATACAGTTGCATCTACTTAAACCTAATCTCCCTTATTACATGAAATCTTATGAGAGAAAATTCTCCTTTTTCATCACATGAGTGATTTTAGTGGTGAATCGGAATGTAAGCCCCCTTAAATAATGTATTTTTATGGGAAAAAATTCCCCGGTATTTGTGGCCATTTTCTCGTACGTAACCCCCGCAAATAATGGAGGCCAGCTGTATATATATCAATCTTTAAATATATATAAATATCCGGCTCTAATATAACAACATCCGCCTTATGGAACAATCTGCGACACCTTGGAATTGGCAAGTCCAAGGATTCTTCCTTACCTCCAAACATATCACTAGATTCTCTTAACGAGAACTTCTCGACGAATCCAACAACAATCGACATAGAACGAAAACGCAAAGTAATTAGTAGTCTTACTGCAAAAGCGAACGAGTCATCCGGTTCTCCACAATTCAACTTTAAAGCTGTTTCGCAATTTAACGTACTTTCAGCAATACGCAGAATCAAAACTACAGCCCAGGGTGCTGATGGTATTCCTATAATTATCATAAACAAATTAATACATCTATTGCTCCCCGTACTTACTAACATTTTCAACCACTCTTTATTACAGGGAAAATTCCCATCGCAATGGAAACACTCGTTAGTCCACCCAATCCCTAAGAAATCTCTCACCGCAAACAATGACTATCGACCGATTAGCTTTCTTCCCACTTTATCAAAAGCCCTGGAGCGACTTGCGCATGAACAGGTAGCAGATTTTCTCAACATTAATCATCTACTTGACCCCCATCAATCTGGCTTTCGGAAGTCACATAGCACCACCACCGCGCTAATTAAAATCACTGATGATATACGCAGACACATGGATGACAGAAAACTCACGGTACTAATATTGCTTGATTTTAGTAAAGCGTTTGACTACAATGATTCCTCGTCCTCTCGGATTAATGTTAACCAAGGTGTTCCGCAGTGCTCAATTTTAGGTCCTCTATTGTTCTCTTTATTCATAAATGATTGTTCTCAATACTTAACTTACTCCAAGCATCATTTGTACGCAGATGATCTCCAAATCTACTTAGACACAAAACCCAATAACTTATCTCTTTCCATAGCCAACATAAATCATGACTTGGCTCAACTTCAAGAATGGAGCTACGATAATTTTCTCACCATAAACCCCTTGAAATCTCAAGCCATTTTAATCGGTTATCCGAAACTACTGGCATCTATAAACCTTGCAGAATCAGTTCCTCTGTCTTTGAACGGCTCAGTTATACCCTATTGCAAAATCGTTAAAAATCTCGGGATTTTAATTAATGAAACGCTCACCTGGAATAATCATATAATAAAAATCTGCAAGACGGTAAACTCCTCCTTACACACTCTAAGGCCTCTCGTTAACATTCTTCCCTCGTCACTAAAAATACAGTTAGTGACCTCCCTAATTTTTCCTCACTTCAATTATTGTGATGTTGTATACCAGGACTTATCAAAGGAACTCGCCATTAAGCTACAACGTTCTCATAACGCCTGCATCAGATTCATCTTTAATCTTAAAAAATCTGACCATGTCTCAGTATACTTCCGTCGACTCTCCTGGCTAAAACTTGATTCCCGAAGAAACCTTCACCTTCTCTCTCTATTGTATCAAATTCTAAATAACAACATCCCTTGTTATCTTTCATCTAATTTTGTCACCATTAATACAGTTCACCATTGCAATACCAGAGGATGTGATAAACTACTAACTCCACTTCATAGAACAGAAATTTACAACAAATCCTTTACTGTCACTGCTTGTAAACTCTGGAATGGCCTTCCAACGTTAATAAAAAACTCTCTATCTCTAAGCACTTTTAAACGCTTGTATTACAAGCATCTCCTCTCACTCCCCATGCATTGAACCACACACTATCTTTTCTTTCAGGTTGTCACAAGAATGCGCTTATTAGGCATAAATTTATAATTTTATTTTACTTTATTTTCCTGTATCATAATTACGATGTAATCTCCCAGGCATATCTTACCCTACAATCCCTATTCCCCTCTCACCCCCCCCTCCCTTATATGGATATAAATGTATGTACATATGTTTGTATTTATGAATGTTTTTTGTCCCTGTTTCTCATATTATTGAATTTTTTTTTCTTTTCCTTCCCCTGAACTATTTTAGAAATTTTCGCGGTTTTTTACACCCCTCTTCTCTTCGTAGGTGTTTTCCGCAGTGGTAATTTTTCTGTGTTAAAACATAACTGATACACAGTTTTTTATGACCCACAAAACTAACATTCTTTGGTAATGCTCTGTTATCTACTAACAAATATATTAACTTGTAATTAATTTGTATTTAGTTAAAATCTGTATGTAATTAATTTCTCTTATTTTGTAAATATTGTAATTACCTATATGACGAAAGGGTTAAATGTAAGAAGGGACTACATAGTCTCAATTTCGCCCTAATAAAGTCGTTTGTCTGTCTGTCTCTCCCTCCCTTCCTCTTTCTCTCTCCCTTCCTCTCTCCCTCCCTTCCTCTTTCTCTCTCCCTTCCTCTCTCCCTCCCTTCCTCTCTCCGTTCCTCTGTCCCTTCCTCTCTCACTCCATCTCTAACTCCCTCTCTTAATCCCTCCCTCTCTCCCTCCCTCAGTCTTAGTCTTATGCTCGAGGGTGTTTGACATGCCTTCAGGTAGCTCTGTCCCTTCACTTGCACTTAAATTTTTACCTGACTCAACGCTCGACGATGCCATCAAAGAGCCTGAAGAAGGATCTCGACTCCGGTAGCACTGATGTTCATGCTATAATGGAGTCGATGTTGAAGACAATGTCCTCCTTCCGGGAAGAACTGTGTACTATTCAGAAAGAAGATATGCCGAAGAGAAAGGAGAACCTCTCATCCCTGTAGGAAAGGTTTTCTTCCTTTAGGACGAAGGCTATGGAAGATTTCCGCCGGTTTTCTGAGCGCTTAGGTGACCTGGAGGGGAAAACCACAGAGTTGGATGAGAGGCAGGATGCACTTGAGCAATACTCAAGATGATATACGGAGTACAAGAGCAGGAACATGAGGATTGCCTGACTCGGGACGCAAGTTTCTTTAAGGAAAAACTGAAAGAAGATATTGATATCCAGTGACTGGGTCGAGCGCATAGAATCGGGCCAATTAAAACATCAAGTCCACACCCTAGGGCCATGATTGTAAGATTTATATCTTACCAGGATAGAGATAAGGTGTGGAGAAGCAAAAGACTCCTAAAAGTTTTCAAGTTCCTCATCACCGAGTCCCTAACTTCAGCAAGGAAACATATTTTAAATGAAGTAAAGGTGGTGGCAGGCTCTAAAGGTGTGTGGATGCAAGGTGGCAAAATCGTTGTTCTGCACAATGGCTCCAGGCGATTTATTGCGACCAGAAGAGACTTAGAAGAATTGAAGCGGGTTTGGTCGACGCGGGAGTCCTGTTCTTCGAGGGACAGGCGCCATTAAACATCTCGACGAGCAGGAGCATAGCTGATGAAGACTACTACAGTGTGAAGATTGAAGTTGAAGCAGAAAGTGTTCCCCCTTCTACTCTCCTTTTATTTTTCATTTCGCTATAAGTAAATTCCTTCTTATCCCCAGTGTTAGTGTTGGTTAAAGTGATCTAAGTGTGGTGTATCCCTTAATCGAGTTTAAATTGATTTTTTTTCTTTTTGCTCTCTTTTCTTTTCATTTTAAGTGCACCCCTTCTTATCCCCAGTGTTAGTGTTGGTGAAAGTGATCCAAGTATGGTGTGTCCCTTAATTGAGTTTAAATAGTTCAAATTGTTTTTTTTTCCCTCTTGTCATTAAGGACATCCATTCTTATCCCCAATCCCCAGTGTTAGTGTTGGTGAAAGTGAATCCATTTATCGAGTTGAAATTGATATCCCTCATTGGTAGTCCCAAAATTTGTGTGAGCTATAGTGAATTTATTTTGCCTTTATTTTGTGAAATATGCATTGTGTATTCAAAATTTTTCCACACTGATTGAAAACATCCCTATTGCCATTATTCATTTATTTACTGTGGCTTGTGTTCAATTCTGTAATCTGTAGTTCATTTCCAGTTTTATTTATACCTGTTTGAAATAATCTTTTGCCTGAAAGGTATTTACATGTCGTGTGTACTGTTACTCTTAATTTTCTGTGTTCTTCCATTTTCACATTGACATGATGGATGAATCATCACATACTATACACATATCTCTATCGCCCCTTCCCTTCCCAATTAATCCCTAATGCATCTCCGTATGTACCTTGTACTCGCTCACTGGCACACGCTGTGTGTAGAGAATCACTCAACGCAATCCTTGTGCCCTAGAGTTTCCTCATCCTCCCCTTTCATGGGGAATTCTCCTCATCGCAACCTCTATGATGACCTTTCCATGAATAAATTGCTCTCTTCTTACTTCAAACCATTTCCATGAGCCTTTCAGCTGATTTATCTTAACGTACAAAGCCTCACTGCGCATCTAGATGAGTTACGAACCATACTTCCTTCTAATGACGTTCATGTAATATCCTTGGCCGAAACTTGGATTAAACCTTCCACCTCCTCTTCTACTATAGACATACCGGGTTACTGTTTTTATCGCAACAATCACTTAGGAAAAGGTGTTGGTGGTGTGGGTTTTTACGTACGAAATGATTTGAAGTGTAAAGTGATTGCTTCAAGTGAACCTCAATATGCAAGAAGGCCTGAATTCCTCTTCTTAGAAACTTTAGTCAATGCCAAAAAACTTTTACTGGGAATAATTTATCGACCTCCCAAAATAGCCCATCTATCAGAATTAGATGACATATTTTCGAATTTTTCTATCAATTATGAACACATTATAATCACCGGTGATTTTAATGCCAATTTCACAGCTAGTTCTCAAAATACTGAAATACTGATTATTTAAAACATTCCTTTTATTCGCATGGTCTCAATATCATTCCTCTGAATCCGACTAACAACACCCAAACAGCTTCAACCTGGATTGACTTAGCCATTACGACAAACCTTGAAAAAATAATAACTCATGGTCAATTGCCAGTCCCAGGAATTTCTTCTCATGACCTTATCTTCTTAGCATACTCTCTCAATTCGCCGAAATTCAAACAAACATTTATGCATCACCGAGATATAAAAGGGATAGATGACTTTGAATTAATGAACGAAGCCTCTACTCTTCCATGGTATACCGTTGAATTTATCGATGATATTGATAAAAAAGTTGAAGTCTTAAACACTTTATTAATTCAGTTACTTGACCAGTTCGCACCTGAAAAAACCATTCGCATTTCCAAACCTCACGCACCCTGGCTTAATGACGAAATTAAAAGTATGATGGCGGATCGCGATTCGGTTTTTCGTTCAAAAGAACTAAAAACGATAATATTTTTGACATATATAAGCTCATTAGAAACAAAACCAAACAGCTAATCAGAAATGCAAAAATTAGATTTATTCATTCAATAGCTAGTTTGAACGAATCACCTTTGATTATTTGGAAAAAACTTAGGTCAAATGGTATCAGCAAACCAAATGACTTTAAACTGCCTCCATACATGTCATTAGACTCGTTAAATTCTAAATTCTCTACACCTCCGAATGTCATTAATGATAGAATAAAAAGGGACGTTATTAATTCAATTACTGCTGCATCCGAAAAATCAAACAAGGATTTTAACCTGTTCAGGTTCATCCGGTCACTCAATACCAAGTGCTCCATGCATTTCGAAAAATTAAATCTTTAGCACAAGGGTCAGATGGCATTCCTATTATCTTCATCAAGAATTTGATACATATTATTCTACCAGTACAGTGAAACATCGATTTTACCATCTCCGATTCTACATTTCCTCAATATTACGCTTTTTTCTTTTGGTCCCGACGTATTTTCTATATGAACAATGCTAAAATTTAACGGATTTTATGTTTCCGTGATTTTCTGTTTTCCTCGAATTTACGACTCAAAATTGAGGTCTGAGTGATACATTTTCCACCCGATTTTACGTCATTATTTGTCTTTTCAAATTTCCCTTAAAACCACGCTCCTAGATCCACCGTCTCCCGTTCTTGGCTCTTTCTTTCTGAAATTGACCTGCAGCTGCACCTTTGCATAATGGGAGCCATACCCTTCCCTTCCTTTTGAATTACTGTGTTAAAGACAGCTCCTTATCTGAAACCATCTGCATTAATATTTTCTCAGAAAATGCAAAATGTATTTTCTAAAGTTTGCTTCTGGTAAATCTCGTAGCTGGTGGTATTCTACTTTAGGATATCATTCTCAGAATTTTTAATGGGTTTTTCCATGCCGCTTTCACTGCATCCATAGTCTCACTAATAATAAAGAACTATCTTAGAGCCAGTTGGATTGTTGGAAGTGTGAACATTTTTTAAGCAAATACAACATGTATTGTGTATCATTGGTATTTAAAAGGTAATTATTTTTTTGTATCTGAAATAGCACTACGTATCAGGAAATTTAATTTCTCGAAAAAAATTATAGTTCTGTGTTAATCGCAGCTAAGATTCATCCCCTTATACCATTTTTTAAAATTTGTGGTTTTCTTTCCTCGATTACATTCCCTCAGAATGACTATTGGAAAATAAAGCATAACTGTCCTGCAATTGTTGTATTGCTGATTGGATTCGTGAAATCATCAACGGAACGTACTGGCTAGTATGAAGAAATCCAACTGATTCGGCAGTAGAATTTTCTATTAGTGCAGGGCATCTGTGTAAAGTGAATTCATCCAGAAACGAAGGGGTAATTATTTCTATTCTTTTTTCTGTATTCTCTTAAATAAATCAGATAATTGTAGTTGCATACTTCATCTAATCCTGGATTTCTATTTTATCAATTTTCTATTATTTTATTAAATGTAAATATTTGTAACTTCATTTACATTAATTTATTTTGAAATTTATATGAAGATTATTTATTTTTCTTCTGCTTTCATGACAGGTGTGAGGCATTATCATTCTGTAGAGATAAAACTGGGCCCCTACTCCAGCATCCACACCTATAACATCATTAGGTCATCGCAGATGTCCTAGTCATAAGGTTATTTTTTCATCTGCAGCATATTTTCATGAAATTGCAAAAAATATCCACATAAAACGTGTAGTTTTCAAAGTTTGTTAATAACTCTTAATATGAATAGCAAGATGAAAAAACACAGAGCATTCACTATATGCGAAAAGATTGATATTTTAGTGGAGGTTCACGCGAATATAGGAACATGCGTTCAATTAGCTTCTCGGTTAGGAATCACCGTGTCAATGCTAAACAAGATCGTGCAGAACCGCAAGAGTATAGAAAAGAGTTATTCACAGTGCGGAAAGTTTTCTAACAAAAGAAAATCTTTGAAATTTTCGCCTCTAGAAGAGCTGGAGAGGGCCCCTTCTGTTTGGTTTAAGAAGGTACGTGCAAATAACACCGCCGTTAGTGGTCCTCTTTTGAAAGAAGACGTTACATTTGGCTGCGAAGCTTGGTATAGACAAATTCACTGCGTAACGTGGAAAAAAGGAAAGTTATTGGAAGAGATAAAGGGTTATGCACTCTGTGTTATTTACAATGCAGATGAGACTGGATTGTTTTACAATTTGCAACCGAACAGAACTTCCTTTCTTCAGAAATAAGAATTTTATTTTTCTAGATTTTACGTTTTTTCAAATTGGTCCCTTTAAAAATGTAAAATCAGAGTTTCACTGTAATAACTAATTTATTTAATTGCTCCATATCTCAAGAAAAATTGACAGTGCAATGGAAATGCGCTTTCATAAGGCCATTATCAAAGAAATCGAAATCGACTGAAATCAACGATTTTTGCCCAATTAGCTTTTTACCTACCTTATCAAAAGCCTTAAAAAAATTAGCGCATGAACAAATCATGAAAATCAATTGTTAGATCCCTTTCAATTTAGCTTTCGTATATCTCACAGCACCACCACTACTCTTGTAAAGATAATCGATGACATTCGCAGCGCAATGGACAAAAGGGAAGTTACAATCCTAGTACTACTGGATTTCAGTAAAGCTTTTGACTCAATAGACAAAAATGTTCTGCTTTCAAAACTGCTCGCAATGAATTTCTCGCCGTCAGCCATAAATTGGATATCTTCTTATTTAACCCTTAATTAGTCGCGTGGGGTCAATATGACCCCAAGCAATGTTTTTTCGCCAATATCTAAAGAAATGTATTGTCAATCTAACCCAAACTTGTTCTACCTTCGAAACTGACATTCTAGAAGAGAAATTAGCATTTCTTTGTTTTTTTAAATTTGTTATTTTTGATATTTTTATATTTATACATATAGTATAAATATTGTAATTATTGAGAAAATTAAACTATTTTAATGTGCTATTTTGGTGTGTATCCATTTGTTATGTATATATGAGGTTAAAAAAGTTGCTTTTATTTTGGCATCTCTCTACCTGTTGCTTTTTTCTCTATTGGTCTAGAAGGGTTAAACGCAATACAGATTATTATTATCACATCAGAAATACAAATAATTTTCCTGATAAGCAGTATTTCATTGTTTTAACACTAGTTCTCATATGATACATTTCTACTTCACTAATTTTCACTATAGGTTGGTTACCCTTCTTCCTCCCATCTCCCCCTCCCCTCTCCCCCTCCCCCCCCCTCCAATGTACCTTTTTCCCTCTTTTCGGAATTCTCCGGGTGATTTCTTACTTCGGCTGCACATATGCAACCGTTTTCTACCCGCAATAAAAGTCACAAACAAACGCGCGTGGTCTCTCTAGAAATTGCTGTCGAAGAATTGACCCGAGGATGACTTCTTTGACGCAGAATTCCACGTATTCTATCAAGACCGATGCATGATTTTTGAAACTATTTTCTAGATTTTATAATTGAACTACATCCATATTATTCCCTTTTCTGTACAGTAGTTATTTATCACATGCTTTCGTCATTATTGTGAAATACTCTAAAAAATGGAACATCTTTCTAGCAACTTTTGGCAGCTTTTTTATCACCCTCATTGGATGAAGCTCTTAGTACCCATGTGCAAAAAGGATAAAAGAAAGCGGTTTGCCTTTCATTACCGCTCACCCTTTTTAGCACGAGTTTCTCCCTTATTTTTCGGAATAAGCATGAACACGAATGAGATCGGCAATCTTCAAAGTTTTTGGATCTCCTACCGGTCGCATGATGGTCACGGTTGGAATGTTTTAGACCAAAATATAAAAATCCTATTTTCAATGGGGTTTCTATGGAGAAGTCCCAAGTATGTTCACACTTATAGGGGAGGACGCGCTTGGACCTCGGCACGAACCCCTTGGGTCGCTTGAGGAGGCAACTTTTGTCCAAAGCCCCATCGAGGGCAATCCTCGGTGACAGCAGAAGTGAGCTTGAATCTTTCTGCTTGTTGGTGGCAGCCATAAACTACTTCATGCTGTAGGTGGGGCCAGAAAGTGACCTTGCTGCGACCGATGTCTAACCCACAAGTGTGAGTGATCTCCGCAAAAATAGTCCTATCACTAATAAAGCCCTCAACGCGATCTTCATGCAACAATGCAACAAAAAGTGCGATCAGCTCTGCGCTGCTTATAATGTTGGCAGAAGAACGAAAATATGGCCGTTAGCTGTGTTTTTTATTAGCTGAACGTTTCTGCCATAAATGCCTTTATTGTTTATAAACAAAACGTTCAAAAGGAAATGACAAGGCGAAATTTCTTGAAATCATTATCGAAGGAATTAATAAAGGATCTACAGATTTTGAGGTCTCAGAGTCAGTTTATATCTAGGCGTCTCCGAAAGCGCATATGCACTCAACAGGGACTTGCGCAGGAAGGTCCATCACCAGGATCGGGACTATCAACAGGAAGATGCGAACATTGCCCAAGAAATAAGGACAATAAAGTGTCCACTAGATGTGGAAATTGTGGAGCTTTTACTTGCAAAGACCACATGATAATGAGGTGCATTGAATGTGGGGAGAGGGAAAGTGATTAGAAAATAAAAAAAATATTTTAAGTTATTTTAATCAATGTTTATTGTAAAAATTATTAATAAATAATTGTATTATAATGTAAGATTGATTTTATTTCCAGTAAAATATAAATAAATTAATATATTATTCCTTATCTTTAGAAATTATTTTGGGGTCATATTGACCCCACGCGACTAATTACGGAACTTTTTTTCACGCAACTAACTAAGGGTTAAGCGATCGTTCCCAACAAGTGATTTCCATTCTTTCTCTGATTAGCTTATTAATGTGAGAGGCGTCCCACAGGGCTCAATTTTGGGTCCCCTACTATTTTCTTTATACATAAATGACTGCTCCTTGTCCCTTAAATACTGCAATCATCACCTTTATGCAGATGACTTGCAAATATATGCAATATCTACCGCAAACAATCTCATGAGAACCCTAAAGAACTTAGAAATGCTAGAGAACTGGAGCAATAAAAATTTTCTTAGTATCAATCCAGAAAAATCACAGGCTATCTTAATTGGTTACCCTAAGATATTAGCCACTATTAATCAATTCCAAAGAATACCTATCAACATGGCAAATTCAACTATACCTTATTGTTAAGTGGTGAAAAATCTAGGATTGCTTATAGATGAAACCCTCTCTTGGTCCCCACATGTTATAATTGTGTGTAGAACAGTAAACTCATCTCTTCCCTCACTTAGGAAGTTAAGCAGCAGTACTCGGGTTTCTCCTAAAGGAGCATCTGGTAACTTCACTCATTATTCCGCATTTTGACTATGTTGATATAGCGTACCAAGATTTATCTCAAGAGTTGTCGTTAAAGATCTAGAGAACACATAACGCGTGCATTAGATATATTTTTAACCTGAAGAAATCAGACTACATTTCTGATTCACTCCTGAAACTAAACTGAGTCCCGAAGATGCCTCCACTTGCTTTCCTTATTATACCAATTATTTACTTCTAACAATCCACATTATCTTTCCATGGAATTCAGGAGTATAGATACTGTACATAACCGTAATACCAGAGGGTGCCATAAACTCCTTATTCCTCATCACAGAACAGTAATTTTCAACAAGTCCTTCATTGTAACCGCTTGCAGACTATGGAATGAACTTCCCCAAACAATAAAAAATTTGCACTCGCTCTCATCATTCAAACGACACTGCTATCAATCTCTCTTATTCTTTCAAAGGAACAGTTAAACACACTTAATGCTTCAATGTTTCTTAATCTTGATTTTAACAAAACAATACTTATTGTGCCTGATTTATACTTTATTTTATTAATTTATTTGTTATTTTATTAATTTGTTTTTTCTCCTTTATCTTGTTTAGTCATAACAATGTTAATGCATATGCATTTTTCCATTTTTATGTGTTCATTCCATCATTGATCTATTTGCATTGGGCCAAATTTTCGCTGATGTATAGCTTTTTGCTTTTTATGTATTTATCTTTTGTTCTAAATTTCATTTATTGATGTCTTTAGTTAATCTAAGTAGATTTCGCAGGTTTTTCACAACCCCCTTCTGGTGTGTGTGTTTTCCTGCAGTGGGTTTTTTTACATGGATTTCATTATTCAGCAGTCCTGTTTTTTTCCCACAAAATTATATCTTTTCTTTTCCAATACTTGTATTTGTATTGTTACTTGTATTTACATTGCTAATGTTCTATGTATTATTGTATGTTTCATGATGAGGGGTTAGGTTGAAAATGGGACTTCATAGTCTCAATCTCGCCCCAAATAAAGACCAAATCAATCCCTCTCTCCCTCCCTCTGTCTCCCTACCTTTCTCCTACCCTATCTCTGCCTCTCTTTTCTCCCCCCTCTCTCATTCCCTCCTGTCACAATTCATAGCTCTCCTCTTTTTCTCTGTCTCCTTCTTTATCTCTTTCCTCCCTTTGTTTTCTAGTTCTATACCTCCCTTACTCTCTATGTACCTTCCATTCTATATCCCTTCCTTCTTATCGCCCTCCCCATATCCCACTCTCTCTTACTCTTACTACTTAGAAAAGCAAAAGAATCCAAACTAAATTCCAGTCCCATTAGGATTACGTATTTTCGTGAAAATCCTATGATAATTTAAGGCAATCTATGCACTCGTATATATTAGACGTATGCAGGTTGAGACAACAATTGATTCTTGAAGTTTAACAATGACATGGTCGGCAAGGCAACATCCCATTTAAAAGCCGATATTTTCCCAAAATATGTGATTTAAATGTTTAATATGATAGATTTCGAATGGGAGGCAGAAAAAGATGAAGAGAATAAGAAACTTCATTAATTTTCCTAAAACACAGATTAAATTCGAAGATTGTACATCAGTTTTTTCAATTTTTAATTTCCAAAAGAATAAAAGTTGATTTTTACGCGTTATCTTACGGGAAATGGAAATCGCCCCCTGGAGTCGAACCCAGGTCTTTTTTCGCATTTTTTTCTTTATTTAATTTTTATATCTGAATCAAACTCCTGCAAAATTTCAACCTTCCACCTAATCGGGAAGTTTGTTAAAAACATGTTAAAAGGTGCCATTGATGACGTCAGCGTTACACACTAACCCCACCATCTAGGCTTTTATTATAATTATTTTTTCATTTTTCACAGTGATTGACTAGCATGCCCAGCTCCTATAATACTAGTCTTTGAACCAATCATGGGATTTGATCATAATATAACATTTGTTTGTTCACATGCACTTTGGTGCAAACTGTTCTGGATAAATGTCATATCATTGTATTTAGGATTTTCCGCATAAAGAATATATTATTCAATTTAAGTTAACCTAACTTCACTGTTTTTGTCTCATATTTACCGAGTGCTAGAACTGAGATAATGTTAGTCTTAAATGGCCATCAATGTGACTTGGGTTTTTAATGGGCTGAATCTCATTGTGGACTTCAAATGAGAATGGGAGAAAGATTATTTGTTTGACTGGTTTAAATTTCATCAAATAAAACCCCCAGTGTGAATAAATTGCTTTCTATCAAGCTTTAATTTGCTACCAGGTTAGGGTGACCAGATTCTGAGGAAACAAACAAGATATAAAATATTCCGATAAAGAAAGCCTGGACACTTCGATTTTTAGTATTTTTTGTTTATATACAGGGTGTACATAAAATAATGTCACAAAATTAATCAGAAATAACTCTTAAACCACTGACTGTATTTTCATTCTGTCTTCTGCAAATGATTTACAAACTTTGGGAGTTTTGTTACACAATTTCCACATGTGAACCTTTTGTTGCTCGGATAATGTCTAATCGATTTCTACCCATGTGCATTCAAGTATATCTGGTGTGATTGTGGAAATGACATCTGCGATTCTGTTATGCAAGTGCTGAAGATCCTTAACGGGCATTCTGTAAACAGTGTCTTTCACATAGCCCCACATAAAAAAGACCAGTTGGGTCAAATCTGGGGCCGCGGTGGCCAAGCGATTGGCCCATCCTGACCAATCCAACGTCCACGGAAATGTATATCAAGAAGTTGTCTAACAGGTAGAGACCAATGTGGGGGTGCCCCATCTTGTTGGAATACGATATTTGGTTGCAGTTCCTGAAGCTGAGGCAGCACAAATTCTTGTAACACATCCATGTACACAATCGAGGTTATTGATTTTTCCATAAAAAGAAAGGTCCATTTATGCGGTCATGCATGAGGCTGCACCAGACGTTGACTTTTTGGCTGTCACTTTCATGTTCCCTCACTACATGAG
Organism: Tanypteryx hageni; assembly: GCA_028673005.1. NCBI lineage: Eukaryota > Metazoa > Arthropoda > Insecta > Odonata > Petaluridae > Tanypteryx > Tanypteryx hageni. Next base: position 182,952,148 of record CM054120.1, on the reverse strand, counting down.
GCAGCTCAGAGCCCCATATCCGGACGTTGTGACGATTAACGAACCCTGATAAATGAAATGTCGCTTCATTTGAAAACAGAACTCTTTGTAAAAAAGTGTTATCTTCGTCTATTCTATTCAACATATCCACAGCAAAATTCACTCTTTTTGGTTTGTCACTGTCTTGCAATGCTTGCACAATTTGCACCTTGTATGCATACAGTTTAAGATGCCTGCGAAGCACTTGATGGATGGTTGTGTGTGGAATCTACAGTTCTCGTGATGCACGACGAGTTGATTTCCTGGGGCTGCGCTGGAAAGCTTCCCGTATCGCCTCAGCATGTGCTTCAGGTACAGAGGGTCTTCCTGGGCGCAAGGCCTTCCCTACACTGCCTGTTTCCATAAATCGGTGATACCACAGTTTAATATCACGTCTGGAAGGTGCATCTCGTCTACCGTACACCCTTCTGAAGTTTCGTTGCACTTGCGTTGTGGATTTCGTCTCTATAAACCACTCGACACAATGAGCCTCTTCCTGCATGGTCGCCATTTTCAAACAAGTGAACATCGTTGCGCACGCATGACATTCAATACCATCTGTTGCCAACAGGCAAAAACTCCCAACTTTTGTGAATCATTTGCAGAAGACAAAATGAAAATAGTCGGTGGTTTACGAGTTATTGATGTTTAATTTTGTGACATTATTTTATGTACACCCTGTATTATATAAACAAATTTTCCATAGCTTAGTTATAATTTTGTTGAAAGATAGCGAATAATTTACATACCAAATAGTATTACAGAAGTTAATGGGAACAAATATTTTAGAGCTACATTCAATACAAATTACCAAGATATGACTGCCATGCAATAAGTTATGTTAAATAGTGTAAATATTAAAAAAAAACAAAATGCAGCCACCCAAAAGACCTTTTCATGAATGGGCATACCAGGACAAATACCAGAAAACCCGGGTGTCTGGTCATCCTATATTAGGTGTGTCTTCCGATAAACCTACAATTTTGTGACGTCATTTATTAATGAGAGATGGGTGATGTTCACATATTTTTGAGCCAATATCAAATAAATATTTTAATTTTACTACCAAGTATAGAAATTTTCTATTACCCTCAGTGGTTGACATGGAACGGTAAGGGGCAGGATGCAATACCAGTTACTTTCAGGAGGGTCAGAGGCCATCCTGCCACTTTTTAATACTTTAAAGCATCCCAGTACTTCATGATTTCATAAATTCTATTGTCTTAGCACTCAAAACTCGCTCCTTACTCAATTTGTAAAAATGATAGAAAGTTGCGTTTTTAATTTTTGAAGCCATAACTTTGACAAAAACACTATTTTCATAGAAAAATATTTTATGTACATGATCCAACCCTCATTAAAATGTAATGTTGTAAGCTGATAATGTTACTGTTGATTATTATAAATTTCTTAGGTGAATAATGAAATATGTAGCCTGTATTTCACTCTGATATATGTCAAATCAATCTAAAAATTGGTCTCTTTGTTTTTTAAAATTTATGAATTTCACGAACCACCTTATCTTCAGCATTGAAAAATTTCACAAACCACACCACATCTTTTTTCTTCACCTTAAAGCACTGCTTACCATCTTATGGATGCTGTAATGGAGTTTGTTCCTATGTGTGCAAAACTCCAATGCTTCACTTTCTTCAATATAAACCATTTCCCACCTGACAGTCTTACCGATTCCAAGTTTCTTGTTTTGGTAACAAATTCAGTTCAAAGGACAAGGTAAGGGTAACATTTGATTATTCTGTTTTTTATAATGAGTGGAGATTACTGCTGAGATAATATAAAGATTGGAAACACTCCTATGCCATAATTTAATTATTAAATTACGATATTGGAGTTGTTTCCTTTCTTAATATTCTATTTTTATTGATATCATTATTAAACTTTATGGTGTTATATATAACGGGTGGTGGTATTTATAAAATTATGGGATTTTGTGATAGGATGGTATATGTGAGGATTTTGAGATGCAGCTTTGACCATGGAGGCGTAACATGGGCCCTGAATATGTTATCAAAAGATGTCAATTGCAAACCCATAGTTTTCATTTGACATCATGGAAACCTTTCTGCAAAATAAATTATCACGTGATGTAATATATATTTATATTAACTGAGGTGCAAAGTGGAATATTTGAATTGTTTTGGCATTGAATACCATTCAGAAATTATTCCAAGGAATCCTGTCATCCTCGGAACGGTTAGTTATTTTTCATTATACAAGGCTATTGCGGACAATGTGTTAATTCATCTCTGCTAGGCTTCAAGCCTAGGTGTGCTTTTATACTAAGTTCGAGTTGCTTGCAATTCTCATATTCTCTCCACCTTTAAAATTCTCATTGTTAGCACATTGGGTCGAGTGAATAAAAACTAAGCAAATGCTTAAAGCATTAAGCAAAAGCATAAGCATTTGCTAAAAGCACAAGCAAATGCTAAAAGCATTTGCTTCATATTGAGTGAATAAAAGTTTGCTTTTGCTTATAAGCATTTGCTACTCAGTTTTAAGCAAATGCTTAAATTTTACGGAAGAAAGCTCTTTGCAACTCTTCCTTCACTTGTTTTTGTCTACATTTAAAGTTTTACATAGTTGAATTTCAAACTAAAAACAAATATATTGGGTAATATTTTTTAAAAAGTTAATTAATAATTTTTTAAAACTATTTCTTTTATAACTGAATTCGATAATATCACAAATCATGGGTGTATTTTTATTCAATTAGTTATAGTAATTTTATCCAGTCATTTGCCTTTATAGTGATTTTGGACGCCACAAATATTTCTATCTTACATCACTTAAGTACCTTAAAAATATTTCTATCTTCTGTTTGGAAGACAGTACCCTGCCACGTCACTCTTGATATTCTACGAGTAACAGATTTGAAATATAGGTACTTAACATTTTCTTCAGAGAAACGATATAAATTTTTATAACGTTGAAACTTTTCTCGTATTTTTTAACCTTTCGTGTCACCATAAATTACCATATTTATATTTAGGATCAATTATCATGAAAATAGAGTACTTGGAAATATTTTAGCAAGCCCTTTACCTCACTTAAAAAAGTTTAAGCATTAAGCAAAAGCTCGGTTTTATTCACACAATTTTAAGCAAATGCTTAAGAAAATTCCTAAAAATAAGCAAATGCTTATTCTTTCTAGCAAAAGCAAATGCTATTTTTTTTATTCACCCCAAATTAAGCATTTGCTTAAAAAGTGAGGGAAATCTTAAGCATAAGCATTTGCTTATTTTTTATTCACTCGACCCCTTGTAATAAGTGTTAATTTATAACATCAGCTTGCCAAATGAATCTTATATAGTTTTGATATTTATATATGATACTGAATTGTCAAACTATGTGAAATGAACTCTCAAATTTCAGTAGGTTGGTATACTAGCATTGAACTGATGTATTACCTATTTTATTGATTCATTTTTGGAATAATGAGTTTTGGTATGTACAGGTCATTTTTAACCTTCTTCAAATTTCTGTAGAGTATTTATTTAAATTTTATTTTAATCAAGCAGGGAAGATAAGGGCTCTAGGTAAGTATAATGTAATAATAGAATTCTTCGTATTTTTCAAAACATTGTTCTAGATAAAATATTAACACTTTCAACACGGCATGACTGGAATTCCTGTCATTGTGTTACATCTGGTTCTAACGGTTCGGGTGGGGGACCGTCATGCCTTAGCATCCTTCCTTTAGCCTCTAGCCATTAGTTTGGTTCTCACCTCCGTTTGGGTGACGTCATTTTCACAGTTGGCGATTTTTTTCATCGGATTGTGTTGGTGATAAGTACTCACTCATAATCATGTAACCATATTAAATCATATAATCGTAATGTTTTATTATGTGTTTGATCACTTTCTTCATTTTCACAGGTTTATTTATGTACTTATAAGAGAAATCAAATTCTCTTATAGCGAAAAAAAATGTTTCGGAAAAATACGGAAGGTTTTCTGCGAAATGTGTTTTTTACATACTTTTTAATTGTTTATTAAGCTTTTAATATGTTTCTAAGTACCTATTTTTATTGTTCTGAACATCGTACTTTAAAGTAATACTTGGAAAATTACGAATAATGTAACAATCTAATGAAAAACACAGAATTCAATTCAGACACTGGTAAAAAATTCTGGATTTTGGGGCCAATTTGAAAGGGTTATATTCATGTGGTTTTTCACAAAACAAAGCTTAAATACTTTTCCATGGTTACATTATTTTGCAATGAATTATTTCAAAGATTAACTGTTATCAATTAAAATACTATATTTAGCTCTGGAACCACTGATAGCAATTAATGAAAATAAGTCAATCAAGCAATTGATTATTTTGCTCAAAAAGCATTAGTATTTTAATTGTGTCTATCTCATTTTTCACACTATCCCTTTTAACTAAAAACACTTAACACCTTTTCCATAAACTTTTTGGTCGCAGTAATTATTCAAAAATTGTTTGTAGATAATAACACTAACCAATCTCTTCTGTATCTATGTTTAAATTAATTAAACTATTAAAAGTAAAAGATTAGTTACCCAGAGCCAGTGGCAGATCACCCCACAAGCACATGAGGCGCTCACCTGGGGCCTCCCTCACATTCTCCTTCTCATTCTTCCCTCAAAAATGTAGTTATCTCTTGCAGTGTGATATACGTAGCTACAAATCTTACATACAAAAAGAATATTCTTTATTAACCATTACGCTACACACCTTTAGCCGGCCAAAACTATTTTAACTCTCTGGAACATACTTTTACGGGAATCATATATTTTTTAATTTTCAGTCCACATAAAATATTGTATATATTCCCCCTCAAAATAGCTCCACAAATGGACATTTATTTCTTAAATCATCATTTCAACCATATATAAACAAATTCTGAGTAGATCATTACATACATTTCTGCCAAACTTCAATTTGGATTGAGATAACAATAGGTTTTCAAGATTTAACAATGTAATTGGTAGGCAAGGTAACATCCCATGAAAATGGCAAGAGTTCCCCAAAATATGTGAAGAAAACGTTTAACATGAATAATTTCGAATTGTAGGCAAAAAACAATCAACAGAATAAGAAACCATATAATTTTTTCTTTAAAATGGTCTGGATCTAAAGGTCTATTTTTTCCAATTTTTAACTCAAATAGAAGAAAAGCCTGCACGTCATAAAGTCGATTTTTCATCTTATGTTACGGGGAGTGCAAATCATCCCCTGTAGTTGAACCCTGGACATAAATTTTCTTTTGCCACAGCATTTTCATATCTGAGTGGATTATCTCTGCCATATTTAATGTTTATATCTGCATATTTTATCGAGTTATTCACGTTTTAAGAGCATGACATGGACCAACCAACTAACAGACCAACAGCCCTTTATTAGGCTGGTTCCCAAAGGAAACATGGCCTTACGAAATTGTCCTGTCTGTGTGTGTCCCTTACTAAAAACTTTTGCACCGATTTGCATGAAACTTGGTATGAGGAGACAATCACCTGACAACATCTGAGATGTGGAGTGCTACGGGGTCTGCCATCTACTGTGCAGCAATGTCTGAATGTAGGTTTTACCACCTCCTGCATTGCCTTAGGTTTGACAACCCAGCTACAAGGGAGGCTAGGAGGCAGACGGGCAAATTTGCACCCATAAGAGAATTGTAGGAATTATTTATTGACGATTGTCAGGAAAATTACTCACCTGCAGAGTATATTACTGTGGATGAACAGCTCCTTGGCTTTCGTGGGAAGTGTCCGTTCAGAATGTTGATACCTAATAAACCAGCCAAGTATGGGATAAAACTAGTGATGGCTTGTGATGTTGAATCAAAATATGTTATGTGCTATATCTTACCTGGGGAAGCATACAGCTCAAACACCTAACGTGGCATTAAGTCATTATTTCACTAAGGAGTTAACCAGAAAATATGTTGATCTGTTACATAATTGTGGGCTAATAGTTGTTGGCACCATCCGTGCAAACAAGTCTCATATTCCACCAGAACTGATCACAAGAACTGGGAAGAAGCTCATACATGTCCTCTCCAGTATGCATGACCAACCTGAAATTACTGAGAATGGCAAGCCTGATATCATCATCAAATACAATAAAACCAAAGGTGGTGACGACACATTCAACCAAATGTGCTCATCTTACTCATGTAACAGAAAGACAAGGCGATGGCCCTTGTGCATGTAAATGCGTGCATAATATACAAGAGCAACAAACAGCAGCCCGTAAATAGATGGAATTTCATGAAGAGTCGGGCTGAGGGATTGGTGAAACCTTGGGCAGAACAACGGCTCTCTATTCCAGGACTGTCGAGAAGCTTGACTACCATGATAGCATCCATCTGTGGAGTCAATGCAAATCCAAGGCTCGCACCTGTGCCCACTAATGTGCCTACTGTTACTCATCCATGGACAGAAAGACGAATTTATGCAGCATCTGCCAAAAGCATATCTGTCCACAGCATGCTGCATTGGTCTGTCCCAATTGCCAATAAATGAAGGTAGGAATAATTTAAACATTTTTTTAAAATTATAATATATTATAAATATATATATTTTTAAATATAACTCAACATCAAATGCCTGTTTATATTATGGTTGTTTACTGTTCTGGCGTACTGGTATCACGAGTACTAACAGCCTAGCCTCTGACCTAAATAATAGGACATCAATACAATAATAAAAGCAGCAACTGATGGCCTTCTTAGGTCTCGAATATTTTCACATACAAGCCATAGAGTACAGTAGTGATTTTTCATAATAATTTTTGTAAACTTTTATTCAACTTTCAAATATGGGCATTTATTCATGCTTCCTTATATGTTATACATCCAGTTGTTTAGTAAAAATAATCATTTATAAGCTCATCAATTTTGACGAATAAATTTTGATTAGAAATTTTTTTCAATATTTTTATGGGCCGGGTAAATAAATATTACCCGGCGATGCCTGTGATGTAACTGAAAACAGGCGATGCCTATCTAGGGTTAAATACGTTTTGATGCATAAACGGTATTAAACGTTATAAAAGTTGGTTACAATAATTCATTTTTATCTCTTTATTGTATAATATTTATATACAAATACCTCACTTATGTAATTTGATAATGACTTTGTACTCTCTCAATTTGTGATATACGGTAATAAATTTGATTTCTTAAATGCAATTCTTTCATTTAAGTCCATTTCTTCTGTCCCTCCAATTTATATTTGCTGCGATTATCGTATTAAAATGGGAGAGGAAGGGGGTGAGCGACCTGTGATGATGTCACAATAGCCATTGTAAACACGTAGTTCCAGGGTCGTGACACTCAATGTTAGAAAACTAAACGTGACCCTTCCAACCCCTCTGCTGCCTCGGTGCGTTTTGGAAGCCCTTCCCTTCCCATTGATCGAAGACGTTGCCAGGCAACGAGCTATGTAAGCAGTCGCGTCTCCTCTTCCCCTCCTCCTGCTCCCTCCCCGACCCGACTGCCATTTCTCGTGGGGCAGCAGATTTTTCGTAAACCAAAACGTTTAATTATTCCATAAATTTGACACAATGATCATCCATCAATTTTTTTCAGTTCTGAAAACAATTTACCCATCAAATGTATGTGTGGGAATTGGTATACACTTCTAAAGAAAAAAACATTTTTTTACACGTTTATTGCGAAAAAAATGAAGGCAAATCAATTTATAAAATATAACAATATTATTGGCCCATTGAACTGTAGAAACAAATATAGGACAAGGTCGGCATAGTATAGAATGGATATCACATAAGAGCTTCTTTAGGAGCACATCATAGGCAAAAATAATACATTCCAAACATTATTGATATAATAAAAGTAGTAAAAGGTTACTATATTTTAAGCAAGGAGAAGTAATAGATTATAGTTATATCACAATATATACATAAAACAATTTCCAGGAAGTCCTTTACATTATAAAGACAGACAACCATAACTTATACACAGAGTTTTTAAACTTAGATGCATTATTTCTATTCTTAATATGATTAAGAAGTCGATTGTACAATCTTATGTACATGGACTTAGGCCCTTGATGAAACATTAATAAATGTAGAGCTGAAATTTGGCACGAATATAGGTCATTGGTTATTACCTCGGGGAAAAATCTAAAATTTCAGAAAAAATTATATTGAAGGGGTGTTTTTTACCCCAAGTACAATTTTAAACACCCATAAGAAAAGCACTGAAAACTGTGCAGAGCTATATAAAATTGGTTTTTAAAATTATTTACAATTAAGATACGAAGTCGAAACATGCACCATACCATGGATGAAAGAATAAAGTTTATTTTCCTTGAACACAAAATTAAAATTCATTTGGAATCTGCATAAGCATTTGATTTTAATCATAAAATTAGGAAACGTTTTTCGGTCAACAATGAAAAATATTAACTACCATAGCAACGACTCCAATGCCTTTCAATGGAAATTGATTTTTCCATACTTTAAGAGCATTGATTTTATACTTAGACTGCATTATAATTAATTTGATTTCAGCTAATGACGTATAAATATGTTGACGAGGCAATTTTAAATAAAATTTTTTTATCCGGATTCATACTAAAAGGATGGATCATAACACACAAAATATCCTAATTTTTACAGAAATTTTAGTGTAACATAAAAGCTAGTCTTAATTTTGATTATAGTTGTTGCTTAAAAAGGGTGAGCCATGAAACTTGAAATGAGCGGATTGCCCGAGAATTTAGAAATTTTGGATACATGCCTTAATTTCTGGGAAAATGAAAACTATTATCTCATTTAAATGGGCTTGGCATAGTTCAAATGCCATCACATTGCTTTATTTAAGAGTTTAGATCTTGATGTATGATTTTTTAAGCGCTTGCAGTTGCAAGCACCAGGAACTCATAATAATAAAAAGTTACAATAAATGCTTTACTCAGATCAAAAAATAAACCAAGAGTTTTATGACCAAGGTTGATTTTATGATTAATTACAATGAGAACAAAAGTTTTTGGTTCCAAAAAAATTGGTGGTCCTGATGTAGTGTTTAACATAGATTACAAATGTTTTTAAAATTATCCTATCACGTATAAAATTTTGAGATATGACACTTCCAATTAAAGTGAAGCAGCAAGCACTCCTCAATAACTTATTAGCTTTATACAAAGACTTAGCTTTGGGTGTCAATTCAACCGACTTCCTGACTCCAAGTTGACGCAATTCACCTTCCTTACTTGGACCCGTTTAATGAGAAACATGGAAATTTCAGTAATAAGTAGCGATCGAAATAATCAGAGATCATCCTATCTATGCTATGTAATATAGAGGTTTTACTGTATGGTATTTTATATAAATAAATATACCTCATAAGGTTCTCCCTAATGGCACTACAAGAAACACTTCATAGAATGCTCAAAGAATGAATGGAGAAGATTCTTGAAAAGATGAAAACAGTAGTCACTAGATAAACAGTGTGTATGCAAAACATCACTAAAATTATTTACCTGGCAATCATAAAATCGGAATGGAATACTTCCGAAGTTTCATAATGCCTTCAATAAAATTCTCCCCAGAGAAATGCCTCAGGCAAAGTCTTCTGTTGTTATAAATGGTCATTCGGTCCATGGACAGGAGCTTAGGATTCCCAACCAGCTTCACCCAAACATCGAATCGACGATTTGAGTCGGAAATGGGATGAGGGAACCTGGATTTATCATTTAAAAATATACATCCTCTTGCCGATCTTGCGTATTTCACACTTAGGCATTTCTAAATATTAATAAATTAATTATATGTCAAAATACTTGCCTAACTCGAGCACCCGTCTTCTCCCTACAATTGGGGATGCAAAACGGAGTGCAAACCTTAGCGCACTTTCCACGTCACAAGAAGAAGACTGTCAGTAAGTCTAAACAGAAGCTGATTCAAATCACTTATTGGAACCAGAGTAACACGATTAACACCTAACACAGCATAATCAATCATAAGCACTCAAAATCACGGGAAACCGTTTGTAAACGCGCAAAACCTGGTGAAAGCGCGCGCAACTTATCTACCCTACTTCCCCTCTGGTTTGCTTTGAAAAAGTCCTCATCCCCTGGCTCCAAAGGCGGTCCTCGTTTTGCAATCCGAGTGGTCGTCCTCTGGTCTAGCCAGAAAGGCCCACGCTTTTACTTTTAACCACTTTTAACTAGGGATACGAAATCGAAACGAAAGAATCGATACCTTACTCATATGATGTATCGATTGAAAAGTATCCATACCACAAAAATATCGGACCGAAAGTACCAATATGAGTAAGTATCGAATCAGAACAATTAAAGATATTACATTAATTGAATATAAATAAAGGCACATACGTCTATGAGTAGTTGTCGAATCAACACAAGCAAAAAAATTACATTAATTGAACATAAAAAAGGCACATTTGTCTATGAGTAGGAATATAATCAAAACAAAAAATATTATATTTATTGAAAAATTAAGGCACATTCTTCAAAGTACATTAAAATCTATACCTCCCACTCCTCTGTACAATCTCCCAAAAACATGAGCTTTTCCAGGCGGTTTCCCATTAAGCGATTCCTGGCTTTCGTTATGGTTGCCCCTGCCGTAGAAAAGAGACGCTCTGCAGGCACCGATGTGGCAGGAATTTTCAAGTATGCTCGTGCGAGCTTGTAAAGATTGAGGAAAACACACTTCATATCTACCCAGGTCTTCAAAGGATCAGAGGAGAAACTAGATTTGATAAATACACAGACAGCTCACCTCTTTCCTCAAAGGTATTTGTTTTCTTTTTTTTGCTTGCCATGGGCCAATACTTTGTGGTGGCTCCAAAAGTCATACTCGGATTCTGTATTCAGAGTAGAATCACTGTCTGTCACTGCTTGATGCCTCACTTCTAATCAAGGAACGGATATTAGATTGAGCCATTGCACAAGCCTTGATATCAATAAAATGTATGTTTTTAAATCGCGGATCTAATTAATTGGCTATAGCTAACAGATGAGACTCCTCAATATGAACAAACCTGTGATTAATTTCGCTCAGCAGTTTCTTTTACCTGTCTAACAACGTCATTTTCTGCAGTAATTCCAATAGATTGCAACTGTGCTTTTAAGCAATGGATAAGTGGAATCACTTTGCTCAGCGTTACAAATTTTCCCCCCGCAATCTCCTTGGTAATGTAATCCAATGGTTGAAGCAACTTCAACATATTTTTCACAGTGTCAAGCTTAATGGAAGTCAATGCTAATGGAGCCTTCAGGTTTTCAAGGAGAATCTGATGCAAAAATTTTGACAAGGCAACGTATCTTTCTAACATATAAGATACAGAATTCCATCTTGTGCTTACGTCTAAAATCAACTTAAGAGGTGTTTTATTAATTTCTATCTGTTTAGCATGAAGCAAGTCACTATTTATAACACTTCTTCGAAAAAACTTCACAACCTGTCTTACCTGGCTAGTGATTTTTGTACATTTTCCACAGATGTTACCTTTTCTGCCACCAAATAAAGCATGTATGCAAAACAGGGAAGGTGTTTTCCCTTGCCGAGAAACATGTTAACTGCACCAACAATATTGGAAGTGTTATCAGTGACTGCACATACTACCTTACTTTTGGGGATAGAATACTTCGTGCAAACAGCTTCAAGCTGCTCACAAATGTTGACTGATGTATGCCTCTCCTTGAGCTCCTTGGTTTAGAAACAATGTCTGTGCCGTTCAAATGATGTGCTGTTATACCCAGGAAACTACAGCATGACTGACATCATTTCAGTCCAAATGTCCAAAGTAATTGCAACATTTCCCACACTAGGATCACTTATTTTGTCAGAATAAACCTTTATCATGACCTCGTACAGCTCATCAAGTCATGATTTTCGTGTGTCAACACTGGGGAGCTTGTAGGTGGGTCTTAACGCCTTCAACAGTCGACGAAATCCTCGACCATTGACTGTTTCGAAGGGCCGCTTATCAACGCAGATAAAATTCAGCAAGCACTATGTAATGAGCTGATGATGATTACCACCCTCTGAAAAATGGCACAAGTTATAACTTACATAAATAATAAATAGATCGAGCAATAAATATCCCTAATATCAACATAGTAAACGCAAATTACCGGAATATGAGCTCATTCTCTGAAAGGATGTAGCAATCATCAATTGTGACTTTTTTGTGGGAGGTGGTAAGTACTGAGTTTTTGCCACGACCCCATCAGATGCATCAGAACGAACTGGATCATTAACAGTGTCCTAATAGGCATCGAAAATGAATAACACAAGATTAACGAAGTTATGTTGCAGAAAAAATGATCACACATTAATAATAACTTCATCAATTCAGTGAAATAGGTCATATTTTACTTACACATACTCTTGGTGGGAAATCCTTTGAAGTGGAAGCCACTGCATCAGACACCAATGTTCCATCTTGCTTCTTCTTGCCATGAGGTAAATGCATCGTCTTATCAAAATAAGTAAAACATTAATTTTCAAGCAACATGAATTTCTGATGGTTAAGTGCACGTATGCACGAAGCGAGCCATATTTTAATATTTATTAGTATAGGTCAGGGTTTCCCAAACTTTTTCTGCAATGGAACACTTCGCAAACCTGGGAAGTTTAACGGAACACTTAGCTTATTTTTTAGGTTGGGTAATTCTACTTGTAAAAATTTTAAAAAACATTTTATTAAAACAAATTATTTATTTAGTAATTATTTTTAAATATAAAACTATAATAATATAATATAAACATAAAAATATGAATAAATAAAGCATTTAATGACTTTTATGATTTTGAATTCTTGAATTGCATATCTTCTTGATATCAGGCACAATATTGGTAAGTTGTATTCTAATATCTGGTGTGGCGTCGAGCCTGTTCCTGCACTTTGACTTCGTTGCAGCATAATAAGAAAATCCAGTTTCGCATGAATAGGTTGTAGAAAATGGAAGTAAAACAATAATTGCTTGTTTTGATAAATTGGGGTACTCTTCTGACAAACTCGCCCAGAAATCATTCAAAGACTGATCTTTGTATTTTTGTTTCAAATCAAAGTCACTAATTAAATCAATTAGATTTTTATAGTCACTTGCGTTTAAGCCTACTGGTTTAGCTGTCACGGAAAATGGATTCCGAACCCAGGAATCGTCCTTAGTAGATTTCGGAAAATATTGCAAAAGAGTTGATTTCAAGTTATGTAGGTGCTCTAAAAATGCCTTGGAAACTTCGTAATCTACTTTAAAATTTAATTCATTCAAACATTCATGTAAGGCAGGAAAACAATCAAAATTATTAGATTCAACCGATGAAATCCAAAATTGTATTTTTTTATCAAAAGATGCAATTTTATCTCTTGTATTAAAAACTGTAATACTTTTTCCTTGTAATGATAAGTTAACTTCATTACACTTGGTAAAAATATCTGCCAGATATGCAAGTTTTATCAACCATGAAGGATTTGTTAAAACTTCAACAAAATTTTGTACTTGTACTGAATTATTTTGTGCCTTCAAGAAGACCAATACCTCACTTCGAAGTTCATAAAGTCTTAATAGTACCTTCCCTCTGGATAGCCATCTCACTTCAGTATGTAATAAAAGTGCTTTGTGTCCACTACCCATTTCATCGCACAAAATTTTAAATAATCTGGATTGAAGTGGTCTTGATTTTACATAGTTAATCACTTGCACGGCTTCATCCATAACATTTTTTAAATTTGTGGAAATTTTTTTAGTCACCAGTGCTTGCCTATGCAAAATACAATGACTGCTGGTGGCTCTTGTAGCTACTTTCTGGATGCGTGATACAACACCTTTCATCTTTCCTACCATTGCTCGAGCACCATCTGTACAAATATCAATACACTTCTCCCAACCTATCTCTTGATTTGTAATGTAATCATTAATACGGTTAAATATATCTTCTCCTGTAGTTTGTCCACGTAAATATCCACACATGAGTAAATCTTCTTCAAAACTTTTACCATATGGGTAACGAACAAATACTAGTAGTACAGCTAGTCCTGCGACATCTGTAGATTCATCCATTTGCAATGCATATTCACTGCAAAGTCCAAGACGACGAATTAACTCTTTCTCTATGCTAGTAGAAAGATCTTTAATCCGTCGTGAAACAGTATTAATTGATATTTGTATTGCATCTATTTTTTCAGCAGCCTGTTCGTTAAGAACAAGTGACACCATGTCTTTCGCACATGCCTTAATGAGTGTCTCTCCAATCGTATGAGCTTCACCATTAAGTGCAATGCGATAGCTCACGCGATAAGATGCCTCTGTTGCATTTTCATTTTCAGTTTTAGCCATTGTAATCATTTGAAGTTTGGACTTTTCTAGTGAGTCACGTCGTCTCTTAAAAAATTCCATGTCTTTTCCTTTATAATCACTGTGTATCGTTCCGAAGTGCCTGCGGAGTTTTGCTGGAGCCAAAGAACTGTTTGCGAGTATTTTATGACATAAAACACACATTGCATCAGGAGCATCCGAATTGCCAATACACGTAAATCCCAAGTTTAAATAACTTTCATCGTACTTCCGTTTTGGTCTGTTCATAGATGACACTTGTTCTTTAATATTAGATTTTGAAGAAACCACGGATTTTCGATCATTTTCTTCTTCAATGATAGACGTATTGGATGTATCAGTAGAAGTTCTTGGCCTTCCTTTTGTCGAAGTTCCAGTTTTTAACCAAAAATCCATGGGTAGTTTTTGAATAATATTTAAATACTGTAATAAGGACAAATTTATCAACAAAAAATTTCAGTTCAAAGTCGATCAAATTTTAAGGTTAAAAAACAACACGGACTTACTTATGAAATTTCCCGCAGACCTTTCCCTCCCGAATTTATACACTGATGCCGAAGACTGTCTTTTGATGAAGAGTGGAGGAGAGCTGTGATTTCATTTTTAAGACATTTCCAAATATAGAAAGATGGAAAGTGCTCTTCATTTCTACTAAAATGTCCAAGATTAGATGTGTGTTTGTTAGTAGTTCAACCGGCAGCCTAGGGAGAGCAGCACTGAGTTACGATGGTAACTTATAACTCGTGGAAACGCGCGAGTGGTTGGTACGAAGGTCCGTACATTGGTAGTGGGAACGGGGCATTATTTACACAGCGCCACTTTCGCTTAAAACACCCACACACGCGCACACATACATAAAGGCAGGAAATTAAAAATTACTTTTCATTTATTACTTGAAGTAGATAGTAGAAGATATTTAAATATATTGCAGTGCATAAAACCTTTCCAAATTGTCGCGGAACACCTATTCAGGTTCAGCGGAACACCGGTTTTGTAGCAATTGCTACGATTCACATGCATAAAGTTTCGCAGCATAAGCTTTTCCTTTTCCTACTTTTTATGCATACCACCCAGTAGGCCACATTATTCATTAAAATGGCGATTCAAAATGAATCAAGTTAAACAAATATTTATAACGTAACTGTAAACTTACTTTTGTTGGTGCTTATTCAAATGTTTTTTTCATATTCGATGTATTTCCACAAGTTTTCAATACTTTGAAACAAGTTTTACACGAAGTAGTGTCCTTGTTAATTCTAGTGAAAAACTTCCAAATATTACTCTTTGGAGGTGCCATGGTGAACCTCGTGACGATTTGTACACTACACAGGGTCGCGACACTCAACGTTAGAAAAGGAGGACAGCCTAAACCTTACCCCTACAACCCCTCCGTCGCTTCAGTGCGGCTTGTTACGGCTCTCCCATTGGTCGAAGACGTTGCCAGGCAACGAGCTATGTAAGCAGATGCTTCTCCCCCCCCCACCTCCTCTCCAGCCCCCTCTCCTCTGCTCCCCCACCCGCTGGCCGCTTTTCATAGGGGCAGCCGATTTAGCATAAATCAAATAGTTTAATTATTCCATAAATTTGGCGCAATGATCCTCCATCAATTTTTTACAGTTCTGAAAACAATTTACCCATCAAATGTTTGTGTGGGAGTTGGTACACACTTTTAAAAGAAAAGAACAGATATTTCTTTACACGTTTATTGAGAAAGAAAGACGGCAAATCACTTTACAAAATATAACAATAATATTATTGGTCCATTGATCTGTAGAAACAAATATAGGACAAGGTTGGCATAGTATAAACATGAATGGATAGCACATAAGAGCTTCTTTGGGAGCACATCATGAGCAAAAATAATAAATTCTAAACATTATTGATGTAATAAAAGTACATTCAAAAATATTATAAGCAAGCAGTAATAGATTACAGTTATATCATAATATATACATAAAAAATCCAGGAAGTCCTTTACATTATAATACAAAACAATAAGTTACACACAGAGCTCTTTTAAACTTAGGTACATTCTTAATATGATTAGGAAGTTGATCGTACAATCTTATGCACATGGCTTTAGGCCCTTGATGAAACATTGATAATTGTTGTTGATTAACATGCAATCCTCAACTACAGGAATAGTTAATAATAATAAGCTATAATACATGCTTTACTCAGATCAAAAAATAAATCAAGAGTTTTATGACCAACATTGATTTTATGCTGAATTACACTGAGGAACAAGGTATTTGGTTCAATAAATAATAGGCAGTTCTGATGTAGTTTGTAAGGAAGATTGTGAATCTGTTTTTAAAATTTGCCTATTATGCATATATGTTGAGATATGACACTTCCAATTAAAGTCGACAAATTCTAGGAAGAACATAATCTAAGTTGAGTTTTATTCTATGGAAGATTCTGTGTTATTGCAATGATGTACTTGCTTTGATAGTATAACTGAGGCACAAACAAAAAACAAGAGTTTACAGTATTCACCACAACAAAAATTAAATATGGAATAGCACACCTCAATTACTTATTAGCTTTATACAAAGACTAAGCTTTTGGTGCCAATTCAACAGACTTCCTGACTCCAAGTTGACGCAAGACACCTTCCTTACTTGGACCCCTTTAATGAGAAACATGGAAATTTCAGTAATAAGTAACGATCAAAATAATCAAGAGTTTATTCTATCTATGCTATGTAATATAGAGGTTTTACTGTATGTTATTTTATATAAATAAATATACCTCGTAAGGTTCTCCCTCATGGCACCACTAGGCCTGCATGGGGTCTGAAACCCAAAGGGGCCAGGTTGTGGGCCCTTCCTTGCTCAGCTGCTGCAGGAAGAAAATACAAGTTTACCATTGAGTCAACTAACAACAAACATTATACATAGCATGCATAGAGATGATGTATAGAAAGACAAAAACACAGTTGTCACTAGATTAACAGCGTGTATGGAAAACATCACTTAAATTGTTTACCTGGGAGGAGTAAATTCGGAATGGAATCCTTCCAAAGTTTTATGGTGCCTTCAATAAAATTCTCCCGCGGGAAATGCTTCAGGCAAACTCTTCTGTTTTTGTACACATTCATTCGGTCCATGCTTAGTAGCTTAGGATCCCAAATCAGCTTCATCCAAACATCGAATCGCCGATTTGAGTCGGAAGTGGGATGAGGAAACCTGGATTCATCATTTAAAAATATACATTCTCTTGCCGATCTTGCGTATTTCACACTCAGGCTTTTCTTAATATTAATAAATATCATAATGGGTTCAAATGCCCTCACACTTTTCTGTTTCTCTGATGAGAAACATTAATTTTGAGTTTTATTAATGACAACTGTAATAACGCCACCGTTCGAAATGTGAATGCTCGTTCAAACATCCAAACACAAAGATTTCATGCATGTACTTATCTGTAGGCAACAAGGGAATAGATATATTAACCTTTTAAAATAATAATAATAAATTTATTAATCCAAAGATCGAATATTACATCAATGTAGGACAAGTCATGTATATAGTATAACACAAAAATCATTGTCATGTAGTAAAATTGAAATATTCATTAATGGAATAAAACAGTTTGCCCTGTATGAAAGTCCTTAATTTTTTACAAAATGTGGAAATTCCTTGGATAGCTTTGAAGTCTCCAGGTAATTTGTTAAACAAGAGAAGCCCCATTGGCTTGGGGCCCAAGACAGCTGCTCTTGTTCGTACAAAGTTTTTGTGAAGGGCATTAAGTTGCCTGGTACTATGATGGTGAACATTAGAGTTTTTTTCATAAAAGAATAAATTTGTCTTAGCATGAAGTAACCTTACAAATATATATAAACATGGCACTGGTAAAATATTAAGTTTTTTAAACAGGACGGCATGGTGCGTCATATCTCTCATTTGCATTAAGGCGAATTGCCCTCTTTTGAATTTTAAAAATAACATCAGCATGAGGGGAAGAGCCCCAAAACAGAATACTATACAAAAGATGCGAGTAAAATTCACCATAATATAAAATAACATCTAAAGATACGCTATATTTAATACTCCTAATAAGATAGCAGATAGATCTGAGCTTTCTACTCAGATTACTAGTGTGTACATCCCATAAAATTTGAGCATCGATTGAAATACCCAAGAATTTTGTGCTTTGGACCTGAGGGATCAATTTGCCCCCTATGTCAATGGATATGTTATTACAAAATTTATTTTTGTTTGCAAAATACATCAGTTGAGACATCCACATTCAGCTTTAAGAAGTTATTTTGACACCAATTGTTTAAGAGCTGAGCCACAAGTTTACCATTATTTTCCAGACTATTACCAGATTACCCCTGTTATTACATAATAGGCACAGTTAACGTATCCATATCATTTTCTTAAGAAATTTTCTAAAAAGTATCAGTTCAGTTTCACAATGCCTGTTTTTAAAAGAAACCATATTTTTTCATAATACCTATTCTAAAAACAATCCGTATTAGTTTCATGATGCCTTATTCTTTCAAAATATTCCCTTCATGATACCTGTTCTACCTATTATTTCCACAATACCTATTCTACCTAATGTTAACAGGATGCCTGGCTTATAAACATTGTACTTGCAGAATTTGTTTTCTACATCCTCCTGTTGCAAAGGCAGTTAAAAATAATGATTCAAAGTCACCTTTCAGGAAATAAATTGCAATTTTATAGGGTACCTTTCGATAGCATAAAGATGGCATCTTGTCAGAGTACGTACAATTGTGGCTCTTGCCAAAATAGCCTTGTGAACGGCGATAATGCAATATCATGTGGTATTTGTTCAAATTTATTCCACATTAGATGTATTGAATTGAACGAGCCAAGTCTCAACGTCATCAGAGAAACTCCTTCCGTATTTTGGATGTGTTTGTTTTTCCGTGTTCGGAAGGTAAACGAAATATCCAAAATGGCAGCCGACATTGAAACTTTGAAGATGGAAGTATTTCTCCTGAAGGAGGACACCAAGGAGAGAAATCCCTCTTCTAAGCCCGTTTCCTCTAATACCAAAACAATTAATTCTTCAATTAAGCATCAACCACTCCATCATGCTAAATTGCACCAGCGAATCCCGGAAACGATTGCTTCCCCAAGCGTTGTTACTAAAGATGACGCAGTTCTCCAGGAATCACCGGTTGATGTGGATAACTTTCAAGTTGTAAGGTATAAAAATAGAACTGGTAAAAATCGCACTATCATTAAATGGTCAGGTGTCAATAAAAACACCGAAACTAAATTTTGCGGCGCTCCTCGGCGAGCATGGCTCCATGTGAGTCGTGTTAACGCACTAGCCACGTGTGACGACATTCTTGACTATTTAAAATTGAACTTCAATGACCATGATTTCACGTGTGAAAATCTGTTCCAAGGAAATAAAAATGCATCGTTCGAAATAAGCACGAACTTTTCACTATTGGAGGACTTAAATGACCCCAGTAGATGGCCCAATGGTGTTCATGTTAGAAGATTTGTTTTTCCGAAATCAGGAACAGTGTCTCGAGTAGCTGACGAAGAATCCCCAGCAACTGACACCAAAACTGTTCCTGATGCTGAGGCTGGCAGTGATTCTATCCCTGAAATAATGTGCAAGCTGACATCAAGTGTTGTTACCCATAGCCAGATAGGGATCTCTAAACGGAAAATTAAGTGACTACATCCGGTAACTACTAACAATTCACTATTTAGTACACTAAGATGTGAATCAGGTCTCAAAGTCTTATATATTAATATTCAGTGTCTAAGAAATAAGATAGAAGAAATTGAACTATTAATTAGCCCCCTCAACCCTGACATTATATGTATTTCTGAGCACTGGCTCAAAGAAAGTGAACTACCTAGCATTGTAATTAAGAATTATTTTATTACAAGCAGCTTCTGCAGAAGCAACCTAAAATGTGGTGGTGTATTAACTCTAATTAAGAATAATTACAGGGCCAGGGGTTTGCCAATTGCTAACCCCTTTTGTTCTGAACAAAATTTTGAATGTTGTGTCACTGAACTGTCTCTTGAAGACAACAATATACTAATTCTGTCCACATACAGATCACCAAATGGTGACTTCAGTGTCTTTCTAGATAGCATGATAAAGGTTCTTAACCTATGTGAAAAGAAATCTAATTACATTGTTACTTGTGGTGATTTTAACATTGATTTTTGCTCAAGTAGCCCTATGAAATCGGCATTGATAGATGTGTTTAATTCCTTCAACCTCAGTCAGTCCTCATTTGAGCCAACTAGAATTACTAGCCATTCTACCAAATGCATTGATAACATTTTTTCTAACCTACAGCTTCAGCAGTGTTCTATTGTTAACTCGGCATCAAGGATCTAAGATGGCGGTGAATGCCTACGTATCGCGTTGTCGCTCTTGAAATAACGACATTTTCAATCAGTCTGAATTATCCTGTGTGGGAAAATGTGGCATGAAATATCATGTAATGTGCTCGGGTCTAAGTGACACTGAAATTCTGGTCATAAAAGGCAATAATTCCATAGTATGGATATGTGATAGCTGTCTCCTGGTCAGGCCCCAAGTCATTAGCAACGGTGACGAAATATCATGCCACTCTTCGACTGACTTCCTTTTGAGATCCCTAGCAAATATGGATAGAAGACTCACCGCCATCGAAATAAAAAATCAAGGTACTACTGCTAGTCCCGTTAACTTTCGCCATGTGCTCAACCCTCCATCAAAACACTGTGAAGTTAGCCCAACCTCTGTCCCGGAAGTCAACACCCCGGTACCGGAAGTAAACATCGCCGTCGGCGCTGCCAACCCAGCCCCGCAAGCCATACCCGCAGTACCGCGCTGCTCTCACCCACGAGGCGAAAACCAGCTCATCAATGCCACCAGGACAACCTTAAGGAGCTCCTATAAGACGACTAGTGCCATACCAGCCAGAGATATTGAAGAATTATCTTATCCAGATGCAAAGCAGGTAAAAGTTGACGATGAAGGTTTTACCGTCGTCCAACGTCGTCGCAAGCGCAAGGCTGGCATCACTGGGCAAGGAAACAATTGTAACAGCTTCACCGGTGTCCCCAGAAAGGCATGGTTATATATCAGTCGTGTTTCTCCCAGCACGCAAGAAGAGGATATCTTAATGCATGTCAAATCCAAATTTAGTGGTAATTACTTTGTTTGTGAGAAGATATCCTCCAACGAAAGAAGCTGTGGTTTCAAGGTTGAATTTGACTTCTCCCTACTTGAGGACCTAAAAAACCCTGCCAATTGGCCAATTGGGGTAAGCGTGAATAGGTTCTACTTTCCGAAATCTCAAGCTATTAAAGCTCCCTCAGTACCTCCCAAGGAAATTTCACCTGTAACCACTACCCCTGCTGTCACTCCATCATTCAGCATCATACCAGCCTCTGGCCCTCCCCTTAACACTAGTGACCCAGTGAATGAGCCCCTAGTGAACTCCAAAATTGAAGAGTGTGAGAGATCGTGTCATGAAGAATCAACCACTGGTACTACCACCTCATATGCTACCGCCTCCACCACAGGTGTAACTACTAGAGGGAAACTGGGAATTAGTAAGCCCAAGACCACACAGTGACTAGAAAGTGAAAATTTGCTGAATCTTTTTTACAGCAATATTCAGTCTGTTAGAAACAAGGGGCATGCTCTTGAGATACTCCTCCAACAACTAAAATCCGATATTCTCTTTCTATCCGAACATTGGCTAACTGAGGATGAATTAACATCATTTAATATCAAAGGGTTTAACCTTATTTCTTACTATTGTCGCCATCAAAACAAGTGTGGTGGGGTAGCCGTGTACTCCAGACCTGGTTTTGATCTCTCATGCATAGACTTTCAAGAAAGCAGCGAGAAACTTTTTGAATGCTCTATTTCTACCTTAAAAGTCAACTCCTCCTCTTATGCGGTTTTTTGCTTGTACCGTGCACCAAGTGGTAGTTTCAGTGACTTCCTTAAGCACCTGCATGATGCTATTTTATCAGCATTACTCAGAAATGTTGATGGACTTTTTCTGTGTGGGGACTTGAACCTTCTTAAAGATACAGTTGATAAAACAGACTTCTCCAACTTCTTAAGTAGTTTCGGTCTGAAAATTATTAATAATGAGCCCACAAGGATATCTTCCCGCTCATGTTCACTAATAGATTTCCTAATATCTGATATCCCTACCACTAATTTCTCTTGCAAAACATTACATACAGGCCTCTCGGACCATTTGGCACTAAACTTCACTTTAAAATTTCCCAAGACTTCCAAAGCTGTAAATCCTATGTACATATCTAAACGATTTAAGCAAAACTCTATTGAACAACTCTGTGTTATGTTATCCAATGAAAATTGGGAGGATGTATCAAATGCTCTAGGCACCAATGCTAAATTCAATGCCTTTATGAATTATTTTATGATGTACTTCATTGCTGTTTTTCCCATTAAACGAGTTAGGCAGAGAACCTTAAATCTAAATAAAAAATTTTATTCTAATGATTTAATAATCATGGGTCAATTTCTACGGGATTTACACTATAAATGCAAATACATTGATCCCAATCTCTCCGGTTCTTATAAACAATCTCTTAAAAAATTCAAACAATGTGTTTCAGATTACCGGAAACTAATCAATGAAAACTATATTCAGTCATCCAATAATATTATTAAATCTGCCTGGGATGTATTTAAATGCAATACCAAAGCCACAATGATTAACCCAAACCAAAATAACATTAGTTTCAATAATTGCCTTCTCTCCAACCCTGATGAAATAGCTCAGCACTTCAACTTACAGTTCTGTCAAACCACTCCTGTTGCAACTACCCCAACTGTTTCTTATCATTCCATGCCTACTCCTTCTAAATCACTATTTTTAGCTCCTCCTAATGTTCATGAAATAAAAAATATTGTTAGGTCCTTTGACAACTCATGGTTATGTGGTCTTGATGAGATCCCAATGCCTATAATTAAAGCTGTCATTAATTATATTGCTCTTCCTCTAGTTAATATAATAAATTCATCTTTTTATGAAGGGCAATTCCCCTCTTGCCTTAAGTTTGCTTGTGTTCTCCCCATTCCTAAGAAAGGCTCTCTCTCTAACTCAGATAATTATAGGCCTATATCAGTATTATCGGTATTTTCCAAAATATTTGAAAAAATATTTTATAACCAAGTAATCCATTTTCTTGAATCTTTTCTTCTACTCCATGAATCTCAACATGGCTTCAGGAAAGCTAGATCCACTATATCAGCTTCCTTCCAATTAATTAACCAGGTCCATCAGGCATTAAATAAGAAAGACTTCACTCTTGGTATCTTCTATGATCTGTCAAAGGCATTTGATAGCATTGACCATGAAATACTATATACTAAACTTCGCAATGTGGGAATAAATGGAAATGCCCTCAATTGGATAAATTCCTTTCTATCTGGCAGGCAGCAAATTGTAGAATACACACATCAGACTTCTAATGGTGTAATCACTTCTAAATCTAAACCTCTAAAAGTGTGGAGTGGTGTCCCTCAGGGTTCAATATTAGGGCCACTGCTTTTCATTATATTCATGAATGACCTTCCCCATAATATTGCTAATAGCAAACTCCTATTATATGCAGATGACACATCATGTGTATTGCACTCCGAAAATCTGCCTGATTTAATTAATATTTCAAACTCTTCTGCGGACAGCATGCTTCACTGGTGTCAATCCAATAATCTTAAAGTGAATAGTAATAAAACCCTTTACCTTCAATTTCACACAAAAAAGTCACCTCCTTCCTGCAGTCCATTACTAAAAATGGACCATTCAAACATTGTACGTTCTACCTCTGTAAAATTTCTAGGTATACACATTAGTGAAGACTTAGATTGGTCAATCCATATTAATTCTGTTATGAAAAAAGTGGCCACTGGCATTTTTATGCTAAGAAAATTGGCACCCATTGTCTCCATCAGTACCCTAAAACTTTTCTATTTTGCTAAAATTCATTCTTTTCTGTCCTATGGCATCATATTTTGGGGCAATGTCAGCTACTCCAACAAAGTCTTTTCTTTACAAAAGCACGCTATCAAGGCAATGTTGCAATTACCTTACCATACTCCTGGCAAGCCATTATTTCACTCCCTTAATATATTAACTCTCCCTTCAATCTATATTTTAAACTGTGCTACTTTTGTTAAACAACACCCTCACCTTTTCCCTACAAATTCCAACTACCACTCACACCATACTTGTAATAAACTAAACATTCATTTAAATGAGTATCACTTGTCCCTTTCCCTAAAAGGACCTCACCATGCTGCCTCTATTATGTTTAATAACTTACCCTCTAGGATTAAGTCAACCTCCTGTACCTTGTCTTTCAAGAGGCGATTGAAGCGCCATCTAATAAGTAAAAATTATTATAGTGTCTCTGAATACTTGTCTGATAGAGATTTGTAATGTGACAATAATACCAGCTAATTGTCTTCTCTGTTTTTCATTTCAATTTTTTGTATTTGTATTGTCTGTGCTATATTATGTTTATTATGACCTGTTCCATGTCTATGTAGACCTATGGAATCAATAAAATTTCATTCATTCATTCATTCATTCATTCAACTCTGGTCTCTCAGACCATCAAGCTCTACTATCCCACTACCTACCTACTTCTATTGCCTTAAACACTAACTCTAAAGCAAATCATTTTGTATATAAACGCTATTTTACGCCTTCAGCCCATTCCAAATTTACCTCTGTTCTAAAACATGAGAATTGGACAAAAGTCTATCAGTCAACTTCAGTCAATGATAAATTTGACAGTTTCTTATCTACCTTCCTTTCCTATTTCAATGACTGCTTTCCTCTCAGATGTGTGAGGATCAACAATTACCTTAATTGTAGTAACCCTTGGGTTACTGATGAAGTTAGGTCTGAATCAGTTAAACTGAAATAAATGTTTCAAAAACTGACTCTCACCAATAACTCTATTGACAAAAAAATCTACCTTGAGCACAAAAAGAATTTTGCAAACCTAGTAAAGGATGCTAAAAGGAACTTCAACATCAATCTAATAAACTCTTCCAGTAACAAAACTAAATCTGCCTGGAATATTATAAAAAAATCTACATCTTTGAGTACAAATAAATATTCCATCAATGAAATTTCTGTCAATGGCAAGATAGTGTCTCATCCATTATCCATAGCCAATGAACTCAATAATTACTTTCTAGGAGCTGTTAATCAACTTGTCAACCCACAGATAATAGACAATTCAGTCAACATCCTAACTCTATCCTACTCTAATGTTACTTCTATATTTCTCCAACCTGTTAATGAAAATGAAATTAAATCAATAATTAGTAAAATAAGTCGTAAAAATTCATCTGGGTGGGATGACATCCCATGCTCTCTTCTCAGTGGTGATGTCATCCAATATCTTCTTTCTCCAATTACCCTTATTGTTAACGAATCATTAAGTTCCGGAACGTTTCCCCGAAAATTAAAAATTGCCAAAGTGATTCCTGTTCCCAAAAAAGGTAACACCTGCACTATGGAGAACTTTCAACCAATTTCCACTTTATCTGTCTTCTCCAAAATCCTTGAAAGCATTATTTATAACAGAATTACCTCATTCTTGGACAAGCATAATATTCTTTCCGAATACCAATATGGATTTCGCAAAGGTAGATCCACTGAAACTGCCATAGCAAAGTTCGTCCATGCTGTGCTAGATGGATTGGATGATCGAAATAATGTTATTGGGATTTTTTATGACCTATCAAAGGCTTTTGATTCCATCGACCATAAAATTCTCCTAAGCAAACTTAAGTCTTATGGGATCTCTGGACTAGCTAATAAATGGATAGAATCTTTTCTCACTGACAGGCAGCAAGCTGTAACAATCTACTCTGAAGCTGATAGTTGTAAAATTTCCTCTGAACTCCACTATGTTACTAGAGGCCTCCCTCAAGGGTAAATTCTTGAACCTTTGTTATTCTTCTATTCATTAATGATCTCCCCTCCTACCTTAAAGGAGGTGATCTATACATGTTTGCTGATGATACTAACCATCTACTGATAAACCCCTGTGATTCCTTCGGCTCGCAAAATGCAATTAGCGAAATGGAAAGTTGGTGCACCAAAAACAAGGTCTTCTTAAATAATAACAAATTCACATTCATACAATTTCATCCCTCCCAAAAGATAATAACTCAAACTCCTTGGTTAAAAGTTTCAGACAATTCTCTGAAGAATTCGGCAGTAGTAAAATTTTTAGGAGTTCATTTAAGTGAAACACTAAACTGGGAAGCACATATTGATGCCACATGCAAGAAAGTTAGTGTAGGATGCTTCCTCCTCAAAAGAGTGATGCAGATCACTAACCTACACACAGCACTTACAATATACTATGCCTTTATTTATTGCCATCTAAAATATGGCATTATGGTATGGGGTCACTCTCACCATTCCTTACGTCTGTTTAAACTCCAAAAGTGGGCTGTAAGTATCTTAGCCAAGGCAAAAAGACGAGATAGTTGCCGTAACTTATTTAAAAACCTCAACATTCTCACTGCCCCTAGTGTATACATATTTTACTCAATTCTGTTTATTAAAAATAATGCATCAATTCTTAATTTAAAATCTAATTCGGATATACATGATCATAATACGAGAAGTAAACAGGACTGTCACCTTTCGTCACAGACCTTGATAATGTGTGCTAACAGTCCAATTTATGCTGGATCAATATTCTTCAATAAGCTCCCTGCTACGATAAAAAATGACTCAAAAAACAGATCCTTTAAGCATAAACTTAAGGAGTATCTTGTAAATGGCTGTTTTTACTCAACTGATGAATTTTTGTATAACTAGATCATGACTAACTTTGTATGTTTTATTGTGACTTATAACTGCATTTTTATGAATATCTATGTATATATATATATATATATATATATATATATATATATATATATATATATATATATATATATATATATATTATCATTGACTTATCTTATATTTGTATTAACAGATCACTGAATGAATGAATAAAATTATTATTATAGTGGAAGATCAGGGATTTGTGGAATTCGTAAAAGCCCTAAATCCTTCGTATTGCTTGCCAAGTAAGAAGACCATTACTGCATGCATGATCCCATCCTCCTACGAACGTTGCATGATTTCTGTTCAACAGATTTTAGAATCTGTGACTAGTGTGTGTTTGACAGCAGATGGCTGGACTTCGAGGAATGCAGATAGTTATTTGGCAGTAACTGCTCATTATATTTCTAAAGACTTTGAATTAAAGTCTCTTTTATTGGAATGTTCCGTAATAGATGGATCTCATACTAGTGCCAACTTAGCCGCCTACATCAAATGCATTGCTGAAAAATTCGCTTTGTCGGATAAGATATTAGCAGCAGTAACTGATAATGCTAGTAATATGAGAAATGCCATAAGGGAAGACCTAGGGTGGAAACACTTTGGGTGCTTTGCACATATATTAAATTTGATTGTACAGGATACATTGAAAGGACCAAGGATAATTCTTGATAAAATAAAGGGTATCGTGTCACACTTTAGAAGAAGTACTTTGGCAAATGAAAAATTGATTTTGTACCAACGGAACTCGAGTATTTCTACCCAAAAAAGCTTCTCCAGGAAGTTCCTACACGGTGGAATTCCACATTTTTCATCATTAAGCGATTCTTAGAACCGAGAGATGCTATGAAAACCGCACTTGCGCTTATAAATAAAGACTTGCTTTCCGAGGAAGAGTGGCAGATATGTGCTATTTTATGCGAAATTCTTCAGCCACTTGAAGAAGCCAACACAAAATTCAGCGGAGAAAAATACATTACAGAGAGCGAAACTATTGCTATTACAATGGGATTATTTTCAGTATATGATACATTCTTGGAAGAAAACTATGACCCAACTGTGAAAAATACCATTAATGCAATACGTGATGGATTGTATACTAGATTTTGTGATTTAGAGTTTAGCAAAACAATTTCACTCTGCATATTTCTGGATCCAAGGTTTAAAGTTTTTGTATTTTCAAACCCAAATGCAGCTGAAACAACGAAAAGAATGGACATAAATTTGGTGACGAAAATAATGAAGTTGGTCGGCTGAACCAAGAGATGCCAGAACAACGCATCCCCAGCGTAACACTAACGCAAGATTTTGTCTGTAGGATGCTTTTGATAAGAAGATGGCAATAACTCAACCTCAAGGTAAGTAGCAGTAACAAGTTATTTATTTCCTATTACAAATTTCAAAAAACATTAATTATTTCTTGTGTATTTTAGTCGGCACGACAACGTCTGCAGCGATCGAAGAGGTTCAGCGGTACTTAGATTGTAGTTATCTTCGTAGAGACCAAGATCCCCTCATGTGGTGGAAAGGAAATGGACACTTATACCCTTCACTGGCAAAATTAGTGGTACAAAAGTTCAACATGCTGGCAACCTCAGTTCCATGCGAATGACTTTTCCAAGGCCGGTATTGATCTAAGAGAACGGCGCAGCCGGCTTAGTGCACGCCATGTAGAAAAACTGTTTTTAAACTCGAATTCATATTTATTATGAAATTCATTCATTACAATAAATATAGTTCTGAATACTTTATGGGACCGAGTTAACTTCTTGTCCCATGTTAGTTTATTAATGATACGAGAAGCAGAATGATCATGTATACTTTTTGCGATGTTTTTCTTATTCTTAGATATCTTCCTGTAATTTTAAGTAATGGATGTAGCTGAATTTTATGACCTGAAAATGTTAATAAAATTGAAGTATGTGTTACCAAGATTATTCGCCCCTCATGAGTTCAGTTACCATCTAGTGGCATTTTTGTGAACTGCGTATCCGTAAGTCTTGTTTGTAGTATGACGACGATACCAGTAGGTGGAATGGAAATACAAGGTGGCCTGTTATTTTGGAACAGGTAATTTTAACAGGTATTAATTTTTAATAGTAATAAGTAGAACAGGTATCACAAAATAACACTTTTGCCCATCCCTACAGTGCTTACATAGCTCGTTGCCTGGCAACGTCTTCGACCAATGGGAGGGCCGTAACAAAACGCACTGAAGCGACGGAGCGGTAGGGGTAAGGTTTAGGCTGTCCTCGTTTTGTAACATCGTAACATTGAGTGTCGCGACCCTGACACCGTGATACTACACGAATAGTAGGGGTACTAGTCTTTGGTAGCGCCTAGACATGGACCATGGCTTAGACTTGGACAATTTTACATCTTTCAATTTGTGCCTCACTTTTGTTACTACATGTACTCATTTGATTCGATACTGAGAAAAATATACTCATATGAGTAAAAAATCGAAAGAAAAGAATCGAGTACAAAACTACTTGGTATCGAAAGGAAATTATCAATGCGAGTAAAGTATCGATACTTTCTCTGTATCCCTACTTTTAACAAGGATAGCACCGGAGGCACGGTAGTTACCTCCCATGGGGATGAAACTGGAATGGGAAAATTTTTCCCAAGTTGTTGGCAAAAAGTCCCGATTAGCAACATGGAGCGCTAGTGTCGCTACCAATTTTAAAGAACCGGATGTCAAATATCCAGCCAAAGACTAGTCGACTAGTCCCCTAACGGATTCTACACTTCTGGTGTTGATATTTGGAAGCGTTTTGGAGTTGTTGCCACGGTTTTTCTGTTTTGATTAAAAAATGTCTAACGGAGATTATCTCAAACTTAGTAGGTGTGCTGTTCTCGCCTGCGGTTTGAAGACGATAGACGGGGTTCAGCTGTATGCCTCTCCAGAGAATAGGAACAGGTAAGTTTAATTTCATTTATTCGGAAGGTACATGCGGTGAATATTGCCAAAAAGTTTATATAACCAAGCGGCAGTAATTAGCTGGTTTATCAAAGTAAATGAGTTTATTACACGTTATCAGAGAAAATAAGTTTATTTCGCCATATTGTGTCATCGCCTTTAACCATTCCTCTGCCATTCTCATGAGCTAGTATGTTACATTAAAAGGCCATTGTAAATGTAAGTTAGTATCGCGTTTTCGTCCAGCTGTGTTCAACATTCAAGGTAACTAAGAACTTTTTATTGCAACTACGATGTAATTATAAAATATTAATTATTTTTACAGATATTTATTTTCGTATTACGCGATTATATCAGCTAGTACACTAAATGTTTGAAATAGATAAAGAGGTTTTCAAAGCATTTTGGTGATGGTCAGGCGCGTGTTGAACCACAAAAGATTGTATGCTATAGTGAAAGGCTGTTGTAAACACAAGTAAGCTTCATGTTCTCCTCTGGTTATGCTATCATACAAGGTAACAAAACCTTTATTACAGTTGTGAAGTAATTATAAAATATTCATTATTTTCTTTAAAAGTATTTATTTTATATTATTTGACATAGATAACCTAATATTAACATATTTCACCCAATAAACAACTTTTTCTGACAAAATAATTGTGGGATAACCGAGTTACCCATTTTGTAGAGAAATTATACCTTTTTCTAATCTTATATGAATATTATGTTGTTAATGTTCGTGTGTCTTCCATGCAAGTAGAGGCAAGTTGTGAGAGCAATATAGCCATGCCTTGGGTTATCTTTATGTAACAAATCGGATTTTACCAATGGTATATTTTTTAAAATATGGTCAGATAATCACTAGCTGGTGGCTATATTAGTTATTTTCAAAGTAATATAAATTGAATTTCCTTAAGATGGCAATATTACCCATGATACCTTACATTGACTTAAGTGATAATTGTTCAATAATTATGTAACCTAGGGCAAATGATAAAAGCAAACTATATTTTTTTCCAAACAGGTACCTTCAGTGGGCGGATTTTGTTGGGAGGAAGGGGGAGAAATGCCTGCTGTGGGTCAAACAAAAATCCCACAGTAACACAATTTGTAGCCGCATTGAAGACATGCCTAATTCAGGGTTTAATTAACAGGGATTTGAAAGGCTCAAATTGTGAAGGTGAGGACAGTGAATCTTTGCTTAACAACATGCAAGAGTTCATATGTTCACAATCTGACATTTCTGTAAATAGTAATAATTTAAGTTTAGATGAAGATTTAGAATTAGATTTAGATGTAGATGATGTTAAAAAAAATTGTTTTTTATTGGCCTATGTCACAGGTTGCATAGGAAGAAAAATCCTCCGCCGTGGCAATTGCAGCAACTGTCGAGCTATGCTCACCACTGATTCACGAGATGAATACCACCTTGCAGGTATTGTTTTCAAGGCATATAGCGACAGGCCTGGCCTACCGTATCCAAGTGAAAACTTCATACAGTTCGTTGGGTCTGCCGCTAATACTGCCGAGAGACTACTCTGCGAGGTGGCTCATTTAGGGTCAGTGAAACAAAGAGTTGTTGCAACCATAAAGAGGGATATCAACCATGATTGGCTCAAGGATGGTTGTTCAGAACACCACATGTGTTTCTGACGCCATCTTAAATTTAGTATGTAAGATTAGTTTTAAGCGGTGGGCGAAGAAAATTAATAGGGGCACATCTCAAAGGTATGATATGGTGGCGTGGAAGCAGAAACTGAAAATACTATTCCACAAATAGGAGTGCCATATATCCACAGAGCATCCCACCTTTGTATATTTATGTAAATATTTGTCTTTCTCCATATATGAAGTTTATTACTGTTATCACTTTACGCTCCTTTTTATTTTCTTAATTGTTGGAGCTTCAGGGCTATATCCAATAACAGAAGGCAACAGTTTGTGTTTATTTCTGTTTTTGTAGTCTTTAAATTTTTCTCGCAGTTCCTTAAAATATTTATTATCATTTAACCTATTTGGAATTATTAGAAGTATTACAGGTATGGAGAAAGTCATATGGTGGCCACATCAGATTTTTTTTACAATGATTTGCCTCTTCATACATATATTTATGACATGTCTTGTCACTATCATCTACTGATGATGAGAGCTTCATTCTTGAAATGTACATTTAAAATTGGAATACTAGCCTCATTTTAAAAAATTTTTTAGAGATGTGTAGTTGAGTTTGAGTGTGTGCGTTTTTGAATTTAGTCTGCTTGGTCCCTGTTGTTGTCGTGAGATGCATAAACCATCAGACATTTGTTTGAGGTATCAAGTCCCTGGCATGAGACAATTTTTCCATAAACTTGATATATGTTGCCTTTGAGTATGAGAGCGTTTGAATTTAGTCTGTTTTGGTCACTGTCATTGTCATGAGATGCATAAACCAGATGTTTTTGAGATATCAAGTCCCTGGCGTGAAAACATTTTTTCTCTCAACTTGACATATTTTAATTTTTTACCTCAAACAAATTTTTGTGGTTCATACGGTTTAAGAGTTTGTTGTAAATTCTCAATTTTTCTCGTAGTCTCCTTTCATATAACAATGTGACTTGTTTGTCCATACATGAATGTTTCATTTCCTTTGCTAAGTGTACCTAATACATGTTGTTTCTCTTAATACCTGTTTGTATGACCTTAACTGTTATTCATGTGCAATTTGTCAGTGTATTTCATCAGGAACAGATTGAAACAGGTGCCAGCAATGTAGTAGCATTGGGACTCTGATTTATAGAGGTCCCCAAATTTCAGATTATTTAAAATGTATTCTTGAATTTTGTCAAAAAAAGGATCCCTATTTTTCCTGGCATAGACTCCCAAAATGTTTCGATCTAGTCTGATATTTCATGATATACTTCTAAATCACTGTATACAACTATGTAAATGGTATATTTTTTATGCAAAGGTTGTTTAAAATTAGTGTATTTCTTAATCTTTTTTATACTGCATTTGTTATAATTGCTGTCACATGTATATTATATTCTATGTTTTGGCTATCACAACCCTCATTGTACTCAGTGTGTACAACATATGCTAATAAATTCAGTTTAATAATTCAATTCTATATTCTTTTTATTCCTTCTGTTGGCTATTTTGTTGTTAATATCATTTAATCAAATTTTTATTCTAAATTATTTATTCTGTGTATGTATAATACTCGACTAGTCCAACAATAGTCATTGCAATGGCAACATTCTCGTAATGAGTGATAAAAACGCCAGTATTTACGCGAACTTCGAAGAAATACGATCGATAAGCAAAATTCGAAGATAAAATTTGGATCGTCCTTCTAGAAAGTCGAAAATACCGCGAAGGGGGTGGGGAAGATTTTTCACGTGACGTCTCGACGTAGTTCCACTTTTCACCATTGGCAGAGTGGAGCGCTCTGAAAGGAAAACTTCGGCTTAGATTTTTAGCATTGAGTTACCGGTCTTTTCGTTACACTGTTCGTGTTCATGACACTGTTGAGTGGCCGTGTGTGAGGTAGAGGACTCGATCTTGCCACTCGGAAATTGCGGATCCGTAAAGGGGTATTACCTAGATGACTTTTTTCCAAGCCATTATCCATAAACGCAAGTTCCCAAAGCTCAATGGTTTATAGAAAAGTCTACATGGGAAAATTAATAATTTAAGCGTGATATCTGTTGATATTATTTGCAGTAATTGCTAATGTGATATTCTGCAAATCTGTGCATTTACTATTGTAGCAATGATTTGGAATTTTATAATTTCGTCCAAGTATTGATGTGTTTTTATGACGTGTTTACGTATTTTTTCATGTCAACGAAAAAGATCAATGTGACAGTTTCTTACTCTTGGATTAATGTCCATACGTTTCTTACTATTTCGCATATCATTTACATTAACAGGTAATCATGTTCCATAGGGATAGAATTGCTTTACTCATTGCAATAGGTGCTGCAGGTTTAGGCATGTTAGCCTATTTTATATCCCATAGGAGGAGTCAGGTGAGATACAGGAAAATGATTTGTTTTGTTATTGGATATACCGGTGAAGTAATTGATAAAAATTTCTTTCTTTTCGAAAATTCAGTTAGTTTACATTCTGTTCATAGTGCATATACTGACATAATTTTGTGAATTTACAGTCTATTAGAAATTTGAGGGATGTGTGGACGGTGCACCGAATGGTAATAAACAAAGCATACGGAAATATGATCTTGAGCAACATGCAGTACATAGCACACTCAACGTATTGCTTTATAACCATAGATGGAAATTGTAAGTGTTAGTTCATCAAAATTAGCCTTATTTGTTGAAATGTCTTTAATTGTGGGTCTCCATTAAAAAAAAATAGGGTTGGATGCAGAAATGGTGTTTGCAGTCGTATTAAAAGGGTCCGAAAAGTCAGTGCAGGAGGCGGAAAACATGATTAATAGACTTATTGAAGTCTCTCCTGAGATGAACACGACGATTTTGGATATTCCTCCTGTAAGTTTCCTTTTACTCCATGTAATTAATTCTAATAATAGCGTCACCTCGGAGGATATGTTTTGGAATGTTACACTTTCAGGGCGTCTATGTAGAAATAATCCTTAAACAATGCACATAAAGTTTAATCCCTTTAAAATTAGTCTGAAACTTACTGTAACCAACTTAGCGTACAAACTGATGAAACCCATCTACATAATTCGCTGCTATCATTCTTGCAATTCACAAAAACATTTCGTTAATTATTGAATGACAATGTGTTACATCATCTTCACAATACTAAGTTTTTAAGCATACATATCAGTTCTGATTTATCCTGGGAGCAACACATTAGTTTACTGGCCAGTATACTCAGTTCAATGTATTATCTGATTAGGTATACAAGGTGTACAGTGAGTCCTGAAGTTCTCTTGAGTCTGTATTATGTGGGAATTGACTCCCATTTTATATATAGTATTATTTTTTGAGGTGCATCATCAGACTCGATTTGGCTTTTTAAAATTCAGAAAAAAATTGTTCGGCTAATGGCATATGAACCACCCAAATCACCTTGTTGCCCAATATTTCAGAAATTTAATATTCTTCCCCTACCGAGTGTATATCATTTCATTCTATTGTGCTTGCAATGAGTGATGTGTCAGAAGATCGATACACTGAAACGTGTGTACCTACTCATACTAACTTTATTTTGCTATTTGTATTATTAGATAAATTGTTTATGATCGCAAGATGGACCTTACTCTGGAATTCTGCATGGTATTTGGTGAACTGTTTGAGGCTGATCTTAACCTTTATCGTTAGAGTTGTATGGCCTGCTGTAGTCTCTCAGGAGATTTTATTTGGGATATTTTATTATAAAATAGAATAATACATTTTCATATCTCAGGAACATATTCTGGAGTCACATGCTGCAGAAAGTAGCATTCAAGTTTGCTGAAAAACTTTATTTACCTTATTTCAAGGTATCTTTTGGTTGGCTTGAAAGTTTTAAAAATTGGAATAATATTTCCCCAAAAATACATGCAAATAAAGTTAATCCAGCTGCTGTTGAAGATTTCCAAACTCAGTTCTCTGAATTTGTTGAAGTTTTACCTCCGAAAATATTTTTAATGCTGACAGGTGTGGTTTATTTTTTATAGCAATGCCTGACCGCTCTTAGGTAATTAAAGGGGATCTGTGTTACAGTGGAAAGATGTCAAAGGAGTGTCTTACAGTTTTACTTCCAGCTAGTGCAAAAGATGAGAAGCTTGTGGTAGGAAAATATCAAAATCCTAGATGCTTCAAAATTGTAAAAATAAACAAGCTACCCATACTGTGGAGATCTAATAAAATTTCATCGATGGCTTTGGAATTGTTTACTGAATTGCTGTGTGATATCAATAGTAAGATGAGAAAGCAGATAAAACACATTTTAATGATCATTGATAATTGTCCAAATTTTGTCAAACATAGCACTCAACTTTCTACCCCTAAATACTACTTCAGTCCTTCAGCCCTTAGATCAAGGTGTATTGAAGAATATTAAGGCATGTTACAGAAAGATACTAATTTCAAATGTCGTCTCCAAATTCAGTACAGTCTGTTTTCATAGTTGCTGCAAAAGTGAATTGACTATTATGTGGATTTCAGATGTGTGGAAAAGGATAAAAGACAAAACAATTGCCAAATATTTTAAAAAGCTGGTATTTTAAATGAACAGGTTTTTGACTCGGATAATTTAGTAGATGGAATTGCATTGCCACATCTGGAAGAGGAGGATTTGGAAAACTTCGTAGAATGTTACAAATAAACTGCAGTTTTTCAAAACCTTACTTCCAGTGAAGTTTTTGATGGGTACTAAAAGAAGGCTATAAAATTATTCATGAAACAGATAATGACTGTAGTGATAAAGATGTCACCTATAAATGAGATAGGAAAGATTTCCTTCACTCAAGAAGTGTCAGGTATTCTTGATGAAATTTTATCTGGATTCGCAATGTAAAAAAGTCCAGAAATGTTCATACCATTGTATGAAGCAAAGCACGTAATAGCTGATGTAATCTGCAATGAACAAAAGAATTACACCCAAATGACAATGGACAGATTTCTAAAAAATAAAGAAATTCAAAAAAGTTACTCATTTATAAAATGAGGCGCCAAGAATGAAAACCCACCAAGTCCATAGCAGTCAAATTTTTAGGAAATGCAAAAAAACAGACAAAATGGAGCAGGGGAATCAGAAATTGTTGGTGTAAAAATGTTAAGTTTGCATTCATATTCTTTTATATAGTGTATGATAGTCATAGGAGTGAGAGTAATGGCAAAATTAACACGTAGAATTTTCACATGCTGGGTTTTGAAACTGAAAAGTGGATTTGGCGGAATTTGAATCTAAAATACTTTTTAAGTCATGAAAAGCAGGACTTAATTCAGTAGAGGCAATAGAACTAAGATTAATCCTCTTATGAAATACTAAGCGAAGTAAAGAAAATAGTAGGGCAGATAAAGAATAAAAAATGAACAAGGGAACCGGAAATTTATTTTTCTTTCTTTCATTATACAAAATTATTTTTAAAATCATATTCTTCTAAGTTAAAAACTTCTTCGTCTTCTTCTTGGACGTCTTCATCTTCCCCTTGATTCTTCCTCTCTATGTCCACGTAAAATTGGCGATTCTCAGATTTCCTCCAATCCAGTCCATAATGTTGACCCAAAAGTTTTGCAACATCTTTCATTTTTGCAGGTTTAATGAACCTGCCAGTTTGCACAATCATGGGCTGAATGTTGGTGATGTTTTTGTTCTGCTATGTAATAAGTTTTGGAGTGCAACTTTCACTTCTGTAATGTACTTCGCCTTGAAAAGTAATTTTAGAAGATTAGGTTTTTTGTAGAAGAAGAAATGTTTTGCTGGGTTTAACTGAAAGTGCCAATTACCTGGCTTCTTCAATATTTTATCTGCTTCGGCTTTCCAATTGCGTATTTCGAGTCTTTTCTACTTTGTGCACCGTTCCATGCTTTTCTAAAATGGCTTCATATTCCTCGGGCTTCAAGATGGTGTCTTTAACGTGGAGCTCCTTTGCTATTCCTCCAAACACATGGTCAGGAGGAATGAAGGAGTGACCAACTATTGGGAAAGTGATTTCTACTTGTGTTACATGGTCAGGGGTGTCTGTCACTAGCCATTTTCCAAGCATAGCAATGAGTGTGGTGTTTTTGTTTTGTCCACCACACTCATCTGTGAAGCAGTTTTCCCCTCAAAGTTTATATTCAGCAAGGAGTGATGACACAATATGCAATTGCATTTGAATAT
Source organism: Tanypteryx hageni (assembly GCA_028673005.1). Classification (NCBI taxonomy): domain Eukaryota; kingdom Metazoa; phylum Arthropoda; class Insecta; order Odonata; family Petaluridae; genus Tanypteryx; species Tanypteryx hageni. The sequence continues at coordinate 182,914,238 of CM054120.1, read as the reverse complement.
TTAGGATAAACATCTTCACTCCAGGTATAACAGTCGACACTATCCTGTGTTAATTAACATTTTGAATTTCCAGTAACAAGAGTAAAGTTATAATAAGAGTACTGTCGACTGAAATACGTAGCTTGGTCCAGTAGTTTTGGTAAATACATGTTCTTTTGACAGTCAAAACAAAGCAAAACTACATTTTTATCATCACTTTTCAAGAGGTCAAAAAATGCCTGATCCTTAATTTATGTGCTAGAAATTCGCGTTTTTTTCTATCATCTTTCTCAGCTTTAATTTGCTCATCAAAAAGTAAATATGCAGAGCATACATCAGTTTTAGGGGATCCAAATCCAATTGGCCGGCCTCGGTGGTGGCAGGGTAACGTCCTCGCCTGCCAACCCGAAGGTCGCGGGTTCGATTCCCTCCTAGGTGGGTTTTTCTTCACCTAGGGCATGGATGTTTGTGATAGTCCTTGTTGTTATGTTAATGAGCCCCTTGTAAAAGGCCGATTACGGCTGTTTAGGGGCCGCATGGAAATAAATAAATAAAATTAAAATTTTTGTTAAGAATATCACGAAAGTAGGATTCTTTGACATGTAGATCAAGTTCCATTGAGACACTGTACATTTGGTACAGTTTTGTGATACTAAGCTATGCAGGTAAGTATTTTCGTAATGTTGATCGATATCTATTGTAATGTGATTTGATGACATTCAGAGAATTGACAAATTCAATAATTCGAGCACGTTTGTCTTCATTTTTAGAACTTTTGTGGTCACCACCCCTTGTTTCTGAGGCAGCAGCACTATCACTTTGAAAATGTCTTTTCAGTACACATAGCACTGTCTTTCTTTAATTCAGGAATTTTCAAAAATGTTTCAGGGCAAATACTCGACTTAGTTCCATTCTGCTTTTGAAAGCAAAACTTGAATGAAAGCTTCTTTTCAAAATATGTATTATTTACAGCTCTATGCCTTTTGGGTGGGGCTACAGCTGCATGGACAATAATGAAATTGTCTTGCTGAATTTTGTCTTTGGATGCATAAAACACACAATGAAATTTTTGTATGTCCAACAGTGGTAATGTAGAGCAGTTGATTGCTTTGTTTTTTTTTGTGATCACTATTTGGAATTCCAGGAGGTCCACTTGCCGAGTACCTGCACAAAAATATTAACAAAACTGTAATGATTCACTTTATTCTGTTAATGATGTTACCTCTTTGCAGCAAGGAAAAGTTAAACTTAGACTATTCTTTAGTCTATATAATAGTTATATCTCAGAAAATAAATACATGCATGTGTACTTACAGCTGCCTTAGTTTTTTCTCTCTTCCATTCACTCTTGTTTGGCTTTTTTTTTTAGCTTCATGTGGCGAGCACTGCATAAGATGCTCCTCAACAGCTTCCTCCATTGTCAGCAATTGTTTTTGAAAATAATTCACTCTAAATTAAAATTTTTAAACAGCTTCCACAGCTTTGATCAGGCTTTTACAAAACATCAACAATGAGTGCCGCGCCAAACAAAGATCACAACCACGTGATGAAATACAAAGCACTGATTGGCTGAAATGGATGTGTCTGATTTTGAAACTAAGATATATGAAAAGGGAGGGTTGCGAGACATGGTGAAACCTAACCTAGAAGCACCGGCGACAGAGGAAGAAGAGACAAAAAATACCAAAAAAATAATGGCTTACCTTAATAATTCTGCTTGGTGTGGTAGTCCTCAAAGCAATCAAAGCAGAGACCAATGTCACACTTTACGCACCAATACACAGTGTCCCTTCTCCTTCCGTGATTTGCGCAGATAACACACCACCTTTGCAGATGAGATTTCTTTTCTGTAGGGGGGATCCTCTTTATAAAATGTCTCTCAGTAAGGTGTGGAACTAAATTATCTGATGGACATGTTGATATTCATCCACTTTAGCATATTTTGCAAAGTGTACTTCCACCAGTTGAACTCGGAAAGAGACATGATCAATTTTCTTTCCCGAGTTTGCCTGGTATATCACCATCGAGATTATTACCGCCATATTCAATAGCCTTCTAAACATCTTATGTTATGCCTTTTTCTTTCAATCAAATACGTTTGTAGTAACTGGTCTTTAAGGTCCAATCCACCCATACACTTATTGTAATTTATAACACAGATGGGTTTTGTTTTTTCCTTGTCTCTTTTTATTTCAGTTTTCATTTCATCACCGTGAAAAGTGGATATCATTGTGATGATTTTTTTATCTTTCCACTTCGGCACTGAGATGGGCCCGGAGTGCTGTCCAAAGATTTCTCCTTTTTTAACTTTGTCTCTTTCACCTTCTGAGGGACATTTCTTCTATTTAATCTTAATGTTCTTACACAGTCGGTGTGATAGGTAATTTTTAGTAGTTTTGCTATGGCAGGTGAATTGTAATAGTTATCTATCCAGACAGACCTTCCCTGGTTCAGCAGATGCTCCGCCAGATTTAAAACTATTTTTTTCTGTCTTATTTGCATCAGCTGTGGTAAGGGACGAATGAGATACAGTATCCTTCCCAGTATAAACAAGAAAAGACCATAAATATCCAGTCTCTGCATCACACAACTCAAATGTTTTTATTCCAAACTTAGAAGACTTGAGAGGAAGGTACTGCTTGAAGGATAGACAGCCCTTCGATAACTTTAGTGACTCGTCTATTGAGATTTCTCTACTTGGCAAATAAAATTCTTTGAATTTTGCATTAAGATGGGAAACAACAGGAAAAATTTTACATAGTTTTGAAGGACCACAATAATCTTTTTCTTCATTATCGGCAAAGTGGAGAAATTTACATATTATCTCCAGTGTATCCCTAGAGATAACATCCCCAAAGCCTGGTGTGGAAAGAATTCTTTTTGTTGAAAAATAAAAACGAAATGTGGGTTTCTGAATAATTCCCATCAGCATAAACAATCCCAAAACAGTATAAATTTCTTCCAGTGGCACTTTTCTCCATGATGCAATTCTAGATTTTCTTGAAAATATACCCCCACTTGATATTAGATGTTGCTCTGCATAGCGATTTGTTTCTTTCACAATAGTTTTAATAAATTTCACATAAAAAAAAACAATTTAAAAATACTCACAATATCAGTCATATTCCTTAGCAGTCTTTTGAGGTCCATAGCCACCACTAAAATCTTCTCTTTGTCCCACATAATTCAACATGTCCTCCCACACAAACTCTTCTCCACTATCCTCCCCGGGCTCATTGTCAATGTGTCAATTTCTGAACGATCTTCAATACAATTTTCACTATCACTTTCTGAACTCATGCTTTCTTCCGAATCACTTACTCCCAAAATTTCCTTCTCAATTTCGTCATCCGCTACTGCTTGCCTTTTTCTAATAGTTGAAGCCATAATAAATAATGGTATTGTAGAAAAATTTAATTAATTTACGAATAACTAATTACTAGGAAAAAAGAACTAAATTCACAACCACACATGTTAAGTTTTCCTTTAGACTAAATCCTATGGAATAGAGCGACATGAGTCGAGAATATTTCCCATGCAACTCCAATGCCCCCTTCATTAGAGGTGATCGTAAATATCTTTTTAAGAGACTTGTTTGTGAAGGAACAATGAATCCTTTCTTCTCTTACATATTGCTTTTAAGATACGCTAGCACAAACGAAATGAAAATCTTGGTCCAGATGGCTGGAGATCCTTTTGCCTCTCTAAGCATTCTCCCTCCAGAACTGTTGACAGATGAGGAAAACACATCGGCCCAAGAGGAAAGCCTTCTACAGGCATAAGAACATAGACTATCATCAACAAAAATCAGATTAGAAAAATTCATATTAAAAATTAAAAACATTAGCAATATCCGCAACGTAGTGACTATGTCGGTCGGCGGCATATGAAGAATTCCTTTGACGTAGTGACCACGTCGGTCGTTGAGGGGTGAACCTAAGTCTTCAGGGAAAAGCCATAAATATATTTAAATTTCAAGACAAAATAGAAGCTATTATCAAGAAATTACATCTATGGTCTCATCGATTGAACCAATCAAACTACGAATCATTTTCATGTCTTTCGGATTTTTTATTCACATCAAAAATGCGACTCGGACAAAATAAAATGTGACATGAGTGAACATCTGCAAAGCCTCCAGGTACAGCTGAGTCTGTACTTTCCTGTTTATGAGTCAAGATAGGACTGAATTGGAAACCCCTTTGTGAGTGTCGATAATGCTGTATCCGCAGATCTGACATCAAAAGAACAAGATAGCCTAATAGAACTTTCATGTGATAACTCTTTTAAAGATAGTCTTCACACAAAAGCATCTGGATGACTTCTGGCTACACGTTCATTCTGAGTTCTCAGAACTGTTAAGGCTGTTTAGCACTTGATGCCATTTCCCTCAACATATGCTTGTGAAAGTGGATTTTCTGCACTTGTTGCACTGAAATCAAAGTACAGAAACAAACTGGATGTGGAACCAGATTTCAGGTTGAAACTATCACCACTTCAACCAGAAATTCAAATTCTGACATCTGCGAAACAGGACCAGACATCTCATTGAGTGACTATATATCTATGTACTTAATTGTAATATATATATATATATATATATATATATATATATATGTGTGTGTATATATATATCATTCTATATAGACATTCCTTACAGAGGAGGAGGAGGATATAACATACTAGTAGTTGGTGCTTGCATACTGCAAGCATTTCATCTCACCTTGAAAAAACATACATTTTTCAGACAGACATTTTATCATTACAAATATTCTTTTAATTCTAAAGATTTCAACTCTGCTGCGTTTATCGTTTTTTCCATATGTAAAAATAATAGTTTAAAACAATCCCCAAATGTCGCAATTTTAAACATTTTACACTTTCTCCATTATGGGGTACTAATGCTACATATTTTAGCCAAATTTTAAAGTTGTAGCATTTCTAGAAATATAATAATATTTTTCTAATTGTCTAAATTTAAATAATTTCTAACGGCCGCCACATTTCATATATGGTAAAATTGAAATGTTTATTTGTGCATATATATATAACATATATATAACATATAGGAGGATACTAATGTTTAGGCACTTCCAGATGAGCTGGAGATTAGAAATTTTTTTCGTAGGTAGGATTTTGCGGAAAACCGACTAGAAAAAACGAAAATCTTGAAAAAACGCAACAATGCGGCCGCTAAAAATTCGCAATTATTTAAACAAATTTTCATGGTTTATGTATTTTCGCATATGCTACGGAGTTAAATTTTTTTTATACGTAGAATTCCTAAAATAACAAAATAGGGATTATACAAATATTGATATTTTAATTTGTTTGGCAGTTAAAAATTCTTAAACTTTAAACAAATGGATAACTGTTTAGGTACTACGGGATAAGCTAGGAAGCTGAAATTTTCAGATTTTTTACAAAGTTGTGTATTTGCACAAATAAACATTTCAATATTACCATATATGAATTGCAACGGCCGTTAAAAATTATTTAGTTTTAAATATTTTGAAATATATTATTTTACTTCTAGAAGTGCTACAACTTTAAAATTTGGCTAGAATGTGTAGCATCAGTACCCCATAATGAACCAAGTGTAAAGTATTTAAAATTGCAACATTTGGGGATTGTTTTAAACTATTATTTTTACATGTGGGAAAAACGAAAAACGCTGCGGAGATGAAATATTTAGAATTAAAAATATATGTGTAATGATGAAATGTCTCTCTGAAAAATGAATGTTTTTTCAAGGTGACATGAAATGCTTGCAGTATGCAAGCACCAACTACTAGTATAACATATAGGAGGATACTAATGTCCAGCCCAAACTACTAGAGCTAGAGATCTGAAAGTTTTAGGTTTTGTAGATATGATAGAGAAACCTTCAGACAAAATAAGACTTCTCACTTAAGTGACTGGAGTTCGACTCCAGAAATTCCGAAAGTTGCGTTTTTTCCCATAAGAAAAGCATTGCGCCATTTTTGTAAATTAATTATGGGCACTTGCCGGTAAGATAGAAAGATGAAATTTTCAGTGTTGCTAGATGGCCACAATATCTATTAGGAATTATTGTCACTTTTACTTACAGTGTCTTGGGTTCGACGCCTGAGATCCCGGAATATCTCCCATAAGTTAGCATGGGAAAAGGTTTTCCCAGTGTGTAGACCAATCTAATAGGTTTAGGAAGCTGAAATTTTGCAGGTTTATAGAACATTTGTCATAACCAATTATAAAAGTCCAAAATTTTAAAATTGTAAATTTTAGGGGTTGTTTTAACATCATTTGAACATTAAATTTTAATCATATTTTATGTACTACGGGATGAGCTAGGAAGCTGCAATTTTTAAATTTTTTACAGAACAGTGCATTTGCACAAATAAACATTTCCATCTCTACATATATATTGCGGCAACTGTTAAAAATGTTTAAATATTAAACATATAGAAAAATATTATTTTACTTCTAGAAGTGCTACAACTTTAAAATTTGGCTGAAATGTGTAGCATTAGTACCCCATAATGGAGAAAGTGTAAAATGTTTAAAATTGCAACATTTGTGGATTGTTTTAAACTATTATTTTTAAATGTGGGAAAAACGAAAATCGCTGTGGAGGTGAAATCTTTAGAATTAATAGAATATTTGTAATGATGAAATATCAGTCTGAAAAATTAAGGTGAGATGAAATGCTTGCAGTATGCAAGCACCTTCTACTAGTTTGTTATATCCTCCTTTGTAAGAGTCGTCGATATATAATGATAACAGGAGGATACTAATGTTTAGGCACTTCCAGATGTGCTGGAGATTTGAAATTTTTTTCATAGGTAGGATTTTGTGCAAAACCGACTAGAAAAAACGAAAATCTTGAAAAAGTGCTACAATGCGGCCGCTAAAAATTAGCAATTGTTTAAACAAATTTTCATGGTTTATGTATTTCCGCATGTGCTACGGAGATGAAATTTTTTTATAGGTAGAATTCATAAAAAAACGAAATAGGGATTATACAAATTTTGATATTTTAATTTGTTTGGCAGTTAAAAATTCTTAAAATTTAAACAAATAGATAACTGTTTAGACATTACGGGATGAGCTATGGAGCTGAAATTTTAGGTTATGTGCAAAGTAGTGAACTAGCACAAAAAACATTTCAATTTTACCATGCATGAATTGCGGCGGTCGTTAAAAATTATTTAAATTTAAACAATTAGAAAATATTATTTGACCTCTAGAAGTGCTACAACTTTAAAATTTGGCTAAATTGTGTAGCATTAGTACCCCATAATGGAGAAAGTGTAAAATGTTTAAAATTGCAACATTTGGGGATTGTTTTAAACTATTATTTTTACATTTGTGGAAAACGAAAATCGCTGCGGAGGTGAAATCTTTAGAATTAAAACAATGTTTGTAATGATGAAATGTCTGTCTGAAAAATGAATGTTTTTTCAAGGTGAGATGAAATGCTTGCAGTATGCAAGCACCTTCTACTAGTCATTCTATATAGATGTTTCTTACAGAGGAGGAGGATATAGGAGGATACTAATGTTTAGGCACTTCTACATGAGCTGGAGATTCGAAATTTTTTTCATAGTTAGGTTTTTGTGCAAAACCAACTACAAAAAACGAAAATCATGAAAAAGTGCAACAATGCGGTCACTAAAAATTCGCAATTGTTTAAACAAAATTTCAAGGTTTATGTATTTCCGTATGTGCTATGGACTTGAAATTGTATTAATAAGTAGAATTCATAAAAAAACCAAATAGGGATTATACAAATTTTGATATTTTTATTTGTTTGGCAGTTAAAAATTCTTAAGTTTAAACAAATAGATAACTGTTTAGAAATTACGCGATGAGCTAGGAAGCTGAAATTTTTAAATTATTTACAGTATAGTAAATTTGCACAAATTAACATTTGAATCTCTCCATAAACATATTGCGGCGGCCGTTAAAAATGTTTAAATTTTAAACGATTGGAAAAATATTATTTCACTTCTAGAAGCACTACAAGTTTTTTATTTGGCAGAAACGTGTAGAATTAGCACCTCATAATGGAGAAAGTATAAAATTCTAAAAATTGCAAAATTTTGGGATTGTTTTAATCTATTATTTTTACATAAGAGAAAAACGAAAATCGCTCCGGAGGTGAAATATTTAGATTAAAAAAAAATATTTGTAATGATGAAATGTGCAAAATGAATGTTTTTTTATGTTGAGATGATATGCTTGCAGAATGTAAGCACCAACTACTAGTATGTTATATCCTCCTCTGTAAGAGTCGTCGATATATAATGATATATAACAGGAGGATACTAATGTTTAGGCACTTCCAGATGAGCTGGAGATTCGAAATTTTTTTCTTAGGTAGGATTTTAGACAAAACCGACTAGAAAAAACGAAAATCTTCAAAAAGTGCAACAATGCGGCCGCTAAAAATTCGCAATTGTTGAAACAAATTTTCAAGGTTTATGTATTTCCGAATGTGCTACGGAGCTGAAATTTTTTTTACTGCTAGGATTTGTAAAAAAACGAAATAGGGATTATACAAATTTTGATATTTTGTTTTGTTTAGCAGCTAAATTTTTTTAAAGTTAAATAAATAGATAACTGTTTAGGTACTACGGGATGAGCTAGGAAGCTGAAATTTTCAAATTATTTACAGAGTAGTAAATTTGCACAAATAAACATTTCAATTTTACCATACATGAATTGCGGCGGCTGTTAAAAATTATTTAAATTTAAACAATTAGAAAAATATTATTTTACTTCTAGAAGTGCTACAACTTTAAAATTTGGCTCAAATGTGTAGCGTTAGTACCCCATAATGGAGAAAGTATAAAATTTGTAAAATTGCAACATTTGGGGATTTTTTAAATCTATTATTTTTACATGTGGGAAAAACAAAAATCGCTGTGACGTTGAAATCTTTAGAATTAAAAGAATATTTGTAATGATAAAATGTCTGTCTGAAAAATGAATGTTTTTTCAAGGTGAGATGAAATGCTTGCAGTATGCAAGCACCAACTACTAGTGTGTATATATATATATATATATATATATATATATATATATATATATATATATATATATATATATATATATATATATATATATATATATATATATATATATATATATATATATATATAACAACTTACGGAAAAGGAAAGGTAAAATGAATATATGGATGTCAACAAGGTGTTGGGATGAGGAAACCCAGTGAGCACTCACCAATCAGACGACTTCAGGTTGGCGAGGCCCCGGGGATGTCGAAGCGACACACGTAAAATAACACAAAAACACAGAAACATCACAAACGTAAAGCTTTCGGAACTACTCCTTCTTCAGCTACAGAGAGAGAACTGATGGCGGTGACACTGGGTGGAGGCATGGGGGTGGAAGGGTAGTGCGGAAAGGTCGAGGATTGGAGGAAAGGGAGGGGGTTGGGGATGGGTAGGGTGTTGGAAGAAGACAGAAAGGGTGTGAAAAGCTATTGAAGGTTGAGGCCTGGGGGAGTGAAGGAGTTTAGGAGATGGATATGCGAAAGCTCCCACTGACGGAGTTGGGGAGCCGAAGCATTGTCGGGGAGAGCGCGAATGACTCTCACTGTGAAGCAGTTGTTGAACTTTAAATTATGTTTGTTCGCATGAACGGCCACCGGCAGCGGTCGTTTGAGAATGACGCTGTTGCGGTGGCCATTCATGCGGATGTTGAGGGGATTGCTGGTGAGGCCAACATAAAAGGCGGGACATTGGGTGCATCTCAGGAGGTAAATGATATTGCGGGTGGTGCAGTTGGTGGTGGAAGTTATGGGGTAGGTGATGTTGGTTGTGGGACTGGAGAAGGAGTTGCAGGGGGGGTTTATTGGGCATGTTAGACATCGGGGTCTTCCGCAGGGGTAAGATCCGGCAGGGTGTAAAGGCGTGGGTGCTGGGGGTTCTTTCTTCCATAGAATATTTGCCAGATTAGGGGGACGGCGGAAGGAGAGCATCGGTGGTCTGGGAAATGGGATCTGGTGAGGGGAGGATGAGAGGATAAGGTGGGCGGCTTTCAGGATGTTTTTCAGAATGTCGTGGATGCCGGGGAAATACAGGGTGGTTAGGGTGAGTTGGAGGGTGAAATCGGTGGTGGTGTGGGTATTGAGGTGGGAGTTAGGGGTGGCGGGTGCGACTGCCCGCCGGATTTGGTCTCGGATCAGATCCGGCGGGTATCCGCGCTGTAAGAAGGCATGTTCGAGGGTGGAGCAGTACTCGGACAGGGAATCTCTGTCCTCATCCCAACACCTTGTTGACATCCATATATATATATATATATATATATATATATATATATATATATATATATATATATATATATATCGTAGTACATATGATGTTATTAGGAACTATTTTTTAAATTTATGTATAGTTTAGTTTTGATTAATAAAATGTGAATTTTATTTGCAACGGCTACTGAGTTTATCAGTTTCTTTTTGTTATTATGTATTTTCATAATTACCGAAACCTATAGCATGTGGGAGGCTGCAACATTTTTAAGTTAAGAAGTGGGCCTTATACTAACAAAGATTGGGAACCACTGACTTAGTGTTTACTTCTTAAAAAAGTCCATAATTTTTTCTGAATGGTCTGTTTCAGCAAGGATTTTGTCCAATACACTTGGCTGGACTGAGATTTCACTGAGTTTAAATCATTGCAGCATTGCCAGATGCTAAAAACCAAACACAGTAAAGATAAAAAATTGTAAATTGTATTGTTTTAGGAATTTCTTTTTAAAAACTTCGTTATAATGGTCGTATTTTTTTTTCGTAACGGGATGAATTTTTATTGTGCTAAACCAATATTTTCATTACAATGATATTCTTAAAATGAAACATTTTTACATAATGTTACATAGTAAATTGGCAGGGATGGAAAATAATTTCGTTTTATTGAATATTTTGTTACTCGGGCATTCATTACGCTGACATTTTACAGTATATACTAGCTATAATCATAAGATGGAAGTTTTATTCACAACGATTTATGGACAGTATGCAGGAGTGGCATTATATAGGGGAGGTGCTAAATCAGGGTTTGACTGTAGCAAAATATTATTAACAAAAATATTAAAATTAAATTATCAGTGGTCTCCCAACTGAATCAAATGTCAGTAGGGTTGCCACCTCAAGTTAATTCCGGGAGATTTTCTTCTAGATAAAAAAACCTTATGTGAAATATGAAACTCATTTATTGATTAGATGGCATTTAATGAATATTTATTCAATTTTATTTTACTACATTAAATAATTAGCGGTTATGATCTCCTGTGTGAATCATCTGTCAGGCGATCTCTCGCATGAACCGACTTCCGAGAATCTCCCCCGTGAACCGACTTTCAGTGGATGCAACCGACATATACTTTTCAACTATGGTTAGACAGCTCATCTGTTTTTTGGTCAGTTAACCCTCCAGCATGGTATTTTTTAAATGCATTCCGGTCAACAAAAAATGTATTTTAGTTAGTGTTTTACTTTTGTACACATCTTCGCAAATAAAGTTATATAATTATTTATTTTATCAAGTCAATGTTTAAAATGTTAGTCATTTATTGATGAACTTACATTTTCCTTAAATCATAGGTATTTATTCAGAAATTATTTTTTTTAATAAGGAACGAATTTGTATGAATATTTTTATATAATAATTTTATTTAAATGAATAAAGAAAAAGTGTAATAAAATTAAAATCATATAAAGTGTCAAGGTATCAAAATTCAAAAATTTCTTTTTATATGGTAAATTTTGAAGCAAGGCTCCAGGCCAAGCCCAACTCCACAATCTTTTGCACCAAATTCTCATTTTTTTTCTCTTACACTTTTCATTTTCATCCCTCTTTGCCCAGCAAACAGCACACTGTCATCTAGGCACCTTTTTGATGAGGTTTGGTGGAATATGACGAGCTGTTGGTCTAACAAGGGGAGGACCCGTACGTGGGGTCACGGATTTTGCTGAAACTTGGTAGGTACGTAGCACTAGATGCCAGGACCACAATCAACCCCCCTTTTGGGCATATATGATCAGTAGTTTTTATGCAAATTGCGTTTAAAGTTCGCAATTTTGCGACACGCTCATTAAAGTCACGACGGCACAGATCTTCATCTTAATCTGTAGCCTAGCGCTAGGGAGCTGGGCTAGTGTTTTCAAGGTTCGGAGTTCGCTACCAGTTTTGGTCTCTTTTTTTTCCTCGCTTATTTTATTATTCCCGTTTTCCTTTTTCGCGGTGAAGTTTTACTCGGTATCAACAATCATTTTTTCATTTTTTTCTTCCTACATTTTTGTTCTCGCAATTTTTCACATTCTCTTGTTCACCACACGGCAGACATGTTAGAATTTACTGTCAGATCAGATCTTCTTTCATTTATCTCTGTATACGTTTTAACTAATATTTATATTCGTAGTACATGGTAAAAAATCCATAAAATATTTTTGCGAACGCTGTAATCGATGCTTTTAAAGATCCGTAATTGGCGAAAAATATATCAGCCATAGAATCATTGCCAATCTTTTAAGAATATCAATTGGTGAAGACAGTCCTAGATATATCCATTCTTTTTCCTGGTCCTTTGCTCATATTGTTCGTCATGCTTTGGTGATGATCTGCCTTGGATTCTTACGAGTGGACTGCGAAATCGGAGTTACGGATCAGAAGCGAGGAACAGGGACCATACACTCATGCTGGTTAATGCATATTAAAAATATTTGTTTTCTTTATTAATCCCTCAGAAATACGGTGGATTGATTAATTGCAAGATAGAAATAATCAATAGCCACCAATCATCACTGGAACCATAAACAGGATAGGTAGTATGGGAAAGGAAGTGTTTCCTGGTATTGACATAAAACACTCGACAATTTATGAAGTATTTTTAGTTATGGGTTTCACATGTTCGTGGATTTCTACAATCAAAGTAGCATTGAAAACAGTAATAATTTTTACACCAAGAACATCTAGCAAAGCATTGCTCTCCGCAGCTGCAGGTGTAATTTAAAATCTCGTCGGGGGATATTACCTGTTTTACATTACAAAATACCTCACGGGTACCAGACAGTTTGGACGCAAACCACGCATACCTAATCATCTCTATAAATACTGGAGCCGATAGCGGGTTTATCGGATATTAAAGCCTGGATTTGTATGGCATCCATTCAGCTCATTATTTCCCTCCGTTCACGAACCAATTGCGCTGCATTATGAAGCAGTGAAATAATTATTTTTACCTGATGGTAAAATTAGACATCGCAAGGCTGGCCTACGGAGATACATTTAGCAGCTATAACCTTAACGTTACAGGTAGGCTCGTTATTTTCATCTATAAATCGTTCGTCGTACAGGGCCTGGCTTTTCTGTCCTGACCACGAATCTATCTATCTATCTATCCGTAACTCCGATTTCGCAGTCCACTCGTAAGAATCCAAGGCAGATCATCACCAAAGCATGGCGAACAATATGAGCAAAGGACCAGGAAAAAGAATGGATATATCTAGGACTGTCTTCACCAATTGATATTCTTAAAAGATTGGCAATGATTCTATGGCTGATATATTTTTCGCCAATTACGGATCTTTAAAAGCATCGATTACAGCGTTCGCAAAAATATTTTATGGATTTTTTACCATGTACTACGAATATAAATATTAGTTAAAACGTATACAGAGATAAATGAAAGAAGATCTGATCTGACAGTAAATTCTAACATGTCTGCCGTGTGGTGAACAAGAGAATGTGAAAAATTGCGAGAACAAAAATGTAGAAAGAAAAAAATGAAAAAATGATTGTTGATACCGAGTAAAACTTCACCGCGAAAAAGGAAAACGGGAATAATAAATTAAGCGAGGGAAAAAAGCGACCGAAACTGGTAGCAAACTCCGGATCTTGAAAACGCTAGCCCAGCTCCCTAGCGCTAAGCTCCGGATTATGATGAAGATCTGTGCCATCGTAAGTGACTTTATCGAGCGTGTCGCAAAATCACGAACTTGAAACGCAATTTGCATAAAAACTACTTATCATATACGCCCAAAAGGGGGGTTGGTTGTGGTCCTGGCGTCTAGCGCTACGTACCTACCAAGTTTCAGCAAAATCCGTGACCCCACGTACGGGTCCTCCCCTTGTAAGAGGGCACGGAGTGGCACTAGGTCTTCCTCTTGGTGACCTGAAATTTGGATCGGCATACTCTTCTATTGATTGCTCAATGATCTGAAGCCGATATTCGAGAAGATCGATGCGTTTCTGAGATGATATTTTGTTATATATAACAAAAGAATTCCAGATCTTCTTATAATATTTCTTTTGCTGCTTTTTTGTAGATAGATAATATGAAATTTCTTGAGCACATCAATCAACTCCACCCATGGTGTTGTTGTAGTTGCAAACCACTGTTGGCTTTATCACATCTACCCCACTTTTTATTCTAACAACCTTTGTACTGGCATTGTGAATGGTGCTCATGAGGCAAACAGTTTTCTTATCCTGCCATTTTAAAGCTATTACCTTCCCTTGTTGGAATGCCTGAATTTCCCCCTTCTTTAATTTCCTTTTCGCAAATCCTTCTGGAAGATCCTTTCTTTTGCTGTTCCATGTGCCATATATATCTGTTTTGTGTTCAACCAGTAGGTCAGCGAGTTGTGTTGACATATACCAATTATCCACCGTCACACAGTAGGGTCCTAATGGGTAAACTATTATATTTGTTATTGTACACTGTGCTTTGACCTGTATATAACAGAAAATCACAAATTTATCCAGACTCTGACTCACACAATATGAAAAACTTCAGTTCAAAACAAGCTCTCTTCTTTGCAACATAAGTCTTCCAAGCAAGATGTCCTTTGAAAAGCATCCAACTCTCATCCAGACCAGTGGCGGCTCATGCTCAAAAAAGTAGGTGAAGTTCATATATAGGTCAGGGATAAAATATAGGTATTTATCGCAGGGCCAAATACATCCATCTCTCACTATACGAGCTCAATCCCTTCCGAAAAAGTCGCTCGTAAGCGAAATCTCATATAACGAGAAGTAAATTCACATAACCATACATGAAAAACATTACAATACGTTCCCGAGTTCAGGAAATCACTTAATGCATCCAAGTTTTACACTGAAATTACACTTACGAATCAAACTAATAATACATAAAAACACTGAAAATCCGGCGGGTCTGCCTATAAAAATACGAAAAAAAATTCATCTCCAAAATTACCAAATAGAAAATGAAAGCGAAGCAAAAATATATAACATTGAAACAATACTTTGTAATACTTAAATTACATTTTAACCGCTTCCCTGACGATTTTTTTTACAATATAGGATCTAAAAAAAGTCATATTTTTTTATTGCAATTTCGAAAAAATCATAATGATACAATTAAAGAAATGCATTCATTTTTTAACAGTAAATTTTAATAAAAATGTTATTGAACTTTAAAATTTTTATATTATTAATAGATATGAGGTACTTGAACTCGATTCATATTTAAAAGTTACATTTCTTTGGTGCAAACTACAAAATTAAGAAAAACTTATGTATAAAATGTACTTATATACAACATAAAACATTTCTATGCAATAAAAATACATATATATGGTGTAAATTATATATACACTTACGTAATAAACATGAAACAATAAAATAATATACAATAAAAAATAACTAATAATAGGTAAAAAAGTACTAAATATTAAACATAACTAATTCACATATGTAACAAATAAATGGTATACAAAATATGCAACATTCATATATTTGAATGATAAATTCTAAAACACGGCACCACGCATAACGGAACATTACACGTTGCACAGTAGAAACGGCTCTCTTTCCTTATACGCTTTCCCTGGGCATCTCGCTTTTGTCCACACAATGCACACTGCTTCGTGGGGTTCTTCTTCTTTTCAGTAGTAGTAACAAGGTAACAGAATATAACAACAAAACCAAGAGAAAAATAAAAATGCTACAGAGCACAAACGGAAGGAAAACTGCTAGACGTATTCACTCAAAAGCTGTACGAATAACTGACCCAAAAATGTCTTCGAAAGGCCGATCTTAAAGGGTGCATACTTATCTCGAGGGGCATCACCAAGGAGGGGAGGCAAAGGACCTTCCAGGAACTGAGGAACGAAATAGTGGGTAGGCAAAACCCTCTCAGGGCGAATGACCTAGCAATGGAAAGAAATGGTGGGTGGGGAAAACCCTCTCAGAGCGAATGACCTAGCAATGGAAAGTGTCCTTGGTAGGGTAAAGAACATCTGGAGTAGCAATTGAAGCAACTGGGTTGTAAAGAGAAATTTTGGCATCAGTGGTGCAAATGACCATGTGAGTTCAGTACTCCGATATTTCGAAGAACCCGCTTCGAGAAACCCTCCGAGAAATCTAATCTGTCTCTCTGAGTGACCTCTAATGGTCGGAATGTAAACTACTATGAAGGATCGAAAAAACTCGGTTGCGTTTCTAAAGGAAATGAAAAAATACAGCGGCCCGAGTATACTCGGGCTTGTCAGAATTTTACCCTAGCCTCGATCCGAGTATACTCGGGGTAATCAGGGAAGCAGTTAAATAGATAAAATAAAATGAGAAATGAGCACTCACCCGAACAAGTTGACATCGGGTATGGTGCGGTGGTGGTAGGTCTTAGTTTTTATTCGGCCATATAGGTGATGGAACATCTGTTTTTTCGTTTGAAGACAAAACCTCGATCTCCATTTTTAAAGTGGAATGTAGAAATGCAGCTCGAGATAGACGAAATTTCATAAGAGCAAAAATTTTGCTCCTTTATCTTTTTTATCCTTGTAAGAGTGAAAAATTAGCTCGAACAGTGAAAAACAAGCATGTAAAAGCTCAAAGCGGTTGCTCGTATAGTGAGGGTGAGTATAATGTGAAACCTATATAGAGTTTCTGTTAGCAATTATGCTCGCTTATTTTTTGTAAATTAAAGAGATTTGCCTGTCTTTTAGGGCGGAGAACTTATCCACAAAGTCTTCATGAAAAGACTGACTTTTCATAATTTCACTTAAGAGTTCTTTTTGGGTAGAAATATTCGCAAATGAAGACAGTCTCTGCTGTGACACTGAATTTCTTAGGTACGTCTTAATTCTATTCAAGCACGAAAAACTTCTTTCCACTGATACACTTGCTGAAGGTACTTAGTCAGAATTAAAGAAAAAAGTCTGCACGCCTCTTGGAATACGTCCTAATGTAATTCATTTTCACGAAGAAGTGAAATCACTCTTGTAAGGGGAACATTCCTATATTGAACATCTTGGTAGAGCAGTTCAAGTTCAGTTTTCAGTCGCAGAATTTTCTTAAATGGAGTTGGGTATGTTTCTTGTAAAGTAGAAAGCGCATTATTCAGGTATATTGTTGAGTACTCTTCAAATTTTTAAATATCCGCTATGCCAGGAAAACTTAGCTTTTTGTTTCTTGAAATCTAGTGTTCATCTTCATTAACATGCTATCTATTATTTCATAGTACTACATTCTGTAATTCAGAACCATTTCCTCTTCCGTTAAGTTGCTCTACTTCCTTCCTGATAGGTCACTTCTGTTTTTGGCCATTGCAAAAATTTTGGCATAGCATTCTTCATTCCTCTTATTGCCAATTATATTGCAGGTGCTTTTAATTTTGGAATCACAGAAATTGATATCCAAGGATTCCTTTAGCAAAACATCAAATGAAACACTAGTTACTTGGAAAATGTCATTAAAAACTAGAGCTAAGAATGCAAAGTCAAAATCGTGCATTTCATTCAGAAACTCTCTCGAAAGACAAATGGCTGTCTCTCCTGACTCGATGTCGGCCAGAATTTTTTCGAAAAAAGTTTTTAATCTATTCCACTCCTCGACAGTCACACTGATTGTGAGAAATTTTGATTTTGAAGACCAGCGGGTATGTGTCACTGTTGGTATACATCTTCCAATAATTGTATCCATTGCGTAAGTTTATTTTGCCGAATGATGGAAAAAAGAGGGTATCCTGCTAATACTAACGAAAAATATGCGGCATTTTGGAATTAGTTTGCAACTGTTGTAATACAATGTTCAGACGATGTGCTAAGCAGTGGATAAAGACAGCTTGTGGAGCCTCTTCTTTTACTTTCTTTTAAAGTCCATTCATGCTGGCGCCATCATAACACTGGCCAATCAGTTTGCTTCTGTAATCAAACTGCCCTAAAACTGTGTCTACTAAATTGAATAGAGTTTGTGATGTTCAGTCAGAACTGACATTATGAAATCCTAAGAAAAGTTCTACCAATTCAGCATCTGAATTAATTAATCTCAATATGATTGAACATTGTGATTTTTGAGTAATGCCGGTAGTATCGTCTATCTGGACAGAAAAGAAGTCCGCAATACTAATTTCATTTTAACGAACTCTTGAATTTAGTCTGAAATACTTTCAATTAATTCGTTTTTTATTGTCTTAGACTCTCCAGTGAATACACCACTAATATTTTTAGAGTGACTTTGAATTTCTAAAGGACTTCTTGAATTCAACTAGGATAAAAGTTCTTTGAAATTTCCTCGGTTCAGAGAAGTGCCTTTGTCATGCCCGCGGAATGCAAGTTCTTGTTTGCTTAGATACAAGACTGTGTCAAATACCGTTTGCATGAAGAGCCTGTTTAATCAAACATTTTCATAGATAGCTGAGAGCTGAGAATTTTCCTTCAGGGCATCGACAACTGTATTCCTATTCTTTTCAAGATTCTTAAACTGTATCATGCATTTAAGGAGTTCAGATGAATCTGAATGTTTGTGAAGAGCACGATTAATGTTCAAGAAGTCACAAAATCCTACCTTGTTCCAAATGTGCTTCTTGACTCCAACAAGCAGGCAAGGCCAACAAAATAGTTTTTGCAAGTAATGACTTCCGCATAACCATGGATATTCATTGTACCACGAACTTTTAAAATGTTTGTTGTATGATTTTCCAAAACATTTAATCTCCTTTTTTACACTCACACTGATAAGAGGTGTAGGTCTCCCAAGAAGTAAAAGATCTTTTTTATCGTCCTCCCTCCTTCGCGAAAAGGGCGTTTCAATTACTACACACACAGTGTCATTGGAAGGATTCATATTTACTTAACTATTTAACACTCGGGAATAAGAACCCTTTGATCTTCTCTTGGCATTGAAACATCGTTTTGAATGCACTTCAGAATAGCATGTACACTCTCAGGGTTTACTGAAATAACGGGCGCTCAACTTCCACGGCCAGCGAAATTACACAGGCTTGTCCCAACTGGGCGAGTGAAGCTGGAAAGCACATGAGTGAGAAGAGCTGCACTCTAGCCAACCAATGTCAACGTTAGGCAGTTCTTGCATCCATCGTTACCATGGTAACCAATGTCAACGGTGCAGCCTAGGAGCTGAATAAGTGTCTCGACTTCACTACTGCACGCGCAACTGGGAGGCCGCTGAGCGCGCAGCTCAAATAGCGGCAATCAGCGTGGATAGCAGCTACTCACATAACTCATAGTCAGATTTTGTGAAATAATATTTTGAAGGAGAGCATGGAACTGTGGCTTTACTTCTGGCAAAATTCAAGGCAAAATTGAAATGTTTTGACTTGAAATTTTATATTTCCAAGTAATCGAATTGTACCTATCAGCTGAAAAACATTCATAAATTATACGTGAAGTGGCACTTCACTAACTTCACTTGAAAAGCCGCCACTGGTCCAGACTAAGCGTTTGGTCAGGAGAGTATACATCACAGAATCTACCACGCAAATGTTCCATAACCAAATAAAATTTCCACAACTTTGGATTTGGATGGGTGGCTTTGTTGATTTCCTCATTGTTAGAGAAATGGATATATTTCATGAGTAATAGAAACCTTTCTTGTGACATCAGTTCTGAAAAAATTGGTACATGAAGAATTCTTCTTTTCTATATATATAAGATGACATTACCTGATGTGGCATCTTGTGGATACCTTGTAACATCAACACTGAAAAAAATAACTTCATCTCTTTTTCACTAGTTGGTGTCCAATTGTTCAAACATGATCGCTCTTTATAAATATACTTATTCTTATGTTGTTCAGCAAATCTATTCGTCTCTCTCACAATAATTTCTAACATTTTTTTGTCGAAAAAAAGTTCAAAGCAGTCCAGTGGTCTGAATTTGGGATTTACATTTACAGCAATACCTGGTTTTGCAGTGAAAGGGAAACCTTTGAGGTGGAGGTTGAATATTTTGCATGTCCAACCTCTTGAAAGACTCTTCTGTATCTTCGTCACTATTTTCCAAATCATATTCATCCACAATGTTGCATCGCAGTTGTTGTTTGTGTTGCATTTTTTGCTGACATAATGGTCCCAGCATTTCTGTTGAACCTTTGATATTTGTAACAAAAAGATCTTGATGCATTTTCAGATAGGAAACTATTTGAACCCTTTGAGTAGTATAGCCATTCATGTGCACCCAGTGATTTTATTGCAGCCACACACAGCTATTAACTTTGGAGTGTCATAGTTTTAGGTGTACATTAATGGTGTACAATTTAATTGATTGAAAAGACAGAAAAATCCAACAGATTGATAACTTAAATCTTGAATCTAATCGATATTTGTATCTGCAAAATTTCACTAATTTGGAAATCTCACAGTTACAATCAGCCAATTAGAAGTTGCTATTCAAAAAATTAAAAGACCACCAATCATTCTGGTAAATTTGGCATATTCACCTGGTGATTTACCAAGGAGAAATAAAAGGAATTTTCCTAATTGAAAAACCATGTCTTGTCTTTATTAACATAAGAGGACTTAAATATTGCAACAAGAAGTTATGGAAAGATCATCCTTACACCAGAAAAAATATTAAAGATTTAGATACCCATTCACAACAGTTTAGAAGCATTTTCTTTTTGACAAGGATTAATACAATCACATGATCATTGGGTGTAGATGAGTATCCATTTGCATCAGCGACTCTTCTACTCAAACACATAGCAGGTACTTCATAATTTTAAGTGTCATCTCACATTATAGTTCAAAGTGGGTCAATGTTTGTGGAATACCAAAGAAGGTATTATGGAGTTGTCATAATTCGAGTCATCTTCAGTTTTCAAAATTAGGTAGTTATTCATTATAACTGGAAACTTAGCTCTTTTCTGTATATCCATTATGAAAGGAAATAAAATTCACGAAGTTTTTCTCTCTAATGTTTGATTTTTGATGCTATTTTATGAAACCATAACATTATATTTTTCTCTCTTTCTCTCTCTTTCTTTAGGAGAAATTGAATCTTGTGATTGGCAATCTGGGAGAAACAATGCTGAAGATCTGTAAAAAATCTGGTACAAAGATTTATCTTAAATGTGATCCAGCATTAAATGCAGGTAATTGCAATGTAATTAACTGTTATGGGTGAGCAGTAAGGCAGTGGTTCTCAACCTTTTTCATCCTGCATCCCACCAACTATTTTGTCAAAAAACTTTGGTCCCACCATGATAAAAACAAACTTCACCTTTTAGAAGTGGATTTTTACATCAACTTTATTTCAGTACTATATTAATTACTAATGGAAATTATTAACCCCTTGCATCCTTCTTTACATGATACTGCGTAGGCTTTGCCGGCATATAGCAATAATTGGTTTAAAGTAGGGATGAGTTGATCGGTTCTTTGGTTCTTCAGTTCTGCCAGTTCTCTCAAGAACTTAACCGAAACTGACTGTTTATAATCCGGTTCTTTGGTTCTGATCCTTATTTTAATAAAAAGCATGGAAAGATGCACACATCATGCATGTATACACGCTAGGCAGAGGTGTTCTTTACGATTTATACAATCATGCCACAAAAGATAAATGTTAATGGCTTAGTATAACGTCTATGAACTGAAATGCCAGTAGTGATGCCAAGAAAATGTTGAATTTTTGGTTTATCAGATAATTGCTTAATCAATTGTAATTAATAAAACAATCAACAATTATTTAAAACTTACCTTACTGGAATAGTAGTAATGTAATCTTAATGTTCACGTTCATTCCTTCATCGTAAATTACCCATTTCTTTTCACTTGCAAACGCTGTCTAAACAAAATAATACAAGTATTTACGTTCATGTCTTCATCGTAGATTATCCATTTTCCTAATGTTGCGTGCTCACAAATGAAAATTAAATTAATTAGGTATTTACAGCAGTTATTGTGTACATCAGTCATCATGAAGATTGTTTTTGTGGACAACAAATAAAACGGGTCCTAAGTGAATTACGACTTTCTCGTTTGATTTTCTTGAAATCAGCTACTCCTTCGATAGAAATGTAGTGAACAAAACATACGTTATTTGATTAGTTTTGCGGAATTCTTTAAAGACTTTTTCATTTTAAGTTATATTATATGAGATATAAGGAAAAGATCATTTTTTGTCACCTGTAAAGTGGCACTCCCAATTAGGTCACGTAAGCTATTTATATAATTTTCTTAGTTCCTTTGCCTCTATGTCCTAAATACCAAATTTCATCAACATCCCCATAATAGTTTCTGTGGACAGATGGACGAACTTGACCTGAACATAAACCATTCTTTTTTATTTATTGTAAGGATCACCTAAAAATGATTGTCTCTCGGAAGCAGATGCTAACCAAAAAGCGACTGCCTCACTCTGCCATATTTTTCCGTGACTGCATTCGATTTTCGATACATATATTGATGATAGAAGTTGTTCGTTAACTACGACGTAAAATAAATTTTTATGCTGAATGTGTTACCAATTTCATTCGGGATGAGCAAGTCTGAATTTCCTTTATTTCATGAGGAAAAAGAGCTTTATAGCGCATACAAAAATCAGGACGACGAATCAGTTCAACGAACGATAGTTCCGCAAAAATATCTATCAAAAAATGAATGATGAGTTTCAAACTTCTGGTATTCAATATTTGGTTCGCGGCTGCGTGATTTTATAATGTAAAAATTCAAGCAATACTTCGAGTCAAATCCATCAGTTTGAAGTGTTACTATAACTTATTAACAGAAATAAGTTTTACTTTGCTGTGTAGTAATTTTTAATAGGTACCCCGCAGATAATTTTTAAATTTAACTGATTTATTGTGAACCCTAACAATAAAGCCATGTGGGACATTTGGAACAACTTCAGAATTGACAGTAAAAACATCAAATACGCTATATGCAACTATTGTAAAGCTAGAATTTCCTGTGGTGTATCAAATAGCACTTCTTACCTAACAGAACCAAAACCGAGAACCGGTATCAGATTAATAAAGCTTGAACCGGGAAAAAGTGGAACCGTCCCATCCCTAGTTTAAAGGCATGAAAAGATAGCTGAAGGTATCCTGCATTGGATTTTGCAGCTATGCAGCAGATTGTCAACTAAGTGGAACCTTGAACGTAGTGTGGGTCTTAGCATAGCTGTTTGGCATTGTGCTACTGCTATGAGTCGGACTGATTGTTAGGATGCAAGGGGTTGAAGTAATTTTTTTTAGAAAAAGTGTTATAATAATTAGAAACTTAGTGTCCCACCGGTTGAGGAACACTGCAGTAAGGGTCCCCTTAACCAGCAAGCTAGTGATAATACAGTGTGTCTGATGACTTTGTCATAACTTCGGGATCTTATTCCTTAGGTGATTTTGAGTAAAAAAGTCATATGAACATGGATCCGATTCTCACTTGTTACAGAGCTACTGGCAATTGAAATTATCTCGTAGTTTGATTTGTACAACTTAATGGCTGAAAAATGCTTTGTTTACATAATTACTCGTATACATTGTTAATTGTTGAAAAATGTATTATTTAAATAATAATTTATTTACATTGATACTTAATCCAGTGTTAAAACAATGAGAAGCTGAGAAGCATGACTCATGCGCAACAGATGTGGATGTAATTTGCAAGCTCACAGGCATCATGTCAGTAGAACGTAAGTTAGCGTTCAGTGTAGTGCGCTGTGACACGTGTGGTATCATTAACTTTCAATAATGCCCTTTACATTTTCAAATGAAGAGTATGTTGATATGTACTTCGTGCACAGGTTTTGCGATGGAAACTCCATTGCTGCCATTTATGAATATCGACGACGATTTCCACAAAAGAACACCAGGTAGACGTCTTTTTATTCAAGTTCACCGACGTTTAACCTTTAAAGGACGGCCGTCGCAACATATGCGCGCGGATAAGTGGGCTTTAAATTCCGGCCGACGCAGCATATGCGCGAAAAGTTCCTTTGCTTGAAATAATTTTTTTTTTACGTTTCCCTATCTAAAAAATGCTTCTTTTGCTCAGATCTGTTATAGAACACTTCCCTCCACATATTCGTCCAACTATCGCCCCTAGGTTAGAGCTTGGGATGGAATATTGCGGTCTGGAATTTTTGTTATTTATGGTTGACAAGTCACTTCATTATGTGAGATTGCCTTTCCAAACAAAAATCTAAATGAATTTTTCTGGCCATGTAAGCTCTTTCTAGGCTGTTTCTTTCTCAGCTATTAGGTCTTGGAAGTGCGTGAGATAAGAAACAGATGACCATGCCTGAGTAGGGGTTGTGTTGACATACATATGCAACCCAAGGCGTTTGGGAAAGAGGGTGGGTATTTCGGCCGAAGGTTTCATCATATGATGAGGTCAGTTTCTTTCGAGCGTTTGAGCGAGTCCCTTCTTTGTTATGTGAGTGCGGTCTTTGTGAACCCTAAAATGAGTGCCTTACGTGACGATGAAATCGAAGTTTTTCTCGACAATGACTCAGAGGCTGAGTCTGAGATTGAAGATTCGGAGGAGGAAGAGGAATATAGTGAACCTCCAACTGAATGGATAAACAGATCTGATGCAGATAATCGTGAAAAACAGTCATTTATTGGGGAAGCCCAAGGAATAAAGACTTCTAAAGCGCCTAATTTGAATGTAAGTAGTGAACCTATAGACTTCTTTCGAATGCTATGGAAGGATGATATTATTGAATTGCTTGTTTTAGAGACCAATATTTATTATAAACAATATCTTCAATCGCTTGATCAACAACGATCAACATCACTTCCCGAGATTACCAGAGAAGAAATGATAAAGTTTGTCACTGTATCATTTTTGATGGGGCACACCGGAAGAGACACTATCAAAGAATATTGGTCCACAGATGAGTTGTACTACTGTGAATTCTTTGGCAAAACGATCAGTAGGGATAGGTTTCTTCATATTTTACGCTACCTTCATTTCTCTAACAATGTGTATGCCCCAAAAATAGACAGTCCCGACTATGATCCTCTTTGGAAAATACGGGATTTATTTCAAAAACTAAATTCTCGATATGGGGAAGTTTATTATCCTTCTGAAAACCTTGCTGTCGATGAAGTGATAGTGAAATTTAAAGGTCGCGTAGTTTTCAAACAATATATCCCCAAAAAACATAAACGTTTTGGCTTGAAAATCTACAAACTTTGTGATCAGACTGCATACACCATAAATATGCATGTTTATGTAGGAAGGCAAAGAGAAGCTGCATCGTCAGGGATGTCAGCGACGCATGGGACAGTTGTCAACCTAATGAAATGTTTCAAGGGATTAGGGCATACCGTTTATATGGATAGCTATTTTTCTTCTACCGATCTTTTTATTGATCTACACAGAAAAAAAATAAGTGCCTGTGGAACTGTAAGACCTAATAGAAAAGGAATGCCTTCGAATTGGGACAGGCGAAACATAAAATTGAAAAAGGGGGATATACGAGCTAAAGAAAGAGGATTTTTAGTTGCTACTGTGTGGAAAGATAAAAGAGAAGTGTTCCTTCTAAGCAACATGCATCGCACTCCTGCAGATGGAAACTACACTGACGAAAGAGGAAATGCTATAAAACCTCAGATTGTCCAAGACTATAACCGCAACATGGGCTACGTTGATCTTAGCAACCGCATAGCAAACAGTTATTCCATATCGAGGAAAACATGGAAGTGGACAAAGAAATTATTTTTTCATTTGTTGGATTTGACGGTGCTGAATGCATTTATCCTTTACCGTTCTGTGTGTGGTAATGCTGTGTCGCACAAACAATTTCGGGAAAAACTTATTCGTGAATTAGTAATGCGGGCAACAGAAGAACCCACTTTACCACCTAAGCGCTCACAATCAACAGTTGACTCAATTGGAATATCGGCATAGTCACCATTGGCCAGATCAAGGTAGAAGACGACGATGCACTGTATGCTCGGAAAATGGAATTCGCCGCACAGTTCAAGTGAAGTGTAGTGAGTGCGATGTAGCATTGTGTCTTTCGCCGTGTTTCCGAATTTTCCACACAAAAGTTCAACTGAGACTATAAAATAAATACGGCAGTAATTGAGGATCTTCCAGATTTCGGAGTAAATATTATCCAAAATTCAAGGTATTTACTATTTTTTTACATAGAAGTTTCGCTTACCAATAATTAATAAAAATATATGGGTTAATATGAAATGTTATCTATAAGATAGTTTTTGTTTTGTGCTTTTATCATTATTGGTTTGTCTGATAAGAAGGATAACACGTAGTCATGTCCTAACGTAAGATTAAATGGCAAAAAAATCCAGCCGGGAGGATTTACCAGGTCATTTAAATTCAGTCCTTTAAAGGTTAAGAGAAAATGGCTCATTTTCGTGTGTATCTTGGAGAGCTGAACGTCCAGTACAAGTTAATGTGGATGAGGAGGAAAACATAATTCAGATGGTTCAGCGAAGTCCATGTCTTAGTACACAAAGAATGTCTGCCCGCCTCAATGTTCTGCGTATGTATCAATTTACAATGAAACAGTGACATCACGTTTTGCGTGTTATAGTTGCAGGCGTAATTTAAA
Organism: Tanypteryx hageni; assembly: GCA_028673005.1. Lineage (NCBI taxonomy): Eukaryota > Metazoa > Arthropoda > Insecta > Odonata > Petaluridae > Tanypteryx > Tanypteryx hageni. The sequence continues at coordinate 182,887,459 of CM054120.1, read as the reverse complement.
TACAGTCAACTTCGGTTATAACGGATCGCCAGTGGGAGAGCGGCAAAAATCCGCTATAACCGAAATCCATCCGAGGTTCGTTGAAATTACCGTATTTTCCGGCGCACTTTTTTTTCAGAAAAATGACCTCCACAGTCAGCTTGCATCTTATACGGCTAAGGTAAGATTATTACTTTTCTCAATACTAACACTAACGAACACATCTCGAAAATGGAATAATTGGCAGTCATATGCTGCAAAAATATAAAATATACATTATTTATAATTAATACTGAAAATTTTGTTATTATATGCAACAATACCTTATTCAACGTGAATTCCAAGGATGCATTTTCATTATTACGCTTTAATACGTCTGCTCACAGTGATTACAATTTCGGCGCGTTTGCAATATTTTAATTCCAAATGAGCCTGTTGAATAGTGCGATAATGCCATGGAACAAGAATTCGTGTAGATGTCATAAATATTTTATACATATCTAGGATATATAACGTTACGTATATTGAGATTGCAATTGCTACAAGAATGAAAAGATATGCCTACACTATTAGTAACAGTCAATTACCTATAAGCTTCAGGTGATTCAATATGCAAAAATGCACAGAAACCGAGCATCAGCACATCACTTTGGTCCACCTCCCACAGAAAAAATAATCCGTGAATGAAGGAAACGAGGAAAGACTGAAGTGAATGAGAAACATATTCTTCGTAAGCTTGGTCTTATACTATTCCTAAGAAAAGTCTTTATTCTTTTCATCATAGAAAAACACCGTTGACACTGGTATCGTGATCAACACTATTAAAAGCTTTATTGTCTCTTGAAATGTTTCACACAAATCATCACCCAAAATTAGTGCGAGAAATGGTACCGCACCAGAAACTGCTCTCAATTCCTCTTTCGTAAAAAACTTGAGTTCACTCTTCAGTCTCTTTTTTCCAAAAAAGGATACTTTTCAATTATTTCACTGAGATACGTGTCAGGGAATTTTTTGCTGTAATTATCAAATTCTTCGACCACAAATAGATTTGTAGCCACGAGGTGTCCAGTAAATTGAAATCTATCTTTTATTTCTGTGATTATGGTGGGCGTAACAGTGGTCGAAAACAGCAAGTGATTACTTGTCTTTTATCAGTTTCTGAATGCCATTTAAACGTCCACTCATAACAGAAGTACAATAAAAACTTTGTGCTATAAGTTTATTTGGACTGTTACCAATTAGCGGGTCGAGTTGTTTTAAAATACAATCAGCGATTGCACGAGCATCATGTTCGTCAGGATTAACGAATTTCCAGAACCTTTCTATCGGTTTTCCGCCCTCAATGTAACGTAATGCAATGACTAACTGAAATTGGTATAACACGTCAGTAGTTTCATCGGCTATCAATGCTACATAATCTGCTTTTTGAATTTCTTTGCGAACTTCTTCGTGGTATACTTCTAACATGCATTCCAGCAACTCATTTTGTATAGTTTTAGACGTACCTTTAAGCACAGCTGATTGACTAAGGTAAACTTTTAAGTCTTTATCTAACTCAGAACTAAACTGGATTAACTCATGAAAAACTCCCTTATTTTGTGACTCATCCGATTCATCATGCCCTCTCAATGCTAATTCTAATGCCCCACAAAAACGTATACAATTTACAATCAAATTTAATATGTACCTATTCTTATCTACTTGTTCATTATGTTTAGATATAGTTAGCCGATACTGTGAGCTAAACTGACTTTGAATATTTGTTTTACCCAGCAACGATAAACTTAAAAAATTGTTCATATGTTGTTTAGATTTTTCGTGAGCCCTCATTTTTTCCCAAATGTGTTCCAAGTCCGAAATCCTGTTCCTCGACCAGCTGACATCTCCTTGGAAAAGAACACAAGGAAAACAAAAAAATGCATTTTTTCATCACACCCACACAGCCAACTGTTCTTCGAATAAGGCATTAAATTTATGACACCTTCCCTGTTTGTTGGCACACTGTTGCTTTTTAACTAAATTCAAATTAGGGAGGGGTCTTCCCATTCATTTTATTTCAAGTTTATCATCGTAAGACAACGACAAAAACGGTTGTTTTTATAAAGCACATCGTATTCATTGTGGAGAATTGAAACATTCATGCTCACCAATACTACATTGAGCTGCTAGCTTGAAGGCCGGCCGAGCCGAGCCAAACTGAACTTGGCCCCAACGTAGATATTCTCAAGCATGGGAGAGGGTAAGAGATGGGGAGAAAAGCATGCAGTTCGCATGCGTTCTACGTCTTGTGACCGAGCCAGCTAGGAAGTGGCTCTGTTGGAGTGGGAGAACTCCCTGCCGAACTTGCTGCCCACTCCTCCTATAAATTCTCTTACCGACCAGAGTATTGTGCTGCTTCACAACAAATTAAATTTATTCAAGACTCAAAAATGAAATCAATATATTCAAAAATAATTATTTATACTGCTTTTTTCTTTCTGTGAATTTTGGTAGGGCCATGGCTCCATGGCCATATGCCAGCAGCCGTCACTGCGTTTCATTATATACAATCAACAGCTGCGCAAGCTGGAGTTTTATCAGCTGACAGAATTACCTATGCCCCTTGGATCACTACGGATTGATGGGAACGAAGATAATTTATTTTGTTATAGTGACATTTTCCCTAAAATAACGATAGGTGGCACCACTGCATATCAATATTTGCATATTTGTGACTTAGGGAAGGGATGAAGTTGACCAATCATTGCTTTCAAATCAAAAACTTCTGCAATTCCCACTATTATAAAAATACGAATGTTAAGGCAAGGATTCCAAAGAGTGAACAAAAAGATTTGAGTTATCGTGGCATACATATCAAGAAATTCTCCGTAAAACAATCAAATCTGGTGAGGGCATTAATTGTTACCTATACTTATTGCCGGCGGTGATATTTTTGTTTGCTAATTTTTTGGGCATGAATATAGCCCCCCCTTTATTTTCTTACTAATATTTTGGACAAAAAGGGGGGATTATATTCAGACTTATACGGTACATTCTTCTGGAAAGTAATAAGTTTGTTTGTGTTGTCAGAAGGTAAACATTGGCAAAGAGAAGTTCTTCAGCCCAAAAACCATGATGTTGCACAATAGGATTGTTTCATTATTTTTAGTAAAAATTGTATTTAAATTGTAACATGTATGAAAATTGTAAAGTGATAAACATGTGGTGGGCCTTGTGTGGGACATGTGCACTGCAGCAAAGAACAAGTTTAAAAGGGCCAAAATCATAGTGAGTGGAGTTGTAAGGAGAAAGGACGTAATGAATGGATGGATAAACTACATAAATGAGGGAATCGAATGGGTTTTAGCAAAATAGATTTATATTGTTACGAACCAGGGGTGGGTTTTGTACAATGATGCGTCAGATTTTTTTTATTTTCTTTTTATTTCCAACGCTACCTCGTTCGCCCCATTACGCCGCTCCTTCAACTCTCCTTCTTTCTCTCTCCTCTCACCGCGGTTTCTTCCTCACTGACTCCTTTCTCTCTCCTCTCGCCGCGGTTTCTCCCTCGCCCACTTCTCCTTTTTCTCTCCTCTCGCCGCGGTCTCTTCCTCGCCGACTCCTTCTTTCTCTCTCCTCTCGCCGAGTTTCTGCCTCGCCGACTCCTTCTTGCTGACCCTCTTACGCCGCTCTTGCCGACTCCTTCTTGCTGACCTTCTTATGCCACTCTCGCCGACGCTCTGCCCCGAACACCTTCCGTCGCCGTCCTTATATCCCCATCCCGGATTTTCGAGAACCTTCTCGGGATTCCTGGAGAATTCTCAATAGTCCCATCTAATGGGCCTACCTGGGGTCGTGGTCGCCGCTCACGCACTCGTAACACTGCCCCCTCCTTAGAGATGCTTGTCCCGAGCGTAATTCGAACCGAAGTAAGGCGCCAGTCGGTCAATGTGGACTATCTTGGGCTTATCACGGATTCCATGCTGTATCCGATAGGTTACGTCGTTAATTCTTGTAATAACTTTGTAGGGTCCGTCCCACTGTGACTGTAGCTTTGGCGACTTCCCCTTCTGCCTCTTCGGATTGTGCAGCCATACGGTGTTTCCTTCATCAAACCTTCTCGCCTTCGCCCTTCTGTCGTGTCTCATCTTCATTTTATTGCTGGACTTCAGACTGTTAGCCCTCACACTGTCATGAATGGTGTCCATCTGGTCCTTCAATTCCGAAACGTAGTCATCTATCGGTCTTGGAGCATCCGATGCGGAACCTGTTAAGAGATCGCATGGTAATCGAAGTTCTCTCCCGAAAATGACTTCAGCTGGTGTTCTTCCAGTGCTTTCGTGGACGGCAGGTCTATAAGACAGCAAGAACAGTGGAATAAGTTTATCCCATTCGCGCTGCTGTTGGTCAACCAGCTTCGCCAAATGGGATTCCAGCATAAAATTGAATCGTTCTACCATTCCATCGGACTGTGGGCGAGCCGGTGTCGTCCTGGTTTTGTGCATCCGAGTAGCTGACACATCTCCTGGAATAGGCGAGACTCGAAGTTTCTTCCTTGGTCCGAGTGAATTTCAAGAAGGACACCAAATCTACAGACCAATTCATTTACAAGCTTCTTGGCCACTGTTACAGCCTCCTGGTTAGGCACAGCATAAGCCTCAGGCCATTTACTGAAGTAATCCATCACTACAATTATGTAATGGTTACAATCTTCCGTCTCGAGGAAGGGCCCAGCTATATCCACTGTGATCCTTTCCCAGGGCACTCCGACATTGTACAACTTCAACTTTCCATGGCTTCGTGTTTGCGGGCCCTTCACGGCTGCACAAGTTAGGCACTTCCGGCACCATTCTTCAGCATCAATGCGACAACCAACCCAATAAAACCGCTGTCGTACCTTTAGCAGAGTTTTCTTGACTCCTAAATGTCCTCCGGAGATGCCGTCATGCACGTCACGAAGTACATCAGGTACCATCTTGCGGGGCACAACCAGTTGCAAGGTTTTCTCTTTGCCATCCGCAGATTCCCAAACTCGGTGAAGAATGCCATTTTCCAGAACCAGTGAGTCTCACTGAGCCCAGTAACTCTTAGTCCTTGGACTCATTGGTGACACATCACTCCAAACAGGTTTTGGAACTCCAGTCGCCTTCCAGTTATGGATGGTTAGAAGATCAGTATCTTCCTTCTGGGCCTTACGAAGAGAGTCTTCATCCCAGCCAGCTTCCATTCCATCCCTCTCGCTGCGGTTTCTTCCTCGCCGACTCCTTCTTTCTCTCTCCTCTCGCCGTGGTCTCTTCCTCGCCGACTCCTTCTTTCTCTCTCCTATCGCCGAGTTTCTGCCTCACCGACTCCTTCTTGCTGACCCTCTTACGCTGCTCTCACCGACGCTCTGCCCCGAACGCCTCCCTTGCCATCCTTATATCCCCGTCCCGGGCTTTCAAGAACCTTCTCGGGATTCCTGGAGAATCCTCAATAGTCCCGTGTAATGGGCCTACTCGGGGTCGCGGTCGCCGCTCATGCACTCATAACAATATTTTGTGGATCCAAAGGGTTGGCAAGGAGAGAAGGATCTTGGTAGAAACGGACTGCATTTAAATAGGGGAGGGAGTCTCAAACTTGGTAATCTATTGTTAAATGTTATTAATAGATGTAAAATGCAGAGAAACTGAAGTTGTTTTAAGAGGTGAAAATTGTAGGACCAGCAGAAATAAGGAAATAAGTAAAAATACTGTTGCCCCAAAAATTCCATAAGTGTTAGAGAGTTCTTCAGGTTAATTTTCGGAGTATCTATAATAAACTAGAAAATTTTTCATGGTTGATCTATGCATGTAAACCTGATATAGTTATTGGGATGGAGTCATTGCTAAAAGAAGAAATTAATTCTAGTGAGATTTTTCCAATAAATTTCGTAGTCTATAAATGGGATCGCGATTCTAGGGGAGAAGGTATATTTATTTGCATAAAAAATAATATTAAAAGTGCTCTTGAATGGGTAAGGGAGGATTGCAAGATGATGTGTGTCAAAGTGATAAACTCCAGCAATAAGAAAAATCTCGAGGTAATCGCAGCCTACAGAAAACCAGGGGACAGTTTTCGTTTGTTGGAAATAATGTTAGAATTGATGTCACTAAATCCATACAAAAACACAGTCATCGTGGGGGACCTTAATTTACCCATGGCTAACTAGAAGGGTAACGCAGCAGAAGGGGGAAAAGGTCTAGAAATCTTAAACAAGATAATGTGGGAGGGGAGGCTTCACACAGGTAGTCAAAGAACCAATGTGAGCAGGTAATATTCTGGATATTTTTCTTGCAAGGCCGTAGGAATCACTAATTACCTCTAAAACTATGCCAGGCATAAGCGACCATGAGGCTGTAACTTTAGAATTAGATTGGGCCGTGGCAAGAAGCACACTAAATAGTTACAAGGCAATCATTTGGCAATATAGTAAAGGTGACGTAGGCTTCCAGCAATTTTTTAAAGAAAGGTTCGCACAGTAGGCAGGTAGAGGGGAAAGTGTGGAAGAAATGTGGCTAGAGTTCAAGACTATAATAAATGAAGGGATGGAGACATATATTCCAAAAGTACACATTAAAAATAATCCCGATCCCGAATATTATAATGATAAGGTTAGGAAATTGAAAAGAAAGGTAAGGAAAGTGCACTAGCTTAGCCATAGAGAAGACTACTTGTTTACATATAGGGATTTAATTACAAAATTAGCAAGAGAGAAAAAAGCTACCCACCAGAAATATTTAGCGAATATGTTAGATAAAGATAATCCAAAAAAGTTCTATAAATATATTAGGAAAAAAAGAGTGGATAAAGAAAAACTAATAACGATTAAGAATAAAAAGGGGGAGCTTATTGCAAATGAAGAAGATATAGCGCACGAATTCAAAGTCTGGTTTTCTAGTGTTTTTATAAGTAAAACTAAACAAAATGTATGTAATAGATCTAATCTCGCCATTAATCTCCCGATAAATTTGGACAACATTGAATGAATTAAAATTGTAAATTGGGATATTTTAAATGAAATCAAAGGTTTGAGAAAAATCAAATCAAGAGGTCTATACAACATATCATATCAAGTGACGTTTTGAAGATAGGGAAAGACTGTCGTAGCTTATTTGAGAACATTATTCTTAGCAACCATAAACAACAACTACATCCCATGTGACTGGAAGAAAGCAACAGTAGTTCCATTACATAAGTCCGGTAATAAAACCATGGTAGAAAATTATAGGCCAGTTGGTTTAACATCGGTTGTATGCAAGATCATGGAAAAGATTATTGCTGACTATCTTAGGAAAAACTGGTAAGGAAGTAATTGGTTAGATGAGAATCATCACGGTTTTAGGCAAGGTTACTCCTGTGAAACCCAACTACTTGGACTTTGTCAGGACATAGCAGATTCATTAGACAATAGCGAGAAAATAGAGGGTGTTCGCATGACAGACTAATTAGAAAAGTGAACAATTTGAATATTCATAAAAGAGCCGTGAGCTGGATTGAAATTTTTCTAATTAATCGTAAGCAAAGGATTATAATAGGAGAAAAACTTTCCCGTGAAGCTGAAGTCACATCAGGAATCCCCCAGGGTAGTGTTTTAGGACCCTTGATATTTTTAATTTATGTTAACGATTTACCTAAAGTAGTAAACTACGAAATAAGGCTGTGTGCCGACGACTGCATAGTTTACCAGCAAAGAAGGGGACCAAACGACTGCTGCTGCAAGAAAACCTAGATAAATTATCAGAATGGATAAAAACGAATGAGATGAACATAAACATCAGGAAAAGCAAAATTATTACATTTTCGAGAAAGAAAGATAATTAAGAACCATAACTTAATTGTGAATGGAGAAATTATACCATCAGTTGAAAATTGCAAGTATTTAGGTGTCCACTTGTTGAAAGAGCTTAAATTTGACCAACATATTGAGAAAGTTATTGCAAAGGCATACAGGAACTTACACTTCATAATGAGAAATCTTAAAGGATGCAATAAAGAAATCACAGAGAGAGCCTACAAGTTGTTTGTATGACAGATAGTAGAATTTGCCACAAGCGTATGGGATCCTTACGAGGTAGGCCTAGTCAAGAAAGCATAGGGCTGCTAGGTATGTTTTAGGAAAATATAGGAAAAAAATAGTGTAACCGATATGCTGAAAATGCTAGGTTGGGATACCTTAGAGAGTAGATGGAAAATTAACAGGCTAGGAGGAATATTTCAGGCAATAAAGACAGAATGGGCATGGGTTGATTTAAGCAAGAGACTAGATGACCTAGATTATATAGTTAGACAGGATCACAGATACAAAATTAAGCTAACGAAACTAAGGAAATACTCATTTATTAACAGAGGGGTAAAGGAATGGAATGATTTGCCTGAAGAGCTCTTCAATCACTTACCAAGACATATAAATTTATTTAAAAGAAAATTAAAAACTGTATTGTAAATAATAGTTTCCCTGCATTCAATGTACCAATGTGACGAAAGAGTTAGAGGAAGTAGTGGATTGCTTGTTAGGGCGAAGTACGGCTGGGACTTAGAGGGCCCTGGTACCAGCACGGTGCCCATGAAGGTCTACCATGAACCCTGAAAAGTCTGACTCCAGAGGTTATTATTATTATTTTTATGTGTGTTTGCACTTGTTTTTTCTTCTATATGTAAGGATTTTATTGCATAAATATTTTTCAGGAATCGTTGCTGCCAGAAAAAAAATCCCTTCTTGCAGCGAAAAGAATGACAATATTATTGTAAATGTAATAATAGTAATTATTATAATCCTCCCTTATTTGATGGAAGAAGTTTTAACAATTTAGACAATGAAAAGATTCGGTATGTGCCCGGAATGTATTTTCAGTATAAAATGTGATATAATTTGAGAAATAACGAATGAGGCTGTCTTCCGAATACTTTGTGTAAACACATGTTAGTAGTAATTGTTTGGAATTTGATGCATGTTTTGTATTATGTTTATTGAGTGACTCGGTTGTGCATTTATTTACATTGCCACCTGGTCAGCCGACCAACTTGCAACTTATTTTATTAAATAAATATTTGTGTTTTTAGGATCAGGTTCATTATTCGACTGAATTTATCATTATATTTGTTGTTTTTTATGAAATCAATTTTTACATTCAAATTTATTACAAGTAAGCCAAATTAAAAAGTAAGGTGAAAAAAATACAACCCAACAAAAACAAATCCAATTCTATGAATGTTATAAATTTTGAACAGAAAACTAATTTCATTTAAAAACAACAAAACATTCCGAGTTGTATAGGCTTTTGTTCTTTATTTATCGTTAATGAGACTCAAATGTTTTGGTATCAGCTGAAATTTAGGAACAGACTTCATAACAAATTGTAGTGAAAATTAGTTTGCATTGGCTTTTCCCACCTTTTTTATTTTGGTTCACATATTTTAATAAATTTTTTATTGTAAAACAAATTTAATTTGTAAACAAAATTATAACAAAATACACAGGTTAAAGAAGTGAACCACTGCCAAAATTATTCACCCCTCACAGAAAATGTACTAAAAATTTAAAAAAATCCAGTAAATTACATCTCTAAATCTAACTTTAAAACTCTTGCCTATATGCACAATTATGGAATTTATATTTATTTTTGTTACTGTTGTATTGTTTATCTTTACCAAGGTATTGTATATACTTCAAAATATTATCGAAACATCATGAATATGTGGACAGATGCGATGAGAATTAATAATCCCTGTCAATCATTTGCAATTAGATGTAAATGGCAACAATTCAATGAAAGGTTTTCACATAAAAATACGTCAAATTTTCATGATAAAAACTGATTTATGGACCGATTGGATTCTTATTCAAAAATTGATAGAAGGAAAATGAAATTTCATTATTTTAGGTGTTCTTTGGTTCAAGTCCTGAGTTTGTATGACGATTGTAAGTAATTTTAAAATAGTAATGAAAAAAAGATTTGCATGCTACGTTTCAGCTGCACGGTGACAGAATTGGTCTGCGGTGATGGAATCCATCCATTTTCTGATGTAGGTTTTGTAACATTTTCCTTCCACCAGTACCTACGAGGTGGAAAGTCATCCATTTGCACATTTTAAGCTTGGCAAGTTCTGCTTGGGAAGGCTCAACTTTGTGGAAAGATTCTATAATGTAAATAAAAACGAATGTTATGAATTTCCACTAGACAAATTAATTTAATCTGATGATGCTGTAACAGGGGAAACGATTGGAATAAATTTGTCTAGTGAAAATTTACATTTGTTTTTATTTACATCATCGTGAACTTCAAGAATATGAATAAATGTATTATATTAACAAATGTAATGAACGTATAAATAAATGCGTTTTTGTGGACAGAATTGACATCGAGGTGTTCCATGTGGCTTTTAAATCTTTTTGCTCGGTTTTAAGATGATCCCTAATTTTTTTGCTGAACTTTTTGGAAAAAACCTCGTCTTTCTTTCAGATTAATGTGGTATATAGTGTGCTCCATGTACATACTGTATTCAGTGGCATATCCTGACCAGTTGGCATAGTTTATTACAATTATTGATGCTAAGTGTGTATAATGATTATTGTAAGTACCAATGGAACATTAGCAGATGTCTAGAGATATCATCATGGATGCTTTTATTATTGTGCTAAGTGTATTTGCTCGTAAAAAAATTATGGGTCACCTCACACCCATCACATGCCATCAGATTATTGCTATTAACATTTGTTTTGTTCTAGTCTTTAGATTGATTCATTAGCTTTATTCTCAATCAATTTTTATCATCTTTTGCAGCAAAGCCTTTTATTTTGGAAATACATGGACCATATGATCAAAACTACTACGCCTATAATTTGATGCGGATGCTCATAGATAACGAAAAGTCGACGCTCACATGTCCAAATGAATGGGAAGTTGAACCAAAGGTAATGTATGTTTTCTTATAAATATTTCTATGAAAATCCAGTCATCAATGTATAGTTTAATATTTTCTAGAAAGGTCTATCAAGTGAACTTAAATGTTTTTATTTACAGCTTCTCTTCTGCTCTTAGTTGTATCGGTTAATTTCGGTTTTGGTTTTTCTCATTCTCATTTTTTTGCATTAAAATGGTGCATCTTTTTATGTCTATTGGAGACAATTAGATCAGTGTTGCCATTTGAAAATTTGAAATCGCGCTAGATCGACCTTCAAAAGAGCTAGAAAGGAGCTAAACTCAAAATAAATGGCATTAAATAATGCGCTAAAAACAGAAATTTTTCCGTCATTACTTTCTTAAATTTATTACATACATTTATTAATATTTTTCTTTAAGTTTAAAAAGAAATTGCAAAAAAAGGTGACATTAGTGCGGAACACAAATTAATTCCAATTGAAATGACTTATAATCATCATAAAATTGAAGCAAAGTGGGATTTAGCAGAATGGAATTTAGTACACATCCATGCTGAATTTTGAACACACATCGAAAAAATCTACGAATGTTTTTATTTTTTACATTTCAATAAAGACATAAATAATTGAAAAAGTCATGTAGAATACATTTATAAAATTGTTTGATATTTGTCAATAGAAAATAAAAATGTACTGAAAATACCTTATTTTACTTAAAAATATCGCATAAAAATTAAGATACACTTTTAAAGTAGTTTCGTACACACCATTATTAATACTAACCATTGCAGATGCATTATCAGTACCAAGTGCAATAAGCCTGTGCAAATCTAATCCATTATTTCTTATCGATGTTTTTAAAGCTTCACATATTCCTTCTGCATTACATTCACTGAGCTCAATCATGTCAAAGTGTTACTCCTTAATGAACAATTATTCCCAACCCACTCACCCCTCCTCTCCATTCCCTTCGCAAAACTGTAACCGTCATTTCCCCTCCACCGAGTTACCAACCAATCACCTAGCAGTCATGCCCATACAATGTCTTTCCTCCCTCCCTCACTCTTCTACCTCCCACTCCATCTTTCTCTCCTATATATACCCCCTTTTTATTTTCTCTGATTCACCTGATGATGACACTAAGCGTCGAAACCTAGGTCGTGTCCTAATAAAATAGTGGAAAATTACAAAAATTTTATTTAGTAATCAATATGGAATTATTCCACCACATCATGCCTTCAACGGTTGAATTAATGAAATATATCATCTAATGTTGATTTCAACTCTTTGCAAGCCGATCAATTACTTTCTGCATACATTTACCAGTGATTTTCCTTACATTATTTTTTAATTGCATTATCTTCTCAGCCTTAATTCAAACGAAATGAGCCTTCGGACTTACTGGATTTGCCCCTTAGCTCTCGCTGCCTCGGGAAAGATCTTCGACAGCAAAATCAGCACTCTTCAATGAAGTCCTCACGGGGTAATTCAATTCGCAATTCACTGTCTTCCACTTCTTTTGCAAAATGCTGTCTCACTCTACTTCCACAATACGCACATAATTACACCAAAGAAATATCACAGATACCTCCTCTGTAACCGGGGATGTCTCGACTTCTTCTCTCTGAAGAAATCTTTAGAATGAGGAGTGAGAGCGAGAGATACGGTATGCACTGAATGCTGGGTTACTTAAAATACCATCAAGAACAACGATACCACTAGTGAAGCAATAACACTCCAGGAAAAATGAAACAGCCACTTGAACTGATGAAAATGTAGGTCCAAGTCGGCCACTATGAAGATACGAAACAGAAACTAATTATGTGAGAGGTTACTCCCATAACCTACAGAAATGTTTACAAATCATGACTTTCTGAAGATAATGAGGTATTACTTTCTCACTGTCAAAAGCAAACCCAGGATAGCCGGACGCCATCTGTCCGTGTAGTGTAAGGGAAACCTTTTCACTTTATAGGACCATATTTTAACAAGCGTAAACTTTGGATTGGATATTTGGGATTCTAAGGCATGCAAGACATTTGGTAGGATAATGCTCGAGAAAAATCAAGAAAGGCATCAAATTTGGCGCTAGAAATCATGAAAAGTGCCAAAATAACGCCATCGCGCTTAAGACAGTAAGAAGGCGCTAGGCGAGCCCTAAAAGCACTAAATCTAGCACGAAAAGTGCTAAAACGGCAACACTGAATGAAATTACAGTACTTTGCCATCTCTCTTGATTTTTTATCACTGGTTTGTTTTTTCTCCATTCTATTTGCAACTGATTTTTAACTTTCATGTTCTGATCCCTTTATCGTGCAGGGAACAAATCAATATATTGAGTGATAGAAAATAGTTTGCAAAACTGTTGTATTTGGTCACAATTAACCATTGCAATATCTAGGTACAGGGTGATTCAAAAGTCATGCAACCCAACATTGAGGTGTCTGGTAATCTATGACAATGTGTTGGAACTTATCCTGTGGACAACAGTTGGTAATACCTGTGTCATAAGGACTCATATTCGTCGACGGATAGTGTCATGTGTCCCATCCAGCAGCAGGAGCAACATTTTGTTTTCCCAGGCACAGCAGATGTTCATAATGAGGTAGTTTCATGAAATTTTTATATCTATACGGATATATATATATATTAAAAGTTTATAAGGATCGATTAGTCGTTCTCGACACGCAAAGATATGTGATGTCATTGGTCATGTTCACATTACTACCAGAAACCCAAAATCCTGTAAGATAGCTTCACTTTCTATCGTACCATCCATGTGACTAGTGTGTTTTGTGCTTGCAAGATTTATTCTGTCTTTGTTGAGATTTAGTGAGATTTATTAACAAACCAATATATTGGCAGCTGAGAAACTCATTTTTTTACACTTTGGAACAAAACAATAGATGTATTTTTTACGAATTTACTCAGCTTAGCCATATTTAAAAAAAATAATCGATAACCTGAAAAATCATATATGCATTAATGGTTTATAATTAATACTGTTTTTTAATGTAACTGTCAGAGAGATAATGTATTTATGCTTATTTACATGAGCATCAGTCAGCAACCCGGAACGACCTGTGATGTCATGAAGTATTGATTTTTCGATTATTTGCCTTTCCACAATTCGATAGAAAATGCTTACTTGAACAATTTTTTCTTGCAAAATAATGATCGCATTAAAATTCTGACTTCAGATTTGTAATTAGGTAAAAAAACTGGATAAGACAAAAATTTAAAAAAATGTGAAACTACCTCATTGAACATTATTTCTCTACTCGGTTGTATGCAGAGGCACAAGAAATGTTTCAGAGGATATCCTGATGCTCCTGTCCCTCATAAGATGATGATTTAATGACTAATTGACAGTTTTTGTGAAACACCTAAATGCTGGGTTGCATGACTTTTGAATCACCCCGTAGTTTTAATAACATTTTATACCAAGGAGGAGGGAGTACTTTGTGCCCACCAAATGAAAACTAATCATTTAAGTATTTATTTTAAAGTAAGTGAAAATACAAAGTTTAGAGATTAAAATACAAAAAAAAATAATTTTATACTACCGTATTTATTATTTGTAACCCATGCCTTCATGTCCCACACACACCCCTATTTTTGAGCCAGTTTAGAGGGAAAAAATAAATTCGTGCTGGAATAAGTTGACATTTGGGATTAAAATAAAAAGTGGGGCTCTTCACTAATTCCTACTACCTGAAACAAGGTCCACCCAAATTAAACATCTTCTCCTTCCTACCTCTGATGCAATTTATTGGGTGATCTCTTTATGTCGATGCTAGGAACTCCTCCTAGTTCAAGGGAACCTTTTTTTATTGGAAGGCCAAATGTTACTTAACGGAGACCTCATCAGGCCGCACATTGCGATGCACGTGGCATACATTCACATATATATCAAAATTGAAGTATGTAATAAAGAGGCAAACACAATTTAATGGCTTTTTAATTTAATGAATGCAGATTTCAGTTCTTCATATTTACTAATATTTTTAAAAACTTTGAAGGCTTTAACACAATATAATGATATTTTAATCTAAAGGAAAAAATTTCAATTTTTCATATTTACTAATATATTAATAAACTTTAAAGAAGTTAAAACAAATTAAGGACTTGTAAATAAAATGTTGCATTCAATCACATTCATAAAAATAAGAAGGCACTCACAATTTAATGACTTTTTTGTGAATGTTTGTTGTGAGCTAAGAACTTGATATTTGGTTCCAGCATTGTTGTCTTTAGCTTCAATTGGTCTTCCAGGTGGGTGCTTGTCATCTGTGATTTCAGGCACGTCTTGATTTGAGCCATATGTGAAAATGTTGATTCACAACAATAGGTTGTGCCAAAACGAGAGAGTAAACGGCTAGTATTGACGCAGTCGTGGGTATTCAACAGTATTCTTCCATATTTCAATGGGATCCTTTTTACTGTCGAATAGAGGCTTCAGAATGTTATCTTCTGAGAGCTCAATTAACTACATCTGCAAATCCTCAGGTGCATTCGAGACATCAACCAGATGTGGCTGAAAAGCTAATCACAGTGTGACATCATGTTTCCCAAAATCTTTAAATCTCTCATTGTATTCTTTAATCAAGGAGTCTAAAACACCTATATATTCATTCATATTCCAATTTTGCAAGTTTTAATTCATATCTTGTTTATCAATTACCTTTGCCAGTTCAGGAAAAAGCTCAGCTGAAACAACTGATTTGGTAAGGCTAATTTTGGAAAAATTCAACTTCTTCCAAAATGACTGAATTTGCTGCTTCATTTCATATATGGGTTTAGTTTTACCTTATAGAGAAGTATTCAAATGATTTTGTTTTGACATTAAATCACACAAAAATGCAACATTTCTGCAAACATCTGTCTTAAAAAATTCACAAGATTCATTCTGTTCTTTGAAAAAGCTCGTGACTTGTTTTTGCAAAGATAAATGTTTTTCTAGTACTTGACCTTGTGACAGCCAGCACACTTTAGAATGATATGAAAGATCTACACTAAATGTTTCATTGTCATATTGAAGCATGGTGTGAAACTGGTGATGCCATGAAGCATTTGCTGGAACGTAGTTCACAATACCAATAACTATATGTAATGCGTCATTTAAAACACTAGATTTGGTGCAAAGATTCGGCTGATGCAAAATACATATCTTTTGTTTGTTCTTTCTGTAACTTTCATGCTAAAATCATATACGAGTTTGAGTATATTTAGACAAGTATGCAAAAGTATCACAAAAGGCTGTATGCAGCCTTAAGGGTGCCGGTTCCCCACCCCTGCTATAGGTAGTCGCCCCTCTTAACCCATTAATGCCCAAATTATTTTTATCTCATCATTATAAAATTCACATATTGTGGTAATTAGCTCATAAGAGAGTTGGCAAATTCATCTTGTACGAAATTGAACCATATTTCATTGTTGAAATATAGGCTGTCCTCAAATGAGGACACTGGGCATCAGTGAGTTCTCTTTGCCTGGGAGTTCACACAAAGGGACAACACATATTAACTTACAAATGGGAATTTATTTTACGTATACATTATCATAAAATGTTGAAATGCATAAAACATGGATACAATTACTTCGGGATGCATTATTTTCTTGAAAATTTTATATATTACAACTTACGATTTAACATGCAATTTTAGAAAACAGGTAATGCACATGACACGGTTACATTGCATTTGGAGCAATATGTTCATGGTTTTCCTTTACAATTTTATAGCTGGCAGCATCTTTGATTGTCCCTCTTTACTATAATATGCAATCTTTCATTGTATCTGATATCTTAGGACACAGTAGGTAGAGAGGTTGATGGTAAAGGCCGCCTGTGCTCCCTGCCCTCATTTCAAATGTGTGACAGCAATCTGCCTTCAGAAGTTCTTGATTGTAATTGAATTACTGCCATGCACCATTTAAAATAGTCATGTCAACCATATGAATAAACATGGATCATTGCCATTTTTTACCTCTGACAGCAATTGTATGTTTTTCTTACAGTCAATCATGTTGATCCATGCCTCCCATAACTCGATTATAGATGTAAATGGCTACAGGCTGTGAAATGGCAAGCTTTGCCTTTTTCTCATGGCTTCAGCATTGCAATTTCACTGTAGGTTCTACCTTATCAAAATTGATTGCTAGTGTCACCAATTTGTTATCATGCCATCCAGTGCTGGAAAACATTAGGCGTAACGTAACAAAAAATGTTAACGAAAATTTTCAAATAGTTGTAATGGAAAACGTAACAAAAATGAAAAAATAAATTTCGTTATTTCATTAAGAGATGGTAAAGGGTTTTGTTCTAGTGGCATTTGTCCCAGGCGTTGTGTCTTGAGCGAGGGAAAGTGGCTTAAAATCCCTTTCCCTGGTCTTTCTTGTCCCCCGCTGAGCCATTTTTACCGCCTTGCTGCGAAAGAAACGCTATCCTGACCACTACCGATTGTTCTTTGGGTTTTCCTTCCATTTATGAAAGGAATGGTTCCCTGGTGTTAATCCTTCTCCATGAAGAACGAGATAAGGAGCATGGAGGATGAGGAAGGAAGCTTCAATAAATGTGCCGCTTGTAGTTAAGGACCTTGACCATTCCCTATTCTCCCTCACAGTGCCTCATACTTCAAAAAAATTCTTTAAGATATGTATTACACCGGAGTGGGTTTTTCCTCTAATTAAAAATAGAATGAAACTTACTTATTTCCTGATGGATGATTGGCCTATTTCTTGATGTGAGTGACGACTCCGCTGATGTATCACACCGACCAGCTAAAATTAGGATTAAACTTAATTTTCAGGAAACGTTCGATGTTCTACACAGCCATAAATTTTCATGAGTAAAAATAAAGGCACTGACCTTCAGCAAACACTAACACGAAATAGATGAGACAAAATTGTTGTCAGTAAATTCCACAATGATAACACAATCGGTTTCAACACCACCAGCACAGCAAATGTTAAAATGGACAGAATCGGGGAGTAGGGATGTGGAAGGTTGGGGGAGAGGTTGAGTGTCGCATATGGTGCAGTTGCAACAAAGTGTTCATTTATATATATTTATATAGTCTCTCATACACAAAGTAAGAAAGTGGGAGTGGGACGAGATCTCTTCATTTGAAAATGTAAAGGGCATTATTGAAAGTTAATGATACCACACGTGTCACAGCGCACTACACTGAATGCTAACTTACGTTCTGCTGACATGATGCCTGTGAGCTTGCAAATTACATCCACATCTGTTGCGCATGAGTCATGCTTCTCAGCTTCTCATTGTTTTAACACTGGATTAAATATCAATGTAAACAAATTATTATTTAAATAATACATACTAATAATACATTTTTATTATTCTCTGAAAATGAAGACTAATTAGGGTTTAATACAGTTTCCCTTTATTTCAAATTGCAGAAGACGGTCACAGGGATACTTTCCGGAATCCGTAAGAGAAAGGAAGTTCATTCAGTGATAAAGAATTAAGTCCAATTTTCGTACATATTTCAAGTTTTTATGTTGTTTAATATTGATTTAAGTCAAGTAATTTAGTGTGGTGGCTTTTTTGGTCATTATATTAAAAATGCCGTTGTATATACCATTGGGTACTGGGTTCGATTCTGAAGACAGCAAGGTCCACCATCTGCATAGGAAGGGAATATCTGATTTTATAATGAATTAGGATAAACTCAGCAGTGCCCAATGGAATGCTATTTTATTTTCTTATCCCTTATGCAAACTAGTGCCCATAAATTTTAATATATTTTTAAATTTAATTCTATATTATGAAACCTCATACAATGTCCAAACCTTTACGCTTCTGCTTGTTTTACATTTCTCTCTAACCCACACGTCTTCCTCCTGCTGTCTTACTCCTCCCTCAGTTTACATCACACTTGTCTACTTCCCTCCCCATGCTCTTGCTTCCCCCCTCTCTCTTCCCCTATCCCCTTCCCATTCCTCCATCTCCTGTTTTCTATTTCAAACATTTTCATATTTCTTGTTCTTGCTGTAAATAAGGACAATTTTGGTCATTATAGTTTTCAAAGCTAGCATCAAAACAATGCTTTGAAAAGGCTTTGAATTGTGCATTTTACTGTACTTTCCAGAATGGAAAATAGGTTTATTGTTTTGTTGTTCAGTCTTTCTGTCCCCCTATTAATTTTTGAACTGATTGACTGATTTTCATGGTATTTGGTGGATATCGTTGACCACTGGGGATGAACTGTCAAGGAAAATATATTTCTGATATTTGTAGGCTTGAGTTAGATTCCAGAAATTTTCCTCTCATTCAGTTTACATAAGAAATCCGAAATCTTTAAGTGTTAAAATAAGGGAATCGTACTATTGGCATGGGATTTGTACTATTTTCTGTGAAAAGAAATGAGGGTTTCAATTTTTATCATAGAATTTTGCTTATCGAACGTATTTATTTAAATTCCACGTAAGCAAGCGCAAGTAGGAGCTAGCTATTTTAGAAGAAAATGTTTCAATGTTAACATGCTTTTAGTTATAGTGGGAGCGAGAGTCGGTTCTTTTGCTTAAATGCGGTGAGTGATCAAGAGCGCGCTGGTGAAAGCAAAGAGAGATTGCGTTGGAATTTGCGATTTGCAGTGAGGTAGCGACGTTACGCAACAATACCCTTTATCCTCATTTTATAAAATATTATGTATTTTCCGATCCTAAACATTTTTATTCATAACTATCAAGCATAAGTCTTATCACAATGATCAACCATCTATCAATGGAAATTAAAGAATTTTTTAAATTGATTCTTCATTTTTATCAACTGCATTGGAAATAGACTACAAACTAAAAAATTTATATGAATGTAGTCAGATCCCACTGAATATTAAATTAAAGATTTCACAATAATTTTGCTTTTAATTAAAATTTAATGGTATTCTTTTCATCACGACAGCAATTGAATACCCGCATTGTTAAAGATTCAAATTTTTCTATTTTATCCGAAAAATTACCTTCAGTCATAGTAATTTGGAGTGGTTTCAAATTTCATCTTACAAATAATTTACTTTATTCCTTCATATACTAAATAAAGCTATTCCCGGGTTAATATCTCAAATCTTACTAATCTTGAAATGTAATATTGTAAATTTCCATGTATTTCTTATGAAAAGAAAGAACGACATCAAAAATGAGCGCTAAAGAGGACAAATATTGGGATTTGGATGATTCTCTTAAGTTTTAGCTTATGACCTATCATTCTGCCAAATTTTAGGCCTGTAGCAGGAACGTACTCTGAGTTACAATCGGTGCTACAGGTTCCTTTCATTAATTATGGATCCCTGGGTTCTCAGTGTACTTTTTGTGTTACCTATCAACTTGATCAGCAAGATAAGATTATTAATGTATTCAGCACTGACACAAATCCACTGATCCCCAAATGAATATTTGGATGTCATTCGTCGAAAAATCATTAAAATGTATATTATTTATAATTAATAATGGAAAAACTGTTAATATATACAGTAAAACCTTATGCAATGTGAATTCTGTAGATGCATTTTCATTGTTGCACATTGTTACATGTTCACTCTCAGTGATTACAATTTTGGTGCATTTAGAATTCTGGTAGATGGCATAAAAATTTTAAAAAGTCTATGATAAATGCCATTACGTGTATTGATCGCAATGCCTACAATAGTGAAAAAGATAGGTCTACACCATTATTTATAAGCTTCGGGTGATTCATTACACAAAAATGCTTGGAAACCGAGCAGCAGAACATCATTTTGGTCCATTACCCACAGAAAAAATGATGCTTGAATGAAGTAAATAGGGAAAAACTGAAGATGACAGGAAAAGAGAGAGTCTTTGTTAGTTTGGTCCTAAATTCCCACAACTAGAGGAGGAAGTGGATGGTTAATAAAACAGGAAGTTATCTATTGCTGTATCAGTCAAAATGGTTATGTATGAAACAAAAAGAGTTGCAGAAGAAAAAGGACTAGTTGACCATACATATCGTTTTTACATGTGTATTCCATTTATTAGGAATTAAAATCTTATCTTTTACTTAAATTTAAGGAAGTAATATCGGTAAGGGGTGTCTATACATGCAGCATGTGTGGCGCACTCAGACTGCCTAATTAATAGAATTGCCAAGTACTCACAGAGCACATTTAGTAATACAAGTTTTGAAGCAATTATTTATTTTTTAGTTTATCCCTATTTGCTTTCATAAATTAAGTTTCTCTAAAATGTTATACAGTGGAACTTGGTTAGTACGTTCCTCGTTAGCACGTTTTCCTCTTAAGTATGTCGACTTCTCAAAGCCCTGATTCCATTCCATTTAAATACTTGTTAAAAATATTTGGTTAGTACGTTTTAAAATAATGACGTTTCATGGTTAGTGCGTTCGATGAATCGTCGCAAAAACGCGCCACTCCATAAGCTGCCTCTTAACTAAAGGCAAAACAATAAAAATGCAGATGCAAGTTATAAATCATTAAAAATGGAATAGGTCCCTCAGTTTTATGATCATGTAACAAATATGTTGGTCCTCATCGGCCTCATCCAGACACAATCAGCATTTTCATGACGTCACGTAAGAACAAATCACGGCTAATTTGCCGTAGCGCTGTAGACGACGTTCCACTCCACACGTTCTCAAAGCAACAATATCGCCATCTGCCAGACCATGTCAATAGATAACATACATAACCAGCTGGTGGTAGAAAATGAAGATGGCGATGATGAAAAAGAACCAGAGCCAGAATCTGTTCCCAGTCTGTCAAAAACAGTTGAGGCTATGGACATAATACGCTGATACCTGACTAGTTTTGTGGTAGGAGAGAGTGTTAACAATCTAATTACAAAGTTGGACTTAAAAATTTATGAACTGGGGGTTAAATATAAAAAACAGTAATGTGGACAAGTTTTTTAAGTAAATGTAAAACATTTTCGTGCAAGTTCACCCATGGACGGTTCATCATTTAACTAGCCTTTGATTCAATATATCGTAATAGTCTATAGCCTCTATAGCACATCATAGGTACCTACAGAATTCTTTCTACGGACAAATGTTAAAGTACACCGCCTTTTTGAACTTCGCGAAGTCCGGAAAACTGACACGAAATGTAATCGCAATTAAAATACGCGGCAGAAAATCTTAGGTTTACAAAATGATAGCAATTCTTTGATTTACATTGAAAATTCTCAATAAAAAATGAAACCAAAAGAAGATAACATTTCCTTAAATTACGTTCAAAATACGTACAAAGACAATAACAAATGAAAACCTTACATTCCAAAATGATGGTGTTTCTTTAAATTTTAAAAAAAATTTTCATCATCGAATATAGTGGCATTGACGGTGAAGTTCAAACTGGTCTACAAAATAATTGAGAGTTATCACATTTGTTTACTTCGAAAATGCTAATAATGAGCATTATAAATATGTCCTTTTCTAGGGTGCCAAAGTTTAAACTGAACTTCAAAAGAAATAAAGTAGAGGGAGTTCACGCTTGTTGTCATCACAAACGCATGACACGAGATGGAAATAATCGGCAGGAAACGGAAGTAATGGTCGTAAAAAGTTTTTGTCGCGAAGTGCAAATTCGTGAACGCAAAGTTAAAAAAAGGTGGTGTATTCTATGTGAATGTATGTAGCTTGCTTAGCACGTTTTCCTTGTTAATACGTTCATTTGTCCTGTTCCCTTCAAAAACGTACTAACCAGGTTTTACTGTATTTAACTGTTATCTTGCCATAATATTTTCATTGAACGGCTAGAACTGATGCACGACATGGCCCTTTCGAAATGCTTTGGTGAACCAAAATACTTTTTTCCTGAAAAATCTTCTAAAAAATCGGGGTGCATCTTATAGCCCAAAAAATATGGTAATTCTCTTGAGATTTTCATTGCTTTCAGCTGGCACATTTTTCTCAAGACTCATATCACACCTCTCCCTAATGTATGAAGTCAGTCTCTCTTCTAGGTTTGGGAATTATGCACTTTTCTCTTGAAACGCTCTTCTATTGCTGTTACTTGAGAGTAATTTTTCTTTTATCTTTTTCCAGTCCCTGATGCACGATTCTGATACTTCGTATTTTCATCCTGCTTCACGATTTCCTATTTCTTCTGCCTCTTATAATTTGTAATTTCTCACTAACGGTACATGGGTGCAATCTATTCCCAAGATAAATTGTAAGGGTGTTATTTAAATCACTTAAAATGGTACACTTTAAATCAGCCTAAGATTTATCCATCAAGGGGAAGGATACATCTGCACTGAAGATGACATGCTTGGAGCCTGGTTCTAGATGAGCCACCTGGTAACTTGTTCTTGGTGAGTCATCTGTTGTCCACACATCGGTTGGTTTGCATGGAAATAGTCACCGAGAGAGTGACAATTATTTAGTGTTCAAAAATTTCCACGAGTGCAATTGCCAATAGTTATTCTTGAGGAGGTTATTGTCAAGAGCAACTTGAAACACTATTGCAATCACATTCATTGCTCTGTATGAAGAGAGTCATGATGAAGGTATCAGATTTTTTGATAATATGTGTACAGGTAACTCTCGTTAAACGCAGTACATGCGTTCCTGAAAATCACCGCGTATATCGAATACGTCTAATATGTAATAGTTGGTAATAATTCAATTGCCAAGTGATCTGCAGATACTGCCTATCCAGTTATCATGAGATTGTGGAATGCATTTTGACTCTTAAATCTTTTGCATCTTTCGTCAGAATAAAACTCCATATATGCGAAACTGCGTATAAAGAAAGCGCGCATTATGAGAGTTACTTGTAGTGTTGTGAGCCAGTAGTCAAACCCCTTCCTTCCCACTACAGTAAAGCTATCTTACGAACCTCCCTATAACGAAAAGCTCAGTATAACGAACTCGGATCTCGGTCCCGCCCCCGGAACATGTAAAATGCATAGAAGAAGCCTCCCTATAACGAACCTCCGTAACTACGAAACTCCCGTAGAGCGAAGGCCGAACCTGGTTCCCAAAATTTAATCCACCTCCGTACAACGAAATTTCGACGAAAACAAACTAGTAAACATTGGCTGTCGCTGGATCGTCTCCGCGCAAAAACAGCGTCGCCCTAACGCCGCATGCCTATCTATCTCTCCACTCCCGCCGAATCATCATCCCTAGTTGGGAACGGCCAAATGAGAGAATGGATCATGCTCGCCGATTACTGTTTAAGCTATCGCCATCGCAAAGTGCAGTCGTTGGATTATTATCGTACTTAAAACGCTCATCCGGATCTATCGCCATCGCTTATGTGTAAAGTTCTTCCCGGCTATTTTCACTCAAATTAATAACAATTGTCTTAACACTTTGACGACCGGAGACTGAGATTTCCGTCTTTTGGTTTCGTAACGTAAACGACCGCGGACGGAGATGTCCGTCTTTACGGCATCTTGGTATCGCTCGTATTTATTTAATTTTAAAATAAATGATTGTTTTTCCAATGTCTTAATGATCAGAAAGTCTTATAGAACAAACGAAAAAAATTAATACGATTGTTTCCTTTAGATGCTCTAACAAGTAGGAATTAAACTTTTGTTATTTTTCTCCGGACACGGAAAGAAATAATGAGTCATCTTCATTTCCTCAAATTTTGCTAATAAGCAGTATAATTTCGTCTTTCCATTTTTGGTGGCTTCGAGGAGAACGTGAGCATTCACTTTCGAGGCGGAAGAGAACACAGAAGGGCGAAGAATTTTTTTCTACAAGGGAAATGAGTCTGTTTACGGCTCAAAAACATGGGATTTCCATTCTTTTGAAAAGATGCCTATTTTCTACGCCGTTGGAATAAGATGACAAACCCATCATATTTTGAATGAATGACCTTCGGTTGAGGACTACACTTGGGGCTTTGGTTTATGAGGGTCTTGTCTGTCACTGGAGGAAAAACAGTATGATCCTTCACCAAGGAGGGAGAAGGGAAGACAGCTTTTTTGACCACCCAGACCTGGAGTAGGGGAGGTGTTTTTGGAAAGAAAATATCGTCTCGCAAACCAACCTGTGAGATAGTTGTTTCCGCTGTGAATTGAATGTGTTCTTTTTCGTTATCTGCCGGGCATTTACAGTTTTATTATACAAATATATTTTTTTAGAATAGTTCGTTTTGTGTGCATACAACTATTTTTGACGGTGGGCGGAAAAAAGTCACAATGTTGATAATACGACGAATTTCGACGCTGTTTCGAAGTTTAAACAATATCTTAGTTGCGATGAATAATAAAAAAGTCACAGTGTTGACATACTGTACAATGAGATAAACATTACCTTGTTTACGATGGATAATGCGACAAATTTCGACGCTGTTTCGAAGTTGAAACAATACCTTGGTTGCGATGAATAATACGACGGTAACGAAAATAAACAAATTACAGTAAACAAATTATCGATATCTTCACCTAATTTCGACGATGTTTTGAGGTTTAAACAATACATTGGCGGCGATAAATAATACGATTGTAACGAAAATAAACAAATTACAATAAACAAATTATCGATATATTCACCTAATTTCGGCGGTGTTTTGGAGTTTAAACAATACCTTGGTTGCGATGAATAATACGACGGTAACGAAAATAGACAAATTATCGATATATTCACCTAATTTCGGCGGTGTTTTGAGGTTTAAACAATACCTGGTAGCGGTTACGACGTTAACGAATATAAAAAAAATTTAGACAATCACGAAATTTCGAATCTGTTTTGAAGTTTAAACAATACTTTGGTTGCGATGAATAAAACGACGGCAACGAAAATAAACAAGTACTCATTTTTTCGTTAATATTGTTTTAATGAAGTTAGATAGAAAAATTAAAATTGATTTTTTTTATTATTCGTAAAATATTTCTGTGAAAGCAGAATTAGGTTATATGAATATTCACATAAAATGTCCAAATTCCAGCAAAGAAAAATGTCTCAATAATGACTAAGGTCATTGTCACAATAAGGGGAAAAGGAGGAGTGTCTTGGGTGCTCGAATTTTGAAAAGAAATTTAATTGAACATTCGGTAGCTGGAGGTTTGTTGCCGTAAAGAGTGGCTTTCTTTACCAGGACACATGGTATCAATTTCTTAGAAAAATTCAGCAATAAACCTCCCACATTGTAAGGTTCACCCCACCCCAACGCTCACCCTTAAGAGGCACCAACCCAATATTTCCCTCTCAACCAGACGTTTGTGAAAAGAACAAAATACCGCCACACGTGTTCATTTACTCCCTATATGCATAGGAAAGTATCTTTCCATGAACATTCGCATTCGAGATATCAACGGAAGTATACGTTTTTAGGTACCCTGAATGTTTTCGCTATTTTCTCTATGATGTGTGTGTATCTGTATGTGATAAAAATTTTGCGGGCGCTCTAAAAACGCTACTGATCAGATATTTTTTTAAACTAAGTAAAAATAAAAATTGTACGTACTTGTCCCCGTATTGGAGAAGAATGGAATCAACATTACTTTCTGTTATTGCAAAGCAATTAGGTTTTAATTTATTGCTGCTATTTTAATGATGATTTTCAGAAATTTATTTGTAATAATTAATTATGAACTCTAATTTTATTGAGATGAAGCGAGGAAATTGTCACAATAAAACAAAACAAACAATGCCATACAAGTACATATTTATTTTCGTTAAAAAGTCACAATTGTTGCTCGGAATAAAAGTCGCAGAGTTGGGTTCGAAAAAAGTATCACTTTGGCTAAGGTAATTGTCAAAACGAAATAATCAAAATTCAATATACAAACAACACTGAAACAACGCCATACGTTAACATATTATCAGAATATCCGTATTTTAAAAAACAAACTTGGCACCCTAGACTCATATTTTCATGAGCTACGTAGATTTGAACTTGTCGCTCTCACCGAGATATGGCTCAATAGTAGTGTTTGTGATGGTTATCTGTCGTTGACAAAAACACATCAAATCTTCAGACGCGATCGAGAACTAAAACGCGGCGGTGGAGTGCTTCTGGCGGTTGACTCTTCTTTACCCGCCAAACGTCGCAACGACTTAGAAACTTGCCCCGAAATGTTATGGGTTGAAGTAACTGCTTCCCTAAGTTCAACTCAATCGTATAGGATGAAATTATTTATTGGCACTTTTTATAGTCCTCCTTCGGGTGATTTATCAGTTTTGGAGGATTGTTTTAATTGTGTGTCACATGTTTGTAGTCTAGGGGATATTATTGTGGTTGGTGACTTTAATTTGAGCATTGACTGGTCATCTCCATCTACATTATACCCTGCAAGTCACCTTTTTGGTGGATGGCAGGGGGTGCAGTGCACCAAGGGTCCATAGTTTTCCTACGTAATCTTTTTCTATTATGGTCTCTTATCGTCCTAGGGAAAAACGATCCTCTATATCGCTCCGTTCTACAGTCGATCTCGCGAATCTTATCCTCACTGTCCTGCCTTCCGAGATACGTCGGGCTTCTGATAAGTCCTACTACCTCATTCGCTAGTCCCTCCGACATAAATTTTTCCAGTAGTTTAATTCTAGCCTGCAGCCTACGTTCCTCTAACGATGTCCATTTCAGATTTTCTATTAATGATGTTACGCTTTGTTTACTATCGTAATTCCTCTTTACAAATCTAGCTGCCCTGCGCTGAACCTTTTCTATCTCGTTAGTGAGTCCCTTTTCATAAGGATCTCACACAGCTGAAGCATATTCAACCTGCGGTCGAACCAAGGATAAATAACATAATTCTTTCACTTTTTCGGAGCTATTTCGAACTATTCTCCCTATAAAGGCCAGCTTTTTGTTGGCGGCACCTATCAATCGGCGAATGTGGGTGTCCCACGAGAGATCACGATGGATCATGACTCCGAGGTATTTCATCGAGTCTGAAACTGGAATCTCTACTCCGTCCAACGAATAATTATTATTCAACGAGATACTCTTGGTTCTCCAGAAGTAGATGACGCAGCTTTTCTTTTGGTTTATCTCTAACTGCCATTCCTTACACCATGCAGAAATAGCTTCTAGGTCATTTTGGAGATACTGGTGGTCTTCCGGATTGCTTATTTCTCTATAGATGACGGTGTCGTCCGCGAAAAGCCTAATTTTACTTCTGACTACTGAGCTGATATCGTTTATATAAATTAGAAATAATAACGGACCAATTACACTACCCTGTGGAACGCTAGAGACAACCTCCACTAAGTTCGAAGATTTCCCATCTATAACAACCATCTGCTTCCTATGATTTAAAAATTCACGGATCCAACTAACGATTTTAGAATTAACGCCTAAGGTTTCTAATTTCGTTATTAACTTCCTGTGAGGTACCTTATCAAAGGCTTTCCTAAAATCTAAGAAGATGGCATCGACCTGCGTATTCTTTTCTCCGCTTCTCAGTAAACAATTAACAAAAAGACCGAGCTGAGTATCACATGACCTACCTTTCCTGAAGCCGTGTTGACAATCATCTAACAATAAATTACTATCAAGAAATCGCATTATGTTGCTAACGAGTATATGCTCGAGAATCTTACACGATATCGAAGTAAAGAAATCGGCCTGTAATTGTCTGGGTTCTCCCTGTCGCCGCCCTTATGAATTGGGGTAACGTGCGCTAACCTCCAGTCGCTAGGGACCTCTGCGCGAGAAATGGATTTCTGGAAGATTATCAGAAGAAAAGGTGCTATTTCTTCAGCTAATTCTTTTAAAACGCGAGCAGGAATTTCTTCGGGGCCAGTGGCTTTGTTATGTCTGATGGAACTTAATTGCTTTGCTATTCCCACCTTAGAAAATACTATATCGTCCATCAGGTCCCCCCTTATTGCGGGTGCATAAAGTACGCAATGGTCGCTGACGGCTGTGAATGCTTTTACAAAATGACCGTTTAACAGGTTGGCTTTCTCTACGCTATCATGAATAACGGCACCCGAGTCATTACGCAGGGAAGGTATTGTAGGGCCTCTACCTTGGACCTCTCTCACATAGGACCAAAACGCTTTAGGGTCCTCCTTCAAATAATTATTTAATACCTTATTCCGGAAGTTAGTAAAAGCCTCGCGCATAGTAGTTCTCGCTTTAGCGCGGGATTCCTTATGCGTCTTAACTTTAGTTGCTCTATATTCTGACGCCTAAGCGCACTCCTAACTTGCTTATTGTACCAACGTGGCTCTTTATTGTCGACCTTCAATTTAATTGGAATGTACTTATCGATACTCTCTAGCATCATATCCTTGAATAGTTTCCATGACGACTCAGCACCTGATCGTTCGGTCATATCACGGAAGCCAGGTAGTATTTGTCGTAGGCGCGACCTGAAGCTTGAAAAGTTTGCCCTAGCAAATATATAAAACTTTCTTTTAGGCTTAGGGTGCCTATCGATTTTCAACTTACACTCTGCATATACGGCCTGATGATCACTTATCCCATCTTCAATGGTGACTTTGTTTATTCTTTCTGGGACGTTAGTTGCTAATAAATCTAATATGTTTCCCGATCGCGTTGGCTTTCTGACTAATTGAAGGAGAGAGTGCTCGCAGAATGTTTCGATTAATGCCTCACAGGATTCGCGTTATTTACCTCTAGATTCGAAACATAAATTTTCCCAATCAATTGAGTGTAAGTTAAAGTCACCACCGACTATTACGATACCATTTTGATTTATCAGTCTAAGCTTTGATAATTGTTTCTCGAGACTTAAAATACAATCTACACCAGCGTTAGGTGTCCTGTAAAACGAGCATATGAACACCTTTTTGGAGCCATCTTTACCTATGCGGCACCAAACACACTCGATATCCTCGTCACTTATCGGAATCTCACTGCTATCGTACTTATCGCTAACCGCTATGAAAACTCCCCCGCCCGATCTATTAGCGCGATCTTTTCTATAGACACGATAGTCTCTAGGAAATATCTCCTGACTCTGAATCTCATCCGTTAACCAACTTTCTGTGCCTATCACGACGTCGGCATGCAGACTGCGAATAAGATGCTCGAACTCAGCAATTTTCCTACGGATGCTGCGACAGTTCAGTACGACGACGTTTAATTTCTCACTATTCACTTCGCATACTAATCTCACCCAAGACTTTCTCTTCCACTCTAAAACTACATGCGCTCCCACCACAATCACTCCCACGACTGTATGGCGTCGCATCAAAATTGAAATTGCGACCCGTCGCGCCCTTTACGGAACATTCTATCAATGACCTATCGCGAAATTGGTGCTGCATGTTACGCTCGGTGTATATTCTATCATAATCTTTCGGGATTCTTATTTTCTACAAATGCATCGATTATCCCCTGACCCAAAACTGACCTACACCCTGCCCTACTCTCTAGCCTAAAAAATCCCTACTGTGCTCGAGAATCCTACTCGCTACTCTCTGAGCCGATTCGGGCGTGTAGTGGACACCAGAGTGATCCAGTGGTGCCCTGCACGATTCGATATTCGGTCGTAGGTCGACGAAGTCCACTCCCAAGTCCCGACAGAAATTCCACAGCCTTCGGTTCAGACCTTCAACTCTACTCCAAACCTCAGAACCGCGGTCAATCCTAGGGACTATACTGCAGACAGTAAGCCGCACATCGGAACCCGACTCCTCTCGGACACGAGCAACCTCAGAGGCCAAGTCCTTAAAAGAACTTAAAATCTCCTCGGACCCGCGCTTCGAGGCGTCGTTAGTCCCAACATGGGCCACCACCCGCAGCCGAGAGCAACCTGTCGCCACTACCGCTTCTCTCACCGTGTTGGTCACTGGCGGCACCGTGCCTCCTGATATACATCTGGAGAAGACCCGCTCTTCAACTCCCTCCCGGCGGGCACTGGATAACAGGGCTGCCATTACACGCCGAACGTTAGAGCTACCTAACACTAACAACCCTCCCTTCCCAACCCGACTCCCCTTGGGCCCGGCCTCCATCGAAGAGACGGGAGTGGGTACGGGCGCAATGGCCGTGGAATCGTCCTCCGACAACACCTCGAACCTATTACTGACAGGAAGAGAGTCCGCCGAAGCATTCCCAACTCCCTGCCTCCGCAGCACCACCCCACGATCTCCCCGAGTGGACACCACTCTCCACTCATCGGATTTCCCAGCCCGAGGACCCTCAGCCCGCGGTAAGGAGTCAGAGTCAACCCCGATCACTCTACCGGCTGCCGCACCCAGGCGAACCCGGGCCGCCAATTTGGCGCGGCGAGCTTTCAGGGATGACCCCGCACCCGCCACACGAACCAAGGCTGCCTCGGACCTTTCCACTCTCTGAAGGAGGTCCGCAACCACCCTCTCCAGCTCCGTGATTCGAGCCCTCATGGCCTCGCAACCAGCGGCGCACAAGAAGGAGGAAACGGGAGTCCTCGTTGAAGCCATCCTAAACTTACCTAATTTATATACTAACGCAAAAGAGTTACAATATAAAAACAAAAGCTGAAATGGGATAAGGCTAAAGAATTTGGTCTGTTTTAAAGCGGGGACGCTCTTCGTGTAGCGTACGAGAAAGGGTCAAACGCAGGTATAAAGTGAAAGGCGTAAACAACACAAACAAGGTTAGATCACGCACAGGAGATGATAGTACACAACAACGAAAAATATAAATACTATGGAGCGTAAAACTAAAACAACCTTACAAATGTAGCGAGAATATGCTAATACACAATAACTACTATGATATAAATATTATTTTGTAAAAGGGAGAATGAAATTTCTAACAAGAAACTACGAGGCTTAAAAGTTAACTATTGCGGTAGAGAAAAATAAAAACTATATATTTGTTGATGATTTAGTCGAAGCTATTTCTTCCACATCTTGCAACATCCTCCTATATGCAGACGACTGTAAAATTTTCAGACAAATTAACTCAGATAAGGATTCCACTGCCCTACAAAACGCTCTTGATGCGCTCCTTCCATGGTCCAATCACTGGCGCCTTCGAATTAACCCGTCTAAATCCACAGTACTGTCATACACACTCCGCAGATCTCCTCTTAACTATCCATACAGGCTCTCTAGTCAAGTAATCCCCTCTGTCACCAACCAAAGGGACTTGGGAGTAATCTTCGACTCGAAGCTTCTTTTCCAAGATCATATTAAAAGTATTTCCTCCCGTGCTATGTCGTTAGTAGGTTTAATTTATCGTTATACAGAAATAACTGACATTTCCGCTCTTCGTACCTTTTTCTTTAGCTGCGTTCTCCCCATTCTTGATTACTGCTCCCCAATTTGGTGCACTGCTTCGCCTTCTACTCTCAAGCTCCTTGACTGACCCATGAATTTCTTTCTGTCTGTAATTCGTTTTCGTCCCCCTCCTCTCCATAACTCTTCACTCAGTGCCATACGAACCTCCCTAGGGATTCCATCCCTTACTGATCGACGTACACTGACATTAAAGCATTTTCAAAAATTATTAATGGCAATTTTAGGTCACATGAGCTTCTTTCTCTATTTCCACTCCGGGTCCCCGTTCGTTCTACTCGCTTGAATGAGCTTTTTCACTGCCCTACCCCTCGCATCTCAATCACTAAACGCTCCTTTCTCTATCGCCTTCCTGATCTTTGTAATAGTTTGCTGAAGCGCTTCCCTGACTATGACCCCTTCACTAAGTCTACTAACTTCCAATTTAAACCGAATATTTGATTTGTTTGGTTGCCTATTTTCCTTCCCCTTTCTTCCGATTTGTTTGTCTTTCTATTTGCTCCTTACCCTGATTTCGTGTGATTGGTGTACTATGTATGTCTTCTGTTTATTTATTGCTAGAGTATTAGTTGTTTTGTTTAATAGTTTTATTTTTGTTTTATTCTTGTTACTTCGTTGTTGTGTGTCCAATGTAATTGGCCTTGTGCTGTTTTTGGGCTTTTTCAAATAAATAAATATTTATTCGCGTAAAAAATTCATAAGTGTTGCTTGGAAAAAAGGCCAAGTGCTTGGTGGGAAAGAAAGTCAACCTTGTCTTAGAAAAACGTCACAATTTTGGCTAAGGTAATTTTGAAACAATGCGGTACGTTTACGCATTTATTCTCGTAAAAAAGTCACAATTAGTTCTCTAAAAAATTCACAGAGATGGGTAGAAAAAAATCCTTTTGTCAAACTCGAGAAAGATTCCTCTATCATCCTATGAAAAAAAATTTATAATCAATCATCCTTTTTTATTCTTGTTGTGATTTGTAAATTTCTGAACATTTTTCTCCATATGTGAGCATTTAATGTTTATGTATTTCTGTATGCCCAACGATGCTGAATTTTTTTGTCAAGGGAGTATTCGTAAAATAGCCGAATGTGGTTTATAGAAGTTCTGATATTTTAATTGATTTGGCTATTAAAAATTCTTAATGTTCGAGCAAATAGGTGTTTATGTACTTGGGGACGAGCTAGGGAGGGGAAATTTTCACTTAGAGCTTTGTGCAGTGGCTCAAACAAACATTTCAAAATCTCCATGAAGTTGTTATTGTGGCCGTTAAAACGTTTTAAAATTTAACCAATTAGATAAATGTTTTTGCACTTCTATAAGTGCTACATCATTAAAAATTTGCAGAAATGTTTGGCATTACTGCCAAACAGTGGAAAATGTATAGTATTCTTAAAATTGCAAATTTTAGGAATTGCTTTTACTCCAATTATATTCCATACGGAAAGGACGAAAATCGGTGCAGAGATGCAAAGAGTTGAATTTAAAAAATATTTCTAATAATGAAATATCTGTCTTAAAAATCAATCTGTTTTTCAAGGTGAGATGAAATGCTTACAGAATACCAGCACCAACTAATTGTATCATATACCCTATATGTGTAAGCAGCAGCTGTTTATTATGTTAACTTGTTTTTAATAAACATCCCGGAAAGGTAGAATATTGAAATTTGGCAGGAATACTTCATTCACGCATCGACGTCAACGGCGGCAAAAAGCAGCGAAAGAATACCTGGGTTCGACTCCAAGATATAATTTCTGTCTTCCCAAGATAGCACGGAAAAAGAGAATTTTCTACGAGCAAATTTTCATTCTTTTGCGAATTAAAATTAGATGAAATTTACCATCGATCTTCGGACAGGGACTGCCTTAAAGGCGAATGGCTTTCTTATTCTTGTCCTCGAAATTGGTCATCAATTCGAAATAGCTCGATTTGTTGTTTAAATCGCATATTTTGAGGAAAAAATTCCTTTAACTGCTTGATGCCTTGGCAATCATGATGTTGGTCATATTTTTGGCACGAGAACAAATTTTGCTATTACCGAGAGTCGAACTCGGGTCTTCTACTTGTCGGGCGGATATTCTACCCCTGCAATTAATCAGCTACGATAGTTCAGTGGTAGAATATCCGCCCGGTAAGTGTAAGACCCGGCTTTGATTCCCTTTCATAGTAGCATTTTTCTCTTTTCTAAAATATTCGAGACTTAACATGATATACCTGTCTGCATAGGACATTAAGATCACAACATTCTATCAACCATGTTGTTCCCTAAAGAACGAACAAAAGAGTACATTATGATTTAACTTGAGAACATTTTAATTCATGTCCCGTCTTTTTTGACGGGTTATGGATGATGCTTTTCTACAATTTTCGGTTCAGGAAATATTTAATTTACTCATAATTATAAAAAAATTCTGGAAGCATTTAAAAAGAAACTAATAATTTTACATCAAGGAACAACAGCAATAATTGCTCAGACAATCAGTTTCATTGATGATTTGGTTTAATCTTTTAAAAGTTTTCTGAATTGTCATTCATAACAAATGGAAGATACATGTGGGTACCCTTCGTATTTCTGACATTTTAGCACCTATGTGTGAAAGAAGGTAGGGAAAGTGATAGAAAAATAATACCTCCGAACCCTCACGATACGTACTCGCATTGTTCTCCTCTCAAAAATTGTCACATAAAGGCAAAAGAAAATTTATCCTACTTTGCGTTTGTGGATATTTAATCCTGAGTCCGTATATATAGTATACGTTAAATATTAAATAAATATTACATTCTTATCCATTTTCCTTTCAAATTATGTCATTATGTGGGATTGCTGAAATTGAGCAGAAGTTCGTAAGATCGAGTTATAAGGTAAATCATATTTGTGTCGAAAAAATTATTGTTCGAAAGCTCGTAAATCGGACGTTCGTATATCGGGAGATTATATCAGAAAAAGGATACAAATTGGATGTCTTAAAATTAGAAGCCATAGAAATAATTGACTATAAGAAAAGGAATACAATGTTAACCAACGATTTTGTTTTTGCAAAGCGCTCAACCATCGAGGAATTACCCTACCCCTCTTTTTGGAATATCCCACCTTCCCCTTTTACACCAGTCGGTCCACTTAACCCTTCCTCCATTCTGCATCCCTTTCTTCTTCTTTCCCATGATTTCACACCCCCCGCTGATCCAAAGGCGTCGACCAGCCTCGCTCACAGCCTTTCCCTCAACACCCTGAAACCTTTCTCTCACTCCATCCCGTTGGGTTTACCCGACACTAACCTCCACCTCCCTCCCACCTCCCCATCCCTCTTCCCTTTTTGCCCCTTCCCATTTCTACCACCCCTACTTTTCCTTCTCTAAATATTTACGATGTACATATTCTTATTATTTTCGCCTGATGATGCTACTGTGTAGCGAAGCCATGGTTGTGAAATATTAAGAAACTAAAATTGTGGATAAAATTACCAGGTATTTCAATTGTTAATTCTCTATGCTTTTAAAATTACATAAAATTATCGTAGGGATTTGCGACTTTCTCCAAACAGCGCCTAAAAGAATTTTAAAATAATCTTCAAATTAGTCTACAAATTTGATTTTTAAACAAAACTTGCACGTTTTTCGTGATAAAATTATATTATTGTCAAGACAATCAAGAGGGCTTATAGGATAGCAATGTGCCCAAAATTGATATTTATAGATTGGAGTAAAATCGCTTTTTCCCCATAGATTTTCCTAAAATACGTCTATAGAAATTTACTATTGGACATTTTTACGTTTTTAGCAGTTTTTATGAAAAATCCCTCATATAACTCTATTGTTGTTGTTTTTTAGAGAACCGTCGACAGTTCAAGTCATTTAGAGACTTTGGACGAACACAAACATCCATTACGGTAATATTGTGTTATTTATATTCTCGGAACATTTCCCAAAATTGCAATTTACAATATCTATCATAGCTTTCATTCGATAAAATAAATTGTCCTCAACAGTATGCATAAAAATTCTGTACTGACCAATTCTAAATACTTAAATGTTGTACCAGTCTATGTAAATAAAAACGCAACATTTGTTACTTTTTGCGTACTTCAATTTCACAATTTTGATTTGACAAAATTAAAATATATTCATCAGTGGAATAAAAATAGCGTATTTACCAATTTCTAATTACTTTCATGTGCAATCAATCTCTGCCGTCACGGTAAATAAATAAGCGCTGTGTTTATTTACATTTCATCAAACCTAAGGAGAATGCATATCAATGCATAATCTTTAACTAGCTGAAATTACCCGGCGTTGCTCAGGTTTTTAAGTCAAGATAAAAGATAGTAAGGAAGATATGAGAATAAAACCAGGTAATGAAACCATGTTGTTTTATTGCAGAGCTTAATGGTATGCAATATTTCTTATCTTCCCATCTTTTGCCCAAATAAATAAATTTTTCCCTCATCCTTTATCGACAAATGTGGCGACTGTATTTTTTATCAAATAATCTCAATTAACAGTCGATAGAATCACTTTTAAAATATAGTTATTTCACTCGAATTGACCTCCAGTAAAAGAAACTGCATCATTTTATGTGGTCATGAATCTCAAAAATATTAAAACCTTTGGAATTTAAATCTCTAGGGATGCAACCTGTGGAAACACGTTTGAAGATATATTAAAATTTAGTTTAACCATACGTTATCCCATGCAAAAGCTGATTTTGTGGGTCTAATTCGTTACGTGAATATTTTAAAGTCAAACCTACGAAAGAAAATAAGTTCCCGGACTTAGAAATCGAACTTGGCGATAAAAAGTATGATGGTATGACATGGAAAGTGTTATTATAATCTAATATGTATAATTAGCTTAACTTATCCATAAAAATGTTGAGTTGAAGAGAACGCAGTGTAAATATAGGTATTTAAGGAAGGAGGAAGTTAAAGATTATATTTTGGTTGAAAATAAAGAATGTTGTAGAACTTTTCTTATTGTAACTTCTGTGATATTTTTCACTTTCTTTGTTCTTGAAGTCGTAAATCCATTTGGTCATTAGTTTCTTTTGCTCTTGCATTCGCCTATCTTAGTCATTCATATCTTAATGGTGCTCAGCAATAAATGAATCCGTAATAAACGAATATAATTGCTTAAACCATTTGCATAAAATATTTTGGTGTAAAAATTAGCGCATTAAACTAATTTCAGTGATTGGATTGATTATTCAAAATTTGGTATCTGTAGCTATTCGGAAAATAACTTTCTTTTGCACAAACCAGCAAACTCTTCAAAATGTATAATAGGATTAGTCCACATTTACTGACAAATT
Source organism: Tanypteryx hageni (assembly GCA_028673005.1). Classification (NCBI taxonomy): domain Eukaryota; kingdom Metazoa; phylum Arthropoda; class Insecta; order Odonata; family Petaluridae; genus Tanypteryx; species Tanypteryx hageni. The sequence goes on along the minus strand of CM054120.1, from coordinate 182,850,150 downwards.
TGTCGACTTCTTATTTATTTTCATATAATCATAATAAACAATCCATCGAATCACTTTTAAAATATCGTTATTTCACTCAAATTTAGTTCCAGTGAAAGAAACTGCATGATAAAATGTGGTCATGTCTCTCGAAAACATTTAATTCTTGGACAGGAATTGGTTCTAGGCAGGGACGGCTTCATCTCAATAATATTAGAGGTCATAATTAATTATTACAAATGAATTTCTGAAAATCATCATTATAATAGCGCCAATAGATTAAAACCGAATTGCTTTGCAATAACGGAAAGTAATTTTGATTCCATTCTTCTCCAATACGGAGACAAATACTTTTGATTTCAAAATTACCTAAGCCAAAATTGTGACTTTTATCCTAGTCCGAAATTGTGACTTTTATCCTAGCCCGAAATTGTGACTTTTATCCTACCCAACGTTGTGACTTTCTTTCCGAGCAACAATTGTGACTTTTTACGCGAGTTGATATCTAAACATATGACATTGTATCAATTTCGCTGGTATTTTAAATTTTCCTCTTATCGTTTTGACAATTACCTAAGACAAAATTGTGACTTTCTTTCCTAGTCCGGAATTGTGCCTTTTTCCTACCCAACACTGTGACTTTCTTTTCGAGCAACAATTGTGACTTTTTACGCGAATTAACATTTAAACGTATGACATTGTATCAATTTCGCTGGCATTTTAAATTAATTAAACTACCTAAGACAGAATTGTGACCTTTTTCCCAATCCGAAATTGTGACTTTTTTCCTGCCAAACACTGACTTTACTTTATTTTCGAGTAACAATGGTGAATTTTTTACGCAAATTAACATTTAAACATATGGCATTGGATGAGTTTCGCTGGCATGTCAAATTTTAGATTTCCCATGTAAATCAATTGGAAAGTGTAGTTCCTGGAATCGATCCCTGAGCTTTCAATCTTCGCAAGAATATCTATCCTCGGAAGCTCGATTCCAATAGCAAAAGATTTCCACCAAGTGTCATGAAAATCGGTCTAATGGTTCAACAGTTAATAGGGGGGCAGACACGGACGGACAGACACAACGAAGGAACCAAAGACTAGTACCCCTACGGGACTATACGCCTATTTTCATTCTTGAAAGTAGGCCAAACATTCTCCACAAAGACATTAAAATACGCAGGAATTCTAATCTCTATATCTGACTTCATTAACACAATATCAACGGAAAATTAATATTTATTTTCGTTATTGTCGCACTATTCATCGCAACCAATATTGTTTATGCTTCAAAACACCGACGAAATTTCGTATTATGAAGCTGGTGCTTTGAAAAGTATCGCCTTTGCTATCTATAATGTTAATAATTTCACTCTTCTGAACGTAGATATTATTGAATATATTGTTACTGATTCACTTTATCACAACAATATTATGTTTATAATTGTGTATCTGATCTGATTGAGCACTATATCAACATCTGCGACTTTATTTCCGTGACTTTTTTTCCTACAATCATTTTTGACTTGCATAATTTTAATTATGAGTATTTTGATACAACACGGTAAGTCGGTCTTTTACAAATGTTTTCTGCAAAAACAGTGCATACTAAGGATCATGCCAATCATTTACTTATTTCTAATTTTTTTATACTTATTATTTTTCGGGTTAGTGATCAGCATGGCTGGAAGTAGTGGCAAGAGTGCGCTGTCAGCAGAGAAAATTTTAGAAGATTTTAATGCAGATGTTTTATCAGACGTACCGAGTGACTGCGAAAAAGAATGTGAGAATGTTGATAGTGAATTTCAATTAGGATTTTCTGCTAAAGCGAAGAAAAGGGAAACTTTCCACATTGACTATAGCGATAGTGAATTTGAGGAAGGGGACCGTTTTTTCTCTAGTGGGGCTGGCCGATGATTAACCAGTAACATTTTACCAGCCAGTCCTGTATGGCATACATGTTTTGACTCGAAATATTTAATTTTGCCTTACTCTCTCGTTTTCTGTACCCACACGGAATAAAAAATAGGAAGCGTAATAATCATTTTCGCTATTTTCTGCTAATCGGGTGTTCCCAGTTTAATTTTACACTAACAAAATTCATGTTCTGTTAGCGAGAATATTTCTGAAATAATCGATTATTTAAAGCTAAACAGAATAACTGTAGTCCCATGAATACAATACACACTACACATTTTTGTGTGTATTTCACGAGAAATTGTAACATGTACGATACATTTTATAGTGAATTAATAACGTGAGATATTTTATGTGCTCTCGTTCACAAATACTCGGCCCCGCTATCAGACGGAGTGCATAATCGAATCGAATGCATATTAAGATAAAATCGTCTTATCACTTTTATTAGTAGCGAGACATTAATAATGACTATTATTGTTTTCTTAGAATGCACTATTATGATAATGAACATACAGGTATCCCCCGATTTACGCGATAGCTGCGTTCCTGGAAATCGTCGCGTAAACCGAAAACGCGCAAATCGAAAATATTTTTCCCATTGAAAATAATGTAATAGGCGTTGTTTACGTTACTGAGCAGATATCTTCCACGTATAAACGCCTTTAAATTTGATTTAGTGAGCGTTTTAACCCCCCAAAGCGTTTTCGACGGTATATGGCGTCCTGTGCAGCGTCCACTTTTACACTTCCAAAATTTTTTTATTCGTTAAGTTTCTGCCATGTATCACAGAGTTATCGAAGCTCCTTCTATCAGTGAACTTCCTATATTCTCTTCACACAACTATGAATATTTTTGCACAAAAAAGTGGGTTCAAGTGGGTTATTTGCGCAAAGAGGAGAATAAGAAAAAGATTCTACTGCCGTAGGAACTACCGGGGAACCCTGCTCTGTCGTACGATGCAACGAAGGGTATCAATGCAGGGACGATGAAGGTAAATAGCAGACGGGCAAGAATCTATGAAATATTTAATAAATATTAAGCTATTAAGAGTACATACTGTGCGCATTACGCGACGCGTACCTAAATCGGAAAATGGTCGTGAAAATATCGCGTAAGAATAAAATCGCGTTTAACCGAATACGCGACGCGTAAATCGAAAAATGGTCGTAAAAACAAAATCGCGTATATGCGAAAACGCGTAAATCGGGGGATACCTGTATAATCTTTACGTAGTGTTACGCGTATATTCAATGGTTTGGCAGTGCCTTGCTTGATCAGATGTGCCCCATGATTAACCCCTCAGCGCCGATCTGTGCATGGTACGGGCCTCTGTTTCTGACCATATTGCCGGCCTCTGTGTGTGGTATGGACCCATGCCACGCTGCTTTTAATTTGCTATATAGAGATAAGTTTTTAATCTTTTTCGATTGGCTTTCACATTATTATATAGGAAGATTTTTACCTTAAGAAGACGTTGAATACAATATTTTTCTAACCGTTTTTTGTTACGCAATACTAAATTACGTCTGCTCTGCTGGTTGACGCTAGTAAAAATGATTTGCTGTATTTCTTCCCCATTAATCTACCAGTTACTAAAAATTTATAAATGTCTCGAAATCACTTTCAGAAATTAGCTCATTTTTTATGGAAGGAAATAATTTTTTTTAAAGTCAATAATTTTCATCAGAAAATCCCATCTTCAGAAAGAATACGATCAAAGATACGGAACAAAAGGCGAGTGTTCTCAATCAATAGGAGTTAGTAGTCGTCAAGGTCGCTAAGGCTCCGTGAGGAGGGGAATAGAGGACAGCTAGAGATGATTCACTCTCGTTTTCATAATTTGTATCCATGCGATGTTATTCGTAAACAGTTCTAGAGTGCCACCAGTGGCGGCTCGTAGCTAAAATTAGTGTAGGTGCTGCTCCAGAAAATTTTTAGCCTTTGTTTTAAAATTGTGTAAAAGGAAAAAAACATGTATAAAAAGAAAATTTATTCAGGAACTTGATAAAATCTTAACAAAAAAAAAACAAACATTTTTTACTTACTTTAACTTAAATTGTTACAGTTCAAGCTTGATCTATTCATTTAAAAATGAAATCCATTCTTCTTGTTTTAATTTGCGCAAAAAGTTCAATAATTTTCTCCTTGATCTCTGGATGACAATTGAGGAAATTTTTCTCCATTGAAAGTACTGCAAGCGCATTTAGTCTTTCCGAATTCATAGTGCTTCTTAAAAAAGTTTTTATTCTTTTCAATGTTGAAAAGCAGCGCTCTGCCTCTGATGTAGTCATGGGAATTGTCAAGAGGATTTTTATCAGTTTCGTAATTTCACTAAAAACATCATCTAGATTATTTTCCAAGATAAATTTCAGCAGCTCAATTAATTTGCAATATTCATGAATATCAGTCCTACAATAGAATACTTTTAGTTCAGTTTCAAGCTTTTCTTTGTCAATCATGGGATAAGCTTCAGTGGTCAGTACTATCTCTTTTGTGGGATGTTCATTCTTAAATCTAGTGAAGCATTTCTTGTTGAACAATTTAGCAGCTACTAAGTGTTTAGTGGAAGAATATCTGTCCATTATATCAACACATATATAGTCACACACTTCCTTAGCTTCTGCCATGAGTGTCTTTGAAGGATTCTCACAGTACTTTGAGTTTCTAAAATAGCAGTTTTGAAATTTGTTATATATTCATTAACTTTAAACACACTAATTTCTCAAGATTGCATTTGGTTGTAAATTATTTCAACATGAGGCATAATCTGATGAAAAAGCTCTAACCAAAACTTGAAACTATCATCATTCAGGTATTTTAAAATTCCTGTTGCTTCTGCAATGGTTTGTTCTGCATTTGATGTTGACTGAATTTCAGTAAGGCAGTTTTTTAAAGGTTGCAAATTTTCATGAACTCTGTTTATGGTCCGTATGTTGAAATTCCACCTTGTAGAGGATGGACGTGGAATGCTGACGTCCATATGTTTCTTGAGAATGGACACACGTTGTGGTGATCTTGAGAAGAATGTTGGAATAGCCAGAATGTTAGAGAAAAATATTCTTGCGTTTCGTGTAATACTTGCTGCATTTCTCATTATTAAATTAAGTTGATGTGCATAACAGTGAATGAAATGTGCATTACTATAAACTGCTTTTATTTTTGCTTGGACTCCTGCTTTTTTGCCTTTCATGACATTTGCACCATCAAATGTCTGAGCTATCAGTTTTTGTCCATTTCCTTGAAGGAAATATGCCATCAGCAGTTTGATTTTCTGGAATAAAGAATCCCCAAAAACGCTCAAATATTTCTTCATTCAATACGTACCGTAGAACAAGGACCATTTGAGAGTGTTCCGAAACATCTGTTGTGTCATCAGCCATGACAGCTACAAAGGAAGCTTTTCTAATTTCCGTCCTTATCTCCTCATGGTATATTTGTAGCAGGCAGTCAAGTATCTCATTCTGAATGGTCTTAGAAACACCTTTGAAGACTGCACTGGTTTCTAAGTGATTCTTCAAATCTGAATCTAATTTAGATGCAAAATTTATTAATCCTCTAAATACCCCTGGATTTACTGAATCGTCTTTTTCATCATGTCCACGTAAGGGAGTTTCAAAGTTTCCACAAAAGTAAATGCAGTCTATTATTTTGGACAAAATTTCACGGTTCTTTTTAACTTTTATATTATGCTCATTGATTGAAAGTCTGTATGCCTCACTAAGTTTCTCCTTAATACTTACGGTTCCTAAAAGTGACAGTGAAACAACATTATCAACGTGCTTCTTTGACTTCTCATGCTTTTCAGTTTTTTCTTTCATTTTGTTTATATTTCTAAAACCATCTTTTGTCCATGGTACATCACCTCCAAACAGCAAACATGGGAAGCAAAACAGTGCATTTTTTACTTCACAGCCGCAAAGCCAACTTTTCCGTTGGTACCATTCAGAATTAAAGCTACGAATATATTTCTTGTTGTTGCTTTTGCCTGGCTGAGATATTAGAATATCAGGTGTTGAACGACCTCTTTTCTTAACTGTAACTTTCTCATGGAGAGATAGCTGTGAAAACTTAAGCTGTTGAAGTTCACTTACAGTCACAGAACTTATTTCTTGGGGATGCAAGGCCATGGTTAAAGTTTTCTGTTAAATAAAAGAACCGAAAAAAATGAATAAAATAGAATAGCTGGAAGCAGAATAATAATCTAATTCTACACTCTTCTACACTTTATCACATTCAAGAATATGGTACTTGGTTTTTAAGCAAAACACACGCTGAGTAAAAAAAACTTCCTTCCACCATCACGCCAGAGCCGGCACTGCGAGAGCAACAGTGCTCTCTCTACCTGGCAGTCCCGCCTTCCTCCCCACCCCCCCCTCCTATATGCGCATGCGCACAACAGTCAAACACCACGTCACTGGCACTGTGAAGCACACTGTTCCACACAAAGATTTTTGTATCTTTTTCATAAACTGGGGGATGGCTACTGAAGTACTGACATTAAGCTTAAGGAATATATATTGTACTACAAAAATAAAGAAAGAATTAAAGAAAAAAGGACTCATTATATTAAATGTTATCGATAATATCAAGTGGAAATAGGGAATGCTGCAGTTCCGCAGTGCCTATACACGAGCTGCCACTGAGTGCCAGAATGTCTGTGTTTGGAAGAGATAAAGTGGGAAGAGACTCTCAGCTACTGCGTTGTAAGGAGAACAAAGCAGCAAGCTGAATATTTACAGAGAACTTGACTGCATTATTTGAATGGAGTTAAAGTTCATGGGACCTATTGTAGCACTAAAAGCACTGATTAAGAGCTAAACATTTGTGTGGTATAAACCATTATTACTTTATCAAGCGATAATGCATAAACTTATTCAATTGAATTATGTAAAAAATAAGCTATATAACAGGGGTGGCCAAACTGCGGATCTTTTAACTTAGTATGCGGGTCGTTTAAATTTCCATTCAGAGACGTGCCAACGTTTTTCTCTACAGATCATAATGACGTTGTGACTAGAGGCGTGTTTGGAATGCCTGAGGGACATGCATTGTATCTGAATTGCTTCAGATACAGGTTATGTTTTACTGTTCATAAATTTATGAGCACAGACTGTGCCATGTGGCTCTCGAACATCCGAACATTACCGTGTGTGGCTCCGAGGGTTAGGGCATCCCTGCTATATAACATGTACTATGGCATAGATATCCCGAGATTTTCACGTACTAAAAAAAATCCGATTATTAGGTAAAATGTTATAAATGTTTATAATGAAATACATCAAAATTGGCCATTTCAATTAAATACCTGCCGAATTTATGGTAGAGTGGTAATTAAATCTAGCCCATCTCTGAGGGGTTAAGCCTGACACACACGCATGGCTGATCTGCCCCAGTGTATATGCACCCCTCCGTAACCTCCCTACAACGAACCTCTGTACAATGAACATCCCTTTTTTTCGGTCCTACCAATTTCGTTATATGGAGGTTTTCTGTACCCTTAGTTTCATTATCTGCTGTGTTTTCTGGGACTGTAACCCCATGGATAATGAGGGTCCACTGTATATCATCAGCCAGTAAATCATAGAGGAGAATTGATAAAATTTTAATATGAAAACACTTTAGCTACAATTGTGAAACTTCCCAGTGCTGGCAGTTGATCATAGACAATTAAGCAGTTTCAGTACTCTTATGTGCTAGAGAGACTCAAAACTGATGACTGAACAATAGAGTATACTTACCTGGAATCAGTTAATATTTATTAACATATCTGTTCATGTGGTGCATTGATTTAAATTTTTAATATCTATTTGTTTATTGTTTCACAGACTCCCCCTTTGGAACTGATGAATGCAACTCAGGACTCTAAATATATCGAGGTTTCTATATCCTCAATAAATTCTGTGTTCTCATTTTGGATTCAAGTATGTCTTCAAACTATTAATCCATTTTGTAATGTTTTGGTGGAGGTTTCATTTTGCAAAAATATACAAAGGAATATTTACAGTTTTTTTTACTTTCAGCTCCATAGATTCAGTTTTACCCTGGATGAGATGGAAAGGAGGCTAGCTGACTACTATAAAAGTAATGGGTCAACAGGACAAGTAGTGAAGGTGTGTTGAATTTTAAAGTTTTATTTTGAAATCTTCATTTGCCATTTTGGTAAATTTATTGGGTCTTCTGTAGTACCTAGAGCCACATTTTCTTTAAATACCAGCTCACTAATTAGATCTCAGTAGATCCTTATTATCATGGTCACCAGACTTAGCACTGTGCAGTGTTCTATGCTCACCAATTCCTTTAACTGCTTGACTTTCGGCAAAGAATTTAAATAAACTTCATGCTGCTTCTTGATGTCATAAACTGCTGAGACCTCCATACCACACACCTCATGCAAACTTTTTGCTTAAGCCCTCTTATCTAGTTCCTTTATTATTGCTGCTTTTTTCAATGTTGTAAGCATAAGATGCTCATATTTTGCTTCACTTGTTTCTGTGAATGTATCATTGTGCAGATTTAATTTCTCAGATGCTATAGTGAGGTTTGAAATAACCTGATAATGTTTACTTTAGCAGAAAACCATTTATGCTAATGTGCTGAGGTTAGAAATGGATAGCTAGTAAGCACAGGATCTATTAAGTGGTGAGCTCATGAGTTGGCTTGATGATTATTCCTTCTGTTTCATGCTAATTTTCTTAGTTTTTGTGGACATGAGAATTAACTGGAATCCTGAGAAATTTTACCTGACAATTTGTGTTTTCAGACCGGAAATAATTATATTCAAATAAAAATTTACAGCATTTTCAAATGAACCTACTGGAAACCACACAGTGTATTCTATTGATGCGGTAATGGCAATGACTGTGGATTATCTGATACTGCAAACTATTTACTTTCAAGATGTTGCGATTTTCCTATAACGTTTTTCCCTGGGTTATAAAAAAATGGATTTAGGCAATGAAAAATTATAAATTCTTATAAAATAAATAAATTATAAAATAAAAAAACAGCAGAAATTGATACAATTTCCACCATTTAAGGCAGTGTCCTGGGGCCCTTCCTGTTCTCCCTTTATCTGGGCAACATAGTAGATACTTTATAGAAAAACGAATGCCAAATCCTATTATATGCAGACAACTGCAAAATTTTTGAGATTGTTAATTCGGTAAATGATAATAAAAGCCTACAAACTGCATTGAATGCCTTGAATGAATGGTGCGCCAAAAAGCAAGTACCTCCCCTTCATGCTTAAAACATTATCATACCAATCAACTAATTTTTTGGCCAATAAATCAATTCCCTCAGTACAGCAGCATGATGATCTCGGAGTAATTTTCAATTCAAAATTGACCTTTAGCAAACACATAGAAAAGATATCAGCCAAATTGGTGTCTTTACTTGGTATATATAGATTTACTGAAATTTCCGATCCTGTGGCAATAGTGTCTTTTTTCAATGGCTATGTATCTCTGGTCCTAAACTACTGCTCTTCGATCTGGTACACTGCTGGTATAACAAACATTAAAAGGCTCGATTCAGTGGTGAATTTTTTCTCAGCCATCATCTGCCATCAAGTGAAGGACACAAGTCAATCTTGGCATTTGCCATCCCTCTCTCATAACCATCTCATTACCGATCTCACCTTCCTTCATTCTGTTATTAATGGTCACTATCGCTCTCCTTCACTTTCATCGTTCTTTTCTCATCATGTCCCACAACTTCAGAATCTTTTATACCAACCAAGATTTCACCTATCTTCTTCCCAATGCTCTCTCTTCTATTGCATCCCTGAAGCTTACAACTTAATATCGAAAACTAATCCCGAGCTTAATATTTTCTGTGCTTCAACTTTCTGTAAACAATTATCAAATATTTAGAACTTTTATTCATTTCACTTATTCATTCTGTTATTAATTTATTACTGCTGTTGTTAATATTATTTATGACCTGTTATTTATTATTGTTACATGTTCCAATGTAATTTGGCCTTGGTGCTGTTTTTGGGGCATAAATAAATGAATAAATACCGTATTTCTCAGCATATGAGATGAACTTTTTTCTAGAAAAATGTCCTCCAATATCAGCCTACATCTTATACGCCGAAGGTTAGATTATTACTGTTCTCAATACTAACACTAACGAACATACTCATCCCCAAAATGGAATAATTAACAGTAATTGTCACAAAAACATTAAAATATACATTATTAATAATGTAAATTTTGTTAATATTTACAGTAATACCTTATGCAACGTATATTCCAACTACATATTTTCATTATTGTGCTTTATTACATGTGTGCTCGCAGTAATTAGAGTTTTGATGCACTTTTGATCATATGTTTTAGTTCCTAATTGACCCATTGAAGAATGCAATTAATGCCACAGAACATTAAAATTGTGGTAGATGTGATCAAAATTTTGTAAATATATAGGATAAATACCGTTGCATGTATTGAGATCTCAATGGCTACAAAAGTGAAAGATACACCTACTCTATTAGTTATAAGCTTCAAGTGAATGTGCAAAAATGCATGGAAATCGTTAAGTCAATAAAAGTGAAACAACAGTTACATAGAAGCTATTTTTTCTGCTACCTTGTGTGGATAATCGTAAACTTTTGATACAAGTTCTATTGCCAAGGACTAGTGCTATCTATTGAAGATCACGGGGATAATAGATTTGAAACGCGCACTTATCAGTATTAGATATGCATTCAATTTATTAGGAATTAAAATATCATCTTGCACCTAAGTTTAATTAAGTACTATCGATAAAGGGTATCTTTATGTGCGATGTGTGCAGCGCACTCCAACAGTCTAATAATTATGACTGCCGAGTTCACACAGGGCACATTTAGCTATACAAGTCTCAAAGCAATTACACTGAGGATCAAGGTTTTTGGTTCCGAAAAAAATAGGTAGTCCTGATGTAGTTTGTAACGCAGATTACGAATCTGTTTTTAAAATTTTCCTATCACATATATTTTGAGATATGGCACTTCCAGTTATAGCGAACAAATCCTGGAAAGAACATATTCTTACACAAGAAGATTCAATACAAAACGAACTCATTTTGCTACATTTTTTTTGTTTTCACAACATATCTTGAACAGCATCATTCTGTGTTTTTCAATAACAGCTGAAGATGGTATAGAAATATGCCAAACATCATGTCTCCAAAATGTGTTAATGCGGCTGACAATTTTTGTTATGTTTGTGGAGAATTTATTGCGAAACATCAGAGAAGGTGCTTTACTCCTCTTATCAGAAAAGCTTATCAATTGTACTTTGCATGCGAGGTAGGAGACCAATATAACAATGGACACCCCATATTTGTTGCGTTTCCTGCGCAAACCATCTCTGACAGTGGATGAAAGGAGCTCGTTCTTCTATGAGTTTTGCAATACCTATGATCTGGAGGGAACAATAAAATCACGTAAACAACTTATTTTTGCATGACTAAAATGTTTCTCTGCAAAAACAAAAAAATACATTCTTTATCCTAATGCGCTATCAGCAATAAAACCTGTCACACATGATCCAGATCTTCCTGTTCTCAGCACTGCATTGTTCACAATTGGCCAACTAGACCAGCAGTTCTCAACCTTTTCCGGTAATGTCCCCCTTGTTAATTTTCAACATTGTTGCGTACCTCCTCTCCCACCCCCTCTTCCTGCTTGCATTTTATGACCAAGGTTTTCTTATATAACAAAATAACTATTATGTAATTCAACGGAATATTATATTTTAAACACCTTTTCAAAAATTCTTCTTGTAATTTATAAAGACAATTTATTAATTTATGTACAATATCTATTGGACTATAAGACACTTTGGACTATAAGAGGCACCAAGGCTATGAATTGAAAAATCTAGGAAACAATCTCGTTGTTTTTTTACTTTTACTTATATGTAAAAGCAAAAATGAAGCGCTACAGAACAGCAATGCAGTACAAAATTTCAATTGTTCTTACTTATCATAAATAAACCCAAAAAGTCTCATTACAGCTGTCACACTCAATAATATGTATGAAATTTACAGTTGAGGTCACTTTGTAGAATTACAATGTTGAAGAAGCAACACTAAAACTTTGTCGGATAAATTTTGTCGAAGTGAATTCTTCCATGGGTGGTTTCAACGTGGTTTGCATCTTCATCTGAAGATATTGTAAATTGCATCGAGGCTGGTCATGCAATTTTTGAGTCTGATTTAGTGGGGTTTTGGTGTTATTTCCTAAGCACTTGTGTTATGATGTAACTTATACAATCTTCAAATAGTGCACCATATTTACTGCCTTTTATTACCTTGCTAATACTACATTTCCTAAAAACTAACAAAACAAGAGGAAGAACAATAATATCTATAATTTGTAAGGCTAAACGATGAATGTGCAGTTTTGCATGAGATGTAAAAAGTTACATTATAGTCAACTGCTTTGGCCATTACTTTGTAGAAATCCATAATTCGAAATTAATGTAACTTGGTATTGTAGAAATTTGACCAAGTTACATTATTTTTTAATTACTTACATTAGTGCGATTTTTGTGCCTGTTTTCCAGACTATCTTCTCGATGGAGGTCAGATGATTGCAATTCCATGTCATTATTGCTGTCAAAGTTGAGACTCCTGTCTTAGCATTGGGTAATCTCTCGAGATATTTAATTGAATTCCACCCGTCAGATCTAAGGACATTTACATACATCGGTGATTTATGTCTCTCCCTTTCCTCATATTCACCACACCACCCCTTGCCTACAATGTTAAAACTTGTTATACTAAGAATGTATTGTGTTTTGATACTCACTCACTCAATGTACACCCATTTTAAGCTAATTTTCTTTTACTTTCCCTTTCTCTCCCAAAAATTTCCTCCTCTGCATCCAAGCATTGTTGGCACTTTCAGCACCCTTGTTACTCTGTACCCTCTGGAAGAAATTTTTTAACCCCAGAGGTACATGTACCCCCGGTTGAGAACTGCTGAACTAGACAATTAGTGGAAGGTCAAAAAAACGTATATAAAAGCCTTGTTGCACTACAAAATATTTATTTGCCTCCTTTACATATCAAATTAGGACTCATGAAGAATTTTGTAAAAGGTATGGATCAAAATAGCAGAGGATTTACAAAAATCACCAAAACAAAGATTAAAGAAATAATATTTGTGGGTCCCTAAATACGTGAACTCATGAATGATGATGGATTCGATACAGTGTTAGAAGAAAAAGAAAAAAGGCATGGACATGTTTCAAAGCAGTTGTCATGAACTTTTTAGGAAATAGCAAAGCACCTAACTATGAAGACTTGGTTAATAAAATGCTGGAAGCAAACCATGACATGGGGTGTAACATGTCACTTAAAATTCATTTCCTTCACTCTCATCTGGACTTCTTTCCTGAGAATTTTGGAGCTGTGAGTGACGAGCATGGCGAGTGGTTCCATCAGGACATTCCAACGTTGGGAAAACGATACCAAGGCAGATGGAACACTAAAATGTTTGCTGATTATTGTTGGTTATTAATTAGGAAAGCTCCTGGTACATCATACAAAAGAAAATTGTTTGCTAAATCTTTAACCTAGCATGTATGTTTACATGTATTTTTCTGAGTTTGTATGACTAAAATACAATATGTTCTTCTAATATAAAAATACGTTTTTCTCCATATCTGGACATGCTACACGAATTCTGACTACAGATTCAAACTCAGCAGGCCAAAATCACTTAGGATAACCTCATTCTATGCAAGAAACAGACAAAAAGTTTCAATTTGTTCTCCAGTGTTATTTATGTTTTAGATCATCCCTATTTTTTATGAATTAATTTTATCTAAAATGTTACATTTAACTGTTATCATGCTGTAATATTATCTGCAAATGTTGCCAGATATAGATTTAATACACAATGTGGCCCCAGGGCCGGATTAATGGTTTCGTGGGCCCTAGGCCAGTGGTCGGCAACCTATGACCTGCGGGTCAATGAGTGACCCATCATTATGATTTGAGTGACCCACAAAGGTAAACATGTTCAGAAGTGTTTATGTTTTGAAAATAAAAGAGTAATTCAATTACTAAATATAACTTATATAAACAACCAGGTTCGATTTTTCTTTATGTTCAAATTTTTTAATTGACCCAACACATTTCCCCAAAACCTTTAATTGATCCGCCATCAAAAATGGTTGCTGACCACTGCCCTAGGATCTGTGTGCCGTAGGCCTTTTCATACAGGATGACGTTTAATTGGGGAAACATATGGGGAAAACTTATTATCGATTTCTCAAGAAAATTTATTCTAGAAATAAAGTTTACCTTGCTGAAACATTGCGTTATTCATATTGGATTTACATCCAAGTTTTTGTACAATTTTGTTAGAATAGTAAACCCATGAAAAAAAAAAACATTTGTTAACATATTTTTGTTTGAACTTTTTATAGGCTCCTTTTTCTCGTAGGCCCTAGCCATAGTGCCTGTAGTGATTATGCCATAATCCGGCCCTGCATGGCCCTTTCTGTCTTGGTGAACCAAAATACTTTTTTCCTGAAAAACCATCTATATCTTATACTCTGGTGCATCTTACCATATTTACCCGAAAGAAAGACGAGGTTTTTTCAAAAAAATGCCATTAAAAATATTAGATTTTGTCTTAGAATGGAGTATGAGGATTTAAGGTGAGAATACACCCTTATTTTAAATGCACCATGAAACACCCAGATGTCAAGTATATGTCCGTTAAAATATTTATTATTGCATAAACTAATACATATTTAATTAATTATTACAATATCTTAAAAATTTAAGGTCAAATTTCTTAAAATTGCTCCCACAGACCAATTGTTCCACATCGGTAGTAGGGAAGTGTTTAGAGTTGGGTAGGTAATCGCGTGACAAGATGAAAAAAAATTACTGCAGCTGGGTGGTTCTGTGTGTAATATGAAAAAAAGCCATCTAGGCAGCAATTAAGGTGTCTAGTAATACAATGTAAACAAGACTGATAAAAGTTAAACATATCTACTACAATTTAAACATGATGCTTTGCGTTTGGTATGCCAACGGCAGACGTAAAGTGGACCTGAGTTTTAGAGTATAGAAAATTTATGAGAGCACTTGAGTAGTACACACTTTGCTGAGTATTTAAAGTGAAATAGTGACAAGTTATTATTTATAACTTTTAAATAAGATACCCCAAACAAATGACAGATCGTGTAGAGAAAAAAAGGAACTGTGTTAAGAGGGAATGTATCGAAAGGAATTAGAAGAAGTTACGACAGAAATTTTAAGTTAATGGTGGTGTGCTATGCTGAATAAACAAATAATGGTGCAGCAGGGAGGAAATACAATGTGACTGAAGCAAATGTGCGAAGGTGGAAGCAAGCAAAAGAGAATTGAAGGTGCTAACTCAACACAGAGATCATTTAGTGGACCAAAACGAGGCCGATTTCATGCATTAGAAGAGGAAATTGCAAACTTTGCATGTAATCAATGAATGGACGGTAAACTGGTGACGCAGGATGTCATTAAATTGAAAGCCCAAGAATTAGCACGATCGCAAAACATTCCACACCAAGAATTTAAGGCTAGTAATGGATGGTGTGTGCGTATGATGCATCATAATGGTTTTAGCCTGTGACGAAGAACCACTTTGCCAGCGTCTACCTTCCGACTTCACACTAATAACTTTCCAGAGGCATGTAATTGGGTTGCGGAAAAGTCACAATTACCTTCTGAGCCAAATGGGTAATGCAGATGATACACCCATTTACTTCGACATGCCATCCAATTACACAGTCATCGAAAAAGGTGCAAAAAATGTCATAAAAACGTCCGGAAATGAAAAACTGCGCATTACTGTAATGCTGGCTGTATTAGCGGCCGGAACAAAGTTGCTGCTGTATGTTATTTTAAAATGCAAAACAGTGCCTAAGGAAGTACTACCAAATGGAATAATTGTTAAATGTCAAGGCCAAGGATGGATGTCAGCTGATTTAATGAAGGACTGGCTAAGCATAGTGTGGAATAGACGACCTGGGGCACTTTTAAGGCAGAGAGCAATGCTTGTCTTACAATTAGATGCATTCAAAGGCCACCTTACAGAGGAAGTTCGAAATACCCTTCATGGTATGAATACTGACCTTGTAGTTATGCCAGGAGGTATGACATCACAAATTCAGGTGCTATAGATGTTGTAGTGATGAAGCCCTTTAAGGATTACATAAAGTCATTTTATTCAGAATGTCTTTTGGCAGAGGACCATGCATTAACTCCTACAGGGAAAATTAAGAAGCCCAGTATACCACTTCTCTGTAATTGGATCATTGCAGCATGGAAAAAAATAGATCCGAGTAGTATCTCAAGAGGGTTCAAGAAATGCTGCATATCAAATTCCATGGATGGTATGGAAGACGACTTGTTCGAATTTGAATAAGTTGTGATGAATGAACAGCAAGAATAAGGGAAGGAAACAGAGGAGAGGGAGATGTAAGTAGTAAATTTACTTTTTTTTATTCATCCCCTTAATGTTAGCTTGTTATACATTTATGTAAAAGTTTTTTGTAAGTGAACCTAATTTTTTTAGGGGTCGTCTTAAATTCAAGGTCGTCTTCCAGGTAAATATGGTACATACCAAAAAATACAGTAATATAATTGTACAAAGTTGTTTTTTTTCAGATTTTATTAAAATGCAGTTCCACAAGGTTATACCTTCAATTGCAAATTATAGATTTAGCCTATTGGTTACGATTAGGGTATTAATTTTTCAGGTTTAACGCAATTTTTCCCAGATTTTCCCCTCCGATTATGATTTAGTCATTTCAGGTTAAACCCAATAAAACCTTAAATTTAAATTTCAAAATGTAAATAGTACATCATTATAAATAACTACTTCTTACATATATAGGATATATCATATAAAACGTAAGGTACTTCTAGAAGTACTACAGAGCTGAAATTTGGCAAGAATATAAGTCATTGGGTACAACCTCGGGAAAAAATCCTAAATTCCAGAAAATGTTATATTTACGAGGTTTTTGACCCCAATGTCCAATTTTAAAGATCCATAAGAAAAGCATTGAAAACTGTGCAGGGCTATATAATATTGCTTTTTAAAATTATTTAAAATTAAGATACAAAGTCGGAACATGCACCATACTGTGGAAGAAAAATGAAGTTTATTTTTCTTTAAGACAGTATCCATATCCATGCTGAATTTGCATAAAAATTCAATTTTAATCATAAAATAAATGAAAGGTTTTTCGGTTTTCAACAATGAAAGAATTAACTGCCATAGCAATGACTCCATTGCCTTTCAATGGGAAATATTTTCCATACTTCAATAGCATTGATTTAATGCTTAGACTGCATTATAATCCATTTGATTTCAGCCAACGACGTATACATATGATGACGTGATAATTTTAAATTAATTTTGGTTTGTGCAGTCATGGCTTTTCCCCTTTGGAATGCCTGAATTTCCCTCTTTTTCAATTTATCTTTTGAAAATCCTTCTGGAAGATCCTTTCTTTTATTATTTACTGTACCATAAATGTCTGTTTTTTGTGCCACCAGTAAGTCCACAAGTTGTGATGACATGTACCAATTGTCTACCGTCACGCAATATCCCTTTCCCAAGAAATGGTCCATCAAATTAAGAACAGTTTTAGTAAAAATGGGTAAACTGTTATACTTTTCATTGTACACAGTACCATTTTCAGTGTACAAAAGAAAATCGCAAATGTACCTGGATTCTGCCTCACATAACACGAAGAATTTGAGTCCAAACTGTGCCTTCTTTTTTGGGATGTACGTTTTCCAACCAAGGCTGCCTTTGAAAAGCATCAAACTCTCATCTAGGCTGAGAGATTGTGCAGGATTGTATAAATCAGTAAATCTGTTTCACAAATGCTCCATAACCTCATACAACTTCCACATTTATGGGTTTGGATGAGTTTCTATATTGAAATTATCATTATCACTAAAATGAATGAATTTCATTATCAGAAGAAACGTATCCTGGGACATAAGTTTTCTAAATATTGGTATCAATAAATAAGTAAAGATGGAGACTACGGCGAAATTGATGTATTTCCGGGAACATTGAAAATTGCTAGAATAATTTCTGCGCGAATGCGTGAAATCGCAAACATGGAACCAGCGAATATGGAGGGATTACTATGTGTTATATGTTTGTTTGTTGTTCTAAACTTTCTCGATGAAAAAAACTATATAAGGTGACAGTGCAGTGTTGATCGTCAGATTGTGAAGATTTTTTTTGTAATTTTTAAACAAATATAAACTTTTTATTAGATTTTTTAAAATATGGGTAGGGAATGGAGAAGTGCTTCAGATTGGAAATCAGATTACCCAGATTGTAAAGTGTTTAAACCATAAGGCAATGGTGAAGAGAAAGCCATTGTGTGTAAATATTGTTGTTTAAAAATTTCTGTGTATGTTGCTAAAAAAAACCCTATGACAATAAAAGAACATGGCTGTGCTTTAGAAAAAATTGGCAAAAGCTGGCTAGATGTGCAATGCATAGTAACAAATAGTGCAGAATATATGAAATTGATGGCATCGGAAATTCAAATTGTTGAAAATATGCCTCAACTTTTACATGTTACAGACATTCCATATCTTGTCATTTGTTTCTGTTGAAAAAGCCATCAATTCTCACGAAATGAACTCAGCAAGAAAGTTTGTTATAAAATTAGGTGCTGTTTTTAAGTATTCTCCAATGATATTTGGTACATATTTAGCTGCCTGTGAACGTTGTGGAATTTCAGTCATAAAACCACCTGCTGTTGTACCTGTTCACTGGTCTAGTTTCTATGAAAGCTTAAAAGTGGCTATTAAAATGGGGCATAGTATGAATAATTTTCTGGAAGACTCAGAGATAGCCAAAAATAAAAAAATAATGCACATCAAAGAAATTACTGAATCGTTTGGTAAAAATGAATTATACATTTTACTATTGTATTTGGAAGAACTTTTGATACTGATCATCACTCTCCAGAAATAATTGGAAAGTAAAGCGCCACTATTACATCAAATGGACCACTTTGTTATCATATCCTTAAAGATGAATATGGAACATGACTGGAACCCACTGCAAAGAGGTGCTTGTTATGCAGTTCTGGATACATTATCTCGTACTGCTTGTGCTGCCATTGTAAAGACTATGAAAAGCTTTTCTGAAGTTTTATGTTCAAAATGGATTGCCACAATCGATAGAAATATGCACACATCAATTATAGCATTTTGGAAAAACCCATCCATAATAGATGCAAGTCCCAAATACAGGTGGGCATGAATTATTCAGTTTCATTCCAATTTTAATGGAGGAAATTAAAACAGAATTTAAAGCCTACTTGTTAGAACTGTCCCCACAAAATTTAGATTTGGATATTTTTCGATTTTGGATTGTTGCGCAAGTTCCCTATTGAGCAAGTATATCTTAATGCTTTTATGTATGCCAACAGGTAGCTGTGACGTTGAGTGGTCTTTTAGCCATTTATGACATTTACAAACTCCAGAAAGATGTAACACGATTGAAAAAACACTTTCTATGCAAATGGCGTGATATGTTAAAAATAAAAATGGAAAAAATTTTAAAAATTTTATTATTTCTTTAAATTTTAGTCTAATTAACCTGAATTTATGAAATTTTAAGGTTTTTTATTGAACTGAACCCGAATTTGATAGAAAAAATAAAAACCGATAATGACCCCAAATTGATTTTTTTAACCAGAAAAATTCATACCCTAGTTATAATTCGTCTATTTTTTAAAATATCTTACGTGTCTCCCGAGTTTTTGGCATGTGTACATATAATAAAGTAATTGAAGTTAGCCAATGGTCCAATTATAGCTAATCCTGTCTTCTATGCATTTATCATTATATATTGCGAAGTTTTACCATTTAACTAATAATATGATTCTATGTATTTTCAGCCAGAAGTTGGCATGATGATTCAGGTTCCCCACCTGCAACAAGAAAAATGCTACAGGGCAAAAATAGTCAGTGTAGAGAAGGTACAAGATGAGAAAAATCCATACAAGGCGATGGCATTTTTTATCGATTATGGAGACTGTGAGGTAGTTGATCTGCAAGAAATCAAGCTCCTTCCAGATGATTTTTTCTCTTATCCATCCTTTGCAATTGAATGCTCTCTCCATGGCATCGTATCAGTGTGAGTATGGTTTGGTATCTCAATTGTTGGGTGAATCAAGATTCTTTGAGCTTGGGTTAATAATTGACTTTTATTTTATATTTTGGTTTACAGTAAGGGAGGCTAAAGTAAGGCCATATGCAGATGTTTGTTAATTTTTTGCCATAAATTGCTTCATTTAAACATTAAAAATCGTTTCCTCTCTAACTAGGTGGATCAATGTTTCCTGTGTCACAGATACACTTTTTTAATAACCTGCTTATTCTGATTTTCACTGCTGCAATGTTATTGTTAATTGATGTTTCATACTGTTTCACATATACATATGAAGCAGTGGTTCCCAACGTGGGTGTCACGGCACACTGGGGCACAGCTGCTATTTTTAGGGGTGCTGCGATAAAATTAGTTTTGTAAGTAAATCAACGATTTGGATGTGTTTACAGATAACTAGGGCATTAATTTTATCTCTAATAAATTGATTATGGTGTGATGCCAACAAATGAATATGTCCAAAGGTTTAAATACTTGTTTGTGAAAATATAAAAAACATTGCTTGAAGGCTGGGATGCCGCAAAATTCTGTTTATCTTTGAAAGGGTGCCGCGCCTACAAAAAGGTTGGGAACCACTGTCATAAAGGCTAAAATAGAGGGAATAATGGCTCAAAATCAACTTTAAAAATTTCACTCAAAACGAAAATGGGGTATTTTGAATACAATTCACTTTGTAATTTTTAGTCGCTTTGATGGACTTAGATCATTTTACTTGAAATGACCGTTATAGTTTTAAATGAATTCTGAATGTGAATTTGAGGCTATGTTATGATGTGTTCAGCTTAAATGCCTTGTATTTTGAAAGGAGAGGAGGAAGTTTTATGCTTTGGAAATAGTGATGAAAATTTTACATAGGATAGGTTTAGGACAGGTGCAGGACACGGTAGAAAATAATAAATTCTTATCAAATTTTGATTTAGATGATTTTTATTCTCTCAAGTATTCGTCAAGATTTCATAATCAAAATAAAAGTTGTACAAAGGAACCAATTTCAATACATTTATAATAATTATTTAGATCCAACTTATAATTTGTGTGCACGTAAATACTTTTTAATCCTTTCCTGCATGAAGCGTCCAAATCTAAAGCGAACCTTTTGGCACGAGACGCCCATAAGCGCCCATAGAAAAGATGATTTCTTTTTTCTCTTCTGGTGGGCTATGAATGTCTTCTTTGTGTTGGGTCTGTTTCTTCTAACTATATACACTTCCTTCCTCTCAGTATTCATCCTCCTCTCTTATAAACACTCTGAAAAAAATAATTTTCTAAACACTGCCTGTTGGTTCAACTGATGAATCAAGCATCAAAACATTATATATGAGCCAGATAATAAATCATCATCATCATCTCGGGCATATGAGATTTTCTTCTGTGGTTGAGGTGGTATGCCGTTTGTTAGCAAACCTTATCCTTATGCTCCAATATGCTGAGTGCTCTAAATTTTTTTACGATGACATCACTCAGCCGTGACCATGGTTGAGATGAATGAGACAGCTAAAGGGCCGCATCATCTCGCATCATCTTGGGCATATGATGCGTAATAGAACTGCCCTGTCATTCGTAAGCAAACCTCCTCACACACTAATATGACGAGAGCTGGAAAAATTATTTTTTTCAACTGTAGCCCTCAGTTATGACCATGGCTGAGTTGAGTGAGGATACTATTACAGAAGAACTGAAAAAAGAAATTTATTCCAGTGGTTCTGATAGTTCGAGAGACTCAGAGCTGTTGGAAGTTCCAGGTGCAAGTGATACCAAGGATGATATTACGCAATTTCTTACTGAGAGAGATCTTCAATCAAGTGAATCATTCCACGTGAATCTTGCTGACTGGAAAGATATGAAGCATTATGAAGGGCTTGGTGATTTTGTGGGGTTTAGTGGCCCTATTCATGATTTACCTTCTGGTGCGAATGAATTTTCTTACCTGATATATATTTTAGGTAGTGAGGATTTTTTTTTCAAAAGATCGCAGGTAACACCAATAAATATGCCTAATTAAAACAAAGCAATTCAGGGAGGGTTGATAAAGAGTGGGTTGATATTACAATAGAAGAACTAAAGGCATATCTAGGAGTGCTAATTTACATGGGAATATTCGATTTGTCAGAAAACAGGGATTATTGGCATAGCCCTTATATTGATTGCCCAATTGTTCGTAATTGCATGGCTATGGGTCTCAAAAGACTGCTAGGAATATGACTGATATTGTGAGTGTTTTTTAATTGTTTTTTGATGTGGAATTTATTAAGACTATTGTGAAAGAAACAATTGCAACACAGAGCAACATATAATATCAAGTAGGGATATATTTTCAAGGAATTCAAGAATTGCATCATGGAGAACAGTGACACAGGAAGAAATTTAGACTTTTGGGATTGTTTATGCTGATGGGAATTATTAAGGTAAGCCATTATTTTTGTCTCTTCTCCCTCTGTCGCCGGTGTGCCGTTCCAGCACCGTAGGCTATTTTTGGAGACTTTTTAAAAATTTGCTAATCAAAAAACTTACAAGAAAGATATAGAAATCAAAGATAAAACAGGATCCAAGCAATGCACTGTAAACTTGGAATAAAAACTGTACATTGTTTCTGTGAATGCATTAAATAATTCATCAATGTGTTTCACACAAAAGAATAAATAAAATATGTTTAAAATAAGTTTATAAATACACATAGTTTTATGGTAATCTCCAAAATAATTCAGGTAAATCCATTAAAAAAGTAAAAAGTTATGGTTTTTTTTAAAACTTTACTCCAGAATAGCCTATTTATTTAAATACCCTCTGGCCTCCCAGATGGATTTGAATTAAATGCCGCCATGGTTGAGGGGTTATGGCAGTCACCCAAAAGCCAGCCCGAGTGGTCCATTGTGGTGCGCTTGGTGGGAAATTTCGCCTCGTTACTATGTCATACAGTCCTTCACTACTCACAGCTCAATCTTATGAGATCTCAAGAAGAAATGCTTTGAATCTAATTTTGCTTGATTTGTTTAAAGTTTTACATACTCTATATGAGTTGAATGGAGTGTAGTTGTTGAGCCATAACACAACTTTCTTTAACCATTAATTTTTTCACAATATTGTATAATAGAATAAATAGGTTATATAAATTTATAAAAATAAAAATAACTATGAACACTTGCTTGCTGAATATGGTAGTCCCTGATTGGGATACCAAATAATAATTAAATCTCTAACACTATAACGTGCCACTATCACTGTCTTTTAGCTGTAAAAACGCTGTCACACTATCACTAAATATAGAGAATTGGGCAAGCAAGTAATATAGCAGAGCACATGAAACATCCAGACACGCAGCAAACTTCAAAAGTTAATACTACTGGCCATTAGTTCTCATTTAATCTCCTCTCATTCCATTGAGAACCAATGTTTACCTTTTTTTAACCGTGTTATATTTCCCTCGGGTTGTGTGCATGTGTGCTGTCAGCACTTTGAGTGCAATTTGATTGAGTCTTAAAACTTTAGTAAAGATTCTGGGGAAGGCATTCTGAGTCATAGAGATAAAAAAAATTCAAATGCGATTGAGTAAATACAACAAAATTAGAAGGAGAATATCAAACTAAATTCTGCATTAGAACATATACGATGTCATTTAAACAATGTGTAAAAGTTCATTGGAAATAAATTTTTTTTAACAAAATCATGTTATGAGAATACAACCTTTAATTAACAACAGCTTTTAAAAAATTGAATATTATATAAATAAAACATATTTATGATATAAAAATGACATATGAAAAATGAGAATTTTTGTTATTCATCTGTAACACACGGGACGGGGAAATGCAAATTCTCGTGATTCGTACTCAATGTGAAGTACTGGGAACATAATCAAGTATTACAACGAATCAATTTAAAAAACATTGATTTTGATCTTTGTGACAGACTCTGGCGAATAACTGACAATTAAAACAAGAACTGTTTAAAAGAATGAACTGTATTTTTTTAAATGTCACTGGAAAATTTTCTGTTTAAAATCACTACTTGGAAGTAATGTTATGTTAGTGGACTTCCATATCTTTAGGCTAGACAGAGTTTTTCCATATTTGGAATGGATGCTATTTCATATTGTGTTATATATGAATTAGAAACGTAGCACAACCTTTACTTTGGTGCCCTAAAAATTGTCTTGAGAAGTATAGTGCTAAACTATACAATAATATCAATGAGGCACCTGTTAATGAATTTATTTTTTTATCCTTACCGCAGTAACCTCAATTCTGATGGAGAACCGGAATGGACAGACGAAGCGCTTGACTACTTTGAGTCATTGGTGTCAGAGACTCCAAGTAAAATTTTAATGGCACGCAAATTCGGAGAGCGTGAAATATATGTTACTGAAAATGGCCAGAAAATGAAGAAGGTGATCCCGACAATTGATTTGGTGGATACCAACCAAACAGAGGTGATGATAATATACTTAGAATCTGCAGTTTTTATCATTCCTTATGATGGGGTCAGAGCAGGGGTGTGCCAATGCGGGGTGCAAGGGGTGCCTGGGTGCCAACTCATCGGGGGTGCTTTCCCGTCAAGATATTTGACCTATATATTATTGGAAAGCGAGTCATACATAATGAATGGGCAATGCATTTTGCCCTCACATTTCAAACATTTAAGCACCTATGTGTGAAAGTAGGAAGAGAAAGGTGGGAATACCAGAGTGATAGAAAATCTTTAAGGAAAACATTTACCTCCAGGCCTCCGCCATTTGTGTTGTTCTACACTTCTCTTGAAAAAGAACACGATGGAGGCATTTGTAAGTTGGGGCGCTGTATAAGTCATGTGTGGCATGAGGTATGCATACCCTATAATTATTGCTTTCTCAGAAGCCAGCCCTTCTAATTGTTATGTATACTCTAGCAAGGACCAGCATGCCATGGCGGTGTTTCTTTTGCTACTGGCTGTCACCACCAGTGGCATGTCTATAAATGTCTACAAAGTGCAGCGAAAAGCTGCTAGATTCGTCAAAAATTGTTAAGATAGAAATAAAAGCGTTACAGGCTTGATACAGGACTTGGGATGGGAATCACTAGCTGAGCGCCGATTACGTGCTAGGTTAAAACTTCTTGAAAGATTTAGAACGTGTACTTTCTCCAGCGACGTCGAAGAAATAATAAGAACTCCCACCTATATCGGTAGAATGGACCATCCTCGTAAAATAAGAGAGATAGCCTGTAGGACGGAGAGATAAAAAGGCTCATTTTTCCCTAGAACGATAGCTGAGCAGAATAAAAATTGCGATCAAAAGTAACCTCGGGTAGGGGCATAAACCCAGACCTAATTTTGGAGTTTCCCCCTTGGTGTTAATGCACCCCCTGCCACACCCCTTGCGGTGGCTTGCAGGGTAAACTGTAGATGTAGATGTAAATCAGGAAAGGGGATGTTTAAAATTCACTACTCAATTTAAAAAAAGTTAATCATCAAGGAAGCCCATAGAGTTTGAAAAAAATTAAAAGTGAAAGACAGATATGCTAGGTGCACATTACTACAGTCAATTGTTAGTTCTTCTGCATTTGCTGATTTCATGAAAAAACCCAGGGATTTTCTCTTCCTGCACCGCATACATGGGGATGTATCAATACCCTGTTCAGAAAACATCGACGCATGCATGATTCAAGTGGTAAAAATGTAATGGCACATTAAAATAACTAATTCTATATCGGTTTTAAATAAATGAAGAAATTTAATCACGAAACTTACAATTAACCAGAGAAAAAGGAATAAATTTGGTTCATCAGGGAAATTTTAACCCCTCTCCCTCTCCTAGATATGCCACTATTCACCACTACTGTCCTTGCAACCCCCGAGTTTGAGGCAGTATGTTTCAAAAACAACCGACGATTTTAATGGGGTTAAAAAGTAATGGCTAGAGGATTTATTTCTATGTTAACTGATGTACAGCTTAAATTTTTAGTTTCTGTTTAAATATTTTATATTGGGCTGTATTTGAAGAAAAACACGGTTTTTAGCCCTGAAAATCTGATAAGACCAATTTGAATGTTTACAACTCAGAAATGCTACAATGTGTCAACTTGCAATTTTAATAGCGCTGACCTAAAACTATTAGGAACAAGTACCTGGAAGTGTTATTTTATAACAGCAATATTAATACCCGATTTTGTTACATTCTGAAATTCAGCTATCTTCGTCATTCCTTGGGCCTGATGCCCCTATTCGGGGGAGTTGGTACCACATACCGACCAGTGCCCTATCTTATTAAAATATTTTCTGGGCCTCTTTCCTTCAGTTATGTGAGATACAATGGCATCCTTTGTCTTCTAGAAGGTTTCGGCTTTATAAACAACTTCTTTGGTTAGATGATCTTATCTTCTCACTCCTGAGCTAGCCTCTTGACTCGGGATGTTTTGGCTTGGCATTCATTTCCATGCTGTTTATGCTTGCTTGCCATCTGTTTCATCTCACTCTTAATGAAATACTGGATCAGCGTTTCCTCTCGTAGAGCTAGCCATATAGTTCTCAGTCGAAAGCATTCTTTCGTGAGAGGAAGTATGAAAAATTCTCTCTTTCTTAGCCCTATTTCAAAAGGTATGGCTTCTCATAGTAATAGAAGTAATACAATTTCTTGTTGAAAATGAAGAAGATAAATTTTTTATTGATTCCGGCAGTGATAAATCTAGTGAGATCGAATTGGACTTTACATCTCGTGACCTACCTCAACAGTTAGAAAGTGAAGACGAAGGTGACGGTCATCCATTGAGTGAGGCTGAAGTTCATCCAACTTCTTGGATTTGGTCAGATATTGATGAAGATAATATTTCACAAAAGTTTCCCTTTATTGGTGAATTTGGTCCTACTGTTCCTATTGCTAATGTTCTTCAGTCTTTTACAAACAAATTTGATGCACACCTGATTGAGATTATGGTTTTGGAGACTAATAGGTATGCTGAAAAATATTTACAAAAGAAAAAGCTGTCTTCTAGATCTCAACTAAATAAATGGGAACCTGTTTCTTCATCAGAAATATGTTTATTTGGGACTATTTATGTTGATGGGTATTGCACAGAAGCCTACTCTTCGTTCTTACTTTTCTAAAAATCCACTTTTGGAAACAACTATTTTTCCTAAACCATGTCTCAAGATAGGTGTGAAAGCATCTCAAAATTTTTCCATTTTGTTGATAATTCGAAAATCGTAAGTTACACAGGCAATAAGAAACTTTTCAAAATAAAATACAGCCTATTATTGATTATTTAAATTGTAAATTTCAGAGTATCTACTTGCCAAAGGAAAATATTGCTGTAGAAGAATCTCTTACACTTTGGAAAGGTCATTTGTCTTTCATGCAGTATATTCCTTTGAAATCCTCAAAATTTGGAATAAAAACATTCGAACTTTGTATACCTGAAACCGGATATATTTGGAGTTTTATTGTTTACTCCAGCTCGGATTCCACAATTTCGGTTCCAGAAACACCAGACGGACTGAAAACATCAGCAATAGTTATCAAATTGTTTGAATCTTTATTTAGAAAAGGCTATACATTATGGATGGACAATTACTATAATTCACCAGATTTGGCAAAATTTCTGTTATTTCGTGGAACAAATGTTGCTGGAACTTTACGTTTGAATAGGAAAAATGTACCATCTGAAATAAAAGCTGCCAAATTGAAGAAGGGAGAACACATAGCTAAAGTAAGCAATAAGGTTATGGTATTGAAATGGAAGGATAAAAAAACGTAGCATTTATATCAACATTCCATTCAACCTTAGTGGTTATTCAGGAGTTTATTAAGGTAGAATAGGATAGCATAAGCGCTGGATTATGCAGGAACGTTCTTAAATCCATGCCGAAGAGATTGGAACTAGTTATCCAGAACAGAGGAGGGTAGATTGATTATTAATTAAAGATATAATATTAGATTTATCATTTTATTTGTATTTCATCCGCATTGCAGGGGCAAAGGTTTCAGTGATGATTATAAATAGCATTTAGCGTTTTTTCTCCCTCGACTTAATCCCTCTCCATGCTTTCTAAATTGTAAGATCGCTTCCTCAGTTCCGAGAGTAGGAAGCTCGGATGCAACGAGAAAACTTCGCTACACAACCGAGAAACCTTAAACCATACCCCAAATTTATCAAATACACTGTCGGCGCTTCCTCACCCCCTCAGCGCTCGGATCCTCCCCTACTCCTGCACCTGTTCAGGGTTGCCATTCCGTTGAAAGAGACTTCGCTCGTTTAAGTTCGCAAGGATGTCACCATAGAACGCCACGAGGTGTTATGTTAATTTTGGCCAGGACTGTACAATACTTGTCAAAATAAGATGGAGCACCTGAGCTTTCGTTTAATTTTAATCCAACAACTTCTCGAAAAATATGGGAATCGCCAAGCGCAGGAAGGCCATCGCTAAATCCATCACCTTGCCGTTTATTTGAGAGGCACTTCATAGAAAAACTATCGGCAACAGGCAAAAAATCTAGGCCACAAAGAAGATGTGTTGTGTGTTCTGCAAAAGGGGAAAAGAAAGAAACGGTATATTGGTGCTCTTAGTGTATTGTTGGCCTGTGTTTGGAAGGTTGTTTCAAGATCTTCCATACGGAACACAATTTTTAGGAAACCTCGTGATTTGAAAAGCATTTATATTGGATTCCACTTGGATATAAAGTAAGTAAAATATATTTTGCATGCATAAACCAATTTTATTGAAAACTGTAAATTCTTGTAAGATTTAAATATCATTTGACCGAGATGAAAATCATAATATAAGATGTTGCGCAAAGCCGTGATTTTTGCAAAATTTACTACCGCGAATAGGACCTTATCACGCGAAGGCTTCGACCGGCTTGAAGGGTTAATATCGTTGCAGTCGTTTTCGAGATATACCTTCTCAAACTCAGGTGTCTAGACTTTTTGCAAGGACAGTAATTCTTTTGATGGAAGAATACAAAATGTCTAGTATCTCTTTTGTATTTTCTCCCCTATCCAGTTATGGAAATTTCAATTATGATTTAAATCTGCTTTGAGAATTGTTTCCAAGGATTAGCCTTCATTACTCCTTTGCCTTCCTGCATTAACATTAATATTCTTATGAAAATAGTACAGAACTGCCCTTAAATCAGTTTTCTTTGAGCTTTGGAGGAGGATTGGTCTGTTTCTTAATGGGGTGCTTGACTGAGAGTCAGAAAAAAACAGAGTTTTTATCCTTCACTTAGAGGAAATTCTGTGAAAAATAATTGTTTTTCTTGGAAGTTGAAGAGATTTACTCTCATACACAAGAAATCGTACACCACCCGGAACCTCAAGAGGTGTAAATTTTTCTATAGCCAAGTTAGGAGGGTTTCGTCAGGGCTGTCACATGAGGCATGTTTGAGAGGTGACCACCTCAGATGGGACATGATTTTTTTATGCTTTCAGATAGTAAACCTCGCATTTTATACATCTGTTTTTGGCTACACAAATTAAATCATTTAAATTCATTTCCTCAATAGTTGTTGTTACAACATATTATTTCAATTAAATTTAGAGAGTAAAATTTCATAGGATGGTACAGTAAAAGCTCATTCTAATGCCACCCATTCTAAAGGCAAACTTGCTCTATTGGCATCTTTGGCACCCTGAGGTTCTTCTATCATTTCCTAGATGTCACCCTGGTTTTAATTGATTTTTTCATATAGTTGAATGCGTATTGCACGAAGTTCCATAAGTTGTCACAAGGTGTCGACAGTTGTGACAGGCATTGCCTTAACAATTTTGTTTTTGCTATTAAAATTGTGTTGAAGATTTAAACATTTAAAATACCCTAAAAATCATGAGTAAGCCCAACCGCAGTGAAATAAAACAAGGGGAGCGAGTGGTGCTAACATTGCTTCAGAAAATTGACATGTGCAATCGTCTGGATAGTGGGGTAAATAGGCATGTATTAATGAACGAGTACAATGTAAGCTCATCAACAATTTATGACATTAAAACAAGAAAACAGGAACTTCTAAAGTTTTTTGTTGGCTCAGAGTCAAATAAAAATGATAAAAATCTACGTAAGCCAAGGCTAAATAAGTAGGATGCTGTATTATATGAATGGTTTAAAGTGAAGTATTCTGAAGGTTTCCCAGTTACTGGCCCAATGGTAATTGTAAAGGCAAAAGACTTTCATCACCAAATGCAGTTGAGTGAAGATTGTGTTTCTTTCCGATGGGTGGCTATCTCGCTTTAAACATCGTCATGGGAAAAGAAAACTTGATGTCTCAGGTGAACTTCAATCAGTTGATCATGAGGCTGCAGATTAAATTTGTAAGTCTTTTTGTGTCTCATTAATGAGCATAATTTAACAGCAGAGGAAATTTACAATGCTGACAAGGTGGCATTTTGTTGGCGTTGTATACCTTCTTCCACTCTGGCAGGCACAGACAAAACTGTGGCATCTGGGTTTAAAAAATAAAGACAGAGTAACTGTCCTTGCAGATTTCTACAATTTATGTTGAATGTTTAAAAGTGTAATGAATCTTATTTTGAATCTTTTAAATTGTTTTAAAAATGATTGCTTTTCCGATTAACAGGTTGTCTGCCATGGCGGACACCGGTGTCCACCTGTGTACTTTCCTGTGACATCGGTGTCCGCTCAAGGTTTTCTTTTCGCAGAGGCCATGTGACCACTCTCCCTTTATTCTAGAATATCCCTTGCATCCGCTATGGACCCACCAGTCTTGGTTTCAGAAAATTATTCTGTTACGTAACTTATTGATTTCTTTGAGATAAGCCTTCAGTATGAGGTGACAGATTGAAAAGATATAATAATAGGATTGTGGGTTAGAATAATTTAAAGAAAATGTTTTTAAATTATTTAATGTAGAAGTAGCAAAATGATGGGAAATATCTGCAGTGTAACTTTCAGGATCAACAAATTCAGCAGCCAACAGAGAACAAAAGTAAATGCTTCTCACTTCTCAGATCCGTTTACCACTTAAATCCAATAATCTCTTTCTTATATGCACCAAATCACAGAAAATTACTCCTGCCATTAATTTGATTCCAAAATCTCATTTTCTCGTCTAACTAGTCCACACATTACGCCACCAATAGATCAACAGAGAGTGAAACATCACACAGACCAAAGTTAGCCTCAGCAATATAATCCCTCGGAAATTGAACAAATGGACATTTTACCCCAACCATTTCTGCATTTTGACTCAAATTTCAACCTACTGCGGAGGCCGGCAACAAATAGGCAGCTTCAAAAAAGAAAGTTTTCTACATTGTGCTGAGCATGGGATTCTTTGTACTTGGAAACCAGCTGCCAAAAACAAGACATGAGCCTGAATAGGGGCTAAAAGCTATAGTTTTATGGCATGGGTATAGAGAGACCTCAATGAACTCCAGTTCTTTCTCCCGCAAAACTGGAAAGCGTGCCTTCACGAAAAATGGAAGACTGACATGCTGGCACACTTGAGAGAGTGGCAGCATACACTGGTGTCCGCTGCATCAAATATACATTATTATCATACTAAAAATAATTAATTTTAAAGAATTTGAAGTTGGTTATCACTAAAACAAAGAATTATAAGCTAAAGAAGAAGAGAAAACTATTTTATACAAAAAAATATCTGAATGACCACCTACCCGGGGGCTGTGGTGGACACCAGTGTCCGCTACATAAAATGTTGATAATTGTTAATAAAAATAAACATTTGCAATTTAAAAAATTTTTCCATTAATCTACGAGTAAAAACTTGCCCATAACACAAGTTGGCCTAAAAACAAAACTTGAAATTTAATCTTGGCAGTCAACCTGTTACAGACTTCATTAGAAAAACAAATGAATTCGGCAGGTACCCAGACTTGGAATGGCTGAGCAGAAAATGGGACATTTCCCGGTGGGTGTGCAAAAATTGGCTAGTGAGGCCATGCCGATCGGTTGATGTAACCATAATTTAATTATTTTCAATTATAAATTAGTCAAACTAAAATGCAAACTTTGGCAAGCCTTTATTATATTTTGGCTATCTTGCCAACCTGTAAAATCCTGGGGAAATGGAGTCTCTAATCTCTATTTTCTGCTATTAAATTGCTTCCCAGTCCAACCCCATCTGTGCCATTCACTCTAATGGCATTCAATTTAGAGGCATGACTTTGGTCCCGAGGGTGCTGTTTGAATGGACTTTTACTGTACTTGAATATTTTAAATTGGATCTATATACAAAAAAGTGTCATTTGGACTAGATTTAATGATGTTTTTGCAGAAAATGTTGAAGCTGATAACGAAATTTTCCTATATTTTATTGATTCAGGCTCCTATGAAAATAAAATTGAGGATAAGCACAATGATGAGGCAATCCAGTATCCAAAATAAAATTTTATTTTCTCATATTAGATGCAACTGTTCAATCCTTGCAGGAAAGATTCAAATTATTAGAAAGCCTTAGTGAAGCATTTGTTTTTTGGGCAAAATAAAAGATCTTCTTGCAGTCAGTATAAAAGGCAAAAAAGAATTACTGTACAGATCTGCATTATCTAATAATATTAGGAAAGAATTTGATATTAACGACCTTGATATTTGTTGAGCTTATTTGAAACCAGAAGTGACAGTTTGTGATGTTCTGGATTATATTTTCGCCAGTAATTTATTGGGCACGTGTCCTATCATTGCTCTTATCTTTGAATTCCATCCGATTTCAATCAAATTTTCAGAATTTACTAAATATGTTTGCATAAAATAATTTTTTTGTTGCGGAGCCTGTGACTACGAAAATTTAGATTCCATAAACTTTTCCTTTTTCCATTTGATTAGCGATTCAATGTTTTCATTAGCTTCAAGCATGCTGCATAATGGTTGCAACACATTTACCACTTTGGGATACTAGGAACACCAAACACCAAAGAATGAATTAAAATAACATGGTATTTCATTAATTCTTTCTTTAAATCATCTTTCTTTGTCGTTAATTTAAATAGTTGCCCATCATGAAAGTGCTCTAAAAAAATTGTAAATCTGCTATTTTGTTTGATTGGCACTGTAATGAAAAGCTGTAAGTTAACGAACTTAGCGAAATTAAACAATTTGTTTAAATTGAACATAAAACATTATTTATTTATTATTAAATTGGAAACAATGCTCCAGAACCCAGACAAAGTACAATTAACTTTGCTAGAGTTTATGTAGGGGAAGGATGGAGAGGGGCACAGAAGAAATATTTTGCACCCGGGCACCCAGCATCCTGGGTCTGAGTGTGGAGTTTGCTGAAATTTTTAAATTTATTTATGTTTTTCCATTAATACTATAAATTAAGTGGTAAAATTTGTTTATAATAATGTCTATTAAGTCTCTCATTTCTGTTATTGCTTTTTTTTTGCTCTTCCAAGCTCCTGCTTTAATCAGCTTGCAATTTTTGTAAGCTTTTATCACCAACACCATAAAAATTAAATTTTTTTGCAATTAAGCTCTAGAAATTTAGTGCATTTTGGAATTTTGTTTCAAATTGGTTATATAATTTTTATATTTTCTATTTCTCATTTTTTATGTTTTGATGTTTTAATGAACCATTGTGTTACTTCAGGATGTCAATGTCACTGCTGAATTGATTTCACGAGGCTATGCTCGACGGATGAGTGAGAAAAAACAAGAGAGTAAAGCTAAAAACAATAGTAGTACCAGAATCAACATTCAATGACAAGTATGAAGTTTGAATTATAGGATAAATATTCTTTTAAAAAAACCATAATTTTTTATGATGAAAAGACACTTGTTTTGGAATTTTATTTAAAGCATGCAAGTTTTGTTTAAAGCATGCAAGTTTTGTTTAAAGCATGTGAGTTTTGTTCAAAGCATATTTTTGGTTGGCCAGATAAGGGGTGAAATGTCTTGAATTCCTGATTGTATTTATCTGTTCAGCAATTGGTCGTGATTGTCCTTGTTGAACATTGAGTTATTTTTATACATGATATGATACAGTTGCTAACATAATAAAATATCTTTTGGTTATTGGTAACTCTCTTAGTGTAAAGCACTTGGACTTGGTGAAAAATGCCATTGTACTGAACTTTGCATGTCTACGAGTCTTTATAAATTATGTTTAATGATTTAGTGTTACAAGTATGGTTGCCAACCTCTGGCTTTGGGGCCGAAGATCTCAGGGTCATTGCCATATTCTCCAGTCAAATATCTCAAATCTCCAGTTCACTTTCGATTGCAGTTAGAAACACTTTTTTAAATTTTCTGCATTTTAAAAATTATTTGAATTGAAATATTTTTTGCTTTAATTTTGTTTTATTTATATTGCTCAACCTGCTCTAGAGATTTTCCCACAACTCTTTTATTCAAGTTCTCATCTTCTCCCAATATTTTCATGACTTTTTTATCTATATTTACTTTCTACAAAAAAACTTAAACTTCTTGCGTATTTGTTGCTCATCCATATTACAAACTGCTTTATTTCTGGATCGGTAACATAATACAGCTATGACTGTGAGGCACTGCAATGTATGTGAAAATCACTAGAGGAATTATGGATTATAGTGTACTTAATTTTTACCATCTTTTCTTCAATTTTACTATTTCTTGGATGTACGTATTTGATAACTGCTTTAGACTGAGATTTAAATAGAATTAAGGATTATGTAGCTTTTAACTGTAATAAACGAGCTGTATACATTATTTGTCTTATGAAATTCAGCATATACCGTATATACTCGTGTATAGTTCGAGTTTTTAAGACCAAATTTTTGTGAAAAAAATTGGGGGTCGAACTATACACGAGTAATACTTTTGAGGGTTTAAAATCTCGGATGTAAAAAATTATCTTTTTAAAAATATAATAAAAATCAAGATATTTTTTGGTCACCCACCTCGCTGACTTAACTTCTATGATATAGCTCCAAAACTTCCTATTTTCCTTTAATTTTATCGATTTTCATTAGAACTATGTTGTGTTTTTCATTTTTTCTTTTTCAAAGACTTGTATATCTGTCCTGTATTATCTCGAAATTCTGATTTGATTGCGACCCAGTAGTATTTTTCATTATTTTTTTATACGTTCTGTGGTGGGTTATAGTGCATTTTAACCAAAATTCGTTATGTAACCATTATACTGACCTTTTGTCGTCGTAATGTTGTTACGTGAATACTAAAGCCTGTCTCATATTCACCGATTGTTTTCTTGATTTCTATGCATATCTTTCTAGCGTCTTATAACAACAGATGAGTTGGAATGATATCAATTTATAAAGTCACAAAGCTGAAGTATTAAAATAAGTTTATTTCATCTTGTTCAACTATCATTCATAACTTTTATTAAAGGTTTTACGAGTAATATGCGTCTATTAATTTTCATTATATAAGCTTAATTTTTGTCTATTTGCTAGAAATTCTGCCAAAATTCGTATTTCACATCTCGTAGTTAAAAAGTAATAAATATTTTTCTTCTCAAGATCGTGCGATAGGTTTACCATGTTTACAGTTTATTATTAATATAGTATTATTATGATACGAAAAGCTGTTGAAAACCAAGATCGTTCTATATACCTCCATTGTGAGCTTTGAAATATCGAAACGAAAAATGTCGATCCTGACAGAAATCTAGGGTAAAAGAGTAAATAGAAAGCTATGGTCGAATTATACACGAGATATATGAAAAAATCGAATTTTTTCACTGAAAAATCGGAGGTCAAACTATACACGGAGTCGAACTATACACGAGTAAATACGGTAATTAAAAACTAGTTAGGAAAAAGCTTTTCATCTGTATAATAATGTAATTGTTTTAACATTAAGTTATTTTTTATTGTTCAGTTTTACAACTTTTCAAATCTGAATAATCTTGATATTTTAAACTTAATTCACTTGTATATATCTTATTTGAACATTACATAATAATATAATAATAATAATAATCGTCTTTATTGAGGGCGTTATTTGGACAATCATGTCCATTCTTACATATAACCCTGACGAACACAAACATCCATGTCCGAGACGGGATTCGAACCCGCGACCCTACTATCCGTTGGCAGATACTCTAACCAACCGTCTACCAAGGCCGACAAAAAATTGTTGGGATTGAACGCCTGAACCTGGGATCCGAAGTTGAGCACGCTAACCATTGGGCTAATTGTGCGATAATACTCCTATTTTTTATTATATTATCCATGTTTACTTTCATATATCGTATATTTAGAAAATTATTTTTCAGGTGGAATTTATTTGGTCACCAAAATGATAAATTTTTTACTTGTGCCAAATTTTTATAAACCCTTTTGCTTAAACTATTAAAATGCAGTCAGATAAG
The DNA here is from genome assembly GCA_028673005.1 of Tanypteryx hageni. Classification (NCBI taxonomy): domain Eukaryota; kingdom Metazoa; phylum Arthropoda; class Insecta; order Odonata; family Petaluridae; genus Tanypteryx; species Tanypteryx hageni. The sequence goes on along the minus strand of CM054120.1, from coordinate 182,813,785 downwards.
AAGAAATTTAAAAAAATGTCAAGTAATGATAGTGATGATATAGAAGAAAGAATTTAAAATATATAATATTCACTTGGATGATAATTGGTTGCTGGCAAATAGTTATAAAAACTGGTTGAAGAAGAAAGGTTATTATATATTATACTGCTTGGTACAGTAAGTGTAGAATAACATTTACTATATGTCATGATGGAGAGAGGGCAGTTAGAGAACATACAGCTAGTAAAACCCATCTTAAAAATGTTAATTTGGTATCGCAAAATCAAATGAGCCATTTTTTTCTTTCGAAGTCGATTACTAACGAGACTTTAAAAGTTGCTGCAATTGCAGTAGCTCAAATATACCATGATATTTAACATCATCATTCCTATAATAGTATTGACTGTGGCAACAAATTAAACAGTGTTATTTCTGATTCAAATTTGGCTAAGAAGGTTAGCTGTGAAAGGACAAAAAGTGAAGCTATATTAAAAAATGGATTGGCACCTAAGTCAGTTGAAATTCTTCATGAATTGAAAGTTAATAGCATTGAACAGGTTCTATATTCAGTTGCAATTGATATTTCCAGGTTACTTGATTTCTATGAAAGCTCTGATGAAACTGCTCTAGGTATTTTTTCAGGAATTTGCCTGAAGCTTGAGGAAAATGGTTTAAATTACCATGTATTAGTTCATTTTCTGCCGACAATACAGCGGCTAATGTTGGTAAAAATAATTAAGTGTACACATTCAAAGAAAAAAATTTAAATTTACTTAAAGCTAATTGTAAGCACCATATTATTCATAACTGTGGTAGAAATGCATTAAAACTCTCGTCATTTGATGTTGAAAATTTTGGATTTAAAGTTGATGCTGAATTTTCTCATGGATCCAAAAGAGTAGAAAGTTTAAAATCATGTTTTGAATATTTGGAACTAGAGTATGAAAAAAATTTAATGCATATTATCATCAGGTGGCTCTCATTATATCCTGCATTAGATAGAATTATTAAGTGCTGGTCTGCTCTTAGGCTGTACTTTTTAAATTTAATTTAAGATTGCCATAAGAGTAGTTGGAAGTTTATTTGTGATCAAGCAGATGAAATAAATCCACATCTTACTTTAAGTGAATGTTACTTACATTTTGTTCACCAATTTGTGTATTTATTAATACAATTTGTCCTTGTACTTGAAAAAATTGATATAACTGGTACAGAGGTACATAATATAATGCTAGAACTTTTACGCAATAATAGTGTAGAAAGAGTGATAAGTTTTTTCATCAATAATAACTGAAGGTTTACTTGAATTAAATCCAAATGAGAGAAATAAGTTCACTGAAGAAGTCTATACCAGAGCAATAGATTATTTTAAAAGTGGTATGATTTTGAAAATTCATCCATGAAGTATTTCTCTGCACTGAACCTAAAATCTGATGTACTTGAGTATGGTAAAGTTGTCAAAGCTGCAAATATGACAATTATTTGCGGTATGATGAGATTTGTAATGTTAATCTAATCCTTCCTTCTATAAAAGATCTACAAATTCCAGTTGACAGAAAGTGGGTGCTTATTTTTAAGAAGACTGAGATTATTGAATTGCCAAAGTTATTATCATTTGTTGTATCAATCCCCAATAGTAATGCATATTTAGAAAGTTTTTTCTATAATGAACAATACGTGGAGTGATGAGAGAAATAAAATGAGTATTGATCTTGTAAAAGCTAAATTAATGGTTAAGCTTAATTTTGACATGTCTTGCTTAAGCTTTTCAGAATATATATTGAAAAAAGAACAGAATGATGTTCTAAAAGCAGCCTTGAGTGAAAAAAATATTATTTTAAGAATAAAAAATCCGTTTTATTGTAAGAATTTTCTATTATTAAATATCTTAATTTATAAGAAACAACATTACATTGTTTAAGTTTTATATCAAAACTTATGATTATCGTTTTCATTATATATATATATATTTAAATATAATTATATCTAAGATCAAAATACTTATGTATATCAAAATTATATAAAAATGCATTTATTTCTATACTAACATGAGTTTTTATTACTCATTCAAGAAACCCTTGTTTAAAAGATTAGTACCAATATTATTGTGTATATATTTTAATGTTTTTGTTCCATTTGAATTGTAGATTAATTGATTGGTTGAGATTCGACCCCCCTACAACCATAATATTTTGCATTCACTTAATCTTTTTTATTTTAAATTGTTGATGCTCTCCCGATTTCATTAAATAGCAATATTGAAAAAATAAATGCATTATGATTTTAAATCATATATGCCAAAATCAGGGGTGCCTTTGAGAGTATTAAATATATTTATCATTTGATATATCTCCTCGGGTTTCTCCTTAAGTCTCAAGGTTTCAAACAATCTCAGGTTTATGAAGATCTTAATGAAGGCAGCCCTCAACACAATCCCTGCTTCATGAAGATTTGTAAGTTGGCAACCCTAGTTACAAGCGATATATATGGCAATCTTTTAATTTCTATTGAACATTTTGTCACTTTTCAGAGTGATTAACTAGCATGCCCAGCTCCAGTAATAAAAGGGATTTGATCATAATATAACAATTGTTTGTTCACATGTACCTTCGTGCAAATTGTTCTGGATGAATGGCATTTCATTGTATTTAGAGCTTTCTACATAAAGAGTATGTTATTTAATTTAAATTGCCCTAACTTCTGTTTTTTGTCTCATATTTACTTAGGGCTAGAACTGAGATAATGTTAGTCCATCAATGTGGCTTGGATTTATGAGAAATTCGTATCCGACTAACACGATTTAATCATACGTGAACTTTTTTAAGAATGCATCTATCATGTTAGTCGGGGACTGGATGTACAGAATTGTTCTCTTAGCCTCGGTGGTTGAGATGAGATGCCATACCAGTTCTTCTCAGGATGGTCAGAAGCCATCCCACAACCATTTAGTGGACTTTAAATCATCCCATCATGATTTACTCAATTCTCTTGCTTTAGCACTGAAAATTCTCTCCTTACTTAGTTTGTAATCACGGTAGAATTGAAGCTGTAATTTTGACAGGAAAATCTACTTTCATAGAAAAATATTTTTATGTACACTGTCCAACCCTCATTAAAATTTAACATTGTAAGCTGATAATGTTAGTTGATTATAAATTTCTTAGGTGAATAATAAAATATATAGCCTGTATTTCACTTTGATATATGTCAAATCAATCTAAAAAATTGGTTTCTCCTTTTATTTTTAAAATTTATGAATTTCACAAATCATCCAGTCACTTTATTTTCAGCATTCAAAAATTTCACCAACCACACCACTTATTTTTTTCTTCACCTTAAAGCACTGCTTACCCTCTTATGGATGCTGTAATGGAGTTTATGATCCTATGCAGGGACGTAGCCAAGGGGGGGCCCGGCCCCCCCTAAAACCTCATCGGCCCCCCCTTTAATCTACTTTGAATGCAATAAATGGATTGCACAATTAGTTACAAAAGGCACAGAGATCTTAAGGACGGTTTTCCGACTTCCCTTTGGAATTTTTTATTTATTACTGAAAAACCTTTACTAATCGTTAGGCAAGCAAGGACCCGACCTCGTATTTCGATATTTTTGGTGACCATATGCGGAAATGGATGAGGGTAAACGGGAAAACCAAAACGTCCTCTGCACACATGCTGAGATGTTTTTCTCTTGGTCTCCACTCTGTTCTTGAAAATGGTCGTGATGGACTAACAGGGACCTACCATTTAGGAAAGAGTATACTCCATATGCATCCTTGTTCACTTTTACCCAAGGTCTTGAGGGTTAGTCGCACCAATTAATCTCTAAATGATTGTCTCTAACTAAAAACCGGCCCTTACGGTGAGGGTGGTCTCCTAAATCCCCATAATTGTCACCGCTTTAGTTCAGATAAGGCCAACTACAAAATTAAATGGAATTCAAGTATATCTACCAACTTACAATTAGACTACAATGTTTTAGTAAGTGTAAAACGTAAGCAAAGCGTAGAATAAACACATTATAATCTATTCCAGATTTACTAAGGTTGTGTACTAACTAAAATGGACTAAACTCAAGATTAAATATTAGATATACGATCATCAAATGAAACTCCAATATATTTATCATCTACATAATTTCAGTTAATATTGTATCACAAGACTTTCGTTTAAACAGCAGCTGCAGTTAATACCTATAGTGTGCCGTATATATTAAAGCTTACTGTACCGTTCGATTTCTTATTTTTACCAATAATTTAGTGAAACTTACACATGAATATGAAAGCTTGTTTACTAACTATATATTTTTGTTAGTAACCATCCAAATTATTTGAACAAAGTGTCACCACACCTTGTGTAATAAGGGATGAAGTACCTCACTGTATATATGTTCACTGTTTCAATCACCGACTGAACCTTGTAATCGTCCATATTTGCAAACAGGTGAAACATGTGGACTCCTTTTTCTCTACATTGGAAGAATTTGGGTCAGCTATTCAATCCCGGTTTATAAAACTACAGAAAGATATGTACCCGAATAGTCAATTACGAGAACTAAAACGAATTTTGCTACACCCAGTGGACAGCCCAGGTATCTGCATGTTCAGCTTTGAAAAATACTTTCAAGGCCGTATTAGTTTTATTAAATATTATTGAGAATGAAGCAGGTGAACGGAGAATAGAAGCCAGCCGTTTGATTAATGGAATTGATTTTCAATTTGTATTTAATTTGTGCATGTTTACTGAAATATTAACAAAATTCAAATCTGCCAGTGACTTCTTGCAAAGCGTCAGTTCAGATCTATCAAATGTATTAACATTAATACATTCTTTAGAGACATTTTTTTTTGGATGTGCGATCAGATGAAAACTTTACAATTTCAAATTTTAATTTTGGTAAAATTTACTAAGAAACAGTGACAATTGCAACAAAAAATAACATTAATATTCCAATTAAATATAGCCTTTATATTATAGTTATAATTTATTAAGATAATTGGTTGCCTATTTTCATTACTTGTGTTATTATAAATGTTATAAAAAATGTCTGTAATATGTCTGAAACACTGTACTAATTTACAATAGAAATGGGAATGTTTGTCAACCTTAAAAAAATATTGTTCTAATTTGCAAAATAAGAAACGTAATTTTAATTATAACAGCAGAATACAACCCATTGTATGGAAAATATCATTCTTAAAATGATACAAAAAATGTATTTAAAATTATCAATAAAAATTAACATAAATTTTATGAATAAAAGCAAAGTTAATAAACATCGGTTTTATAAACTAAAGAGGTAGGAAAAAAGTTTCCTGATAATATAAGCAAAGGATTGGTACAAAAATACAGGTCTAGCCTAATAGTTATATTAAATTTTTCATATTTTTGTGTGCCCCCCAAATATTTTTGACTTTTATGTTGGCCCCCCACAGAAGGCTAGCTACATCCCTGATCCTATGTGTGCAAAACTCCAATGCTTCACTTACCTTCTTCATTATAAACCATTTCCCACCTGGCAGTCTTACAGATTCCAGGTTTCTTATCTTGGTAACAAATTCAATTCAAAGAACGAGGTAGGGGTAACATTTTATTATTCTAATTTTAATGATGATTGGAGACTACAATGAAGATAATATAAAGAATGGAAACGCTCCTATGCTGTAATTTAATTATCAACTTATGGCATAGGAGTTATTTCCTTTCTTTATACGGTAATCCCCTGATTTACGAATACCATGCATTCTTGAAAAGTAGCTCGTAAATCGAAAGTTTGTAAATCAGGAATGATTTTCCCATATATATTAATGGTAAAATTAAGAGAAGTGACATATTCTACTTGGGAAGGCTCAACTTTGTGGAAAGATTCCATAATGTAAATGAAAAAGAATTGTAAATTTTCGCTAGACAAATTTATTGCGACCGGTTTTTTGCCTTTTACAGCATCATCAGGTGATGAAAGCTTAGCAGAGGGTTCTATATATACGGAGAAGGAGGGAAGAGGTAGGGTAGGAGGGTTAAATGAATAATAGGCAGGAGGGAGAACATACAGTCAGTAATGAGATAATTTGAAAACAATCAAAAAGTAGAAATTACAACGTAATATGACATTAACTCAAATGGTTTTGTATAACAGTCAAGTGAGCATAGTTTGTAATTAGAAAATGGAAATAATTAACAGAAGTCGCTTTACTGTTATACATAACTGTTTGAATTAATGTCATATTACTTTGTAATTTCTATTTTTTCATTGTTTTCAAATTATCTCATTACTGATTGAATATTCTCCCTCCTGCCTACTATTTATTTAACCTTCTTACCCCTCCTTCCTTCTCTGTATATATAGAATCCTCTGCTAAGCTTTTGTCACCTGATGATGCTGTAACAGGCAAAACTAGTCACAATAAATTTGTCTAGTGGAAATTTACAAAATTCTTTTTTATTTGCATAAATGGGGACAACAACAGCATTTAAAACTCTTTTAACAATTATATTTTTAAGTAGGGGCTCCGCCTCTGTGAGCAGAGGTGAATGGTGAATTTTTGGGGCCTTGGGCACTACAGTAGTAATATAATAAACAATAAAAGAACAATAACTAATAACAACACAGGAACAAGGTTTTTGGTTCAAAAAAAGAATACGTGGTCCTGATGTAGTTTGAAATGCAAATTATGAATCAGTTTTTAAAATTTTCCCATCACATTTATATTTTGAGATATGACATTTCCAATTATACTGAAAAAACCTCGAAAAGAACATTCTAAGCAGAAGAAGATTTAAAACAAACAAACTCATTTTGTTACCTTTTTTTGTTTTTGGAACACATCTTGAACAGTGTCATTCTGTGTTTTTCAGTAGCAGCTGAAAGTGTTAAAGAATTTACCAAACAGCATGTCTCCTAAATGTGCTAATGCGACCGAAAATTTTGTTATGTTTGCGGAGAATTTACGGTGAAACACCAGAGATGGTGCTTCTCTTATCAAAAAAGTTTATCAATTTTACTTAAGATGAAAGGTAGGAGACCAATATAAACAATGGCAGAACACCATCATTAGCCATTTTTGTAACTGTGAACGGCAATTCGTTGACTTTTATTCTATGGGAGATTGTCTGTGCTAATGAAATTATGTAAATGCTTTTATGGAATCTCTGAGGCACAAACACAAAACAGAAGAATGGTGGTTGTTCATGGATTCTTCCAAGTAGAGTTTAAAAGCAGTTCTGTTGCATAATGGCAATATATTTCCATCAATTCCCATTGCTCATTCAGTACCTCTAAAAGAAACATGAGAATATGGAATACCTCATAAACAGGATAGGAAATAACGGGTATAAGTGGAACATCTGTGGTGACCTCAATGTTATAGCTCTTCTTTTGGAATTGTAGCTAGGGCACACAAAATACTGCTGTTTTCTTTCTGAGTGGGACAGCCATGCTGTCTCAGCACTATATTTTTCATGATTGGCCAACTAAACAATTACCTAGTGCAGGGTCAAAAAAACATACATAAAAGCCTTGTTGATCCACAAATATTTATTTACCCCCTTAAAATATCAAATTAGGACTCGTGAAGAATTTTGTAAAATGTATGGATCAAAATGGCAGAGGATTTCTACATTAGGAAAAATTTACAAAAATCGAAGATTTAGGAAGGAATATTTGTGGGTCTCCAAACCATGAAGACTTGGTTAATAAAATGCTGGAAGCAAACCATGACATGGGGTGTAACATGTCACTTAAAATTCATTTTCTTCACTCACATCTCGAATTCTTTCCTCACAATTTGGGAACTGTGAATGACGAGCATGGCGAACGGTTCCACCGGGTCATTCCAATGGAAAAACAATACCAAGGCAGATGGAACACTAATATTCTTGCTGATCATTGTTAGTTATTAAGGAAGCTCCTGGTACATCGTAGAAAAGAAAATTTTTTGCTAAATCTTTAACATCGCATGTATTTACATGTATTTTGTAGAGTTTGGATGACTAAAACAATATGTTCTTCTAATATAAAAATATGTATTTCTCCATATCTAGACATGCTACATGAATTCTGACTACAGATTCAAACTCAGCTGATCAAAATCATTTAGGATAACCTTATTCTATGCAAGAACTAGATAAAAAGTTTCAATTTGTTCTCCAGTGTAATAAATGATAACAATAATAATCACAAAATGACTATTTTGTATATATTTATTTTGTATATTATCACAAAACAATGAAATATTCAATTATATCTACATTTTTCTTGCATAAAAAAATTATAATTTATAAAATATAAAATAGGAACTATATAGGAGCAATTGTAAAACACAACAAAAAATATTTCTATATTTATATAATTATCGATTTATTTATCTTATATCATGCTCACCTTTAAATTACAATAGTTTTTATAGTATCTTCGTATGTTAATGACTTAGTTACTGTATATACCCGTGTATAACGTGCAGTTTGAAGACCAAATTTTTAGATCAAGAAGTAAGGGTCATCTCAGATATGGCATGCTACTATGGGGTCATGCTGCAGATGTCTTTAATCTATTCATATTGCAAAAGAACCATAAGATTAATGACCAACTCGGCCCCCAGAGAACACTGCTAGCTGCTTTTTGCTAGAATGGGAATAATGACTGTAGCCTATATGTGTATGAAAATCTAAAATATACAAAAGAAAATCTTGCGAACGTAATAACTAGATGACTTTTTCATGATTTTTCGTTTTTTCTAGTCAGTTTTGAACAAAATCCTACCTAAGAAAAAAATTTCGAATCTCCAGCTCATCTGGGAATGCCTAAACATTAGTATCCTCCTGTTATCATTATATATTGACGACTCTTACAGAGGAGGATATAACATACTAGTAGTTGGTGCTTGCATACTGCAAGCATTTCATCTCACATTAAAAGAACATTCATTTTTCAGACAGAAATTTCAATATTACAAATAGTCTTTTAATTCTAAAGATTTCATTTCTGCAGCGATTTTCGTTTTTCCCACATGTAAGAATAATAGTTTAAAACAATCTCCAAATGTCGCAATTTTAAAAATTGTACACTTTCTTCATTATAAGGTTCTAATGCTACACATTTTAGCCAAATTTTAAAGTTGTAGCACTTCTAGAAATAAAATAATATTTTTCTAATTGTTTAAATTTAAATAATTTTTAACGGCCGCCGCAATACAAAGTAGCAGCTAGCAGTCCAATGGGTCGAGTGAATAAAATATAAGCAAATGATTAAGATTTCTATCACTTTTTAAGCAAATGCTTGATTTGGTGTGAATAAAAAAATAGCATTTGCTTTTGCTATAAAGAATAAGCATTTGCTTATTTTTATGATTTTTCTTAAGCATTTGCATAAAAATGTGTGAATAAACCCGAGCTTTTGCTTAATGCATTAAGCATATGCTTATATTTTTTTAAGTGAGTGCTAAGATATTTTTAAGTACTTTATTTTCATGATAATTCACCCTAAATATAAATTGATTTGGCCGAGTTTATGGTGACACAAAAAGTTAAAAAATATGAGAAAAGATGAGTTTCAACTACCAATGGTTATAAAAATATGTATCGTTTCTCTGATGAATGGGAAGTTTATTTAAAATCTGGTTCTTGGAGAATAAAAATAGGCCCTTCATTTCCTGTAATAAATGCTTGTCTTATTTGTTTAAATTTCACATTATTTCTAACCTTGACCGTAAATGGGTTAAGACAGAAAAATTGAAAGATAATGAAACTTTTGTGCCCGAGGTGTATATTGCTGGCAGCAGTAGTTATGATGATATTACGGGAGTTGACAATAACAATACAATTAGGGGGAGTAGTCTTTAATACAATGTATTTAGGTTAATGTTATGTATGTATGACTATGTTAAGATGGCCAGCCTGTTGACAGAATGGGTTGACAGCACAGCAGAAGAAAAGAGGGAGGAAGGTCAAAGATTATCTTATATGTATTTTATGGCTAAATACAATGACAAGCATAATAAATGTTTATTTGGTATGTGATACTTTCTTTAATTAAAAAACATGGCACAATCGTTAATCTGTGAATAATGACAAGTATCGTGGAGAAAAATGACCGATGGCAATAATGGAAATGAATTGGAAGTAGTAGGAAAATGCCGTTCTTGGCGCAGTCCAATATCTTAAATAACAGCCGCCATTTTGGATTTTGTGACAGCACTTCCGTTCACGTGATCAACCGGTGGCACCACCACTCAGAGAATGTTGTAACTGAAAAACAACTGCTGCTCATAAAGCAATGTTGTCAAGTAAGTTTTGATGTATCGAACAGTCTGATGTTGCCAAAAACAAATGAATCGCTCATGCGCACTCGTGCCGGAAATTTGAAAGGCGTAAATTTAATGGAGTAGGTTGTCAGCACTAACAAATGGCAGTCGTAGTACGTTATTAGGTATTAAATTGGGTGGCATTATTATGGTGAAAAATATTTTGTTTGAAAGACGAAAAGAGCTCTTGTTTTATATTGAGGTCCGAAAAGCTCCGTTGGTAGATCTGTGAAATTGAGAGTCAAAGGTCCCGGGTTCGAATCCCTGTTTGGGCGCTTTTCAGGGTATGCTGAATTGTTTTAGCATAGATTAACTCTAAACGAAGGTGTGAAAGGCTACAGGATAAATGAATAAACAAAGGTATAAGTTAGCAAATATTTATTTACAATTATTATTCATCTTTTATTTTTAAACAGCCATCCTCTTTTATTAAGTTGAATTTTTCCTGCCCTGAATTATATTCTGATATTTCCTCATTGGAGGTATCATTATGTCTTATTGGAAGGTAAATTTCTGTCCTTATTACTGATATCCACCAACAATGCTGGTCTGTATCTGGTTGTTGCCTTTTTTAAGGATAGAATAGAGTACAAATCATCCTCTTTTAGCTCTCCCACCTTCACAATTGGTATCTGCAAAGTAGAAAACTTTTTCAGAGATTCCATCCGAAAAAAGAAGAATTAGGGCATGATTGAAAAAAAATGCTAATCGAATTAACACTAAATACCAACCTTATGTGGTGACAGAGATGGTAGTGGTGACGGTGGTGGTAGCTGTGGCGGTGAAGATGGTGAGGATTACTCTAAAGAAAATAGACCATCCATGATGGTAAAGTCAAAGCTTTCTCAGAGTGAGAAGTGATTTAAAAAGTTATAAAGAAATGAATGTTTTGCTTACTGAATACCTGCTACTGTAGCAGAGGTAGCGGAGACAGCGAAGGTGGTGAGGAATAGTCTTAAGAAAATAGACTATCCATGAGAATAATGTCAAAGCTTTCTCCGAGTGAGAATTGATTAAAAATTTATGAAATTAAAGAATGTTATTCTGACCGAATATCTGCAGCGATGCTTCTCTTGTAGTCAAAGAAGAGTGATTTTTTATGCGATTACTTCGTCGAGTGAAAGGGAAACCCTTGGCCAAGGTTCTTGCACCGAGTGCATAGGTAAGTGTATAGGAAATGGATGAATTAATTTCCAAGCCACATCGTATTGCCTGGGATAACGAGTTTTTTCCTAGCTAAATATCAGGGGTGAAAACACCAATGCCCAAACCCCTATAAATACGGAGCAGAGAATCCGAGAAGTCACCAGTTCTTGGTCCAACATGGCAGATCAACGTGATTACATGGCTTTCTGGAACCTCTTTGCCGAGAGATAGATATGGAAGCATAAAAGAAGACTTCGCAGCTTTTCGTGCCTGGTAAGTTAATATAATTTTATTATTCATGATGAGTTGAAGAATAATAGTCGAACAGATTGCCTTTGCGGCACTTAACAAAATAATTTTCTAATGGGATATTTCACATGGAAATTCCTTTTCAAAATTAACAGATTTGATTTTAATTCATAACATTTGAAGAACCTTAAGTAATGGTACATATTACAGAATCCAGTCAAACTCTGCTGGAAAAATACCCCAAAAGCGGTCCTATATTGCTTGAATATTACACAACTTTTGCAAGCTTTAAAGAAGTGATTAACTTCTTAGCTCCACCCATCCCCCACCATATCATAACCTAGTAAATCCATCCCGCCATTCTGTAGGAGCATATTAACCCCGCCTGCTTTGCAGGATTGCCATTTTGTATGAGCATGTTAACTCTGCCTAATCCCTGAGAAACGAGGTCACATACACGAAAGACAAGCCAAGGCTTAACAGAGCGCCAAAGAAGATGAACTAAAAACATCGTGATTGTATTTAGGGTGACCAAACCTTCCAGAAGCAAAATTTTGGGACTCCTCAAAGACCCATTCTACCTTGAGGAAGGTAGAGAACAATTTTTCAGGTTATTTTCATCATAGAACCCACCGTTTTCGAGATTTTGGCCCAAATCCAAAAATTTCGAACATTATTGTTAATATCTCCGTTATTTGGATAGATATTGGAAGTGTAATTTCAATTTTGTTTATATTACAATTGTCCTTCCATTAAAAAAAAGTTTATTTAAAAAGGTGAAAGATTTCGAGAATTATTTTAGAAAAACTCATTAATATTTTGCCAAGTCAACAATTTGGTGGAATAAAGTGATCCGAAGATCCTATGCAGACAGGCATAAGCTGTAAAGTTGGGAATAATTTTGAAACAAGAAAAATGATCTGCTATGATAGTTCAATGGTAAAATATCCGCCCGGAAAGTGGAAGACCCGGGTTTGATTCCCGGTCATAGCAGACTTTTTTCTCGTTTTAAAATTATTCCCAACTTTACAGCTTATGCCTGTCTGCATAGGATCTTCGGATCACTTTATTCTACCAATTTATTACTTGGCAATCTCACCATTTGAGAGGGAGGAGTTTTCTTCGGTGTATATCTTCGAGGACATCCGTTGGGGCAGTTTGATACTAGCTTGGCTAGTTCCGTCCCAACCAAGAAAACATCCGCGTTCAGAAACAAGAAAAATGATCTGCTACGATAGTTCAATGGTAGAATATCCACCCAGAAAGTGGAAGACCCGGGTTCGATTCCCGGTCATAGCAGTCTTTTTTCTCGTTTCAAAATTATTCCCAAGTCAACAATTGTTGATGATTTATCAATCAACATGAAGACGCTGCTTTCAAGAGATGCTTCACTGAGACTATAGTGTAGCGTTTTCTGGAAATACTATATTGAAAAATAGAGAAATATTTCAATGACTATATGTAATTTGTACTATAGCGTTAGTTATTGTCATATCAATAAATTTATATTTGAACTACAGCACAGTTTAAAATGCATGAGAAATTCTAATTATTTCAGATACAATGTTATTCATATTTCTATAAATCCTTTTCAGATCTACTTTTATTTTTATTCACAACTGAACTTTTGAAGTAAGCAGATCTAAAATATGGAAACTCTCTGTGAAGTGTGCTTCGTATATTTCAACTCGAGATATCGAGTTGCACCTGAAAGGAGTGATGTCCACATGAGATAACTAATACAAGCAGGAGGGCAACATCAAGTTGTCGAGATCGATTCAGCAGTGAGAAATCGATTGAAAACTTTTTGGGTGAGTGGAAATGGAGTGCATAGAGACATATTATCATTTTTGTATGACATTAGAGAAATTTTGGTTAACAAAGTTAGGGAACAATTGGCAATAATGGCTCTAAAAATTAATATTGTTTTTAAAACAAAATTCAAAAAGGAAGAAGAATTGGATGAGAGGGGTTTTAAAACTAAAAATGTCTGAGTCCTTCAGATGGATGACATTCTTGAAATTTTAAATACACTCTTTGGAAAAATAGTAAAGGAAAAGTCTGAACAGCAGGTAAAAGGATAGGGTTGGGCCATGCATGAGATTAAAGGATTGGAATTAAGAATTAACAAATACGAACCATTGAGAGGATCTTATTTCATCGAGTTACCGCCAAAAATTAAACTTACTAAATCGGTTATTAATGTGCAAAATTCCGGCTCTTTTTGTTTTAAATACGCTATTTGGGGAAAAACAAAAAAATCCTCAACAGGTCTCAAATTCGATAACAAGGCATTTCATAATGATTACAATTGGGATTGCATTGAGTATCCTGTGGAACTAAATGTAATACTAAAATTTGAAAAGGTAAATAATATTTCAATTAATGTTTTTGGTCTTGATGATAAAAATAACGTGTTAGTGGTAGATGAAGAACTCAATGACTATCGGGACCTTTTGCATTTAACGGAAGTATCCAAGAGCTATTTTGTTATATTAAAACTTTTTGAAAATTAGTTGGAAAGCAGATAACTAAGCATGGCCATTGCATATATATATATATATATATATATATATATATATATATATATATATATATATATATATGCAAGAGAGGTTTTACTCATTACCAGGATGAGGAAAAACTCAATGAACATAATTTTGTCTGTAGCCTCAATGCACCCACATGCTGGGAATCCCCTCACTCTATTCAGTGTGACTGTGACTTTGTTTACAGTGCACGTTATTGCACTATACTGCAGTACATTGTCGAACGAAGGCCGCCATGTGAATATGTCTATTGAAATGTGAAATGTTTAGTTCTGAACCGGTGGATTTATTCTTTATTGTTTTACCAATAAATTTAAGAAAATAATTGTCAGTAAGAACACCATAAATCAGACTTGAGAGTGGCGATTTCATCAATTAAGCCGAGACTGGACGAAATTGCCAGTAAGAGACAAGCCCCATTGAATTAAACCTATTCATACAAAAATCAAGTGTTATTTTTCTTTTTTTTTCTGCTTTTCTTATTGTTATTTTAAAATGTGATATTTATTTTTGTATTCATATTGCTGTATAAGTTCATTAATTTAGTGATATTTGATTTTATTCCTATTAGAATGTTAATTTTGTGTATTTATCTTGAATTATTTTGTTATTTTCAGTTTTAATAAAATATAACATTTTTTGTAACATACTATTTCTCAAAATTATCATCAACGTAAAACCCATCGCAAATACCAAATCTTGATAAAAACCTTGCCAGCCATGGTAGGGGGCCCAAGTTTGTATTTTGAACAAAAATTGGGGCGCGGCATAAAAAGTTTGCGCACCCCTGCGCTAAGATATTCATAGAATACATGAAAGAGGGGGTGGAATTGATTGAGGCAGCATACAAGCATACAATTCCGATAGCACCCTTACCCTCAGAGCAAGAGGAGGCATTTAAAATAGCAGTCAAATGTCAGGTCGTTGAGGGTATGCTTGAGAACGATCGCGTAAGGGATCATTGTTATCTTGCCTGAATGTATAGGGGTCCGGCGCGAATAATTTTAATTTACAGTTTCAAATGCCGAAATTCGTCCCAGTATTTATTCACAATCTTTCTGGCTACAATTCTCACTTTATTGTCAAGAAATTAGGTTATGATGAGAGAGAAATGTATTGCATACCCAATTCTGAGGAAAAATACATCTCTTTTACCAAAGGAGTGGGTGAGAATTTTACAATTAAATTTTTGGACACCTTTAGATTCGTGGCTTCTTCCTTCTCGAAATTGGTAGAGAACCTACCGAGAGAAAAATTTCAGCAAACCAGAAAGGTTTTTGCAGATAAACTCGACTTTGTTACGCATAAAGGTGTTTATCCCTACGAATACACGGCCACTCGGAAAAGACTTGATGAAGCATGCTTGCCACCTAAAGTGGAATTCTTAGCAATTTGACCCTGGACTGCATAAGTGATGAGGACTATGAGTATGCAAAGAAAATATGGACCGAGTTGAATTGTAAGACTCTTGGCGACTATAGCGACCTTTATCTTAAAACTGATGTCACACTTTTGGCTGACTGACGTTTTTAAAATTTTAAGGACATTTGCATGACTGCATACAATTTAGATCCTGTGTGGTACTATACGGCCCCCAGTCTAACCTTTGACGCCATGTTAAAGTATACTAAAATTAACTTGGAGCTATTGACTGACTATGACATGATTCTAATGGTAGAGAAGGGTATTCGTGGTGGAATCAGCAAATGCATGAAACGATATAGCAAAGCTAATAAGTATATGGATGATTACAATCCAGTTGCTGAGTCTCGCTATATCCTATATTTAGATGCAAATAACCTCTGTGGGTGGGCAATTTGTTATTACTTACCCCATAGCGGATTCCGCTGGCTAACTACTGAGGAAATTTGAAATTTTGACTTATTTTACATTTCGGATAAAAATTAAAAAGGTTATATTTTAGAAGTAGATTTAGAATATCCTTAACACCTTCATCACGAACACAACGATCTGCCATTATGTCCCAAAAACAAGGCTCCCCCAGGTGTTCAGCATAAAAAACTGTTGACTACTCTAGACAATAAGACAAAGTACGTCATTCACTATGTAAATTTAAAACAGGCTCTATCTCTCAGATTAAGACTGACGATCATTCACCAAGTTATTCAATTTAACCAATCTCCATGGTTCAAGTCTTACATCGACTTGAATACAGAACATGGGAAAATTTCCATGAATGAATTTGAAAAGGATTTTTATAAATTAATGAATAACACGGCCTTTGGTAAAACTATGGAGAACGTTCGCAAGAGAATAAATTTGGAATTGGTTTCCAATGAAAAGAGATTGGATAAATTAATGTCCAAATCCACTTTCCTCGATCGAACGATCATTAATGAAAATTTAGTCGTGGTTCATTTGAGGAACTCTGCAATTAAAATGCATAAACCTATTTATATAGGTTTGTGTTCTAGATTTAAGAAAAACTTTAATGTATGACTTTCACTACAGGAGAATGAAGCCTAATTATGGTGACCGCTTGAAGCTCTGCTTCATGGATACTGACAGTTTAATACAGGGTGTCTGGTGACTTTTTGTCATAACTTTGGGATCTTATTCCTTAAGTGATTTTGAGTAAAAAATGTCATGTAAACATGGGTCTTATTCTCATTTGTTACCAAGTTACGGGCAATTGAAATTATCTCATCCTTTGATTTGTACAACTCAATAGCTGAAAAAATGCATTGTTTAAATAACTATTCATATACATTTTTAATTGTTGAAAAATGTATTATTTAATTAATCATCCATTTACATTGATATTTAATCCATTGTTACAACAGTAAGAAGCATGACACTTGCACAACAGACGTGGACGTAATTTGTAAGCTTGCAGGCAGCATGTCAGTAGAATGTAAGCTAGTGTTCAGTGTAGTGCGCTGTCACACGTGTGGTATCATTAGCTTTTAATAATGCCATTTACATTTTCAAATTAAGAGTATGCAGATAAGTACTTCGTGTACGGGTTTTGCGATGGAAACTTTCTGCCTTTTATGAATATTGACGACAATTTCCACAAAGAACACCAGATCGACGTACTTTTATTCGGGTTCACCAACATTTACGAGAAAATGGGTCATTTCTGTCTTTGAGAGCTGAATGTCCAGTACAAGTTAATGTGGATGAGGAGGAAAACACTGATGGATCGGTCATGGCAATGTGCAGGATTGGCAACCGAGGTTTCCGGATCTCACTCTGTTGGACTTCCATGTGTGGGAGCAAATGAAAAACATTTTGTATGAAGCCAAAGTGAGCATGAAGGAAGAACTTATTCAGCTAATTTTTGATGCTGCAAGGCGCGTTAATAACGCTTCAGTTCTTTGTGCTGTTTCACGTTCCCTACTCAAACAGGCCAGATTGTGCATCCAAGCTGAAGATGGCCATTTTGAACAATTGTAACAATGGATTAAGTATCAATGTAAATGAATGATTATTTAAATAGTTCATTTTTCAACAATTAATGTATATGAATAATTATATAAACAATGCGTTTTTCAGCCATTAAGTTGTACAAATCAAAATACAAGATAATTTCAATTGCCCATAGCTCTGTAACAAATAAGAATCGGACCCATGTTCATATGACATTTTTTACTCAAAATCACTCAAGAAATAGGATATATATATATATATATATATATATATATATATATATATATATATATATATATATATATATATAAGATATATGAAATAAAGCGATGACTTTTACAAGGGCATATCGACCGAATTGGACTTTTACAATTCCTCCAACTTTCCAAAGGATCATCCATGCTTTTCAAACAAAAATAAAAAAGTTATCGGAAAAATGATGGATGAATGGGATGGGCATATTGTTAAGCACTTTGTACGATTGAAGTTTCGATGATTATGTGAATTGTTTAAGAGAAAACTCAACAGAATTTAGGAAGATGATGGTCATAAGAAGTGCGAAGAATGAATTATTAAATGTAGAGATGAATAAAGTAGCATTGAATGCTATGGATGATGAGCGCTACATATGCGAGGATGGCATAAACATTCTTGCATGGGGCCACTACAATATTCCTAGAAAGAGAACGTGGGGAGATGCATTTATGGCCGCTGATGAGCATACTTGAATTTTCTTATTTATATTGCTTAAATTTAACCATGATGTTAAGGTGGACACATCCCTTTACTTGCGGCTTCACCGGTCCTTCATGTTCTGGAAAAACTAGTTTGTTTTAAAGTTTCTGGAACACCTTGACGATTTAGTTGAATGTGAAATAGATCGCATTATGTGGTGTTGCAGCCCCAGAAGGGAACATCATTGGAAATGAATAGAACTCGAAAATCACATCCCTTCTTTTTATAACCCGAGTAGAATTCCAACCTTATACATAATTGACGATTTAATGCACGACTCATATACTAAACAGGTCAGCAAATTATTTACCGGAGGATCTCATAATTTTAATATCTCAGTGATTCTCATTACTCAAAACGTTTTTTACCAGAGCCCTCAGTTGAGGAATATTTCACTCGACGCTAAATATATCGTAGCGTTTCGTAATCCTCGCAACAAACTGCAATTCAGAAATTTTGCGAAACAGATTTACCCGGAAAATTCTCGCAAGTTGATGAGGGTGTATAAGGAAGCGACTTGCGAACCTTACACTTATATAGTGTTGGACCTCTCACAAGTGACAAAGGATCATTTGAGATTCAGTACGTGTATATTCCCAGATGAGAATACCTTCATTTATGTGCCTTCGCATCTGATCGATGATGAAAAGGTTAAGATCTAATAAGCATTATCTGCATGCCTTGAAAAATGCCAAGCCTAAATTATGTAACGTGATTTAAAAAAACGTAACCGAAGAGGTAATCAAAGTCTTGTACGAATGCTGCTTGAACACTTTTAACGGGAATCATAAAATAAACCATTCCTTAAAGAAAAATCTTAGGAAGCATTGTAAAATGCTGAGAGCACTCGGAGATAAAAAAGGGTCCTTAAAACAGAAGCGGAGATTATTAATTCAGAAAGCACGAATATCTAAATTAGATGAAGGAATGCAAAAAATCTTAAACAGGAAAGTTGTGGGCGATGTAGATAATTCACAAAGGTAGTTTCCTTCCCATGCTCATCGGTTCCATTCTCAGTGGAATTATAGCCAGTCTGATAAATAACTGAGCCTCAAAAATATGTTACTCATCAACCCAGAAGTTCTCAACAGAGAACAATCGAAAGCACGAATATCTACATTAGACAAAGAAATGCAAAAAGTCTTAAACAGGAAAGATCTGTGCGATGTAGATAAATGGCATCTATATCAGCATGCATTGGATACTTATTTAAACATTGCGGCGAAGAAGAGACAGCCCATTAGTGTCCTGATCGTGAAAGAAAAGAGAGTTAGAAGACCAGAGGTAAAGAGACCTCTCGGTAAGTGTTTAGAATCTCTAACCAAGCGCATAAAGTTAGACAGTGCAGCGCTAGACCAATCATGGGAAGGTATGATGGAGAGATTTAACCGTGCAGAGGCATTATGCGAAAAAATTACATCAAAGTGGGTAAAAAGCTTACAGCGGCAAGGATCTCGGGTTGGAAAACCAAAGACACCGTGGACTCCAATAAAATAATTGAAAGTTTTTACGGCGATCCTGCAAATCCTGCGAGTTTTTCCACTGCAGATAAATTGTGGAAAGCTTTGAATAAAAAGGTATCGAAAAGTAAAGTTCAAAAATGGTTCGATTCGCAGGATGCATATACGTTGCATAGACCATTACGAAAATGCTTTCAAAGAAACTTTTACGACGTTTCATATATTGACGAAACATGGCAATGCGATTTGAACGATATGCAAAATTGGAAAAAATACAATAAAGGATATTTATATGTTTTGACCGTAATCGATTTGTTCTCCAAACACACTTGGGCAGTTCCACTGGAAAGTAAGACTGGGGAAGACATTTTGGATGCATTCAGGTTAATATTTAAGCATAGCAGAAGAAAACTGTTGAAATTGCAAAGTGATAGGGGTAACGAATTCAAGAATAGAAAATTTCAGGAATTTCTAAAAAAGGGAAATGTAAAGTTTTATTACACTTACAATCCAGATTCGGTTATGGAAAGATTCAATAGAATGCTCATGACTTAAATGTACAAATACTTGACCAAATATTCCACTCGTGATATTGTGAGCGTCTTACCAAATCTTATAAAGGGATATAACGATGATGTTCATTCTATCATCAGAATAGCTCCTTCGCTAGTAAAAGGCTCGAATGCATTCGAGGTTGGGAAACGACTAAAATATTGAAGTGCAGAGGAAAGGTCGCAGTCTCGAATATTTCGTCAAGTGGAAAGGATATTCAGATTTCTCTAATTCTTGGATTAAACCTTTGATGGCAAAACATTCAAAATGAACGAGTTATATCTCATCCTCCTTAGCGATAGCTCTCGTGAGTATTTCGAAGATAATACAATAGCTCATTTTTGGACAAAATTATCTCAATGAGTGGATTTAGGCAGCGAAGAATGGAGAGTGGGTTTGGCCAAATTTTCATATTCAAAGACTCGTGACAACAGGATCTATAGGGAGGAGATGAATAGGAATAGACAAGTCAATATTGAAATGGTAGATAGTACACCGATCACGATAGCTCCAGGAACTTATAAGTCTATGAAACATATGGTAGACTCGTTACCTTCTGATATGAAAAAACGTGCATTAAAGGTATTGAAGAAATATATCGCTTGTCCTAAAGATAAAGTTGATGTTGAAATTCCTGGTGATTTACTCATTACAATCCATCCTGGAACTTACAACTCGTTCGAGGATATGTTACAATCTACAGTTTCACATCTACATCTACAGTTTACCCTGCAAGCCACCGCAAGGGTGTGTGGCAGGGGGTGTATTAACACCAAGGGGAAAACTCCAAAATTAGGCCTTGGTTTACCCCCTACGCGAGGTTACTTTTGATCGCAAGTTTTATTCTGCTCAGCTATCGTTCTATGGAAAAATGAGCCTTTGTATCTCTCTGTCCTACAGGCTATCTCTCTTATTTTACGAGGATGGTCCATTCTACCGATATAGGTGGGAGTTCTTATTATTTCTTTGACGTCGCTGGAGAAAGTACTCGTTCTAAATCTTTCAAGAAGTTTTAACCTAGCACGTGATCGACGCTCAGCTAGTGATTCCCATCCTAAGTCCTGTATCAAGCCTGTAACGCTTATATTTCTATCATAACAATTTTTGACGAATCTAGCAGCTTTTCGCTGCACTTTCTCTAACTCGGTGATTAATCCTTTCTCCTACGGATCCCATATGCTCGACGCATACTCTAGCAGCGGTCTAACTAAAGAAAAGTAACATGTCTCTTTGACTTTTTCTTCGCTTTTACCTACTATCCGTTTGATGAATCCTAGTTTTTGCTTAGCTTTCCCGGATATATTTCGTATGTGTGTCCCACGAGAGGTTACTTGTTAAAATGACACCTAAGTATTTGACGGATTCAGATAATTTTAGATGTACGCCTTCTATACTGTAATTCATCGCCTCAATTTCTTTGTTTCTCCAGAATCTCATGACGCTGTCGACTGATAAGAAAAGAAATTTGCTGAAGTGCGATGAAAATGACTCTGATAAGTTATTGGACTTAGTCTTAGATTCGATATCAATGATGAATGTTGAATTAAATTCAAGCGTGTCTTTAGGAACAAAGGTGCTTAAGGAGTTGGATTAATTAATAGGCATCCATTTGAAATTCCACCATATTCATTGCTTATTGCACCTACAGGAAAATACAAATCTTTGCTGCAATATATCATCAGTATGAATTCTCAAGATTTGTATGCTCGTTTTGACGATATTATTTTGCAACTAATCTATTTTCTCTACAATTGCATCGGCATACCTGAAGATTTGAAAAATCAGAAAAGTTTGCTAATGTATGCATCGAAATACCAAAGAATTCACTGATAAGAATTTTGGCTAAGCAAGGGTGGCCAAAGCAGATGTTAGACATTCTGGATATTTAAAGCCATATCAGACATATAACAAAATTATTGCAACAGCTTCTGGGCTAGTGCTGAAAGGTAATGCTATTATTTTTCCTAAATTGTTAAGAAAGGAAGCACTAAAATGATACATTATGCCCACCAAGGTTCAGTTAGATGTAAACAATGAGCTTGTGGTTTGGTATTTTGACCAAATATGAATGCAGATATAGAGAAAGTAGTTAAATCATGCAAGATTTGTGCTAAGTACCAACCAGCAAAACAAGAAACTTTGATGCCACATCCCATTCCAAGTAAACTGTGGGAAAAAATAGCTGCAGATATAAGTCAGATAGGCACCCAGCATTATTTAGTGATAGGTGACTATTTATCTAAATTCATTGAAGTATTATTATTAAGAAATTGAACGAGTTCTGAGATAATTATGCATTTTAAATCCGTATTTTCAAGGTATGGCATTCCATGTACTTTAACATCTGATAGTGCTAAATTACTTTACTTCAATTGGATTGAAGAATTTTGCAGATGTGTGGGGTTTTAATCTTGTTACTTCAAGTCCTAACTTTCCACAATCGCATGAAATGGCTGAGAGCCATATTAAAATAGCAAAAAATGCCATAAAGAAAGCTATGGATGATGGCAAAGATCAATATCTTGTTCTGTTAGAATTAAAAAATACTCCAATAGTAGGTGATATGACACCAGCTCAATTGTTAATGGGAAGGAGACTTAGGGATCTGATTCCACTTATGCTAAAGATGCTCGACCTAAAGTCATTAAAAATTAGGGATATGAGAGGTAGACTAAAACAGATACAAGGAATTCAAAAGTGTTATTATGATCGCTAAGCTACAAATGAGCATCAGCTATTTAAGGGACAAATTACTGTGTCAACAGAGAAGGGATGGGTAAAAAATGAAATAGTTCATTCTGTAGAAAGGTCAAAATCATATATGGTTAAAATGAATGATGGGGCAGTACTTGAAAGAACATCATGGCATATTAGAGAAGCAAGTAAATTGTCAAATGAAATGATAGATAATGAAATTGAGAAGATAAATAGAACTGCAAATGAAGAGGTGGTAGAGATTCAAATTCAAACTGAAAATTGTGATGTGTCACAGAGTGAAACAAATTTAAATAAGCATGTGGAACAAAATGTTAGGTATCGAACAAGGTCAGGTAGAACTGTGAAATGAAGGGAGCATTATTCTCCCTAGATGTTTGTAAAATTAATACAAATGTAGTATGCTTTGTTATATATTTTTCGTAAGGAAAAGGGAAGATGTTATGAATGTATGACTATGTTAAGGTGGCCACCCTGATAACGGAATGGTTTGGCAGCATAGCAGAAGAAAAGAGGGAGGAAGGACAAAGATGGCAGATTACATCTTATATGTATTTTGTGGCTAAGTACATTACGAGCAAAATAAATGTTTACTTGGCATGTGATACTTTCTTTAACTAAAAAACACAGTTAACAGTTAATTAAAATAGATATTTTATAACAAAAAGCTTCATGTTTTGTATAAACTAAACACTTAATCAATATTATGCAATAAATCCACTATTTCATTTCTTATTCTTTGACCTTTTCTCATGATTTCTGCTCCAGTTCCAAATTCTTCCTCTTCATTTTCTGCATCAAGTAACTCGTAAGTATAATCATCACTGTCTTTCAAATGTTTGGCCTCATTGTGAAGTATGATACAAAATAAAATTAGGTTTGGTAATCTGTCCAAAAAACCCTTACTTTGTAGCCTATTACTGGGAAACTGCACACTATGGGGCATTCTCTGTAAAACCTGGCCAAAATGTGAAATACAAAATTACAGATATCACTGCTCATCTCTGTAGGTATGTGGTTGATTTGGTCCCTGGCATTGGGTTTAATTACTTCGTAAACCGGAGAAACTCCTGTGTGAATTATGGAGTCGGTCTCTGGTGGTGGAAGTAACACTCCTGTAAACTGTACTCCATTACAAGTCCTCTGATTGAGTAAATGTATAGTGGATTTTCAAGCGAATCTCAATAACGACAATGAATTCATACTCAGAGAACTCACAATTTGCAACATCGGTTGCAATTGCTTTCAATCGTTGGTTTTTGATTGTCCAAAAGATTTGTCACCAAAACGAGAAAACACTTGGTTAGCTCATATTCATCACAGAATTGTAATAGATGATGGGGAAGTTCATCATGAAGATTTTCAAAGAGTTTTAAACAAATATATTTCAAACGATCATTTAATCTTTGTAAAGGGATTACAAAAAGTTAAATTCCTTTCTTCACTTCTAGGAGACTGAGTCATCAATCTACAAGTTTTCGGATGTCCCTCGATTATGACTTTGCATTTTACCGTGAGTCTTTATGAGATTTATAATGTCTAGTTAGATGGAATGGAAAGAATTCCATATATTTCACTGTAATGATAAATGTCCTCAGAGTTTATGTAAGTGCTTATAGTTCTCTGTTAACATTCAAAAACTCTTTACTCATCAAACTTTTTTCTTTTTAGATGGAAGCAATTGCCGCAAAATTACTAAAAAATGAATCCATTGGATTTATTAGAAAGGAATAATTGGAAGAAAATAAAATATATAAATACAAAAAATTGAAAAAATAAAAACTAAGTATGGGGAGGTGTTGGTGGTGAAAATTACCAAAGAAGAAGACTGGGATTAAAAAAAAAAAATTCTGCCAAGTAAATGTAATATATTATTGGAGGAGGATATGAATACATATACTTCCCACGATAAAGAAATCTGACTTTAAAAATTACCAACAATTATATTTTAATAAAAATATTATGACAATATAATTGATCAACCCTCTCGATGTTGTTTCATTTTGATTAATTTCAAATCACCACCACACCTGCAACCAATCGGAAATTTTTTAACTCAATTCAATATCACCGCCTCGGAATCTCAACAAATACAGAAAATTCCTGCTTAAAAGGTATAATGCTATATCCGACGCTATATCCAGTTGGTCACAGGACCGGATGTGACGTCATAAATTCAAAATGGCTGTTGAAACCTAAGATGGTGGACTTCCAGGATCGGCATTTCCCTTCTACTTGCTTAAAGCAAACAGTAAATGCAAAAGGATTTGCTAAAAGCATAAACAAATGCTAAAAGCATTTGCTTCATATTGAGTGAATAAAAGTTTGCTTTTGCTTATATGAATTTGCTACTCAGTTTTAAGCAAATGCTTAAATTTTATGGAAGAAACCTCTTTGTAACTCTTCCCTCACTTGTTTTTGTTTACATTTAAAATTTTACACAGTTGAATTTCAAACTAAAAACATAAATATATTGGGTAATATTTTTTAAAAAGTTAATTAATATTTTTTAAAAACTATTTATTTTGTAACTGAATTCGATAACATCAGAAATCATGAGTGCATTTTTATTCAATTATAGTAATTTGCCTTTATAGTGATTTTGGATGCAACAAATTTTACTGTCTTATTTACAGCTATGCATTGTGTGTGGTCTTTTTATCTGACTCCTATTTGAAATCCAGGATCACTTAAGTACCTTAAAAATATTTCTGTCTTCTGTTTGGAAGACAGTGCCCCACCACGTCTCTCTTGATATTCTCCAAGTAACAGATTTGAAATTTAGGTACCTACTTAAAAATTTCTTCAAAGAAACGATATAAATTTTTATAACCATTGGTTGTTGAAACTTTTCTCATATTTTTTAACCTTTCATATCACCATAAATTACCATATTTATATTTTGGATCAATTATCATGAAAATAGAATACTTAGAAATATCTTAGCAAGCCCTTTACCTCACTTAAAAAAGTTGAAGCATATGGTTAAAGCATTAAGCCAAAGCTGGGTTTTATTCACACAATTTTATGCAAATAATTAAAAAAAAATCCTAAAAATCAGCAAATGCTTATTCTTTCTAGCAAATCAAATGCTATTTTTTATTCACCCCAAATTAAGCATTTGCTTAAAAAGTGAGGGAAATCTTAAGCATAAGCATTTGCTTATTTTTTATTCACTCGACCAATTACTAGGAACACTTGTTCCAGTAGGAAATACTTACATTCCTTTAAAAATATGCACTATGCAAAACTGTTTCTTGTATTCATTATCAGCCCAAACTTATTTAGTGAAGTTTTAGACCTATGTGATATCCATGGAAAAAGATTAAGCGAAGATAGGTCATTCGGTATTTAAGAATCACATTTTCCTGTGTAATAGAGACAAAGAGCATTTATATTCAAAAGGGAAATCCACTCTAAATTTTTATTACCTTTTAAACATAGTACTGAGGAGAATATCTCTAGATTTACTTCATCAAAATATGAATACATGGAAGTTGCTTTTGAAACTGATTGAGTAGTAACCTTGTGCTAAACTTAAAGTGACCAGATTTTTAAAACCTCAATGCCAGAAAAAATGACCTTTACGTCTTAAAGGTCTTTTAGTTAAACTTTATTTCATGTAAACATTAAACTTAACCATGCTAAATTTGCTACTCGTCCCTTTGACACATTTGCAACCATTTAGATCTTCTCTCAGGATTTCTCGGAAAAATGAATAGCTGAAACCCTTTCTTCATAGAATTAGTGCAATTGGGTGCACAGCAGCCTCCCATATTATTTTGCAAATAATACTGAAAGTGTGATATTTTTCAAAAACCTACGCTCACGCATACTCCACAATCGCGACAATGGCATCTAATTGACTAAACATGGCAGATTGTGATTACTCAACTTAGTGAGTGGCCATGCGTGATATATATTTATGTTTGTCTTCCATTTTTCCGCTTTCTCGGTGTCACCCAAGCCCCTACCACCCACTAGTGAGAGGCATAAGAAGCCTACAGTCCAATTGAACCACTCGCCAGCCTCCATTTGCAGGGAGACTTGACGCAAGATTTCAAACTCTCCGGTACGGCGCAAACAAGTTATTTCTCGTGTTTTATTTAATGTTACTGAATTTTCCTTGTTTATAAAAACAAATCACCTCCTATATCCCAGAGTAATTTTTAAACCCAAATGAATATAATATAGTATAATTGGGGCTTGTGGTAGGGTAAACATTGGTAATTTCCTGACATTGCTAAGTTCGTGAGTTTTTCAATCGTATCTCACCATCTAACCAATGGTTCTAATAGCCTGAAATTTTGCATATACATGACAGGAGATGTCCTGTTTAGGATGTAGTATCGCCATGCTTCCACTTTTTGTGGTACTATCACAAGCAAAAGTTTTCGTGCATTAGTGAAGAAAGCATGCATATTCTGAGTTGGTGTTTATAGTATCAATAAGTATGTGGTAACTAGAGGAATTAGAGTAAAAAGCGATCTTGGTTTTGTACAATGGTAGATTACATAAATATTGAATTTTTAAACATATTGATCTGCCTTTTACGAGCAATTTGCAACTGACATTTTCTTAGCTAACAAGACCAAAATCTTAGTTTTTTTTCAAGCGTTTGACAATTTTTTTAGACCATTCAGTCAATGAAATCGACAATCTAGAAATAATAAAAATTAGTCCTACTTAAAATGAATATTTCAAACCTGATTATAACTCAGTTTACCATAATGGCCATAGTAATCCATGAGGTTGATTAGCCACAAATTCCATACAAACAAACAATCAATTTACCATATTGCAAAATTAGCCCAATTTACTTGTAATATTACCAACTGTGTCATTTTTTCTGTAGATATTAGAATACTGAAAGTACGGTATAGAGGAGAAGGGGAATGTTCCCAAACTAAACCTATTACTATTTGTTGGCCGGAATTATTAGTATTTGTGTTAGTATAAGATGCCATAGTGATGCAGAAGAAGACGGAGATTGATTTAATCAACAGTGCAATCATGTGAAATATCTAGCTATTGATTTTTCATCCCTAGCATAGTATTGTTTCATTTATGCTATAATGTTATTAATTGTACGTTATATCATTTCTCATTGCATGTGAATGTTAAATTAATAAACTATCACAATATTTAGAAATAATAAAACATGTGGTTTTACATTATTTTATTTTGGGTTGACATAAATAGTTTTGATGAGATATATTTCCAAAATATGGAGTTATTTCACAACATTATGCTGGAAACTGTGGAAAAGAAACTATCACGAACTTAACAAGGCACCATTACGAAATTACCAATGCTATCATTGAATAACAAATGTTTATCGTTAGTGTGCATAATGCTATTCAGAAACCGCACCTAAAAATAGTGCTTATTTTTTATGATGGATTGTACATAGAAGTAGGCTCTGCTTGTTGGTATCTTTCAATTATTAAATCCAATATATTTATGCTAGAAATATATATAATTCTGAAATTGTCACAAAATAACCAAGGTTTACCCTACATATTACAAATACTCTATAAAAAGATTGGCCGAGGAATTTCGTAATCAATTTTCAGAGAAAATAATTGCGCAATATTCAGGAAAATGTACAGGAAGAGTTGATATTTTAATAATAATAATATAATAATATTTTATTATCCGTGTGACCATACAAAAAAATATTGCAGGTATAGGAGTCGTCAGAAGAGAAAAACTGGATACACAAGTGATAAACATTCAAATACAACAATGAATTGGAATACCAAGCAGACAAGAATACTGTGGGGGTTCGTCGGCCAGTAAAAAACCCACCACTTTCGTAATCAAGTTTTATTACTGAAAACAAGCAGGTCGCAAATATAGCGTGAAATGAGGCAGAATCAAGATAGCTGCTGATGGCGACGCTCGAGAGACTTTTACTCGACTGGTGTCTCTAGCATCACCCATGCCGGCTGCCACTTCCGCATCCGTCCGGTGGAGAACTCTAGTGTCAATGTCGGAAACCTTGGAGAACAATTAAGCCATGTATTGCACGTGGCATTATCCTCCATATCACCCCCCTCGCAGTGATTTTATCTATTTACAAACAAATTTTAAAAAGAATTACAAATATGCAATAAAAAGCTATACAAAAAAATCGGCAAGGCGTGAGGGACTTGAACTCTTCTCCCAGCTTGGGTTCTCTCTGTCGTCGTGCTTCGCTGTGGACTCCTTTCCACCAGATCGTCCGTGGCGATGTATACCGGCTTGAGCCGGTCAATTGATACCGTGACGTCTCTCTCTCTCTCTCATCCGGATACAGAACGTTCGGTCGCCCCTGGAGACTACCTCGAATGGTCCGTCGTAAGGAGGTTGGAGGGCCCGCTTGCCGGCATCGTGTCTCACGAAAACGTGAGATGCCGAACCAAGTTCTTTAAAAATGAAGGTGGGCCTCTCTCCATGGCGTGCGGCGTCCACTGGGCGCAATCGGTGCATATGCCGCTGTAGTCGAGCGGCGAACTGCTATCAGTAAACTATCGTTGGCTGCGCGGACAGAAATTCACCTGGAAGTCGTCGGGGTTGGCCGTAAACCATCTCCGCAGGTGTCTTCTTTCCACGCCGCTCGGATTCCGAGGAGGACACCCGGTAAGGCCTCCGACTTCGTGGCTCATGATGGCTGCCTTCAACTGGCGGTGGAAGCGTTCCACCATGCCGTTAGCGGAAGGATGATAGGGAGTGGTGTGCAGGTGAGTCGAGCCTGTCAAACGGGTGAGTGCCTGGAACAACCTTGACTCGAATTGCCGCCCTTGGTCCGTTGTCACTCGCAGTGGCGTGCCAAACCGGGCGATACAACCGGCGAAGAAAGTCTTGGCGACGGTTTCGGCTGTTGCATCCGTAATTGGGTATGCCTCTGGCCAACGGGTAAAGCGATCCACGCAGGTAAGGCAGTAGGTGAATTCCGATGATGGAGGGAGCGGATCCACTATATCCAAGTGGACGTGCTCGAATCGAGCTGAAGGGGCTGTGAACTGCCGACCGGCGCTGCCACATGTCGGGTGACCTTCGATCGCTGGCAAGAGATGCACAAGCGTGCCCACATCCTGCAGTCCTTGGCGATGGAGGGCCATACAAACCGCTGCAAGACTAACTTCGCGGACGCTCTCGTTCCCGGGTGTGACAAACCGTGCAAGGATTGAAAAACCTGCTTACGGAATGCCTTTGTCACGAAGGGCCGGATTGTCTCGGTTGAGACGTCGCAAAACAGCTCGGCTTCGTTACCCGGAATCTGCATCTTCCTCAATTGTAGGGCCGTCTCGCTCTTCAGGAGGTCGGCGAGTTCAGCGTCGTCCTCTTGCGATCGTGCGAGGGCCTCGAAGTCGATAGCGGTGGTGATCTCCTCGATCCTGGAAAGCGTATCTGCTGCGACGTTGTCCTTCCCTGATACATGGCGGATATCGGTGGAAAACTGGCCGATGAAATCCAGGTGCCGGAACTGCCTCGGTAAACACTTGTCCGCCTTCTGCTGAAAAGCGAAAGTTATCGGCTTTTGGTCAGTAAAGATAATTAAATCTCTCCCCTCGACCATATGTTGGAAATGTTTCACAGCTCTGTAGATGGCGAGGAACTCGCGGTCGTAAGAGCTGTAGTTCTTCTGGGCGGCGCTGAACTTCTTCGTGAAGAAAGCCAGCGGCTGCCATGCGTCCTCTACCCGCTGCTGGAGGACTGCACCTATGGTGTGGTCCGAAGCGTCCGAGAAAATGGCGAGAGGCGCCGTCGGCCGCGGGTGCGACAGAAGGGTCGCTCGAGCGAGGCTTTCCTTACACACCTTGAAAGCGTCCGCAACTCTGATGTCCACCCCACTAGGCGGTTACCGGTCGCCTTCGGTCCCACTAGCACTCCATGTAGCGGCGCCTGGATTGCCGCGGCACCCGGGATGAAACGGCGATAATAGTTCAGCATCCCGAGAAACCGGCGGAGCTGCTTCACCGTGTCGGGCTCTGGGAAGTTGACGACGGCGTCCACCTTCTCCTGCGATGGGCGGGTCCCAGCGGCGTCAATGATATAGCCGAGAAATGTGATCTCGGATACGCCGAATATGCACTTCCCCGGGTTGACGACCACGCCGAATTCCCGCAAACGCTCGAACAGCTGGCGTAAATGGCGTTCGTGCTCCTCGTCCGACTCCGACGCGACGAGTATGTCGTCGATGTACGCATAG
This sequence comes from Tanypteryx hageni, assembly GCA_028673005.1. NCBI lineage: Eukaryota > Metazoa > Arthropoda > Insecta > Odonata > Petaluridae > Tanypteryx > Tanypteryx hageni. Next base: position 182,782,513 of record CM054120.1, on the reverse strand, counting down.
CAATGCCCCAGGCCTCGGAGAACTTCATCGATGAAGCGCTGGAAGATCTGGGCGGCATTACGTAGGCCGAACGACATGTACGTAAACTCGAAGAGGCCGAAAGGTGTCGTTATAGCCGTCTTCAGTACATCGTCTGGGTGAACCGGAATCTGATTCTATGCGCGGACGAGGTCGATCTTGGAGAAGATTCGCTTACCGGCCAGTGAGTGAGCGAAATCCTCAATGTGCGGCACGGGATAGCGATCTGGAACGGTCCTCGCGTTGAGGGCGCGGTAGTCGCCGCAGGGACGCCACTCGTCCCCCTTCTTCGGCACCAGATGGAGAGCGGAAGACCAACATCTCTCGGACCCTCGCGCCGTGCCTAAACGGAGCATCAGCTCGAACTCTTCCTTGGCGGCGACGAGCTTATCGGGAGCCATTCTACGTGATTTACAGGAAACCTGGCGTCGTCCGGATATGTTGCACGGTAGTGTGTTTCGGATCCCCAGGTGCACCGGCGGGGCGGGTGATTTCCGGGAAATCCGAAAGGATGCCGTGAAATCTCGTGCCTCCCATAACGACCTTAATGTGGGGCGTGGCGGAGTGCACTGCACGGCCGCATACCGACAACGAAGTAACGCCGTCCATGAGACTCTGGTTGCGGACGTCGACCAGCAAACCGTAGAAAGCGAGGAAATCGACGCCGATTATTGGTTTCTCGACATCGGTGACGACAAAACGCCAGTTGAATTCTCGCCGCAGCCCGAAATTGAGCGAGAAAACTATCCACCCGTACGTGTGGATAACGGATCCGTTAGCCGCCAGCAAGTCATATGACGTTTTCGAGCGCGGGCCTGAAGTTAGCGCGCGCGGGAAAACGCAGAGATCGGACCCGGTATCCACCAGGAATTGGCGTTTGGTCGACAGGTCCGTGATGAAAAGGCGGCGAGGTGCTGCGGAATGGTCGTTGGCCGCCATTAACGACTCCCTTCCTCGTTTCCCTGGTTGAAGCTGCAGGAAGGCCGGCACTTAGTTGCCTGCGCCGCGTAACGCTGGTGATACCAACACCACGCGGGGTTGGCGAAACCGGACGCACCGGCGTTACGGCCGCGTGAACGGCTCCTCGAGCGCGGACGATAGCGTGTCCTCGTTTGGCCGGTAGTCAACGCCGCGACTTGCCGGGTCAGCTCGTCGACCCTCTTAATGAGCGTTTCCATCTCCACGGACGTGGAGACGCTGGCGGTCTGCGGGCGCGGCGTCTCCTCGTTGACCTTGTCCCCCAATTGGGCCAACGTGTCCAAATCGACGGTCTCCTGGGTCGCTGGTATGGCGTGCACCTGGGATGGCAACCGATTCAGCCACAGCGATCGCAGAAAACCATCCGGCACGGACGTGCCCGCCAGCGTCCTGAGATGGCGAAGGAACTGCGATGGCTTCCGGTCGCCCATCTCTTCATGCTCCAACAGCTGTCGGATCTGTTCCTCCCGAGATGCGGAAAGCCGCCGTATAAGCTCCGCCTTGAGCTTTGCGTACATATCTTGCGCCGGGGGTCGCGTGATAATGTCCTCCACCTCGGCAGCATAGCGATGCTCGAGTTGCGCAACCACGTGGTAGAATTTCGTCGAATCCTGCGTTATTCCGGCTAACGCGAATTGCCCTTCCATCTTCGAAAACCACAACGCAGGTTTTTCTTCACAAAACGGGGGAATTCGGATAGTAACGCGGGCCACGCTTCCCTCACTCGCTTCCATGGCCATAACACGCGGTCACGAGCGTCGCGAAAAAAAATATTCGGCCGCGATCACGTCGGGGTCACCAATTGTGGGGGTTCGTCGGCCAATAAAAAACCCACCACTTTCGTAATCAAGTTTTATTACTGAAAACAAGCAGGTCGCAAATATAGCGCGAAATGAGGTGGAATCAAGATAGCTGCTGATGGCAACGTTTGAGACTTTCACTCGACTGGTGTCTCTAGCGTCACCCATGCTGGCTGCTGCTTATGCATCTGTTCGGTGGAGACCTCTCGCAAAGAGGTCGGAAACCTGGGAGCACAATTGAGCCATGTATTGCACGTGGCGTTATCCTCCATAATACCATATACCTATACATGAATGGAAAAATCCTCTAATTTAGGATGATACAAAGGAAATACAAAAATTAAACAGAAATCACAAAATAAATCAATAAAAAGGATCATGACAACATGTATTCATTCACATCATATAAACATTTTTCCATTAGAAATTTTTTTACCTCAATTTTGAATCTACTGATATTGTTAATGAGTTTGATACCCTTTGGCAGTTTATTGTTTAGTTTCAATCCCATTGAAACAGGTCCTCTATAAGCCATCAATCTTTTATGAAACCCTAAATGAATATTTAAAATACCTCTTGTGGCATGGTCATGGTAATCCATATTTTGAGGAAAAAGATAAAGATTCTTTTTTATCAGCACTGTTAGACAGTATATATACACACAAGGGACAGATAATATACCAAGTTTCTTAAACAGAGGCTTGCATGTAGGTCTGTAAGGTTCACATAGCATACTTCTAATAATTTGCTTGTGTACAAGAAATACTTCCTGCAGCAGAGATGTTGAGAAGCCCCAGAATATTATACCAAATGATGCTCTAGCATAGAAATAACTGTAATAAACAGATTTCAGTATGTCAATAGATACACTGTTTCTTAGGAATCTGATACTGTATAAAGATGAATTCAATTTAGGTATAAGTTTGGAAACATGGGTGGACCATTTCCCAGATTGGTCAACATGTAAGCCTAAAAATTTGATGCTCAAGGAAGGGAGAATTCTTTCATTATTTAAAATCAAATTTAATGTATATTGGGAAGATTCTTGAGTAAAGAACAACAATTAGGTTTTACTACAATTGAGAGATAATTTATTAACTTGACACCAATTCCATATGTTGTTTAAGATATTTTGACTTTCCAATTGAAGTGAGTTAGTGTTTGGTGCTGAAATTAGGAAATTCGTATCATCAGCAAAAATAATGCTTTTTATATTTGGTATTTTGTTAATTAATGGCAAATCATTAATATAAATTAGGAACAGTATGGGGCCTAATATTGATCCTTGTGGAACTCCAGTTGGGATACTTTGAGGATCAAAAAGAAATTTTGCCTTATCATTTGTAAGAGCCATTTGTTGCATTCTGTTTGCAAGATATGAACTTATCCAGCTGAGTGCAATACCTCTGATTCCCATATGATAACACTTCCGCAGAAGTAAAGGATGATTTACCATGTCAAAGGCATGGCTAAAGTAAAAAAATAATGCAAGAGTCAAGTGTTTATTATCAACTGATTTTGAAATAAAGTCCATAGCGTTGAAAAGCGCTGAATCAGTGGATCACCCTTTTTCTGTAACCCCACTGAGAGTTAATGACTAAATCATGTTTATCAAGATATCTTACTATTCGATTGAAATATACAAGTTCAAATAATTTAGAAAATTGGGAGAGAAGGGATATTGGTCGATAATTATTGACACAGTCTTTTTCACCCTTATTTTTGAAGGCTGGAATAACCTTGCTCACCTTTATGGATTCAGGGAAGATACCATGTTTTAAAGATTCATTAATTAAATGCAACAAAGGCTTCAGTATGAATTCTCTACATTCAAATAGTAATTTACCTGGTATCTCATCTAAACCAGATGATACATCTCTGCCTAGCTTGTGTAGACAAAGAACTAATTCTTTCTCATCACATGGATAAAGGTACATGGAGTAAGATGTGCTATTTTTGTTAGGTGGTAGATCTATTCCATTTCCCCTCAGAGGGGAATTTGGAAGATTGAGAAATTCCTTATTAATGAAATTGCAGATAATTTTAGGATCATTGATGAGGTCACCCCTGCTATCATAAATTTTTGGAATATATTTAGGTGTATCTCTCCCCAACTCATATTTAATTATTTTCCAGGTTTCTTTGGTTTTATTCAAAGCATTAGATAATCTGTCATTGTTATAGGACTTTTTAGCAGCTTTGATTGACATATTATAAATTATTATAAATCATCTGGGTATGCAAGATTTTCCCATGGCGGGGGGATTGGTATGTTTATAAATAAGTTCTATGGATTATATGCATTGGCATAACAAAAGAAGTAAAACTAGTAGAAGTAGAAAACATTTTAATGCTAGATGTTTATAAATATTGTTCAACCCTAACATAACATGTTACAGTATTCCCATTGCATTCATCACTTTTGTGCAAATTCTTACAGTTGAATGCTGCGCATGGACGAACCATTCTGATATGTAGTATAACTGTGTGTTTTATACAAATATATAAATTCTAAATGCAAAAATTTTACAGTAACAACATTGGTGTCAACTACCTTCCGCACAGTATATCTTTCCCTGAAAATGGTGACCTGATGCTTGTTCTATTGAGGGGTGCTACACTAGCGCCAATGCACTGTCTAGTTACTATTTAGAACGTCTGGCATCACCAGCCCTAGCATCGCCCTGTTTACCTTTGCCCCGGCGTTACCATATTACGCATCTGTCTTGCTTCCAGTTTTCTGTCTTGCAGCTGTCACGCTACCGAACATTAGGTTTACCAAAATTGCTTAATTATTTGCAAAGTATCAGAGGCCAATTTAGGATCACAAAATCATATAGTAATTCATTCTTTCTATGCATCAGTATTTAAATATTTGATAGTTATCGATACAGTTAAAGTAAAACAAAAGTAAAAATTCCATCAAATTTTAATAACCGCAACCAAATAAAGTCATGGGTTTAAACCTATCAAAAATATTTCTCGTGTATAAGTCGGCCCCCGAGTTTTTCGCTAGATGTTTGGTCTTAAATCTTTGACCTATACAGGAGTATATATGATATGTGTTATGTGTTGTTTGATAAATTTAAAATAAATTGTCTTCTTTAAACATCATTCAACATTTGATCTTTAAACTTGAAGCGTTTTGCCTTGTAAGAAAATTTCTGCAACTCAGAATTTTCGGATTTTATAAATTAATTTTCGGAGGTTTTTATGTAAAGTTGGTTTTGCGTAAGGTGACTCTTGCATTACTCGGAATGGGTCTGTATTTATTTATTTATGGTACTCTAGTTAATACCTAACATGACAATATAATTCTAAGATTTTGTTCCTATACCCCTCAAAATCTAGGGAGCGCGTTATACATGGTATATGAAAAAGTCTGAATTTTTCGGCAAAAAGCATGGGTGCGCATTATACATGAGTATATATGGTATATAATAATTAAAATAATATTTAATCTTTTGTTCGACATTGCTTGTCTGAATTTATTTTTAATATAAGCCATTTTTGAAAATGACTTTTCCACCTCACAATTCGGTATAAGTAATGTTAAACATAGTTTCAAGGCAGTATAAAGATTAGGAAAAATATCTATTAATTTCTTATCAAATACTATTCTTTAAGTATCAGAGCATCCTAGACCAACACATTTTCATTTAATTTTATTTCCTTTATAAATGCCTTAAACAGGCATGTCAAACCCTTTCTGTGACTTACTGTGGCCCAATAGCTAATTTTTGTCTCAAGTGAATTGTGTGGGATTGAATATAAATGCTTTAGCGAAAAGAAGACTTTTTTCATATTTACTGAATTACAATAATGCATTATTGTATTTAATTGCAAAACAGGCATCCAATCTTCTAGGTAAAGTCTATCGTTCCAGCTCTGGCCATCAGTTAACAACTGATACCCTTTTATAACATCCATCACTGCAATGCGGCCCTTTTATAACATTCATCGCTTTAGTGCAGCCTGGATGTCAATTGTGAACTGATAGTTTTCCTTTGACATGGTGGAAACCTTGCTGCAAAATAAAATTATTATTATTATTTATTATTTGTTTATTTATTTCTTTGAGGCAAATACAATTGGAATACAATATGTCAAGATACAATACAAACAGCACGTACATGATGTAATATATTGTATTTGTACTAGCTGAGGTGCAAAGTGGAGTCTTTGAATTGTTTTAACATTGAATGCCACTCAGAAATTATTCCAAGGAATCCTGTCATCCTTGGAATGGATAGTTACTTTCCATTATACACCCAATGTTTGACTAACATGATTTCGGTTTAACACAGTTTTTAAAGGAAGGCTGGTTTTTGACTAACATGACTGGTCATTTGTTTTAACACTATTTCTCCATGACTTCTCTACAATAGTGAAAAAGGTCTAGAAAGCTGAAACAGAAATAAACTTTAGCCCTGCTCTTCATTAACTGCAGATGACAATGAGTCCATTATCGTAAAATATGATCTAAAGAATGAATTTCACAAATTCTATGAGTCTGATGCAGAAGGTGAGGGATTTCATGGTTTTTAAACTGCAATGTAGAAAAAATACCATTCTTGAATGTTTTAAAAATTTCCTTTGATCATTTTTGTAATTTTATATAGATTGAATGTTGTTATTTTTTGAAAATTTATTTTGTGTATTAAAACAAAAATGTTTAATTCTTAGTTATTGGTTGTTTAAAATTATCATTTTACAAATCTTATAAATAATGTCTGCTAAATAAATGGGGAACAGTTGAACAGCTGATTGAAAATGTTGGTCATCTACATTGAAAAATACGCTGGAGTTTATGGTTCACATTTTATTGGTAGTAGGAGTAAGTAACTGAGAAAAGTTATATCATTAGAGCAAAAACTAGATATACTTAAGTGATATTGTTCGTCATGCAAGTCTTAACAAAGCAATGCTATAAACCATCCACGTTATCATTTCTTTTCTGTAAAAATGAGTTACATGTATGAAATATACATAAACAAATAAAAAATACAAAGCATTAACCAAAGTATAATCACCATAAAGGAATAAAATTAAAAATATTTCAATAAGGTTAGGATGCTGGAATGCATCCTCCCCTATTTACATTATTTCTTATGAGAAATTCGTGTTCTACTTACAGAATTTCACCTTGCACAAAATTTATAAGAATGCATATATTGTGTTAGTCGGGGACTGGGTGTACAAGGCTATTGTGGTACAATGTGGAAATCCATCTCTGTTAGGCTTCAAGACTAGTTGTGCTTTTATAGTAAGTTAGAGTTGCTTGTAATTCTCATAGACATTGCACCTTTAAAAATCTTCTAGTTAGTTCCTTGTAAAAAATGTTAATTTATAGCATCAGCTTACCAAATGAATCATATATAATTTTGCTATTTATATGGCACTTAATTATTGAACCATCTGATATGAACTCTCAAATTTTAGAGGGTTGTTATACTAACATTGAACTGATGTATTATCTATTTTATTGATTCCTTTTTGGAGAAATAAGAGTTTTGGTATATACAGGTGTTGTTTAGCCTTGTTCTTCAATTTTCTTTAGAATATTTATTTAAATTTTATCTTAATCAAGCAGGGAAGAATCCATAATGGCTGTAGTTAAGTATAATGCTATAATATAATTCTTGGTATTTTTCAAAATATTATCCTAGAAAAAATATTAATATCCATAGTTTTTTTACAAAATATAGCTTTAATATTTTCCATGGATACATTCTTTTGCAATGACTTATATAAAAGATTAACTATTATCAATTACAATACTAAATTTAACTCTGAAACAGCAGATTGTAATTAATGAAAATAACATTAAGCAATTGATGCTCAAAAAGCAATACTATTCTAATTCAGTGTCTCATTTTTTGCACTTATCCCTTTTAACTAAAAACACATCTAAACACCTAGTCCATAAGCTTTTTGGTCCTAGTAATTATTCAAAAATTGTTTGAAGATATTAACACCAACAATTTCTTCTGTATCTGTAATTAAATTATTCACATCTTTAAATAAAAAGGTTTGTTACCCAGAGCTAAAGAAATAATGGTGAACATTTCAAATACAAGGATGTTATCTGACTTCGTCAAAACTTCAATTAACTAAATGACCAATGCATTAATTTATGTGAAAATTCTAAAAATACTGAAATGTATTTACAAAAATGTTGGAGCATAAGCTCTGGAATGAAAAAAATACAATTAGTGGTTTCACTTTGTGCACCACAAATTTGTGCCCAATAATAAAGAATAATTACATTTGAGAAACCACATTCTGACCCATAAATCAGCACATTTTCATCAAATAAATATGCGACTTCGAGAGAGCTATAAGTCTACTTTTAGTAATTTACTAAATAGGTCTTTCAGAGCATTCTGCTTTAGTTTAATTTTGTTTGGAATGCTTGGTGACAATAGTAACCACAAGCCCTTCAATTTATTGAACATGCTTACACAGCCTCAGCTACATAGCTATTTAGACTGTCCAAGTTGCTGGAATTTGAATCTCCCAACCCAACTTCACAAGCCTCCTGAAATAGTTGTGGACTAATCATTTCCATTACTTTCCAGGCAAGACTTTTACCAATTCGTGCGGCATGGCCCTCACAATATGATAATGCTGCCCGCTTGAGGTCATCACAGTGGCACCTATCAGCAAGCAAAAGAAGGCTAGCAACATTGTCTGGTTCAATCATGTATGCCAACGATCTTGCACATAAGGTTTTAAGACCAGGCATACCATAACGCTCTGCTGCAGCCAGTAAAGCTTGTGCATGAGATTCCAAACCCTTAACATGGTCAGTGTATGCATAACGAATCAATTCACGAAGGCATTCTTTGCTCAAGTCATCCATTTCATATTTGTGCACTTTAACATACTGTGAATCCATTTCACTTGCTATCATTTGCTGCCCATTGACCCCAACAGGTGTTTCAAAAATATTGGCAAACACTTTTGATCTGCAGGCCATGATGTGCCTATGAACAGGAAATTCCTCGCTTTGTGCAGAAAGTATCACAATATTGGGCAAGAAAGAGTCTTTGTCTTTTGCGCCAGCTAATTGTACCTCCTCCATCATCTTCTGCATATCATCAGAAAGTGAATGCCTTTCTTCACTAACAGGGCACATTTGCATTTTAACAGTGATTGTAACATTGCCCTTTTGATCTAAATGATGGGTTTTAATATTCACTTCCTGGAATCCAACAGAAAGCAACTCTTGGTCGGGTTGTGTCGTCAGGATGTAACAAGAAATGGCAGTTGGCTCTTCTCGGCCGATATTGTGGTTGAATACCCCAAATTGGAATTTAAGGCATATCTGTTGTCTTGTTTTACCTTCTGAAGAAGAGGAAGATTCTGAAGTATCTGAATCATTTATTCCCACAGAGTCATGATTGTATGACATCTGGTTTAAACAAAGTACAACAGGGTTTATCAGGCGATGACCATCAGTCCCTTTCCAATATCTTATTGAGAGATTCCACTTGGTGTACATTCCATTTATGTTCAATTCAAAAGGAGGGCTATCAAACACTTCCTGTTTTTTTACCATCTTGGAGTAGCATTTTATGATCCAATTGTGCTTGAAGACTAAATCACTCATATTTGTCACTAATAACTCCATTCCAGCCATTTTGTCCTGTAAATAACAGCATAGTTAATTATAGCATTATTTTTCATAATATCAAAGTTAATATCATTGTTAGAACAATTCCTATCTCTTCATTTGTTTTTATAAATAATTCAAAATTACTTTAATGAGGAACTGGAGTATTTCTCACAATGGATGTCAATTCCACACTAAGATCAAACTGCAGCAAGCCAGTCAGCTTCTAGAATGCTAAAATGTAAATTATATTGTGTATTAATATTTCAAATTAGGCAGTGTAAAATGTTACCTAGTAGCTAATTTAAACAATTTCCCGACAATTTGTCATAGAGTTTTGATATCACATAAAAAGCTATACAGGTTTCCCTCTCTTTATGCAGGGGTTGTGTTCCAGGAAAGCGATACATAAGGCAAATTCGCATAAACAGAATCCATATTTACATGTAAAGATAGGGATATGTTCCACAAGCAGACCTAACTCCCCTCCAAGTTGCTCTTCTTTCACTCCATAACAACCTCTTATGCGCTAAATGCAAACTTAAAACAATTAACACTGTCATTTATAAAAGGAAGCAGACAAGCGCAAGTGGTGGCAGTTGTGGGTGACATAATAGTGGAGGTTTAAAGTGTTGGAGGGTTGTCTTGGCCCAACCCATGTTCTGCAGGCAAGGAGACAAAACTTCTCAAGTGTGTTCGAACAGTATTACACAAAATCTTCGACTCATCTCCACTCTACAATATCCTCTCCTCTCTCATCTCTTTTACTGTAGCTCTAATATGCACAGCATAAAAGAGAATGAGAGACAATGGTATAGTGGAAAACTTTCTTGCATTTGTATTGCACTGGTCACGTAACCGCATAAGAGTGAATCAAAGACGCAAAAAAAGAAATTCCAGTAGCAATAAGTTTGTCACATAATAGCAAATTTGCATAAAGCGAACCCGCATAAAGAGAGGAAAACCTGTATTTCATTTACAATCAAACCAAGAAACACTATATTTAACATAATTTTAACTTTTTATTTAGTTTTTACTATAACATTACTGGTTCCAAAGTAATGTATGCATTAAAGTAAAATAATGCATGAAAAACTAAATAAAAACATTGTGGTGGGATAATCATATGAAATACTAAGGTTATCTTAAAATAACAGATTCAAGACTGGAATTTGATGCTTGATGATCTGAAAATATAGAAAACTCAAAAACTAATTGTCGCAATTTATTTTGAGTTTAAACACATCTGAAGCTTATATTATATACCAGCATTGAAGAATCATTAGTGTTTAACATTTGAATTCTTCCAAAGAATGCCTTGAGATATTTTTCATTTTAAAAATGTATATCCTCCCAATTTACCAAATACCAAATTAACTGTGAGAAGGTATATTTACAGTCGATTAGGTACTTATGAAATTAAATGCTTGAATTCACTAATATTTTATTTGAAGATCACAATAGAAACATCACTTTACTTTGCATTTATTTATTGTACACTGCAAATTCTAACTTTATAACAGCAATCCCCTTCATTGAATTGCACATACTAGAAAAACTCAAAAATTATCCAGCAGAATAATTTTGTCTAAGTGCAATTAATTTTAGATGATGAAGATGTATAAAATTATATATGGAATGATTAAAGAATACTTATTAAAGGGAGTTTATGTATAGGAACTTTTACTCTCTGATTCTTATAATAACTGAGAATTTTTATAATGTTATTTATATTTTCTATAAATGTCAATGTATTTTAAGTTTTTGATCTTAGTATTTTATTGACAAATTTTTTGTTTAATTTCCTTGTTTTATAACTATTAACATGGATTATTATTTATGGATTATTAAGCAACTAAACTATCGCGTGATTCTCTGAAAAAGTAATATTATGGCCAATAAAATACAATTATCATAGTTTTCAGAAGCACTTAAGTTTTCTAAACCATCGTGAAAATTTGCTAAGCCGTTACAAATTTTAAATGTATTCCTGGAAAATATGATCAAATAATTTGAGGAAGAGGGCTCATTCAGCGAAAAACCTATAATCCTTAATGTAAAAAGTCGCCCCCGAGTATTGGCTATCCAAGACAAATAACAGGCACTAAAACTCGAGGTCGTATTGGTGTGGCATTTTTTCACTTCAGACCGTATCCTCACCCCTACCTCTTGCCCTTTTGCATCACACCATTCAGTTGTCAAAAGTTTGAAGCTCAAAATGTTCAATTCCTGAGGAAATTTGCGGCAGAGTGGATATTTTTACTGAGGAATAAAGATAAACGCAATAGACCGTTGTTTACTCCCTGATGGCGTCACAAAAGCAAGAAAAACAATGAAGTGTAAAGATAAAAACATAATAAAATTTAATAGAGTTACTAGCGAGCAACATGCGATCCTCGAGAGCGTTTTATGGATCCGCGAAGCTATGATTACAAAGAGATCCGTAAAATTTAGCACAAATTCATATAATATATGTTCGAATTACAACAATAAAACCTTTTGAGATTGAAATGTTAACCTTAAAAGCCTTGATTTTCAATGATAACTCAGAATCTCTAGTTAACGTCCGATTTTAAAGTCTGATATGGCCCGCCGAAGCAATGACAACTTGCAATGCGACCCACCGGAGAATTCGCATCCGCCAATGCGGCTCGCCACACAGAAAAGGTTGCCCACCACTAATTTTATACATTCGTACGGAGGTGTTGAAGTTATGCACGTTTCCTAAATTTGTTTCTGGATTTGTATGGGTCGGTGGAAATTAATTAATTAATAAACGCATTTATTGGCATTTTTACAGCTAAGCTATTGAGGCAAATTCATGAGTAATTTAACCTTTGGCATTAAATAAGTCACGTCGTTATTTCTTTGGCTAAGAAAGTTAAGATGCTCTGCAAAATATAACAATAGGTAGTTATCGATGTTTATAGCGATCTTACACTCCGTTTTCTGATTGTAAATTTATTTTATTCATTTATAATCAACTCTCATCATGAATGTTTCGTATTTTTTCCTTATTCTAGCATATATTGACCACCACTGAAACTGCATGGGTATTGGGAATGTTTCTCATACGATCAGCTGCATTGCATCTCTTTCCTTAAGATAAATTGGTACACCGTGCCAATGTTCCCTCTAATTTTTCATGACGTGTGTGCGGAAGAAATTTGCCAAGTGCAACTTTTTCGGAAATTTCAGATAATTGTGCGCCCTTTTTCTGCGGCGCCATTTTTCCTCGACAGTCAAAAAAGGTAAATAAATGCATCTGGGTGTATTAAAATTACAAATTAGGATAGGATGGGGATATATGCCGAGATTTTACTACTAGTCTGCAATGTCGCACAGTAGCGTCGCTTATTTATTTCACAATAAACTATAATTCTACATATCTTTGTGCACAATTTTTTTCCGTGTGCGCTGGCCTTGCAGACCGCGTGCATGCGCACAGCTTAGAGGGAACATTGCTCCGTGCCTATTTTTTAGAAACTAGCAAAAATATAATACTGTTTGATCAGGGTATTTGAAATTCCATAATATTTAACTTCGCAATTGGGATACAGAAATAGTATTTTGATTGGTCACTTGTCAAATTTTATATTCAGGCATATAATATGGAGTCGATAAGGCGTCTACGCACCTAGATAGATAAAAAGAGGCAGTATCGGAAAGCAAAGAGGTCCTATAATTCAGCGAACGTAATTACGACATTTATATAGTCGCGATTTAATTCATAGATTTCCCTCGCTCGAAATCTATTTAATCTTTAGTTTAGGACAATACATGAGTACCCATAAAAGATAATTAAAATGGCATTTTGAATTTCAAACTAAAATATTTATAGAAGATTAAACATAAGTATAAATACGAATCGTAAAACATGTTTCTTCGAAGGTAAATAATCGCATTAAAAATGATTCAATAAATTTGTATAGTCTTTTTAGACTCAAAAACATGATTTATTCATGTAAAAAGATACGTTTTTACACGATATTTATTCAGATAATATGTTAATAATTATTTCCTTAATGAATATAAAACTGATAAACAATTTAAAATTTTTTGTCTCGTGCCGGATGATTTAAACGCAACGATTTTGTTGTGAATTATGAAAGAGTTTTTAATGATCATTAATCGCGTAAACAGTTACCCTGGGATAAATTCCGGACACGAATTTCAGATATGTTGGTGTATGTACCATTTTATAAAAGTAAAACGGCAACGTGTCACCACAACGGTTCTTTACCGCAACGAAATAAAATAAATTTAGGCGCGTAGTTAATTTGTGAAATCTAACAAAATACTTTCAGTCAGAAAAAAATCACAAAACCATACGCACGCGATGGGGCTGTTACGTAAGCGAAATCAGAAAAGTCACTCTAAAATTACGCACGGAACATTTAGCTAACAAATTCTATTTTTTAACTTTCTAACTAAAGTTTAAGATTTTTGATATATTCCTCGCTCGAGGAATTCAGAGGAATGATAAATGCGATCCAAGCACGCCAAATCTGGATTTCAGACCCTATCGAAACAGTTTGGCCGTTAACGGTACAATTAGGGATAAAATTTGAACGCATGTCGTATAATTTTCAAACTTACCTAGTAATTGAAGCGATTCCCGTTATGTTATCGGTTCAGTCTTCGAATATAACGGCCATTCGTTCGAACGACGACAAAATATTTTTTGTAGCCGTCCACGGGCGCAACACAAGTTTATTGCTGCACCGGCGCGATTGCGTCAATCGCCCTCCAACAGTTTGGAACGATACGCGCACTCCCGGAAACAAATGTTTCCAACCCCTTTTCCAATCACAACTCACTCACTTCTATGTCTCACACGCGTTCCGAAATATATAAAAAAACAAAACCGATCCTGACAGCGCTTAAGATAGAGAACAGCCGCGATACGAACTGCGACGAGAACGGGACGCAACGGAACTCTTCAGATGTCTTACTCATCGTAGGGTGGGAGTGAGCTTCTTATCGCACCCTACCGAGAAACAGCCGCTCCAAGCCCCTTCCGCCCCTCGATCGCACTCCTACCCTCCCCTGCGGACTGCACCCTCCCCCACGCCGCGAAATATACGAGGAAGGCCGGGTCGGGCCTAGAGCTGCAGGTGCCAAATGCAGAGTGGCTCCGGATAGGTAAACAAATAGGCTTTGTCCTTTTTCTCCCCGCATCTCTTGAATGCCGCGGAAAATATGCATGGACAAGAGGATTAACTGCGACGGATTTCTCTCGTTATTTTCCGTCGCGTTTCAGAAACAGTTCGAAGGTCAACCGTTAGCGCCGGATTTGTTTCGTGTCCCTCGCCATCGCAAACTATAAGAACGCTAAGGTATTTAAATATTTTTAAAATTTGAGCATCGGAGAGTGGCTTGGGATTGAGATCGAAGCAGTCTCACTCGCTAAAACTTAACACTGAGTGATAATTCCAACTCCATAGCCTGACCATTTCCTTTATATGTACTACAATCCTTCTGAACATTTTTCGTTCGTTAATGTTCAACTAAATTTTTACTCGGTTCAAAAAAAATTTATAATTGCTATTTATAATTTCGTTAGTATTTATAGGACGTTCGATAATACTTCAACAAGGTTTTTTAAAAAATTATCGCAACAATCTAATTTTTTACCACTTGCATTAGCAAATGGATCGATAGAAAAACAATCGAAAATTGTCGACAAATGCATGAAAGTTTTCTTCAGCTGCTTTTCGAAACATGACAAAACTTGCATAAAATTACCAATAACCATCACCTAGAGGATTTTTTATATCAAAGCGGACAAATCCATTCATTAAAATAACGAGTGTCTTAATTGAACGAATGAAATTATTCCTGTGCGTCAAAAACAATTTTCCGGGCAGCAAAACCCGCGTTCGACTTGAGGCATATCGAATGAAGCGACAGCACATGAACTCTCGCTTTTAATTAAAACGTTCAACTTCAGTAGAGTTTAATAATACATTTATCGTCATTTTATTTTATTTGTCGTTATTTTTATGAGAATTCTGCTTATTTAATAATGATCATATACTTGGTGCTCTTAGATTTTGTATATGATAAAAGGTCCCTCTGCACGGCAATCGACGCCCATCACTCATTTTTCATAGAATTTTTAAAGCCGCCCATGTAATGGGCTCCCAGATGAGGCGATTGCCTACTAAAGACGTACAGTAAAACCTCGATTTAGCGCCACTGGCATTAGCGTTAAAGCGAGGGTGGCGGTCAATCGAGGTATTTGCTTGCTCTATGTAATCATAAGATGCAAGTTATATTCACAATGATGTGGGGGTGGCGCTAAATCTGGGTTTGACTGTACATATACAAGGCATCCCGCAAGTCTGGACCCATAGGCAAAATAGATGTTGTTTGTATCCTTAAAGTAAAAACAAATTCTAACATCGCAATGCCAGTTGCACCTTCTCTTCATCGGTATACTCAGTCATCATGTTATTTCCAGAAATATCTAAAACCGAAGTTAGAAATGTGTTCGTTTAACTTGAAAACCATAATGTCTATTTTCCCTATGAGTCCGGATATATGGGACACCCTGTATTGTACATTATGGGCACGCTGAGTGCTATTAATTTTCAATCCCTAGGTAGCGTTTGTGATTGATTGATTGGAAAATTATTCATAAACTCAATGGATGCAGTCTTGACATGGTGGAACTCCATTCTTTCCTTTCTTTACAAAGTATTACATTCATTTTCCTGAAAATCATTCATGTTGAGTGAAGTTAAATATAAATTAACTCCTTAACAGTAAAATTCAAAATTATAGACACACATGAAAAGGGGGGGAGGAAAGGAATAATAATAAACTTATTGTTAACTCACCAACCTTCTTAACAACCCAAAAGACCCAACAGCGCCGTTACATAAATCCGGAATATACAAAATTTCATGCGGGACTTGTGATAAAATATATATAGGACAAACAAAATGCAATATAGAAACATGCTTCAAGGAGCATCTATCTGATTTTAGAAATAATAGGATCAACCTCTCGAGTGTAGCCTCCCACATACAGGAAACCAACCACCCCATCACCATACAGAACTTAACACTTTTAAAATCAATACGAGAAGAATACAAATTGGACGCATATGAGAGCCTGTTTATCAACAAATTCAAAACAAATGTAATGAATATCGATCGGGGCCCCCTACCTTACTCCCACCTCTACAGTTTAACGGTTCCCCCTTCCCTTCCTCCCCCTTCCACTCACGTCACGCCAACTTGCACTTTCCTGTCAACGGTCAACCATTCAAATCCCTGCACCCAGGCAGACCATACACTACCTACGAGCTACTGAGAATGAAGGCCTGGCCTTCGAAATACGTATTTAGTGATAGTTCTTCTGGCTATTTACTTATACGGTCGGAATACAAATTCTACAAAAAGTCTTAGGGGTTTTACCACAATAATCACGAAAAAACTCCAAACCCAACTTTACATCTCAAACCCTATAATCCCTAGGATGTACTGCCTCCTAAAAATACATAAAAAAAGACATCCCCCTCAGACCTATTGTCTCTGCCATCAACTCTCCCACTTACAAAATTTCCCAATGGCTAAATAAACAGTTCAAACAATGGCCTCTTACTCAAGAGTCGCTTATTAAAAATAACACCATTTCATCAGTGAAGTTAAAAACTTAACCCTCAAAAACACTGATATTCTAGTTTCTTTCGATGTTGTGTCCCTTTTTCCCAGCATACCAATATAAGTAACACTAAATTTCCTTGAATCCTGGCTCAAAGAGCAAAACTTACCACAAAAATTTATTTTTTATTTTATTTATTTATTTTGGTCCAAAAACAGCACATTGGCCTTTACATTGGATACACCCAAAACAATATTTAAAAAAAATATATATATATATATATATATATAACAAAATACCTATACATATCAAAATATATATAAAAACAGAAATTAACACACATAAGATGGATGTAATAAAAATAAAAATTGCAGAAACAAGACAGCTTTTCAGATTCATTAGCCACCTGTGGAGGCACGGAGGAGCGAGGACCTACATGTAATATCCAGCGAGGGTGCTACCTTTTGTAAAGCATTAAATGAGGTGGGAATGCGGTAAAAAAGTGACCTTTGGGATATAGATAGCTGGAAAGGCGGAAGATGAAAGAGAGAGCACAAACGAGTGGAACGTGATGGGACACGTAGAGAAAAAAAAGAACAAATATCAGTGAACCTGTAGAGACCATTCACCGAAGTGTTGATAAATACATCCTATTAACACGCCTTTGCATGAAACAAAATCTCTTCCAAATAAACAATAACATATACCAGCAAAACCAGGGCACAACAATGGGAAATTCTCTGCCACCATTGCTTTCAAATTTATTCATGATTAATTTCGAATAACACTGCAAAACCACATTTACATACTTCCCTAAAACTTGGTTTAGATACGTGGACGACATATTCGCGGTTTTTTAACACATCAAAATACAACATCACTAACTTCCTTCAAGAACTAAACGACCAATATGACTCGATTAAATTCACACTCAAAAAAGAAAACACACTGCCCTTCTTAGACTTATTATTTACAAGACACAAGAACAAGTTACAATTCAATATTTACCGAAAACCATCACACACTGATAGATATATCCCATCCAAATCCAATCATCACATCTCACATAAATTGGCCCCTTTTCATTCCATGATCAATAGACTTCTTCGCGTGCCTCTCTCCTCATCTGATTACCATAAAGAACTCACACACATTAAGAACTGTGCAAAAGCCAACGGTTACTACACCACAATGATCGAAAACATCCTACGTAAACATAAACATAGGCTCCATGTATAAATGCACACAACACTAACAGACACTTCCCCCACAGACACAAAATACATTAAAATCCCCTTCGCTCCCAGGCTCACCAAAAAACTACACAACATCTTCTCAAAATTCAATTATAAGACAGTATTTCTTAATGACAATAAACTCTCCAATTTATTACACAACCCAAAAGACACAGTTCCTTCTTGACACAAATCCGGCATGTACAAAATATCTTGTAGAGGATGCGACAAAATATATATTGGACAAACAAAACATAAGATAGAAACACGCTTCAAAGAACACATAGCCCATTTTAAAAACAACAGATTAAACAACTCTAGTGTAGCAACACAAATCCAAGAACACCAACATCCAATCACGATCGAAAACCTAACTCTTGTAAAATCTGTAACCAACCAAAACAAACTAGACGCATACGAAAGCAAACACATAAACAGAAACACCGTAAATATTTAAAAATTTAAAAATAGATAAATCTTTAGGTACTACAGGGTAGGCTAGGAAACTGAAAGTTTAAAGACATTTAGAGCATAATGTATGTGAACATAAAAACATTTGAAATTCTCCATAAAGTTATCATTGTGGCCGTTAAAAATTTTTAAGTTTAAACAATTAAAGAAATGTTATTTCACTTCTGGATGTGCTAAAACTGCAAAGTTTGACAGAAATGTGTGGTATTAGTACCTCACAATGAATAAAATATAATATTCTTAAAATTTCAAATTTTAGTATTAGTTGTAATGTAATATAGTTCTATAAGGCAACTACAGAAATAAATGTAGATGTGAAACCATTTCAATAAAAAAAATTCTAATAATGAAATATTTGTAATGATGAAATATCTGTCTGAAAAATGAATGTTTTTTCAAGAAGAGATGAAATGCTTGCAGAATGCAAGCACTAAATACTTGTATGTGTGTATGTATGTAAATATGTGTATATATCATTATATATAGATGATCCTTACAGAGGAGGAGGAGGATATAAAATAGTAGTAGAAGGTGCTTGCATACTGCAAGCATTTCATCTCATCTTGAAAAAACATTCATTTTTCAGACAGATATTTCATCATTACAAATATTGTTTCAATTCTAAAGATTTCACCTCCACAGCGATTTTTGTTTTTCCCTTATGTAAAAATAATAGATTAAAAATCCCCAAACTTTGAAATTTTAAGAATTTTATACTTTCTCCATTATGGGGTACTAATGCTACACAATTATGCCAAATTTCAAAGTTGTAGCACTTCTAGAAGTGAAAAAATATTTTTCTGATTGTTTAAATTTTATACATTTTTAACGGCCGCCGCAATATATTTATGGTGAGATTAAAATGTTTATTTGTGCACATGCACTACTCTGTAAATAACTTGAAAATGTTAGCTTCCTAACTCATCCCATAGTACCAAAACGGTTATCTATTTGTTTAAATTTTAAGAATTTTTAACATCAAAACAAATCAAAATAACAAAATTTGTATAATCCGTATTTAGTTTTTTTACAAATACTACCTCAAAAAAATTCAGCACATTCAGAAATACATAAACCTTGAAAATATGTTTAAACAATTGCGAATTTTTAGCGACCGCATAATTGCACTTTTTCAAGATTTTCGTTTTTTCTAGTCGGTTTTGCACAAAATCCTACCTAAAAAAATTTCGAAACTCCAGCTCATGTGGAAGTGCCTAAACATTAGTATCCTCCTATATATATGTTATCATTATATACTAGTAGAAGGTGCTTGCATACTGCAAGCATTTCATCTCACCTTGAAAAAACATTCATTTTTCAAAGAGATATTTCATCATGAGAAATATTTCTTTAATTATAAAGATTTCTCCTCGGGACCGGTTTTCGTTTATTCATTATGAAAAAATAATGGAGTTAAACAATCACTAATTTTTACAATTTTAGGAATATTATACTTTTCCCGCATTGGGTTAATAATGCCACACATTTCTGCCAAATTTTAAATTTATAGCACAATTAGAAGTGAAACAACATTTATCTAATTGTTTAAATTTTAATCATTTTTATCGGCCCTAATAACAAATTCATGGATACATTGAAACGTTTATTCGTTTATTTAGACTAATTTCTAAATAATTTAAAAATTTCAGCTCACTAACACGCTGTGTAGTGTCCAACCTGTCCAGAGGAGAAATCTTTATATTAAAGAAATATTTCTCACGATGAAATATCTCTCTGAAAAATTAATGTTTTTTCAAGGTGAGATGAAATGCTTGCAGTATGCAAGCACCTTCTACTAGTATGTTATATCTTCCTCCTCCTCTGTAAGGAAGATCTATATATAATGATAGGAGGATACTAATGTTTAGGCATTTCCAGATGAGCTGGAGATTCGAAATTTTTTTCTTAGGTAGGATTTTGTGCAAAACCGACTAGAAAAAACAAAAATCTTGAAGAAGTGCAACAATGCGGCCGCTAAAAATTCGCAATTGTTTAAACACATTTTCAAGGTTTATGTATTTCCGAATGTGCTACGGAGCTGAAATTTTTTTTAGTAGTAGTATTTGTGAAAAAACGAAATAACGATTATAGAAATTTTGATATTACAGAGTAGTGCATTTGCACAAATAAGCATAAGATTTTATTTTATACTTTCTCCATTATGGGGTACTAATGCTACACAGTTATGCCAAATTTTAAAGTTGTAGCACTTCTAGAAGTGAAATAATATTTTTTTAATTGTTTAAATTTTAAACATTTTTAACGGCCGCCGCAATATATTTATGGGGAGATTGTAGTGTTTATTTGTGCAAATGCACTACTCTGTAAATAACTTGAAAATTTCAGCTTCCTAGCACATCCCGTAGTACCTAAACAGTTATGTATTTTTTAAACTTTAAGAATTTTTACGGCAACTCAAATTAAATATCAAAATTTCTTTAATCCCTATTTCGTTTTTTTTACAAATCCTACCTTTAAAAAAATTTCAACTCCGTAGCACATGCGGAAATACATAAACCGTGAAAATTTGTTTAAACAATTGCGAATTTTTAGCGGCCGTATTGTTACACTTTTTCTAGATTTTCGTTTTTTCTAGTCGGTTTTGCACAAAATCCTACCTATGTGCTTAAGTTTTTTTCTTTGGTACGATTTTGTGAAAAACCAAATAGAAAAAACTAAAATCTTGAAAATTTGCAAAAATGCGGCCGCTAAAAATTTGCAATTGTTTAACCATATTTTCATGGTTTATGTATTTCTGAATGTGCTACGAAGCTGAAATTCCTTTCAGAGGTAGAATTTGTAAGAAAACGAAATAGGGATTATAGAAATTTTGATATTTTAATTTGTGTTGCCGTTAAGAAATCTTCAAATTTAAACAAATAGATTTCTCAAGCACTTAAGTATTTATGTCCTTATTGTCCTTGAACCTAAAATCGACAGAAAAGGTTTATACATTAATAAGACTTCTTTGCCTTAAGCAAGATCCATAAAATAATTGGATATCATAATAGTCCATTCATAATTACAGACCTGAGGAGTGTCTGGAGATATTTTAGATCATTTCGCAGTACTGATGCAGGAAAATGAGCAGTGTACCAAGTTTGTAATGAGCTATGACAGTGAAGATACAAATTCCTGTATTCCCTTAAGTTCTCGAGGTGTTAGTTCGAACTGTGAATGAAACATCCATATCTTAAGAGAATAGATCACTTTCGCCATCCAGCGCGCAGAGTGTATAGCTCCAGGTATTCTGAATTTAATGCCACGAGGAGGTATGCTGCCCAGAAAATTTGATAACGAGTTCCATCAGCTCTCTGTAATTGTATCAAGGTTGGACATCCTGCAATACAATGGTTAAAAAGAAGAAACAGAACGCAATAACTAATATTTTAAAATTACGACGTTTCTAAGCATACATTAACATAGCGGAGAGCAAACTCCAAGTTCTCCTGTATGCACTGTTGGATAGCGGGCAGCACAGATGCATTCATGACTCCTGTTTGGTATTGCGAGCTGTCAATGTTCTGTCAAAATAGCTGAAATCTCCAGAAGATTGTAATATCAGGCCCTTTAGAAGGCCCGATGCATGCCTCAACCACATCTGAAAGAGGCTACTCAAAAATGTGATGGCGGCAGGCGAAATGAAGCAGCTTTTTGTCAATAAGGACCTCCAGAAGCATGTAAGTACCAATTTTGACACCTAATGGAAATGAACATAGTACAGTGTAAATTAATGCACTGTATGGACAGTGACCGGATCGCAATGTAACAAGCAGCTTTATTTTCTTCGTGGCCTCTGGCGTATGCGGCCTTAGAGTAGCGGACTGTCTGCTTATCGCTCGTGGTGTACTGCTGTGGGAGTTGCACTTACTTGTGTTTGAGAATGTTGTGTCGAATACCATTCCACATATATCATCCACAATTCTCCATTCCCGCACAAGATTTTCAACGGCATCTGCTTGTGCCTTTCCAGTGCTTGCTGTTATTTTGAGAACGCCCAACAGTTGATCATTATCACACCCAGTTACCAACACTGCCAAATTTTCAACAAGTCCTCCTCTTGTAATGGGGTCCGGTAACTTTTTCCGTCCCAGTGGATGAGTGGAGGTCGTCCATTTACTCAGTCAGGAAATTTTCTTTTGATTTCATCAGAAATTTCAGCTCGTTTTTTTCTTTGTCTTTGCAATGCACTTTTGCTCACAGCTACCTCTTCAATATCATGCCCAAAGCCTGAGCGGCGAAACTCAGGACGAAAGTGCCTTTCCTATATGATGTGCCGGCTCGATCAAGTACTTCTGTCATTGCAGGGGTCATGATGGTTCTGGACCTCTTCTTTTTGTCATGAGTCTTTGACTCATCCTTATCCTCATCGGCACTTACCGCAGTATCGCTGCTTGACAACTCGAAAGATACTTTGAATCTGCCTCACTTTTTTGGCCGAATTTTTCTCCGTCTTGGCAAGTTTGATGTCGGCACCAGCCATGCAGTCAGGGCAACCGATTTGCCTTTGGAGTATGAGAAAGTCCTTGTCCTCCTGACAAGTCATGTCTTGGAGAGCACTGGCTGATGCAATATCAAATAGATCGTCTAGTTTAACTATAACCAGAATTTTTTTTCAGCTTCAACCAATGATCATGAAGCTTTTCAAGTTTCGGAATGCTATTCCTTTTATCCTGACATGGAATCCTCGCCTGAAGAAGCCAAAATCTTGGGCCTCCCATGAGTCGCACATTCCCTAATAGTCTTCCCGCTACTCATATGGTGGGGCAAAAATAATGGTAAGACATCCCGATTCGACGGAAGTTTGCATCCCATAAATTTCTTCCTCCACTCCGATCAAATACAATCCCCATTTCTTTCTCATATTCACAGACATTTTCACAATACACACAAACACAATAGGCACAACTTTCACTGATAGCAACACGTGATCGCGTAAAGCGCCCGAGTGCGCTGCATGAACTTTGAGTCCCTTGAGCGACGTTTAAATATCGATTGAGCCAAAATTATGGCATTAGTGCACCACAATGGAAAACTTATAATATTCTTAATATTGCAAATTTTAGGCATTGTTTTCATTAAATATTTTTCCATAAGGGAAGAACGAAAATTGGTACAGAGGTGAAATCTTTCGAATTAAAAAAATATTTCTAATAATGAAATATCTCTCTAAAAAATTAATGTTTTTCAAGGTGAGATGAGATGCTTGCAGAATTCAAGCATCAACTACTTGTATGATATATGTTAGCCCTCCACTGTCAGGAGAGTCTATATATAATGACAAGTTGTTGGTGCTTGCATTCTGCAAGCGTTTCATCTCACCTTGAAAATCACATTAATTTTTCAGTGAGATATTTCATCATTGGAAATATTTTTAAATTCAATAGTTTCACTTTTGCACCGATTTCTGTTCTTTCATTATGGTACAATATTGAAGTAAAACGTTCCCTAAAATTTGCAATTTTAGGAATATTATACTTTTTCCATTGTGAGGTAATTCCACACGTTTTTGCCAAATTTTAAAGTTGTAGCACATCTAGAAGTGAAATGATATTTATGTAATTGTTTAAATTTAAAAATTTATAATGGCCGCAATAGCAACTTCATGGAGATATTCAAATATGTATTTGTGCATTTGCATGAACCTCTAAATAACTAAAATTTTCGTTCCCTAGCTCGCCCCATAGTACCTAAAAATTTATCTATTTGTTTAAACTTAAAGAGTTTTTAACAGCCAAACAAATTAAAATATCAAAACTACTATAATCCCTATTTCTTTTTTTACAAATTCTTCCTTTAAAAAAATTTCTGCGCCGTAGCACAGTCGGAAATACATCAGCCTTAACATTTTTTAAAAACAATTCCAAATTTTTAGCTGCCACTTTGTTGCACTTTCTTGAGATTTTTGATTTTTCTAGTCAGTTCTGCACATAGTCTTACCGTGATAAAATATTTAGTCTTCAGGTTATCTGGAAGTGCCTAAACAATAGTATCCTCCTGATATATATATGTATATGCTATTATATCATAAGAAAGATGCGCCTATATATAATAGATATGATAATACATGTTAATAATGATGACATATCATAAGTATGAAGCGTCAATATAGTATAGATCTTTTTTATGTTATTTATGTTTGAAACCTGCATCAGTATTTATACAAATGCTAACCAAATGAAATCACTTGTTTAAAAAATAAGATATTTATGACTGAATAAACGTATATCCTCTGCAACATTAATGACATCATAACACCTTTTTTGTGTCCTTGGAAAGTGTTATTCGGCACAAACTGAGATGACATGAGTAAACCTCCCATATCCGTTTTACCACATGAACGGCCTAGCTAAATCATCAAGCATCAAAATAAATTAAAATAATATAATTTTAGGATTGCATCGTTGATTGTGCACATCCAACTACTTCATGTCAAATTTCAGCTTCCCGTCTCGTCTACGTCTGCTGAGTGATTTTTCTGTTTTGATAACTAACCATCTCCTTAACAATGCGCTTCACGAAAAAGTTTTTAAATAAATGTAGAATGTACAACTTCTACTTATATGACAATCTGCTATTTCTTTTATTAATTAATTTCTACCGTTTTACTTGGTATTTTATTTTCTATTTCTCAATTCTTTTCTGACATTTACTTTACATTTTGAGTTTAAAAAGTTTACCAAAACGTTAAATCGGGTTGTTATTATAAATAGTTTTCCATTTTATTTCTGATACGAATGCACTATGCAGAATACTGGAAGGCCTATTTACTTTTACGATCGACGCTTCTATCCTTGAACCTGACCTTGAGAATTTGTCCTATTTATTGTGATCATTGTTCTTTTCGTGAAACTTGTTTTGAACAGGGTATCGAACCGAAGGATGCTTCGCTCCGGTTTTCGTTCCGGTTCACACAAAACAAAATTTCGGTTCGGTTCCGGTTTCGCTCCAGCAACCACCATTGAACCAGTTCAAACCAGTTTTTTTTGCTCCGAGTGAATTTGTTGGGAAAATTTTCAAGATAATTCCAAAATAATCTTATCAATTAATGCTATTTTTTATTTAAGCAAAATTCGTCTTCACTATCGCAAGTCAAGATGACAATTATAGATATGTGCACGTAACAACGCGAAATCGCCTCTTCCCACCATGTAGCGAACAGTAAAATATTGCATAAATTCCCCTCTTACATTTTTCGTTTTTCAATTTGTAAAAGACTCCTTTTATACGACCCCGTCTAATAGTGTTCTATAGGAATTTAATTTTTTTCCTTTTTAACGCGTTAAAATGTTATTAATTTTTTGGTCTTTAATTTGATGTAAAATCGTTGTTATTCTTTCAGAAGTCAACATTTATTTGATTTTACAATTCCAATATAAACCTCGCTCATTATCATAATCAATTTACTCCAACAGTACTTTTGCACGTACTTGAACAGGTACAATAATATTAATTCACATTTGAATGTAGAATGTCATTCATAGAGAGTTGTTCAAAGAAGACCTACTCAACTATTTTTAAATATAATAATTAAGATGTTAACCTTACAAATACCATACAATATATAATTGCATAAATTTTCTTAGGATGACAAATATGTACACACAGTAGCATTTATTCCAAGCAACCAAAATTTGATCCAATTAATAAAATGTCCTCCAATTTGATATTGATTTATAGGAAGGAATGGATGTAAGTGACTGGTGGGAATAACGATGGGAAAGAGATAGCAAAGAAGAGCAGTAGGGAGAGACATAGAGGAAAGAGGGGTGAAGAGAAAGAAATAAGGAGGAGACGAGGGATTGACGAAGCATTGAGTGAGATGAGATGGTTTGAAACAGTATATGCATATTTATGTAAGGTATTAAATGCACCTATATAGATAAATATATTAAACTTGATTCCCGTTGCCGTCATTTTGGACGAGTTGTGCGATATTATGTACATAATAGAGAAGATGTCCGCTGAAATTCAAAACATAAAGCATTTCCAAGAAGGAGAAATTTAATGAAGTTGAAATACAACAACTGATATTATTATCTACGAGCCTACAATTGAATAGCATATTATATTCTCTTTCTCATTCTACTTAACCCCCATTCTCACTTGTACTCCCCTCCCTCTACGTATTTTTCCATCCTCCTTCACAACTCGGGGAGATTCATCGAAGAAGACGATTAGGACGATTAGAAAAAATAGTTGCTTTTTAAATATATGCATATTAAGCAGGAGAGTGATAACAACAATAGAATCCAACAATACCGGCTATCAAGGACCTAAAATGATAAAATTAATAAAAACGTGAATCTTTGAAGAAATTGAGAAATATAATTCGATGATAAGAAAATGAATCTACAATTTTTTATTTTTATGGTCATGCAAATATTGCGCCAATATCTCAGATATTTTACAATAATAACCAAAAAAGTCTGCATGTCAGGACAAAGACTTTTACGTTTTTCCATGGGAAATGGAGATTAAACAGAATTTACATCACTGTACTAAATATCCTCTTGAAATCAACACCACACATACACTCACACAGAAAGAAAATTAGACTTACATATTCAGCGCGTCATGAACTTTCTTTCTTCAAGCGGAGATTCTAATGTGCGTTTTTGCAGTCGGCAAAATATTTCACCAAAAATAACAAATTCGCATTAATCCTTAATCCTTCAGTTTTAAGCAACGAATGCTAATCTGTGTGCACATTTTGTCTAAGATACACTGTATAAATATAATTTTACTAACCTGTAACGAACGATAACAGAAGTAAGAATACCTCAAAGCACGACTCGGAGCGATCCTTCCTGGATAAGTTTTAGAGGAAGACTACCAAAATATAAGGATTCAGTGCATATGGAGATCGGATGAAAGTTTATGGGTGTTTAACAGGGTTCTGGAAAACCTCAGCAGGACGTTTCCTTGACCCCATCTCTATGTATTGAGATGCCCATGGAAAATCCCATCATTGAACCGATAGATATTATCTCAAAGATGCATTTCTCCAAAGGCTTACATGTATTCTCAAGAAAACCATTAGCCTTTGCCTTATTCGGTGTTGAAAAGTGAGGCTTTAAAAAAAAGGCATATTAAAGCAAAAGGAAAAACCCTTCTTTCGCTCCCACTGTTTATGCCAAGGATCGGCAACCTATGGCACGCGAAGAGATTTTACATGGCACGATTTTTCAATGAAGAATTAAAAAGATATGTATTTAAAAGAATTTTTCTTTGATTTCATTAGCATTTTCTATTGTAATGATACCGCATTATATTGTTAAAATATAAGACACCTTTTTGTAAGCGTTATGGATAAAACTATTTTAACGGTGGCATGCGAGAAGGGCCATAGTTCATGAATATTGATTAAAAGAGTCACACTCAATGGAAAAACGTTGCCGACCCCTGGTTTATGCGAACAGAAAAAAATGGAACGAAATAAAGAATGGGTTTTGGTTCGGGTTAAGAAAAATATTTTTTTTTGGTTCGGGTTCGGTTTCACTCCAGCTAAAATAACGGGTTTTTCGGTTTCGGCTTCGGCTTCGGCTTTCAGCTAGGTGCCAGTTGGATGCCCATAGTCTAAAAGCTATGAGTCATCACCTTGGATCTCTTTGCTCTCAGTTGAGTGTCAGCTTTCATTTGTGAAACATGCCTAGTGTCTGTGACTCATAGTCCAAAACCTATGAGTCATCACCTTGGGTAGGCAGCTACTAATGTAAATATGCTGACACTTTCACAAAGCCTGATTCAGTATCTTGTCTTTGCTCTCAGTTGAGTGTCAGCTTTCATTTGTGACACATGCCTAGTGTCTTAGTGTTCTGGCTTTGTGGTGAATATTTTTAGTGTGTAGTTTGTGTTTTTTAAGGGAAACATGCCTCGAAATTGTAAAATCACCCAAAAACTTTTGCTATATTTGTGGTGAGTTAACTTTTAAGTCACAGAGGTGAAATATTACCCCTCTAGTTAGTAAATCATATAAGCTTTATTTTGGATGCAAAGTAGGTGATCAGGACAAATCTTGGGCCTCTCACATCTGTTGTGCTTCATGTGTAACACTACTGACTGGCTGGCTTGAAGGATCCCGTCAAATGCCATTTGCAGTTCCCATGGCTTGGAGAGAACCTAAGGACCATTCATCAGATTGCTATTTTTGCTTGACTAACATACCTGGAATTACATCTAAGTCTAAACATACTGTAAAATATCCAAATTTTCCATCAGTTATCAGACCTGTCCCACGGTCCAGAGCTTCCTGTACCTAAGCCACCAGAAACATGGACCTTAGATGAAGAAGATGATGGTGATGTCGAGACCCGGAGTGACTCAGGAGATGAAATACAGAATGACCCAGTATTTGTGGAAAGCCTGACTCTCACTTGATAACTCAGTCTGAACTCACTGATTTGGTTCGTGATCATAATTTATCTAAAAATCAAGCAGAACTTTTAGCTTCAAGATTAAAAGGATGGAATCTTCTTGATCAGGGCGCTAAAATATGTTTTTTCCGTAAATGTCAACAGCAATTTAAACATCTAAGTAACCATCTGTTCCACTAGCTCATGCTGCTCACATGAAGGAATTGTATGAAAACATGAAACTTCTGCTAACCAGTATTCACTATGAAAAGTATTCTTGGCATGTCTGTGGAGATCTAAAAGTGATTGCTCTGTTACTTGGGTTACAGCTTGGATACATCAAATTCTGTTGCTTCTTGCGTGAATGGGATAGAAGAGATAGACAAAACCACTACATCCAAAAGCAATGCCAAAAAAGAGAAACACTCACTCCAAGTAAGACAAATGTAGTTATTCAGCCAGTGGCTAGTTCTGAAAAAATCTTTTTACCGCCATTGCACAATAAACTAGGCTTGATAAAAAATTATGTAAAAGCAAAGGATCGTAATGGACGTGGATTTCTCTTCTTGAAAACTAAATTTCCGAGAATTAGTGAGGCAAAAATCAAAGAAGGAATATTTGTGGGTCCTCAAACAAGGAAACTGATGAAGGACGCTTTGTTTGAAGTCCAACTGAATGAAACTGAAGCAGCTGCATGGGCATCTTTCAAAAAAGTAGTCACCAATTTTCTGGGAAACTACAAGGCAGAAAACTACAGGCAACTTTTGAGTGAGCTTCTTGTGGCCTACAGAGCAATGGGGTATAATATGTCTTTAAAAATACACTTTTTGGACTCCCATTTGGACTTTTTTCCGGAAAACCTCGGGGCTGTGAGCGACGAACATGGAGAACGCTTTCATCAGGACATCTCTGCTATGGAAAACTGCTACCAGGGAAAATGGAGCCCAAAAATGCTGGCTGACTACTGCTGGACACTTAAAAGGGATGTTCCTCAAGCAAAGTTCAGCAGACAATCCACATCAACCACATATTAGGTTATTAAATATATACTTTTTTGCATATAATAAAAATACTTTTAATTTGAATGACATACATCTTTCGATTACCTAAAAACCCTGGGTGATAGAAAAATTTGGTAAACAGATTTGAAATCAGCGCAAAAAATTCTATAAGAATCACCATCTTTTTACCATGTAACAAAAAGTTTTCTTTTGTTATCCAGTGTAATTAAGCAAGGTATTTGACGCATGGCCGGTGCATTTATAATGATTACAAAAAATGTGTGAATTAAAAAATCTACTTCATAAGTTCTTTCGTCGTCAAGGTAAAAAAAATAAAACGCTAATTAAAATATTAGCGGTCGTATGTTTGTTCGTATTTCTTCCACGCTTTAGAAATGGCACTGCAGTAAACAAACCTATCGTCCAAATTAAGCCATCATCACTTCCCTTTCGATTAAAATTTATTCAAAATATATAAGAGTTCTCACAATTGATTTCAAATACAATATCAAAGTTCATGTCATTGCTTTTAGATATAAACGTAATTCTGCTAGATCAGCAACAATACCGTCACCCTTGACGACGAAATTTTGTCGTCTAAAATTTATCCAAATTTTCGTGTTAATAACGAATTTGTGAAACGATCCGACGTGTTTTCGAAAATAGATGGCTGGAAAATGAATATCCGTTGTTTTAGGTGACGTTTGGTGTAAGTCCCGTATTCATATCGCAATTCTAAGTGATTTTAAAATGCAAATGAAAAATGTGCTGCAACTGTGCAAACACGGAAAGTAAGACCGAAATCTCTTTAATATATATAATGTAATAATAGATGAGAGTATCTGCTTCTGTTGGAATCTGGAATATTGGAATTGTAAAATCAAATAAATGTTGACTTTTGAAAGAATAACAACGGTTTTATATCAAATTGACTAAAAATAAATAACATTCTTAATCGTATTTATACGCGCTAAAAACGAAAAAAAAATCCTATAAAACTGTATTAGACAGATTCGTATAAAATTTAATAAAGAAAATGTAAGAAGGGAATTCATACAATGTTTTACTGTTCATTTCAAGGTGGGAGGCGACGCTTTCGCGATGTTACGTTCTGTCTTCTTGACTTGCGATAATTAAGACGTATTTGGTTTAAATAGAAAATGACATTAAATAATAAAGATTATTTAGGAATTCTTTAGAAATAGTCTCAAAAAAATTCCAAGTCTGAGCGAAAAAAACCGGTTCAATAGTGGTTGCTGGAGCGAAACCGGAACCGAACCGAAATTTTTTGTTTTGTGTGAACCGGATCGAAAACCTGAGCGAAAAAATTTCAGTTCGATGCCCTGATTTCACTCCAGCTAAAATAACGTTTTTTTCGGTTCCGGTTCGATGCCCTAGTTCTGACGCAGAGCTTCGTCCAGCCATTAAACGAAATTAATTAATAAATAATAATTTTAAATAACTAATAATAATAAATTTATCTCTCACGTTGGATAGCAGGCCCTTGCCTTCCCGTCAATATTTTGGTTGGTGTACAGAATTGATTCTGTAACCCAAAGGATTTAAACGATCTTATGGTGTCGCAACCGAAGGAAATAAGGCTATCTTGCTTTCGCCTGCAATTTCATTCCTTATCTTAAGGTCAGAGGTCTCCAAGACACGTCCAATATTTCCTTTTGACCTATTCCCGAGGATTCGTATTCTAATACTAAAACATTGGCGCTTTAATTAGACGACATTATTTTTACTTTAAATAATAAGCAACTGCGGGGCTCAGAATCGTGATTTTTTATTATAAATTAAATCCCCCTGTTCAGCTATTTACTCTTGGGTGAATCAACTCCTATAGTTTAGTTAGAAAGAACTCCTGTTTAAAAGCGCCATTGGTTATAAAATGTACCGCTTGGACTTTTTAATTACTTTAGTATTACTTTCTCATATACGTAGTATATTGAAAAAGTACCTATTGTATTCGTGAAAAAAATTCGACTTCGAGATGGTGATGGAAATACACGTTTTAGGTGTCCCTGAGTCCATAAAAGTGGTTTTATGTACATGTCTGTCGGTCTTTTCGCTGTTCTACGGCCCAAACGCGTATATAAAATCGAATATCTCGTATTTGTGCAATACATCTTTTGCAGACCCGTTTTTCATAAAAATGATATAACGCATAAATAAAGGGTAGTTGATCTTTGGCGATTTTTAGAAAAAATTATTTACTCAAAAATGGCTACAGTGAATTTGATTAAAACCAATCCAATTGTAGAGCCTGATGTGACAAATAATAGTACGTAAGCCATATATCTATTAAAATCGCTATATGGCGTCCAGTGGCATTAAAATGTACGCTAAGCTACCTTACCTAAGCCAGATGACGTCACGCCTCCGCCGCGATCCACTCAAAATCTTATTACAGTCTAAACGGTTAAACTGAATCGAACGATATATCATATTTGTCGATAATATTATAATATTCATAATAGACACTCTGAAGAGATGAACGATATTGCGAAATAATTAAGGGTACTTTATTCTAGGATATTTTGAAACAAAACTCGATTTACTCAAAAATGGCCATAAGGATTTTGATTAAAATCCATCTAATAGTACGGCTTGATGTCACAAATGATACTAAGCCATATGTCCCAAAAATTGTCGCATTAAAATATACGCTCAATTACGGGTAACTTTGATTTATAAGCGTTTATCTTTATAAGCCTACACAGTCGACCAAACGTATATACAGGGTGTTTATAAATTATACCGAAAAAATTATATGGGTTGTAGGGCGGCATGCTCTAAACACCCTGTCCCTGTCTACGGAGCATTTTCCTGTTCGAGCTACGAAGTGAGAAATCTCTTACCTAAGCGTCCTGTATTAAAGCAACCCGTCCGCTCCCCGGATCTCAACCCTTTGGATTTTTTTCTTTGGGATCATATCAAGAGCCTAGTGTATGAAAATGCAGTCGGTCAAGAGGCAGACCTTTTCCCTCGCATCCAGGCTGCTTGTGTTTCAATCCGCAATACGGCGGCAATTTTAGAACGAACGAGGCAATCATTGTTCAGAAGATGCATGTTGTGTTTGCAGGTTGGAGGTTGCCAGTTCGAGCACCTCCTTTAATGAATCTTGTCCCGTACTCAGTAATTTTGGAATTATAAAACATGCTGTTACCTCCCGAGGTACCAATTTCTTTTTCTTCTTACTCGGCAAAACACGCGTGGCGCCGAATGCACCATCCTAAATCCGTACACTCGTGCCTGCAAGCTATACTAAGTAAACAGACCGAGTAAAACATTTCACCGTGCACCGAGGCAGCGCATCACAGGTGGCGTGCAAAGCACTAGGATTGCTTTAACACCGGGTGCTTAGGTACGAGATTTCTCACCTCGTAGCCCGAACAGGAAACTGCTCCGGACACGGGCATGCCGCCATACAACCCATATAATTTTGTCGGGATAATTTAGGAACATCGTGTATGTACGTATATGAGAAAATTCGTACAATGTATATTGCGCCGTTTATTTTTTTGCGTTCCCTGTTTACCCAAACAAAGTGAATTTCCTGCTACGTCCACCATGATGCTGGTTGCATTATCTTCGAGTTGGCTCTCTACGCAGCATTCAAGAATTAAATTCGTGTTTACACCTTAGGAAGAAAACATAGCGAGTGTACTCGAAAATTATGAAAATATGTAAAAAGAGTGGAGAAACTACGTACTAACCGTAGAAAATCTCGGAGAAATAAAGGAAAAAAATAAAAAAATAGACACCGTTGAGTGCTGGCAGTAAGCAACGGTGGCCATTCAAGTGTTTTCACCGTGTAGGTTTGACATTCAAAAGATCACGCGTCACGCTCAAAAACACTATAGGACGAGGATAAATTATACCGATAAGGAAGCATGATTTTTTTCCTCATTTATTTTTTGCGCTCATACCGGACTAACTGAAGATAGAGAACTGATTTTAGCGTATCTAGTAAAACTCTTGAGGAACTCGTTCTAACACTTGAAATGGAAGAATGGTATTTTTCTTAGCTATCAGCACTCGAAATGTTCCATTCGAGTCATAAATGCGTCCTTATATCTTAGTTTAACAATCAAATTATCTGAATGATTTGTTTGCTCTAATACTTCATTTTTGTTGGACAAAATATTTTAATAATGTATATCGAGAGCAGTGTTGCCATCGCAGATTTGTAAATAGCGCTAGATTCAACCTCAAAAGGCACCAGATAGGCACTAAAATGATAGTAAATAGCGCAAAAAAGCGCTAGATAGAAAAATCCCTCTGTTTATATATTTCTCCTAATTTATGTTGCCTATGTGCATCAGTAAATATTGTACACTCTTATAGTGGTGTTAAATTGACACAAAAATAGCTGAAAATAGTGCTAAATAGTTTTAATTTGCATTTTAAAATTTATTTTAAAGATTACTTACAATCATCTCAGGAACTCAGGATTTAAAACGAAATAAGATTAACGAATCTAAATTTCTCTGCCGTATATTATCGGGTATATGCATCTATTCAATCCAAAAATCAAATTTTTATTTTTTACATTTCTCTGAATATACAAAACACAAAAAAGCATTGATAGATGGAAGGGCGAGCAGGGCAACCATCCGGCGCCGAAGACAAAGAAATACAAAACATCGAAAAAATCCATAATTTTAGTTGTAGAAATTATTGTTTAATAAATACATGGATAAGAATCCTAAAGGCAATAAAAATTATAATAAAGTTAAGTGGTTAACAATTAATTGCAAATATAGGGGCAACACTGTTTAATTGAAATTATTTGCTACTGAAGTACATTGACTAAGAAATTTAAAAACATTTCATTTCTTACATTTATAGCAGGAAACACAATTTGTCTGACTTAACTAACTTCAAAGGAGCCATTCCATCGTAATTTTATAATAAAGTTTCCTATATCTAACCTGTCGAATAAGTGGATGAGAGAACCGATTGTATGTTTCATTAATAAGAAAACCTAGATTTCGTGGTAGACATTCACGGGCGGAATGTGAAGTTGCAAGCTTTAGAGTGTGGCACACAAACTTAATAAAAAGCAAATGGGGAATCTCTTTAGTCTGTAACTTTGCATATAATCCATTATTAATACCAGTCATTACAGATGCAAATCTAATTCATAAATTCTTAGGGATTTCTTTAAAGCCACGCGTATTGTGTCTACATTACATTCACATAATTCAATCAAGTCACCACCGAAGAGGACCTCTCGGCTTGTCGCGAAATTCTTTCTGCGGCCGAGCAACTGGATCCGCATTTTAGGGCAGGGAACCATTAAAGGGTCACATCGCATAGAATTTTAAAATCCCATTGGGGCCGCAGAATTTCAGTGTACGTTTGCGATATAGCTGCGCCGATTTTCTTATTTAATCGGTGACCTTCAGGACAATTTCCATATTGAGTGTCTAACAGCATGGAAAACCTATGCAAGGGGTGTACCGAGGGAATTTTTCGTTTGTTCTTATTTTCCATTTAAAAAAATATGCCCCGGTTATGCTGGATGGCCATCCTCGACATTCTCAGACTGTAGATCAATGTAATCTGTTATATTTGGAATTCATTTTTCTTCTCCTCATTGAAGGTAGATTAAAACGCTTAATAAATTACATGAGAAAAAAGGCATCCAATTTGGCGCTAAAATTAAAAAAGAGCTAAATTAGTGCCATGGCGCTAAACGTCAAAAAAGGCGCTAAAACGGCAACACTGATCAGGAGATATGGATTGGTCAAATTGTCACGATGTAGTAGTGGTTCCGTTCATTTTTTGCTGCGATGATACCTATATTTAAACATTCGCTAGTCTTGAAAACGAGTAGGAACAGGTGAAGGCAGAACAGGACCTAGCTTTGTTTTCAACCGCCCAAAAATCAAAATAATAGAATTATCTGGGACAGCACGCAAATAGAGATGACAACTCGAAATAGGAAGATTTTTTCCGACCCTCAATTTCAATGAAAGATGGCTCATTAAGCGCTCGTGTTTTTTCTTCAACCAAATTCCTGATTATTTCCCTCAAAGAAACTAAAAAATATTAACTTCTTTATTTATTTATTTTAATCTGATGTTATTCTACTAGAGGGCCTGTGACATGCTCCTATCGACTTAAACTGCTTTCAATTTTAGTCGTAGATGTTGTTGACATTTAGAAGCTCCATTTTTACACTGGTGAACGTTTAATAATAAGTTAATTTATTACATAAGATTCAATAAACTCGGTTATTATTAAGCAAATAATACAGACGAAGTGAGGATCAAAAAGCATTTAACATTTGTCGAAAATCCCCTCCAAGTACAACTAGTGTTCCCCTAAACAATTCATTTTCCCCCATTATGTCACGTAGAATTCTGTCAGCGATTTCTAAGGCGACTCCTGGAGCCATTGATGCTTAAACCAAGATTATAACATCAAACTTGCGTAAAAAACTTTTCTGGCAGGTGAAAGTCTTGGTGAAGTTGAACTCTGTAGATCCAGAGGTAAATTGAAGTATCTGTGACAAGTGATACCATCTGGAAGAATTATCGTTGCAATCCCAGTCCATGCCACATTTAAAACCTTTTTCCCAATCGACTTTAATTTATGATATAATGTTGTGTACAAATACGTTTTGCCTGACCCTCCAGAACCATCTATGAAAGAGTAGTTTTGAATACCATCGTTCGAGGAATTAACTACTTATTAGATTTGCGGCATAGAATTGTTGTTCATTAAAATTTTGCCATATAGCTGAAGCAACTAATACCTAAACGGTTTGAAGAATACTCTGGATTTTGTTCGATTGTAATGTTCATGTCACATTCACACGGCGGAATAAATACAGCAGAAATGGTTTGTACTCACTTGTGTAAATGAAGTGAAGATTTATTCTTTATTTACGGCGAGCGTTTGTTGATAGATACTAAACAAATTACATTAAACAGATTGCTACCTAGATTTCTTTCGAAAATTCAATTTAATTATGAAACTAATAGATCGTAGCAAGAAGTAAATTCCAAATAGCAACTTTAATAGACAAAGAATTATAACCCTTCGAAGTAGGTCAATTTATAGCATAGCAGTGATAAATAAATTACCGAATTTTATATTAAAAATAATTAATTTCATTCCCAAATTAATCACTCATCATTATCACTCACATTTTCCAATCATAACCCGCGCTACGTGCCTCTCATTTACGTTAAATAATCGTACTTTCGGTTATAGAGTTAAATCATAATGTTCTCTTTCTGATTCAATGAACTTGATTGTATTGTAACCTCAATTTGAATAAAATCGAAATTTAATATTGTACTTACCTATAATAAAATGAAACTTCAATGTATACAGCATCTATATTAATTTCATTTAATATTATGATGTAAGATTTTCGTTTAAATACTAACTGAACTAGCTTTTTTACTTTTAGATTTATTATAAGAACTGCGATTTTAATTCTTACCGATATTAATGTGTAAACTGTTTAACGAAGCAAATATGAGCGTTTATTTACTAACATTACTAACTATATATTGTTGTTAGTAGCCATACCAACTCTGTAAATAACCGTTGCTATTTTGCGTGCAGTCGAACTTGTATTATATTATATTATATTGACTATTTTACTATATTTTACGAAAAATCACACCTTTCAGGAAATTGTACATTTTTCCTGTAAATTTCGATGCCCAGGGTTTTTTGTATAAGGATTATTCGGAGCGTTTCAGATATATTTCAATACGATAGCACCGCGTTCATATGTATATATAAAGTACAAACAAGTACAGCAAACACGAATAAAATGAGGACATTTTGATATTTTTTATGTCGTTATACTGCCCCACATTCGGTCACTAGAGTATCGTTTGAAAGTGGCATCGATGTGGAAATATACACTTAAAAATTCAGCTTTACATCTTTTATACCTTCGGAGATATTTTTAAAAATTAATGTATATTTTTCATTACTCAAATCTCGAGAAAAACAAAGGTAGCGGCGCAGAAATCTACAATCCAAGTTTCAGCAGTCTGTCATTTACGGTTTCATCACAATTTCAATTTAAGCGAGTACACAGACGGACGGACAGACATATAGACAGACGCCAAAGTGAAATTATAGCAGCGTTTTTTAAAATACGACGCTTGATAAATAATTAGCCCGCAGATAGGCCCGCAGACCCCTTTTAGAACATATTAGCATCGCTCGCCTCTTCTCGACCTCCATCTCCCGAAAATGTTTCAGTCACAATATTTGAATTCGTTAAATATTATTTATTAAAACTGATAAAAATGATAACAATTTAATTTTCTCTAAAAATTATATATTTTATTTGGTTAAAAGTAGTGCGCTTTATGGAGATTCTCCCTACTACGGACCTGAATAATATAAAACTAATAAAAATTCATCACTCGACTATTTGGACAGAACCACAACTTCTCGTGAGGAGGACAGGATAACTCGCACACAGTCACGGGCGAATAACAAAAGGTTCACGTCGTAAAAATCCATAGCATGTTCAAGGCCGTCAAACGAATCCTGCAATTTCCGGGTTCAAAAGATTATGACTTCTTAGAGATGAAGATATTTATTCCACATAACTCGCACGGTCCTAAAACCGTCGCCTACCGGAAGTCAACCATGTCGCCAAGATGCTGTTTATAAACATTCCCTTGTGCCATTTTCCTCGTAATTTGCTTAACTTGCTGATTCGAGTGGACAAAATTCCACGGAAGTCCTCTTTTTGATTCTCGGCCAATTACAGAAATCCAATCTGCGGGAGAAAACTTCCCGATGACCTACGCTGTTCCTCTTTCTCTATCTATTCATTGAGCTTCTCGAGTGTTATAAGCACGGGCAGTTCGTATGTGAAGCATTTTTTGCAGCGTAAGAAGTCGATTATACTCTCGCTTTTGGAGGACTTTGCCCTGACGAATTGCTCATCGGAGGACGAAGATATATCCGTGTCTAGCTATGTCTGCTCATTTATTTCTGGCTGCCCTTTGGAGATCGCTGACGGCGAGGGGACCGCGTCAATTAGCCAACTCCTTTTCGTGTCATGTGCGACCTATATATTTTGACCGCCATAGGATAGTGTTTGATTCCCCATTCTTTTGAGGGTCGCACGAAAAAAGTGTACCGAGAATAATGCTGACAATTAGGGTGCACGCTTTTACCCAATTCAAGGCGAAAGTAATTAATAAATATTTAAAAGTTGGAGCTTCGTTCGCTGAAAATATGAAAAATCCCATTTTATTTATTGAGGTTTATTCAGATTTGTGAACTTATACTTCTTTATAAATTTAGCAATATAATTATAAGACAAAGTATTTTATTCAGTAATTAAATTAAAATTTTTTACTTTCTATCTATAACCATTTGCACAGAATCTTAATTTGAAAATTTTGAAGGTACCGTTTTGTAGAGGGGTGGATAGCGCGTCTGGCTCCCAATGTCGCGGGTTCCAGCCCCGCCTTGGTCATGGCTGTTTGTCATTGTCATTTTTATTGTTACATATTGTTAATCGATAGGCTGTAATGGGCCTCGTGCTGTAAGCCAATTGTTTACAAAACAATAAATAAATATTTGTTCTGCAGTGCTATAGATGGAATTAAAGCTCACACAAATAGTGAAAGATGAAACTTTCTGTCTTTAACCATTTAATCAGAATCTTAAATTGAAAATTTCGAAGACACCCCCTGCCGCCCACCGATCTTCAAAAACATTTCTTTGGCAGCAAAATAGATCACGTACACTGTAAATTTCAGTCTTATATCTCTTGCCGTTTATGCTATTTAATTTAACTGATTCTACAGACGGACAAACAGTGAAAACAAGCGCGTTCATAAAATGAAACGCGCTAAAAAGTGGCAGACAGTTTAATCTTTGTTTAAAGAGAAACTGTCATAAAATTTTCTTTTGCAGATAAGCTTACTGCTCCTCCCCTGCGGGTAGGGGGATTGAGAATACTCCCGCAGCCCCTCTGCTGGTCGTAAGAGGCGACCAATGGGCGAGGAGGCAACCTCGTTAAAAAAACCCATTTTACGCTTAGGGTAGCTTCCAGACAGTATGTGGATCTGTTGTCTGAGTCCAGCCATGTCACCTGGCTGTCGATCCACCCGCGTGTTTGCCGTGCGTGGAGACCCGTAAGGGGGAGAAGGGGTACCTGGTGGTTGAGCTTCTGGACCCCGTCTGGGTTTCGGATGCCCAAGATGGGCACAGGGAGCAACACACCACTTTGGCCTCTGATTCGCTGTAAACGGGAGTCGGGTGCTAGCCACACCCGATTAATCTCGGCTTGCCGTCACGTCTTGGCGTTTCGGTTGGCGAGTGCCAAGGCAATGGGGGTTTGTGTAGGGGGGTCAAAGGTGCATGGGTTTGGAGACCCCATGCACTGGAGATCTGACCTGAAGCAGGCAGCCATGTCAGAGGTGCTATATCCCTTTGGCTGGCCCTGGCGTCCGCATCAGTTTGTGGTGCGGCG
Source organism: Tanypteryx hageni (assembly GCA_028673005.1). NCBI lineage: Eukaryota > Metazoa > Arthropoda > Insecta > Odonata > Petaluridae > Tanypteryx > Tanypteryx hageni. The sequence continues at coordinate 182,741,937 of CM054120.1, read as the reverse complement.
TCCCATTTGTGGCTCCGTGGTGGGTGGGGAGAACAGGGGATGAATATAAATTACTCGGATGGCAGAAAAACTTTCTCCGCCACCAAAAAGATCCCGTCCGGACTCGGGCGGGGGAGACATAGAGTATACATGCAAAAAATATTTAATTATGAGACGTTCAACAGAAGGTGAGACCTTCACGAAAGTGTCTCCCTTCTTGATATATAAGTCTTTGTCTGTACAGGTGCCTGGACCTCTAGAGTCGGTCAAGAAGCTTAGGGATGGTACTCTTCTTATAACCACTATGAATGAGACCCAAAGCAGGAAGATCTTAAACATCTCCATGCTGGGAGAAATGCCGGTTACAGTTGAGACCCATAAAACCCTCAACACTTGTCAAGGGGTCATATCCAATTATGACCTTCTATACGTAGAAATCGAGGAGTGTAAGCGGGAGATGGCCTCACAGGGGGTCATCGACTGCAGGAGACTGACCACAAAGAGAAACGGTGAGGTTGTCAATACCACCTCGATGGTTCTCACGTTCTCCCTCGAGAAGCTACCAGAGAAGGTCATGATTGGATATGAGGCATGTTCAGTTCGGCCGTACATACCAAACCCTATGCGCTGTTTTCAGTGCCAAAGGTTTGGACACACTGCTCCACGGTGCAAGAGCAAAGCAGTTTGCCCCCGATGCAATCGGGAAATGCACGATGGAGCAGGATGCACAGCAACTTTATCGTGCGCGAACTGCGATGGTCCGCATCCGGCATTCTCACGGGACTGCCCAAAGTTGAAAGAGGAAAAGAAGATAATGGAGCTGAAGACTCATGACAAGCTGTCTTATTTCGAGGCAAGGAAAAGGTTCCGCACGCTTGTCGCTCCAGTCTTTTCAAGGTCTTTCGCTTCTGTGGCAGTCACCCCAATTAAGAAGAGTACCATCGCTACACAGACAGACGAGGTAGCACCCATAAATAGATAAAAAAATAAAGATAAGGAAGAAAGGAAAACAAAGAAAAGTGCCAAAAAGGAGGCTACAAAAAACAAAGGCAAGAGAGTCCTATGGAAGTGGAAGCGAGCAAGTTTCCAGCAGCTTCCAAAGAGGATTTTAAGAAAACAGGGGATAAATCCCCTATAAAACCAAATACAAAGCTGATAAGGCCCTCCACATCCAATCCAGAAGATATGGATATGGATTACTTATCAGATAGCGGCATCAAATTCCTCAAGATGCCGGGAAGGAGGAAAGGCCGAAAAAAATTAACAATAAAGAGGTAACCCCTCTAATCTCATCCTCAGAGAATGAATAAAATAATTCAATGGAACTGTAATGGCTTTCGATACCACCTGCCGGAAATTCGTCTCCTCCTATCGGAGTTATCACCAGTATGTGTTTCCTTCCAGGAAACACGATTCAGGGAAACTGACATAGTCACACTCAGAGGGTATTCCTTGTATAGAAAGGACCTCGTGAGTGCCCAGAAAGCTCACGGAGGAGTGGCTGTGTTGGTTCACAACTCGAAGTACTCTGAGGAGGTAACTCTTAACACGCAGCTGCAGGCTGTAGCAGTTAGAATTGCTCTCCCTCAGCTGGTGACGATCTGCTCAGTCTATCTGCCCCCTAATAAAAATCCTACAAATAGGTCAATCCTTGACCTTGTAGATCAACTTCCTCCCCCATTCATTCTTATGGGCGATTTTAATGCCCATAATTCAGAGTGGGGGTCGGAGAGGACTGATCCTAGGGGACGTCGCCTTTCTGAGATATTCTCGAGCCTGGATCTAGTGATACTCAACGATGGTAGCGACACACACTTCAGTGCTGGCGGTGGGTCCTTTTCTTCTATTGACCTAACCATCTGCTCTAGCACGGTCGCTCCATTGTTTGAGTGGGAGGTGTACGAGGATCTATGTGGCAGCGATCATTTCCCGATTATCCTGAAATGCTTATCTGCTAATGTTTCGGAGATGCGTTGCCCCAAGTGGGCCATAAAAAAAGCGGATTGGTGCAAGTTTTCAGGTACCGTTCAACTCACGGAAGAACAGTTCCCCTCGGGTGATGAACATGTGAGTCATTTCACGGATGCCTTAATAGAGGCAGCAAATGTAAGCATTCCGAAATCCTGCTCACGACTAAAGCGAGTCCCAGTACCATGGTGGAGTGAGGAATGCCATAAGGCGATCCGTGACAAGCGACAGGCTTTTCGGTTATTTCGTAATAACCCCACCGAGGGGAATATGTTGCGGTACCTGAGATTGAAGGCATTTGCACGCAGGATAATCAGGAAATGTAAGAAGGAATGTTGGAAGAAATATGTATCGACCATTACGAGTTCCACCCCGGTCTCTGAGATGTGGGAAAAGGTGAGGAAGATTTCCGGCCGAACTACCTCTTCCACAATTAGTGGGCTTATGGTAGATGGCTCGGTCATTACATCAAAAATTGGAATAGCAAATGAGCTAGGGTCTCTGTTTGCTAAAGCATCTAGTTCAGAACGCATGTCATCAGTGTTTCTTATGCAGAAAAACGAGCTGGAACAGCAGACTCTCAGATTTTCCTCTCGGAATACTGAGAGCTACAATCTGCCTTTCAGTGCATGGGAACTGGAAAATGCTTTGGCGGAGACCCGTGACAGCGCTCCGGGTTTGGACACTATTCACTATGTGATGATACGTCACCTAAATCCCCCTGAGAAAGAATATTTGCTAAAGATGTACAACCGAATCTGGGTAGAAGGCATCTACCCCACGCAATGGAGACTCACTAGTTGCCTCTCCAAACTTATGGAACGAATGGTCAATAGGCGGCTGGTTTGGTTTTTGGAATCAAACGGCCTATTGACCAACATTCAGTGTGGTTTTCGTCGCCACCGTTCCACCACCGATCATCTGGTGAGATTGGAGAGAGCTGTGTGCGATGCTTTTATCAGGAAGCATCACCTCATTGCAGTTTTCTTTGATATTGCCCGGGCTTACGACACCACGTGGAGATTCGGTATACTCCGTACATTGCATTCTTGGGGGTTAAGGGGTAACCTACCCATATTTATCAAGAGCTTCTTATGGGAACGTTACTTCAGGGTGCGTATCGGGAGCGAAACTTCTCGAACGTTCCTTCAGGAGAATGGTGTTCCACAGGGGTCTATTTTGAGTGTAACCTTGTTTGCCATTGCCATAAATGGAATGGCCCAATGTATTAGGTCTCCAGTAGAAGGAAGCCTCTACGTGGATGACCTGGCCATATATAGCAGTTCGCAAAATGTGGCAGCGGTTGAACGCCAGCTTCAGCTGACGATTAACCGCCTTAACGAGTGGGCCACAAACAATGGATTTACATTCTCAGCGAACAAGACAGTATGCGTCCACTTCTGTCGTGTTCGCGGCCTCCACCCGGACCCAGCGCTGTCACTAGAAGGAGCCGAGCTTCCATTTGTTGAAACAGCACCATTTTTGGGTGTCCTGTTGGATCATAAGCTTACTTGGCGTCCTCATATGAAGAGGCTGAAGGCAAGCTGCCAATCCTCCTTGAACCTCTTGCGCATTCTCAGCCATAAATCATGGGGTGCAGATCGGACAGTCTTACTAAGAATGTATCGATCACTTGTCCGCTGAAGATTGGACTACGGGAGCATTGTGTATGGATCATCTAAACCATCTGTACTAAAAACTATTGATGTGATTCATCATACAGGGGTTCGCTTGGCTACTGGTGCATTTCGCACTAGCCCAATACCAAGTGTTCTCTGCGAATCCGGTGAACCATCACTGTATATGCGCCGGAAACTGCTAGGTTCTCGTTATGTAGCAGCTTTAAGCGCTAACCCAGATCATCCAGCTTACACAGCAGTTCTAGACCGTCGATTTGTGCAGTTATATGATGCCCGTATCCGCTCTGTAAAACCTCTGGCTGTGAGAATGCGTAATGTTTTCGAAGAGATGTCCTTCGAATTGCCTCAGACATTCAAAACGGAGTGCAGCATATCTCCGCCGTGGATGCTGCATCGCCCCAACATCATTACTTCTCTTGCAAAATTACATAGGCCTTTTACTCTGCCTATTGAATACCGATGTGACTTCGAGAGACTCTACGCACGGTTTCAGTCGTTCACTGCCATATACACGGACGGTTCTAAGCAGGGGGAGCAGGTGGGGTGTGCTTTCACCATCGGCAAACGCTCGTACCGTTTCCGTCTACATCCGCTGTGTGGTATATTTACAGCGGAATTGTATGCTTTATGGGAAGCACTGAGGTTTGCATACTCATACCCCAGCAGTGATTATGTCATCTTTACTGACTCACTGTCAGCCTTACGTGCAATAGAGTCTTTGTACCCTTCTCACCCTGTGGTTCAGAGGATCCAGTCATCCTTGATGGATCTGGATTCCATAGGGATGACGGTAGTTTTTATTTGGGTACCAGGTCACGTCGGTATTCCGGGTAATGAGAGGGCAGACAGGGCAGCAAAACTGGCTGCGAATGAAGATTTTATAAACCAACCGAAAGTTCTTGTTGAGGACATTAAAACATATTTGAAGGAACGTGTCTATCAACAATGGCAAGAAGAATGGAATGGAGTTATCGGTAACAAACTGAGGGCAATAAAAAACACGGTACAACCATGGCAGTCCTCCTCCAGGTCGTCCCGACTCGAAGAGGTTGCCATCGCAAGACTTCGCATAGGTCACTGCTGGTGGACGCACAGTTACCTATTGCGGGCGGAGGAACCCCCAGTTTGCGAGACATGTGATACTGCATTGACAGTGTCACATGTGTTACAGGACTGTATCCAATTTAGGAATGAGAGAGAGAGGGCATGTATGGCTTCGAACGTCACTCTCTCTCTAGGAGATAATCCAGAAACTATAAATAGAACATTGTCATTCCTAAGGGAGTCCAGCATTTTAGCTTTTATTTAATTTTTAAGTGTTTTTAATCTTTTGACAATGGGATAAGAGGAAGAAAGATCCTTTCTCTATCCATTTTTAAAGGTTTTATATTTTACGGGCATAATAGCTCCTCCTAGTGCAGTGAAAATTTTTATACATGTCAGGAGACCCTTATACAGTCTTGCTGATGTTTTATTCTACAGATTTGGAGAGACCCTTATACAATCTCTTACAATCTGTTTTTAACTTCATTTATTTATCTGTTTTATCTATTTATCTATCTGTTTTATATATTTATTTATTTATTTATATATTTATTGTGTGTCTGGTGCTCTATGGTTAGTTTGCCACAAATGGGTTGTGGTTAAAAATGCATATTATGGCGATAATAGCCCAAGAGGCTGATTCGCCTTAAATTACACACACACACACACACACACAAGCTTACTGCTCCTCATGGCCTCGAAATTTCTTTTGTTCACATCAGTCTATGAACGAATATTTTTTTGATATTTCAGCAACTTACTTTTTAGGTTTCTGGTTTTGGGCATGCGCTTTTTCCTTTGATTAATTCGAACGTAAGAAACTACCAAGGAATATTTTTCAATTTCTGATAACACCTAATTATTTTAAATATAATAATTATAAGAATGTTTTTATTCCGAATACTTTTTAAATCCCGCTTGAAATGAGCTCGATATATTTTTAACCCGAGTGTAAAAAATATTTAGGATTAATTTGCACAACAATTTATTGTCACACTAATCTAAACGCTAAAATTAGTCTGAAAAATTAATAAGGTAATGGCCCCCCGAACGCGTAATAAATTCTATAAAACTGAATTATCAAGCTTATTTTATTGCTGAAACCCAATTGAGAATCTGGAAAACTGATTTGTAGCTATTGGATCTATATTGATCGTTAGCATAGTTTAAAGATGTTCATTTCCTAGCGTGGTTTTGCTTTTTTTAAGCAAAATAATTCAATGAGTTAACAAATTATCTTTTTGTATGTTATTGTAATATTTAGTTTCTTTTTCACACGATGAAAGAAAGAGTGATGGATGGTAGATATCCAAAACTTAATCGTACGGAAAATTCCACTTGAAAGAAAAAAGACAATGTTTACATATACAACGCAAGGAACTCGGTTATTTAAAATATAACTTTCAGATTGTTATACGAATGAGACAAAGACAAACTGATATCAGTCGAAGTGCTCGCCATGGCAGCATTTTCATTCTTAAATGAGAATATCTGTACGGAGTGTCAAAATGCCCCGAAGGCAAATGGACCAGGAATGGCGTATTTATTTGTCTTAGCGCTTACTTAGATAGACTTTCTTCATCATTTCACTTAGTTGCTATATTCATCTGGTTTTAGACGGATGAAAGAACGAGGAAAAAGTCCCAGGGGCGTAATTACTCTGGCGCCAGGTCCGCCACAGCGGAGGGGGAGGGGCGAAAATGAGGCCACACCGGCCTCAGCATTGTTATTAGTCATTGCTGAAATTCTTATTTTCTCCGTCCACTGTAAACAGAGCCCAGCAGGCCGCGTGGCCATATGAAGTTAAATCTTATCTATCTACATCTACAAGTTACCCTGCAATTCACCAGTTGGTGGGTGGCAGGGGGTGCAATGAACCAAATCCTACCTAAAGATTGTCTAACGCAATTCGAAATTTCCTATTGTGATCTCGTATTGTCCTCGGAAAGAACGAGCCTAGATAACGCTCCGTCCTACAATCGATCTCACGTATTTTATCGTCTCGATCATTTCTACCTATATACGTTGGTGCCACAATTATTCCCACTACCTCCTCTTTTAGACTTTCCGACCTATATTTCTCCAGAAGTTTCAACCTTGAGTCCAATCTATGGTCCTCCAGTGATACCCAGTTCAAATCGCTCAATAAAGAGGCGACGCTTTCCTTATATTCGTACTTTTGTTTTACAAATATGTCTGCTCTACGCTGTACTCTTTCTAGTTGAATTATGTGTCCCTTCTCGTACGGATCCCATATGCTCGCTGCGTATTCCACTTGCGGTCTTACCAGTGATAAGTAGCATGTTTCGCGTACTTTCTCTGTAGTGTTTCGTACTATTCAACCTATGAATGCCAGTTTCTTGTTGGCCGCGCCTATAACTCGACGAATGTGCATGTCCCACGAAAGATCTCGACAAATGGTTACTCCTAAATATTTTACATACTCAGCTTGTCGAATGCTCATTTCATCTATTTTATATTCGAAATCTAAATCTTTGTTCTTACTTTTCCAAAACGTGACTGCGGCACATTTCGTATAATTAATTTCAATTTGCCATTCTTTGCACCACGCTGAAAGTCTTCACGCAGTGACTGATGATCCTCCTGGTTTTTTATTTTTTTATATAGAACGGTGTCATCGGCGAAAAGCCTAATTTTAGTACGTACAACCGAGCAGATATCATTGACATAGATTTAGAAGAGCAGAGGGCCCAATACACTTCCCTGAGGAACACCCGAAGCAACTTTAACGGGGGACGTGTATTTCTCATCGATGACAACTATCTGTTCCCTATTCGAGAGGAAGTCTCTCACCCAACCGACAACTTTCGGATTGATATCACATTGTCCTAACTTCGCAATTAATTTCCTATGAGATACTTTATCGAACGCCTTCCTGAAATCAATGAATATGGCATCGACCTGAGTATTTTTCTCTCCGCATCTCAACAAATCGTCCACAAACAGACCGAGCAGCGTTTCGCATGATCCACCTCTCCGAAATCCGTGTTGGCATCCGCTAAGCAATGAATGACTATCTAAATAGCGCATTACAGAGCTAAAGACTATGTGCTCAAGTATCTTGCACGATAATTAAGTTAAGGATATCGACCTATAATTTTCGGGGTTCTCTTTGTCGCCACCCTTATGGATGGGCGTAACGTGTGCCACCTTCCAATCTTTAGGAACTACTCCTTCCCTAATGGATTTCTCGAATATAATTTTCAAATACGGCGCGATTTCAGCAGATAATTCTTTCATTACACGCGCGGGAATTTCCTCAGGTCCAGGAGATTTTTTTGGCTTAATCGAATGAAGTTGGAGCGCGATGCCATTTTCCGAAAATACCAAATCTTCCATCGAATCGCCCTGATGCAAAGGAATAGGGGTTTCACATTCATCGTAAAAGCTTTCTGAAAGTGATAGTTTAATAGGTTTGCTTTATCCGTACTATCGTGAACTACGTTTCCCGTTTCCGATCGCAGTGACGCAATAATGGGGCCCCTACCTTGAACTTCCCTGACGTAAGACCAAAATGCTTTCGGGTTCTCTTTCAAGTTATCCTGTAAAACCTTCTTTTATAGTTGTTAAACGCATTACGCATTGCTACTCTGGCTATGGAGCGCGCCTCCTTGTATTGCTGCCTTATTATTGCAATCTGTTCGACCGCAGCTGTTGAGGATGTGTTATTTACGCGAGAGTGGAGTTTTCTTTGCCGTCGGAGAGCGCTTCTTACTTCCTGGTTGTACCATCTAGGTTCTGCACTATCACGCTTCAGTTTGCTCGGAATAAATCTATCTGTACACTCTCGCATCATATCTCTGAACATACACCAGAATTCCTCCGCGTCTGCACTATCGGTTAAATCGCTGAAATTGTTATATTTATTTCGCAGAAAAGACCTAAATCTTGTGAAAACGGTTTTGGCGAATACATAAAGTTTTCTTTTAGCCTTAATCTGTTTCTCAATATTTAACTGAAATTCCACGTACACTGCCTTGTGATTGCTTATTCCCTCAGCATCAGATACTCTATTCATACGCTCAGGAAGATTAGTAACAAATAAATCTAATATATTATTAAACCTCGTAGGAAATCTCACTAACTGTTACAATGAGTGCTTACCAAAAGTTTCTATCTATCTAGATCTACCAGACCCATATAGATGACAATGGGGCCTTTTGTTCTGCATTTATTAGGCGTGAAACTAATATAGGGAAGATGGCTGAGCTCTACAGTGTAGACGTGAATGCGTATGCCCGAAACAAGTTGGAGGCCGGCTCCCACAGGTGCACGCCGCGGCGCGGCACAAAATATTCTTTCCATGTTATTAAATGATCCCGCTCTTACTAAAGCCGGAGCGCGGCGCGCATCTGTAACTTCTCTGCAGTGGTTTTCGCGGAGACAATATTTTCTGCAAGCGTGCAAGGGCGTGCTTCAGTGTGCCTCAGTGTGAGTGGGTCTTGCACGCGGGCACACAGTTGTCGAAGAGTTTCGTTAACATGGAGTCGCTTGCTTCCGTCACCACGTGACTCGTGCTGTTTTCACTGCCTTGGCAGTTCCGCCCTACCAGAAAACGTGCCCCTGCGTGCACGAGTGTGAATGGGTCGAAAAACCTTGCGGAGGCGCACCGTGCCGAGGTGTGCACCAGTTGGAGCCTACCTTAACGCTTGAAGCTTATCAGAAAATCTGGAATATTTTTCGGTGTCTTTGGAGAAAGAAATGTTAAAGTTAACTTGTTAAGTATGCGAATGAGATAGTACGACTTATCAGAAGCCCGACGTATCTCGGAAGGCAGGATAGCGAGAATAAGATTTGCGAGATCGGTTGTAGAACGGAGCGATATAGAGGATCGTTTTTCCCTAAGACGATAAGAGAACATAATAGGAAAAGATAACGTAGGGAAACTAGGAACCTTTGGTGCACTGCACCCTCTGCCATCCACCAAAAAGGTGACTTGCAGGGTATCATGTAGATGTAGATGAAGTATAAAAATACAAGTTATTCTTTATTCCATATTGACACATATGCAGGGCCGGATTTATAAATTACCCGCTCCTATCCAAAGGTTCTCGACTTTCGCGCATTCCGTAAAAAATGAAGTATTGAGTCATATGTACTTAAATATTTATCATTTAGCTCGCGAAAGTAAGATTTCTCACAGGTTATTAACATAAACTTTATATATACTCTATCTACTACATGAACAATAAACATTGCATTATTAGAACGCCAACGCCCTTATGCATGTTCCTACATAGTGGGAAATCTGTCCCTGTACGCAACTGCATTTTAGAAGAAAATGCATAAATATACGTGTATGAGAAAATAAAACCGGGAAATCGTAAAATTCAGAAGAGAAAATTTAGCATATTAATTACGTATTAAGACACCCTGAAATCATACTTATTATTTTTCGTATTTATTTAGAACGGAGAAGGATAATTTAAGTACAACTAGCGGAGCTGCGGAAAAGAAAGAGAAAATTAGAAGAACTCAGCAACAAGAAAATACAGTTAAAAGCCCTAACGACGTGCAAATAAAACTAATTAATCAAAAGGTACATTTTTTTCATTTGTATCAACATTTTCGAAGCTAACGTAGATTGATTTTTAGTATGTTTGTTGAACGGAGCCAGCTCGAAATTTTCGCGGAGGGAGGGCAGAATTTGTAAATGCGACCCTGAAAAATCTCATTTAACTTTAAAACATGATGGTTATTTTCAAACTCTTCACAAAACATTTCACCACGGAAAAATTTCGTCGATTCTTCCCCAAAATTCCCGTTCTATTAAATGCTTTCCAAGAATTTACATTTACACGTAACAGAATTTCACGAAGTATCTTCTCCTGCTACCTTTCTCAAATTCTTCGAAATGACAAAAATCTGAAATTATTCTTAGAGGTGGTATTCGTTTCATTTTCTCGTATTCGAACGAAAGCTTAAGCTGAGGGATAAGAAGAAACAATTACTAAAACGCAGAATGACCAGGTCACCTATTTCGAAAAGTGGACGCATAACACGATTCAGCGTATCTACTGAGAGTCCCAGGCGTGAGTCGATTTTTTACGACCCGTAACGTTTTATGTTCTCGGAACTCCAGCGAAGGGACTAAGATATCTTGACCTTGAATCCCTTTTCTAGAACTCGGATCTGCTCTAATCGTGAGACAGAGGCGCAGCCAGGGTAGGGGGGGGGGGGGGGGGGGCGTAGCAGCCGTGCATTGCCTTCCCTCCAAGATCGGAGATAATCTCAACAAAAGCATAGAATATGCTAGCGTCAGACGGAAATAAGATTGATCGAAGCTGTCCGAATTAAAATCAGTACCTTTATCATTACAATTATGCATTATATATTAATTAAATATTTGCCCCCTCCCTTTGCAAACTAAATTTCTGGCTGCGCCACTCCTCTCGGTTACCATAATCACAGCTAGCGCAGTGGGGGATCACCGTAAAATGTGTCCGAGATGAGAGGACGTTTTGAAGTTTGCCCACTATCTCGAGCCAAGAATCCTCACCAGTGGTGTGATGTGACTTGGTTCATGTTAAATGTCCTAACATGGTGCATAGCTGATCTCCTATCCAATTTTCTAAATGCCCGCCCGACCAGACACTTAAGCGGTCCATCTAACCCAAGAGTCTCAAACTCACATCGGTGCGCGGGTCGCATGAAGGACCTCCACCGATGCGCGAACTGTCACGTGACATGGAGGGGAATGGTCAGGGAGTGGGAAGCTTAAGGGAAAGTGAGCTGAATGGTGTTGCCGCCTGCCAGTGTAGCCAACCTAAGAAAGTAATACTAACTAATATCCGGTCGTTTGATCGCCGGTAGCATAGCACCAAGAGTCGGGTGTTTTCTTTCTTGTATATGGAACTGATGCACTATTCTTCGGATCACCTGGACATCAAATTCGTCCACCGTTGATTTCGAAGATAGCTGCGGTTTTTGTTTCCGGGGAGACAAAAAGGAGGCTCTGCAGCCTTGTGCAATCTCTTCTCTTTCCTTCGAGATACGCTGTAGAGTGCGAATTGAAACGCCGGTGGCTGCTTCTACTCGGTCATATATCTTATTAAGAGGAATACTAATTCCTTCAGAAGCTTCCTTCTTCATGAACTTGATCACGTTGTGAAGTATCTCCCGTGCCTGGCTGTGAATGACACTCTTATTCCCTAGCTTGGAGGTTGATGGAGGGGTATCCATGTTGGCAGTAAACGAGTTTAACAAAACTAAGCAATGAAAACGAAATAACGAAAACGAAATAACGAAAACGAATTAACGAAAAAGGTATAACAAAAACGACATAAAACGAAATAACAAAAACGAAATAACAAAAACGAAATAACAAAAAGGAAATAACAAAAACTATATAATAAAGACTCAAAAACAAAATAATCAAAACAACGATGAAAAATAACGATAACAAAAATATAAAAGTAAAAAGTATAAAGCACAGAAGTTGGTACAAGAACTTGACCGCGTGGAGCTAACCCAAGCTAACCTCAGGAGAGAGTGAAGGGTTTTTCTCCACGCGAATGCTACCCTCACCCCCGCGGTTGTGACGTTTCACTATTGGACTCGTCCGGACTCATTTTCGACTTCTGCGCAGCCGCCACAAGCTTTTAAATTTACTATACCAAGTCCGCGGGTCAAAGACCTTCCCGGTCCTGGCACCGTTCCGTATTCTTTAGACATTCACTCTACCCTTCCACAAGGAAGAAATCACGCCAACCCTATGATGCGGCCTTAACATTACATTACATAAATACTAGATTCGGCGTCTTCGGGCACGCAAGAAACACGCTGGCAGCTGGAAGAACGTACTTAATACCTAGCCTGTGCAGAATTTTTATAAAGCGGAATGAGCAATAAAGTGCGTATATTTTAAAATTGATGATTTAACATACTTCTAGTGTAAACTAGCTTACTTGGCGGGCCGTAGAAATGCACCGCGGGAGCCGCATGCGTCCCGCTAGTTTGAGATCCAACTTTCTCTATTTTGTCAATCCTCAAGTGCGCAATATTGACGATTGAGGATTTCTTCCTCGCTTTTATGTTAATCTTATAGCTTACGCGCTACTGAAAAACAAAAAAAAGATATCAAAATAGGTGCGACGTTCGCGTAAATATGCAAGTTAAGTGACATAATATATAAGCCTTGAGCCGCTTTGTTTGGGCGATAATTTCAAAAGCGTTTTGGCCAGCAGGGCCGTGGCGCGGAAATGTACCGCGTGAAGCGAAAAGACAAAATTCCGCCCGTTATCACGACACAGGTACAGAACGGCATCGACAGTTCTATATTGGTGCCTTTGGAAAAGCATTAAGCGGTCACCTCTCAAACTCGCGTCGCTCTATTAGCTAGGATACGATGCGTTTTATGCCACTGTTAAAATAGATTTTATCAAGGACTGATGTGAAATTGATTGTTGACGATTTTGGAACGTCTTAGGGATAAATACCTTTTATCGGGAATATTTATTAGGAATATATGAATTGATAATGAAAAAAATGCCCTCAAATTATTTCCTTGAATTGATTTTCGAAATATTTAATGTTAATCTAATTTAAATAGCTCTACCAGGCGTTTGTTACGAAAATTACATTTTTATGACATTCCCATGCAGTATGTGAATAATGATGGTAAACCCAAAAAAATCAACGTTTCATTATAACACGTAATGCAAGAAAAGATAATTATTTAAAATAAACCCAAGGAAATACATTAATCAGGAGTCTTTATATAAACGCTTTAGAGAATTCAAATCTTTTGGCGAGTGAGAATCATTCTGAAAACGTTCACGAGCGTATGTCTATTCCTGCGTAGTCGCGAAAGAGTCGTGAGACGAAACTCTCATTTTACATTATTCTCTCATAATACTAAAAGTACTTAAAAATAGTTAAACGATACAATACCCTCGGTGACACTGCTGCTGCCAACCACAAATCAAATAGCATACACTGGATAAATGTCACGAAATGTACTAACAATTATACTGCAGTTACAGAAAACAAAGCACAAGCGCTCAGCTCAGCTGTCTTCGCTCTGAGTCCTCTCTCGTTCTCTCCCTCTCTCCGTCTCTCTCTCTCTTTCTCACTGCCTCTGCTCGTGGCGACGTTGTCGGATGGGAACTAGTAGAAAAATGCTGCATCTCCCCTCACTTTCGATGAGTTCATTCACTGTTTAGTTCAGTAAACAAAGTCACACTCCAGAGTTTACCGACGCACCAGCTTGAAGCACAGCATAAGAATCCGAAAATAATCACAAAAGTTCCAAGGTACATTAACACAATATTATTATTACAAAGTTACAAAATTAATGAGAAAATATTATTTGCCAACAGGGCTAAATTGAAAATTAATAGCAACCATTAGATGAGAACGAGAAAAAAAAGGAATGCCAACCCTGGCATTGTCCGACCGTTATGAAAATGCAAGAGAGAGTTAATAATTGGAGGACTAGATAGATTAGACTTGCCTCACATTGTTTAAGTAGAGTGCCAAGAAATTCACAGTATGTAAAAAAATAAAAAAATCACTGTGAAAGGTAGTACATAGATACGTATTACATAGATAAACATTTTAAAGTATCCTAGCTCAATTGGGGCTGGAGTACACTGACAGTGGTAAATAGTACCAATGGATATAACATGGCAAGGTTATTAAAATAATTTTGTGCCATGAGACATACATAGATGTCAGGATCCATCTATGATGTCAGAAAATTGACTGCACCGAGCAGTATTGTGGCAATTGGCCAAGTAAATATCAATTTATTTTACCAGATTTGCACCTGGGGGCTGATTGCGATGATTATAAATCAATGGGCGATGAGGTCGCTAATTCTCTATGCCGGAACATTATCAAAGAACAATAATGATTCATAGGAATCAGTGACTCTGTCAACAGGACAGGAAAAAAAAACACCTCCAAGTGGAAATGAAAAACAAGACCCAAAATGCAATCACCCAAGGATACTCTCTTGCTTGTATATCTAAACAAGCTCACAAGAAAAAGTAATTCTGAACATTACAATACAATGGGTGATTCATTTTTCAAAGCCAAGAAATCAAACTGTTATCTGATAGCCACATAAAGTCTCTTAAATTGATTAACAATAGTATGTGGTAATTGAGAATGACCAATATAACCTTTGGTCAACCAAAGCATTACATAATAGAAATAACATTAACACGTGATATTAAAAATAATCAATTATTTCCTACCAGAAGAAAAATATTTCTTAACTTGACTAACATTTGCTATTCGAAAATAATTTGGGTTGTCTGGCTTCCTTAATGACAGGGTTACAGGAGTGATTATCCTGTCGACCACGAAGGGACCTTCCCATAGAGGGGAAATTTTGGCAGACATTTTATTAAGTTTGGAAACTTTCGGCACAGCTCTGAACACAACCTGTTCACCTGGTGAAAAGGCTTGTGGAGAATGTCTAGCATTATGTTTGCTAGCAACGCGCTGTTGTGACTTGGCTAAATTACTTAGCACCTTATTCCAAAGTTGCTGCCCTGAAGCTGAATTACAATCAGCTGATGCCAATTCATTTGGCAAATCCCATTGAAGTGACAATGGGTGTGGAAGCTCACGACCCAGAAATACCGTAGCAGGTGAAACACCTGTAGAAGAGTGTTTAGCAGAGTTAAAGGCAAAAGTCAGCGCGGGCAAAAATGCATCCCATTTATCATGGGCATCACGTGTGAAAGCAGATAAGGCGTACTTCAGATTTCTATGAACTCTTTCTGCATGGTTGGGCCTGGGATAATAGGGGGCAGTATAAACAGGCTAAAACACATGTCATAAAATAATTTGGATTTGAAAGAGCAAGCGTTATCTAAAACAATATATTTGGGAACCCCAAATTTAGAAAATACAAGCCTGGTTAGGATATCAACAACAGCTTTACTTGTTGAGTTTCTAACCGGTTGAATAATTAAAAATTTACTAAAACCATCAATTATGGTTAAGGCATAGGCATGACCAAATTTACTCCTAGGCAATGGACCGACAAAATCAATAAATATTCTTTCCCATGGATAAGTTGAGAATTTAGCTGAATGACAACCAGGAGGTAAACAATTTCTGGGTTTAGTTATTTGAAAATTATGACAGTTTTTAACTTTTGTTGAAATATCTGCTCTCATATCCAACCACCAAAATTCACGGGAGATTTTATCACAAGTCTTTGCACTACCTTGATGACTACCAATAGGAGAAGAATGAAAATATTGGAAGATCATCTCTCTTAAAGCAAGAGGAATTACAACTCGAGGTTTCTTAGAGCCCAGGGAATGGTGACGCAATAAGTCGCCTTGCAAAGAATAATTCGGAATGGTTTTCCCTGATCTGATTTGCTCTATTATTTTGCACAAGTCTCTGTCCGAAGCCTGATGATGGCGAATATTAGTGAAGGACAATGGAGCATGTTGCAATAGACAGGAAATTTCAACGGGGGTTGGATCAGAATGATGATCCAAGATTCTAACCCGAGACAAGCAATCAGCAGCCCTATTTTTAGAAGCAGACACATGGTGAATGGTGAAACAAAAACAAGACAGTTTTAAAATCATCGACCAATTTTCCCTAATTGTTTAGGGTGATTAAACAGCCAGGTGAGAGCAGCATTATCGGTATACAAATGAAATGGTTTTGCCTGCAGGTATGGCTTAAATTTTTGAGTTGAAGAGCAACAGGCCATACATTCCAATTCATAAGTGGACAAACGAGACTCTTGAGTATTGAGTGTTTTGCTAGCATAAGCCACCGGTTTAAAATTACCATCAATCAGCTGATTGAGAGTGGCTCCCAAAGCAATATTGCTAGCATCCACAAAGAGATGGAAACCTGAATTAAAATCAGGCAAGTGAAGAACTGAAGGAGAGGACAAGACATTTTTAAGTTTCATAAAGGAATCAGAATGGGAATCAGTCAACTGAAAGGTGGCATTCTTTCTCCTCAGGGCATTCAGAGGAGCGGCCAATTTAGCAAAATTAGGAATAAATTTGGAATAAAAACCTGACATCCCAAGGAAGGAGACAACCTGTTTCAGTGAAGTAGGCACCGGAAAATTCGTTATGGGCTTCACCCTCTCAGGATCTATCTGCAGGGAACCACATGTTATCTGATGTCCCAAGAAGTGAACAGCTAATTGCGCAACTTTCATTTTATCTGGTTGGACAGTGAGACCTGCATGGCGGAGTCTCTGTAGTACCATGCCGATGTGGTCCAGGTGTTCCTCATAAGATTTAGAATAAATACATAAGTCATCGATATAAGGAAATACACAATTATATTTCAAGTCCCCTAAAACCTTATCGATCAATATTGAAAATATCTGTGGGCTTGTACAAAGTCCAAATGGTAACCTGCTATACTGGTAAAGACCAAATGGGGTAATAAATGCAGTTACAGGTTTACTCTGAGGTGACAAGGGAATCTGATGGAAAGCAGAATTGAGATCGAAAATCGAAAAGAACCTGGCAGAGCCAAGGTAAGCGAAGGCCAGCTCAATCGAAGGTACCGGATAATTATCATATTTAACCCTTTTATTAATTTTGCGGTAATCGATTACAAGGCGATCTGATCCATTTCTCTTAGGGATGAGAAATGCTGGGCTAGCAAATGGGGAGTTTGATTCTTCGATCACTCCTTTCTCTAGCAGTGAAGTCACCTGATTTTTCATGGAGGCCAATTTGTGCGGAGACAATTGATACGGATGAGAACGAATTGGGGTAGAATCAGGCAATTCGATTTTGTATTCAACTAAGGTAGTGAGCCCGAGGTTCGGGGTGATGACGTCTGGATATCGCGTGAACAGGGGAGCGATTTCGCAACGGCCGTCCTTAGAAGGGGAAAGGGGTACACATAGACTGCCGTTACATGAGTCATCCTTAGCCTTGTCGAAAAAATGCACGTTGGACGAGGAACTTTCTCCAACGGCATCCGAGGGGGGGGGGGGAGGTTACAAAGGGCATAGAAAATCGAGAATTGAAGGAAAAAAGCCTTACGGGCACGGCTATCAATTATGATAGAGGATTTCAGTATAAAATCATGGCCCAAAATGTACGGAAAGGACAAGTCGGCCAAATAAAACCACTGCTTCCACGAAAAGTTGTGGATTCGAACTTTTAAATGAACCCTAGATCGAAACAGGAAAGGGTTAGCCGAAAGACCATTGCATTTAACGAAGCAGGTTTGAAGCGCTCGCTTTTTGCTACGTGTTTTTAAGGCGGCCCACTCCTTGCGATCTATTAGGGAAATTGACGAACCGGTATCGAGTAGAGCATGGCGTGGTTGCGAATTAATGGACACGTCAATTAGTGGCGTGTCGGAAGGGTCCGACCAATTAACAAAAGAATGACCCGTTGGGTTACGGGAATCGCGCCGAAAACGGCGATTTTGATTAGGCTGGAATGTACCCTTTGGCGAAGTTCGAGACGCTGTGGGTGGCGAAACACCCGAGGATAATAGATTCTCGCGAGAATATTCTCTTCTGGTCATGAGGAGTTTATCGGATTGCGTGAGTAAGTCGTCCAACTCGGCTAGATTATTAGGCCTCCCGACGAAAAGAAATGTAGACTGGGTCAGGGTATTAATACCGTCGAGTACGAGTTCCACAATCTCTAACTCCGAATAATTCAGACATAATACCGCGATTGCCGCCTTGACGGACTGGAAAAACATCAGTGGTGACTCGTCTGGAGATTGGAATCTTTTGACTTTAAGCGAGACGAGGCGCTCGAATTCTCTCTTCGAGAAAAAGGTCTCCCAGACTTTCGAAATGACCTGCTCCCAAGAAAGATTCCGTGAAATTGCATTAAACCAGAAATCCCTTAGCGTAACCGAGATTTTAGTAAGGGCGAGAATGAGAAGATTGGAAATTGGAGCGGGTGGATTTTGATTCGACCCGTCCCCTGCGCAAGAGCGCATTTTTTCAGTCCTATCTGAAGCGGTGGTAGAATACTGTTTTTTGTAAGCACCCTTAGACGTCTCCATAGTGGAAATGAAACAGCACGAAACCCAAGAACAAAGTGAAATATACTGGAGAAGTTTATAATAATGAACTTTAGATTACAAGAGTACGAAATACACGAATAAACAATAACGAACCTATGTTCGGATTTCGGTGGGACCTCCAATAATGAGACGAAACTCATTTTACATTATTCTCTCGTAATACTAAAAGTACTTGAAAATAGTTAAACGATACGATACCCTCGGTGACACTGCTGCTGCCGACCACAAATCAAATAGCATACACTGGATAAATGTCACGAAATGTACTAACAATTATATTGCAGTGACATAATACAAAGCACAAATATAGTACAATACTTAGTAGAAATGTCCACTTGAGGAATCACAAATGATATGGAAAAGGGTTCGACTCGCTGATAACCTTTCCACAGGTGTGTTCGCTCCGCTGTCTTCGCTCTCTCTCCTCGTCCTATCTCGTTCTCCCCCTCTCCTTTACTGCCTCTGCTCGTGGCGACGTTGTCGAAAAACTGATGGGGAACTCGAAAAACTGTCAAAAGTAGGAAAATGCTGCAGTCGTATCAAACAAAAAGTCGCGTTACTTCGAAAAATTCCGTCCGGTATTTACCAATTACTAATATGAAAAAACGTTTCAATCGCTCGACAAAATTCAACGAAACAAGGAGGATAATTAAATCGAACATTTGAGAAATATAATCAATAAAGGTATCCCTCGAGATAGGCTCATTCGAGATACGCCCCTTCGCCAGTAGTCTTTGAAAAAATAACACCAATTCATGTTTTACCCCGATAATTGAAATCAACATTTTAAACAAAAATGGAAAAATTATTCACGGTCCTACAACGAGTTTCGGCCCATTTTCAACTATATTTTTTTTTAATTCTGGAGAAAACCGGAATGTGTCTCATGATCTGCAAGCACAGCGACATAGGTAGACGTTCCATCCGCTATGCGTTTTCTCTCCTGATACCACACGCATAATTATATTTCACGAGAATTTTTCGTCATGAAAAGTTGATTATTATTTTCCTAAAGTTGAGCCTTATAGATAGTAAATAATTACTTAGGTAAGTACTAAGTAAAATATTCTCCAGCTAGGAGCACAATAAAATCCTCGATACGTGTCGAGGATAAACTTTACCTCACGCGAGTGTAAGAGTTGTCCTAATAAAGATTTGAGGCATAGGAAATCACGTCAAAATTGTAGCAATTATCCAAATCTAATCGATCCCTTCATAAACCGATTATCATTGTTAATTATGATGGGTCAGCGAGCTACATTATTTAAGTGGGGTCGCATGCCACATAAGCGGATTGCTTATATCCCAACCTTGACCTTTAGAGTTCCACTGGCAGCTCGAAACTCACGACGAGTCGATTATTCTATTGGAAGGATTATCATTTCGTGAAGGAGAGATGATTACGAAGAAACCAACGGCCAATTAAGATGGTCCCACCGCCGCCTTAGTTATATCGATTCTCATGTGGAGTTTTTGTACTTTCTCGACGGTTTTTAATTGCCGGAGTCGATTTTCTAAAAAAAAGATCGGTTACCGATGAAATATCAATAGCCTTTAAACGTGTCAACATCATTTATGCCCTCTGGGAAAATTGTGTCCAACCAGAGCCTCGCTCTAGACGACTTTGAATGGCATGGCGTTTGCATCACTTTAACATTTTTAATATTTCCGTGTTCCTTAAAATTTTTATGTAAAATTCATTTCTAACTCATTCAAGTGGACCAAAAACTGATCAGATGAAGACACTCTTATACATGAAAAACAAACTATGGCACTCGAACTCGAAAAGGATTCGCCATCCCTACCTTAAAGCCAACTTGATCCGATTTCAATTTATTTCAATGTTAAAAAAATAGACTCATAGAGAGTAATTTGCTTGAAAAACTTCAGCTCATCCGACACATCGAGGAAAGAGTGCACAATGAATGATTCGATTCGATGGATTTTGAAGCGAGCGATTTCCTGGGCAAATGGAATATCCAGCTGCTTCGAAGGGACGAATTCGGACCCTCGTAATTTCTTTCCATGCCTCATCGCACATTCCAGAAAAAGCTCTTAAGTATCAATCATCGAAAGGTTAAGCCACTCGTCTTAGGTATTTCCAATGCCCATAACAGCCTAAGACAAGCACTTGCGCTGGAATTTGTTTTCAGCCACAAGAGGATAATTTCCCCGCGAATCACATCGCTACAACGGCGAGGGAAATCGCAACGTTTTTAGCGAGAGATAGGGGTGGAGAGAGAAGGAGAGGAAGAAGGAAAAAAAGCGGAGACGAATTGAGTGAATGTCCCTTCGGCCAAGATCCCGCTCTCTCGCGGAAAACACTGAAATAGACACGTGGCAGTAGACCAAGAGATCGTCACGACCGTTCAGGGAACTAAAATGCTTTGCTCGAGACGTTTCTTAGGAAAACTACAGAAGCCATTAAATATATGTATATATAGAACATTTACTTCGGAGTTTTTTGCTTCTAATACTATATACAGGTCATTTTCAATCCAAGGCGAGGTTAAACTTCGATTAAGGAACCGTCGGATTTTCTCAAAATTAATGGCTGGAACTATGTACGCAACAATGAGCGACGCCATAAAATTCGTTTAATATTTAAAGCTCCCATCGCGTATAATTTTAGTAAAATAAAAACAACTCGTCAAAAACTATTTATTATAACCTATGGAGCCAAAGCGTACATTTATAACTGCTATTTAAGTAAACTGGGGAAAAAAAGTTAAGCGTAGTAGTGCTTCGCGATCAGTATACGTTGTTTAAAGTTTGGGAAGCGACATATTCGCAACTAGAACGGAACACTTTTATTTCGCAGTATTTAGGGCAATCGTCGCATTCACACTAATGAATTTCTCTTCGAGCCATTCTCGTCACCTTATAAATCAGAAAAATTCAAAGAACGTTCCTTAAATGTTCACCAGCAATAAGATACAATAATTATTTTCTATCTTATTGAATCAATTATTGCGAATGAACGTTAACCCGTACATACATAGACGATAGCATCAAACTTTTTTAAAATATGCATGTCAGATAAATTACGCCCGTTTAACTTGGCTAAAATTGAGCGCCATAATTTTGAAGAAAATGTAGTTTCGACTGTTGCGCCTAAGGATGATTTTTTCCTCCTCGGGGAATTTTTAATTTAATTAAATATAAATTTCGACTAATCGTTCGAAAAATACACGGCCACACGTTTCATTCTTTCTTTAGACTACTTAAAAATTCTATATTATTTCTGCCAAATCCTATAAATGCGGAGCCGGTCTGAGATAGCGGCGAGCTGCCCGGGACGCCAAAATCTCAAGGGCGCTTTACCTATGGTTTATCTGTACATTATGCGCAAGTAGATAAAGAGGAATTAATTTCGCCGAGCGGGAGAGCACCTTCGATGGTTTTCATGTCATAACAGCGAATGAATAACAGCGAAAGTCAAAACAGCGAAAACAAAAACGGCGAACGGACAAAATAGCGAATGTCAAAGCGGCGAAAAATGACAAATTTAAAAAACAGCGAAAGTCAACATGGAGAAAAATGGAAAATATAAAAAAAGAGTGCAAATCGATATGGCTAAACAATATAGTAAATATTGGCTGGTAATTAAATTAAAAATATTCGGCAATGTTAAACCTGAAAATTACAGTTATAGGCGAATATTTCAAAAGTGTAAGCACTGAATTTTCTGGAATTAATGAAATTAACATAAGAAACGAAGCCTACATCCTACAGGGAAATTTACCAGATTTTTGGGTGGATACTGAATTTAAAAGACTTTATTCTATGCTTGAAGATGAAAATTTTGGGCGATTCCTTTCAAGAAATCCAATCTATCTCGATTGCCGTAATCCTTTACGAGACCTTCGATCCGTTTATATGTACCTCGGTAAATTTTTATGCTTTTCAAGGGGTTTTTGCCGGAAATATATTGTTCAATTTCTACTTCATAAAGATTTTGCTCTTTCTGTAAATCTTCAATAAGTTTCCATATGGTTGGATGACTGGATCCAATTAACTGGCTGAAGCCAGGGTGCCAACCTTCCAATGCGTTATTAGTTCTAGGCAAATCTAACTTAACAGCCTCATGGCAGTTCCATAATTTAATAGGAAAGTGTGGCCCACGACGTTTATTTCTGCGGTTCTTTCTTCCAATCCACGTATCTTCAAAATAATCAATCATTGGCTGAAGGATCTCCTCCTTATCAACGTAATACTTACATCTACATCTACGTCGTATCCTGCAAGTCATCTTTTTGGTGGATGGCAGAGGGTGCAGTGCACCAAGTGTCCATAGTTTTCCTACGTTATCTATTCCTATTGTGTTCTCTTATCGTCCTAGGTGAAAACGATCCTCTATATCGCTCCTTTCTACAATCGATCTCGCGAATCTTATCCTCGTTGTCCTGCCTTCCGAGATACGTCGGGCTTCTGATAAGTCCTACTACCTCATTCTCTAGTTCCTCCGATATAAATTTTCCCAGTAGTTTAAATCTAGCCTGCAGCCTACGTTTCTATTAATGATGTTACGCTTTGTGCGCTACCGTAATTTCTCTTTACAAATCTAGCTACCCTGCGCTGAACCGTTTCTATCTCGTTAATGAGTCCCTTTTCCTAGGGATCCCTGACAGCTGACGCATATTCGACCTGCGATTGAACCAAGGATAATTAACATAATTCTTTCACTTTTTCGGAGCTATTTCGAACTATTCTCCCAATAAAGCCCAGCTTTTTGTTAGCGCCACCTATCAATCGGCGAATGTGGGTGTCCCACGAGAGATTAGGATTGATCGTGACTCCGAGATATTTAATCGAGTCTGAGACTGGAATCTCTACTCCGTCCAACGAATAATTATTATCCGACGAGATACTCTTGGTTCTCCAGAAATTGATGACGCAGCTTTTGTTTGGTTGATCTCTAATTGCCATTCCTTACACCATGCAGAAATAGCTTCTAGATCATTTTGGATATACTGCTGATCTTCCGGGTTGCTTATTTCTCTATAAATGGCAGTGTCGTCCGCGAAAAGCTTAATTTTACTTCTGACTACTGAGCTGATATCGTAATTGGAAATAATAACGGACCAATTACCCTACCCTGCGGAACGTCAGAGACAACCTCCACTAAGTTCGAGGATTTCCCATCTATAACAACCTTCTGGGTCCTTTGATTTAACAATTCACGGATCCAACTAACAATTTTGGAATTAACGCATAAGGTTTCTTATTTTGTTATTAACTTCTTGTAAGGTACCTTATCAAAGGCTTTCCTAAAATCTAAGAAGATGGCATAGACCTGCTTATTATTTTCTCCGCCTCTTAGTATGCAATTCACAAAAAGACCGAGCTGAGTGTCACAAGACCTACCTTTCCTGAAGCCGTGTTGACAATCATCTAACAATGAATTACTATCAAGAAATCGCATTATGTTAGAATAAGTAAGAATTTCAAAAGAATTGATAACGCCAGCTTCAGAAACGTAAGCAAGGGATAGTAATTGCCTGATTTCAAGAGAGAAGTAAGGATCAGATATGTACATCTGCTGCATTCCTTCTATTTGTTAGATTTTCCTCCACAAGCATTGACTCAAATGGAAGAAACAACCTCGTTGAGTTGCATGAGATAAAGCTTCTTGAAATGAATTAATTGAACTTAGCTCGAAATCGGTCATAATAAAAGCCGGATTCAAGGTGGGATTCAATCCTTTTAAAGCTGATAATAAACTGTCGTATGAAGACTTTGATTTGTTTGACAACAATGCAAATACTAGTGGAATCACAGTATCATGCTCCATTGCATAAATGGTATAGATCTGTTTGAAGAGTCGAGGAGCGGATTTGAACGTGCCATCGACAAACCAATGCTTGCATCGCGCCAACGTATCCAAGTTCCAGCGAGTCGAAAAAAGAAGAATACGCTCGTCTGATGGTTCACTGTCATGGAGCAAGAAAGGATGTCCCTTGACAGTTTTAGTGAATTCTTTTGGAAAATTTAGTTATGCCAAGCATGTCGGGATCGAAAGCGGAAGATTTTTGTGCTTGCGAGCCATTTGGATGGCGTGTTTTAAAAGGGGAACTGAAGGCAGTTGTCCACAAACAGCTAATGGTAACGAGCATGTGGTTGAGGCAATAATCTGACAAGTAGCTTCTTGCGTTCCTCTAGTCCTTTCTCTAACATCGTTGATTGCAGATCTTGCGTGAATCTTCGAAGAATCACCGTCATGGTTATGCCTAGTAAAATTAATAACTCTCCCATCCATAACACTAACACGTCCGCGACATTTTGTGCTGTCATAAACAGTGCATTTCCAATAAGTAATGCCCTTGTGCTCACGTTCTCGACGGAAAGTGAACCCGTCATAAACTAAAAGATCGTAACCTTTCTGACTCTTCACATAATCAACCGCCATAAAAATATTTAGAAATCGCATAAAATAATGTATTAATTAAATAAATTACGTTGTCGAGACACGTAATACAAAATCCATATAAAAAGGTAAGTTTCGTTTAAAGTTATGTAATTTTAACCTATTAAACTCTGAAACAGATGGGAATACTAGAATAAGGTATGAAAATTTATCAAATGTTATGGGCAATTTAATTGTAAAGTAAAAAGTAAAGAAAATTAAAGAAAATATTGACAGTTATGTAAGTTAGTAGATGTATAAAAAACATACTTTCTCAATATATGTGAATTAGGGTAATACAACTGCACCAGACCAATGAAGACTCGACATTGCACTCGAAATTCCACTTTAAAATGGGGATATATTCGTTGGTTTTCTTCTTTTAATGCTAGAAGAATTAATTCTATCAGGATGTAGATGCAGAAGTCAAGAGTCACTTCACAAGCAAAAATCGCACCTCCTTAATGCCTGGGTAATACCACCACAGTAAAAGAGAGAACTGCAACTGAAGAACGTAACTCTGCACTCCTTAAATACTTCCAAGAAAGTATAGAAACAAAATAACTTCTCATTGGACGACAAGTAATTAGGAGCTTAGTCAATTGTAAGAGAAAGGGAAGGAGTGGTTATAGTGTTTTGGCTGGTTTACGAAGAAATCAGGGTTTGGTGAAAGTAAAAGTGCATTTGGCCCTATAAGAGCCTTTCCCAAATGATTCACTAGGGAATGGAAGGGAAGCTCATTAATTTATTTTTCTTATAAATAGGATCAGTGGCAGATGATCTTCAACTATTGAGTGTATGAGGACTGTTACCTTTGTTTTCAAAATTGCAGCATTTTTAGTTTCTTTACCGCTCTTGTTGAAGGTGTTTCCTTTATATCTACTGTAGACTGCATAAAAATAAGTCTAACGACTTTTAATCTCGGTGATGAATAATGTTATATATGTATTGAAGTTGTCTTTACCAGACACTTCGACAAAATAAAAGTTAACATAAGTTTGTCTTCTTTGAGTTATTCCCGAGAAATAATTAAAGTTGTTTGGCAAAATGAAAACGAAAACACTTTGATTCACGGGTTTAACCTATTGATTTAATCCGAAAATATAGAAATTGATAGAACATTTTAAAAAGAAACTTTTTACAAAACTTATAACATTTAACTTATAACATTTAACATTGCCGAATATTTTAAATTTAATTACCAGCCAATATTTACTACTTGTTATAACTATAATATCGCCTTTTGCTAGATTTTGTTTAGCCATTTTGAAGTCCGTTTTTTTCCATTCGTCGTTTTTGTTTTCGCTGGTTTGACGTTTGCTGTTATTCATGCACCATGCCATTTATTGAAATTTTTAAAATTTATATGAATTGCTGGAGGCATCGATAACTAAGCACACGTGTGAATTCCTAAAGAAAAAGGCGCGCTAGAACGAATGTTTGCCCCGTGGTGCCGAAATACCTCGAGTCTGCAATTTGCAATAGTATGGTAACCAATTTTAAACGTGAGTGGTTTTCATGAATTAGGAATAAAGAATTGAAGGTGAGAGGGATGAATATTTACCGAAGAAAGGGAATGTTATTAAGGTGAACAATTAAGAAAGACTCACGAACAGGTCCTGGGAGACAGCAGGTAGGGTGCGAAGGAGGGCCAAAACAGTCGCATTGGATAAGAACGTGGCAAGAGATAAAGTGAAAATGGACGCTCAAATAAGAATTACGGGGAAAATAAAAACCATTGAGACTTTTTCGAAAATAACGTTTTTATTTTGAAATGGAAATAAGTTTTCTTCGAAAGATTTCGAAAAAATTACATGCGGATTATTGAGCTCACGTGCTGGTTGAGTAGATAATATAGCTCTGTAAATGATGAAATGTTTAAATAAACCAGATGTGAATTTCGGCCACAACGTAGGCCTGCTCATTGGTAATCGTTGATTTAAATCTAAACAACAACGATCCCGTTTACCACCACTTGAACGTTACATACTGGTTTAAAGGTGCACATTTTCATCTTCTGCTACATGATTTATCTTTGTCGCCGAAAGTGTTTAAGCTTTTTGCATTCCCGGACCACCCAATAGAACAGAATACAATGTGTGTGTATTTTTGGATAATCAACCTCTTGGATTAGTATAGCCATAACTCCTTCCACACCGAAAACATTCACAAGGGAGGAGGGAAACCCGGCGCCTGCATTAGCCTACTCTTAACGAAGAGCACCAAGGGAGACAACGGCTTAACGCCCCTTCCGAAGAACGGAACGCTGACTTTGCGCGGTCTCCTCAAACCACACAAAAATTCTACATTCGCAGGATTCGTGACCGCTGCCCTTTCGAGCAGCAGGCGAGTAGCATCCAGCGTCCTAAACACTACACCACCTCCCTCCCCCCCAACAAAACAATACAATGACAGTTTACCATCGACCACATTTCTGTGACTTGGATACGTTATCGATCTCCAGACAAAATAAACCTCCAGGGCCAATGGCACATACATTCCCATTTCAGCACTTGCTTCTAGCTTCTTAATGCCACAACAATTTCACCAACTATAGATTGAGACCGCCTGTTCTAAAGAAATAGACTTCGATACTAGATGATGAAACGTAACGTCATTGGAATGCGCATAATCTTTCAAAATAAATGATTATTCTTTCAACTGGACAGAATTGTATAAATCCCTCAATTTAACGTCAACTTGATTTTGCAAAACTATGAGATACTCCCCATTTTCCAAGTTCAAAGTGAATAGCGACTTTCTTGTTTGATTTTCTTGAAAACGGCTACTCTTTTGAAAAAAATATATGCGACAAAATGTTATACTTTTATAGATCTACAAATTTTCTTTGAAGACTTTTTTAATATGACTAATACTGTACGAGATTTGGCAGAAAGTTCATTTTTTTCTAGTAAAGTGATACCCCTGATTGAGATTAGTATGCTATGTAGTATATAATTTTCTTCTTTTCTTTGCCCTAAAGTCCTAAATACCAAATTTCATGAAAATCTACCCGTCAGTTTCGGAGATGAAACCTAAAGAACGCGTGAAAATGCCAAAATAAAATAAAACAGGAAACTAAGAAATACATAAGAGAAATTTTATCTTATTAATTACGTGATAAGACCCCCTGCAGCCATATTTATTATTTTTCGTTTTTGTTTAGAATGGAAAAGCGTAATTTAAGTGCAACTGGCGTAGCTGCGAAAAAGACAAGGAAAATAAAATTAGAAGAACTCAAATTGAGCAATAAGAATATCACCTCATTTATACAATTAAGAATACCTAATGACATGTAAAAAAAACTATATATTAAATATTATACTTTTTATTTATATGGACATTTTTGAAGTGAATGTAGAATTTATTTAGAATGGTTGTATAAGGGGGGCCCGTTTGAAATTTTCGCGGGAGTCCCGGAATTTGTAGCAACAGAGACTAATACAGCCATACATGATTACTCTCTAAGACTGAATAATCAACTGCAACTGTCATAAATTGTTTTTTATACACGTAATAGTCAACCCATTTAATAACTGCTACCGTAACATCTGAGCATTTCCTAGCTACAAACTGTTTGGGCTGCAGATGTCCAAGGATGTTACCATAGATTAAATAATTTCGATTTTGCTAGGGTCAGTGAAGCAAACTATGTATATACATATTTGTTTTATATTGGAAGAATCAACGGTGACCATTTCATTACTTTATAATTTTTTTAATATAAGATTTTCTTTCTCGAATTTCACCGCGCTGAAGTTAGATAAAATATTTCTTATAGTAATAAAAGTAAGTATGCTTGCTTGAGTTTGATTTAGAATACTTTTACCTCAGCTTCTAAGGCAATTCATTCGTTTTTAAGTGTTTTAAAAGATATGTAACTACAGCACCTGGCACGGTTTCTTATAATACGTATTTGCTAAGAGGCTGTTTGTTTGTAATACCATACATACAGTTGACGCGGATTATGGTTCGCATTAACGCGATTTAGTTGGATTTGTGACGACAGATTGATGAGAGAGCAAGAGACGTTTTGGAGGGCTCGATTGTTTTTTTCTAAGCTTATAAATCAGGCAAAACCATTCACGGAAAAAATCTATGCGGCAGAACAAACCAACATCACCTTCTGTCTAAGGGCCCGGATGAAACTGACGCTTTCGGCCTTAGAGGCTAAAACAGATCGTTGTCTTATTAAGTGAGTTGGAGTTATTTGTATATGTTGATTCTGAAGCAATAATGATCTCCTACTGTGTTTAAATTTCTTCCTTTTCGTTCACAATATAGCACTGTGAAATACATTGCAACGGATTAAACAACTGTTCATTCGTGGTTTTCGCAGAGATAGGTTGTATTTGCGCTCTCGCTTCCCTTAATTTTTCGTTTAATTTCTTCCTTGATTTTGTGTATTTTTATGCACACCATGTAAAAATACTGTAGTGCACAAACTCTACAACGAAGGTTGATGTTATTCAATCGTCAGATAAGGAGAGACTGCTGCGTCGCTTGCGCCTTTATATAACGTGAATGAATCAATAATAAGCACAATAAAGAAGAACGCCAAAAAAATTACTTCCACAGCTCAGTCATGCCCAAGGGGTTTTACCTTTCATTGTTTAAAGATAGGTTCGCATTAAACGAATTGCTATCACACACCATTTTTTACGCGAGGGGCGGGTGCATCGCATTTTACGGCCCCCAATTAACAAGATTATCAACGAAACCACGTGACGCATCCATATATGAAATGGTAATTGTTACTTCAAATATATTCCGATGAAACTATTTCACCGGATTATTTTCACTATTTTTAAATATTTGCTAGAAGCTACATTTCACGATGAAAAAATGCACGAATAAATTTGCTATCAATTTATGCGCTCCGTCTTCCGTTACGAATTACCGGCAGATGAATAAGATTTATGATAACCCTAATCGCCGTCCTTGTTTACCGTCATCGCTGGAGGTTATCTTTCTTCCAGTTTCATTGCGTGCATCCCTGTGACAACGGCGTGACACCAGAACACAGCGTGCACACGAGTCGCCCACCTGCAGGGAGTGCTGCCAATGTGACCTCTGCCGAAATTAAATTTTCATAGAAAAGACATCGGAGAGCAACAAGACTTGAACGCGCACTAATTACGAGAGACATATTTATTTATGGATTTATCGTGTGCTTCGTTGAAAGAATTAATTGTTTTCGAAATAACGTAGGCGTTTTATTTGAGAAGGAATATTCAAAATTGCGCGTCGTACGTGAAAGAATAACAGCATTGACAAATGTTTATAAAAAACTTTGCTTTATATGTAGCAAAAATATATTTTTAAGGTTTTGGCAGCGAAAAGGATCGTAAAGGATATTTTTCTTACACATAAATCATAGGTTTATATTGTAAAATATTACGTGAAATGGATTACATTTTATGGAAATTAATCGGTCGGTGTGATTACATAAGTTAACGGATTGCTCCCAGGTATGTTTTTAGGTTTTTATTAGACCCAGAAGAAGAAGAAGATTTAAGCTTGCGTTAACTGGATGACGTTAGTTAATGTAAATGGTTTATTTATAATAAGCACATGTAATAACGGTCATTTTTAATTGAGTACCGATAACTTCGAGTGAAATTTGGAGGACAAACACAAAGAGGGAATAATGTTAAGATTGAACCATCTGGTATGAATGAATTGAAAGCGTTACGAATGATGACAGCACTGCGTTTAACTATTTGATTTCTCAGCTAATCATATTCCTCATCTAAGTTGTGTTAAAAGATGAATATAAAAACACTAATTCCAACTCGGGAAGTGAGAATCAGGCAACTGGGAATTCGAGCTTCTGGTACTCGAGCATTTGGGACTATGGCAAGTGGTATGAATGGCAACTGGGTTGTATGGCAAGAGAATCGAGCAATCGAAATCTAGCAACTGTGGCAACCTCGAACTATACAGTAAAAATTTGGTGACCTTAGGTTTAGCTGTTGGAGAATAATCGGTGTCTACGTTAGAATTTCGCTAATAAATACATCCTAGAACAAGAAAGTTGATTTTCGCAGGGAAGTATATACGGTTAAGGGGAACCGTTGTGTAGTGGTTAGTGTTTGCCCCGCCATGATCTGATCAAAAGTGACACCCGGTTCGAATCCTTGAGGATTTTTTCGAAGGACGCCCCACCCCCTATTTGTGCGTGTTGGAACTAAGGAGATGAGGACGAGCCAATGAGAAAAAGAGAAATGAGGAGCTTGCTCAAATCAACACTCCGTCCTTTGGAAGTGAACTATAGCCGTTGTCCTCCTTGGTTTTCTTTGTTAAGAGCAGGCTATACGCCGGAACTAGGTTTCTCTTCTCCTTTGCTGTCCGATTATTCATTGCACTACCTCTTAGATACCAATTGCGCGTAAGCAAGAGGTGAATATGCAGGGTACTTAACATAATATATATCTACGGATAAAACGTTGGTGTAATGACTGCAATCGACAGCGCAACGGGTTTCAGGACTCAAGTACATGAGTTCGATTCCTTGGGGGTTTATTTTTAAATATCGAAATTTTTATTCTTAAAAATATTCGTTACTTTTTGGCAGGAAACGGTAATATTTATATAGTATTTTGTGAAAAAAGGCGCTTTATGTAACCTGTTCCGCAATTCTCCCCTCGCATTCTTTAATCACTGGACGGTTTTAAGCGAGATAAATGTTTCGTAGGAGAGTTGGGAGAATACATGGCGCGAGTGAAAAAATTAAATCCCGGTCGAGTTCACCAATGTGTGACCTCCTTTCCGAAATGGAGGCACTGTAAGGTCCCAGTGTGTCTTGAAACACATGCGTGCGCTTTATAACGCGTTCTATGTTAATGTTATCCATGCAGAGTCGAGAGGAATTAATACCTGGAAGTTCAGGCGTGTTGTGATCTGCGGTGATCGTTAATGAACGGAGCGAATTTTCCCGAAATATTTTCCTCTTCCGTTTTTTCCCTGAAGCGCTCATTTTTTATTTTATCGGAGGACTCGGAGAGGAAAATCGAGATGATATCGCAAGTCGGCGGGATATAAATTCCGATTTCGTTTTTCTTTTGTTTTCAAATTTTTATCGGTAGACGTCTCCTAAAATATTTCTGGAATTTTTTGAGCGTGCTCCTTTGTTGTGGACGCTATGGAATTGTTTTGTTCGCGTAATTCGTTTACCTTTGCGAGACGAACCGAAGGAGAATCTAGATACATAATTGGGACCTGGAGTAAAGGAAACTAAACTTCTAGTGATCTAAGTCTGGGATTTTCAAACATTTTGCTGCGGCCCGGTAAGTATAAAAAATGTGTCGGCCCATCAAAATTTTACCTTATGCAATATCACTGCTGCGAATTGAGATTTTATTTACAATGTTTTGCATTTAAAATTATTTTTTAAAATAAATAGTCCTATTTAAGATCTATAAAGTCTCGTTATTCAATTTTGATTAACCTGGCAACATTTTAATATACTACACTTACTATTATATGAGCCGAACCTTTTTACCCACAACTTTCGTCTTCAGAACGAGAGTGCGGGTTATATCCAAGGAAACAAAATTGGAAGAATCCAAAAATGTGACAATCATTAAATTTCTCTTGCACTTCGCTAAATGGCTGGGTGATTCAATCCCCGCAACAAATAAAAAGGGGAAGGTACTATTATTATTATTGATGAAGGGGTAAAAAACGATTGTTTTTGTAGGCGATCGCTAAGGTTGCGCCAGAGGCCCACGAGAAAAATGCCCTAGCCTGACGGATGTCAAGGCACTGTCACAGCTTATTCTCATATTCCTAAAATTCTATCGCAAAAAACATTTCGGTAGTTTGTTTTTCCGGTTTTATTTATTTATTTATAAATATTTCACATACAGCACAAAGGCCAATTTACAGTGAAATTTATAACCATAAATCCATAAGCACATAACACAGGAGACAAACAAAATAAAATAAATTAATAACAAAAAAAAAACAAAATAAACTAAAGAGGAGGAGACGGAGAGGAGATAAAGGTTGATTGAATACATCTGAGTGTGGAGGTAATAAGTTAAGAAGAGTAGGGATGCGGAAAAAAGTGAGCGTTTGATTACCGACAGCCTAAGTATACTGAGATTAAGGAGGCAGGAAAGAAGAGTAGAGCTGTTTGGGACGCCTAAATTAAACGGGGAGAGAAATACAGGGCAGTCAATGTTTGCATTCAGTACATTTTAAAGTAATGAAAGATCATCATTTTCTCTAAGAACAGTAAGAGACTCGAGGGAAAGTGAAGACAGAACATCGTTATTTGAGGCGTTACGGAGAGAAGGAATTCGGACTCGGACAATTTGAAGAAAGAAATTAAGCACCCTATCAAGAGAAGAAAGATTCGATGTGGCTGACATTGCCCACATAGAAGAACGATGCTGAAGAAATAGGTACGCAGGGCGTGCGGGTCTATTATATCTGTGAATCTATAAAGGAGACCTTAAAGTGACATCGCCTTATTTTTTATTCTGGTAATATGAGGGGAGAAATTGAGCTTTGCGTCAACAATAACGCCAAGATCTTTGATACAATCAACCCTCGATAAATCACATCCATTTAATTTGTAGTTGACTATCAACGGATTTTTTCGAAGAGAAAAGGTTAGTCTTACACTTTGAAGGGTTTAATTTAAGATCCCAACTAACACACCAACTGGATATTGTATTTAAAGCCTTCTGAAATTTTTGAGAATCAGACATCGAGTCAACTTTTTTAAAAATTTCGCAATCATCGGCATATAGAAGGGTATGTGACCAGTCAGAAGGCATCAAATCAGGTAAGTCATCAATAAAGAGATTGAATAGATATGGCCCAAGGATACTACCTTGAGGAACACCAGAAGTAACTGATACCCAACGGGAAGCATTTCCGGAGAGTACTACCCGTTGAGTTCTTTCAGACAGGAAGCTGGAAATGAGTTTTAGAAAGTTACCGAGTATACAAAAACGGTGACTAAGGTTTAAAAGTAAAAGGTCATGGTTTAGCGAGTCGAATGCTTTTGAAAAGTCAAGAAAAACTTTGTCGAGCGGAGATATTTCTCTAAAAGAATTAATTACATGATTCTGATAGATAGAGAGGAGCGTCCAGGGAGGAAGCCATGTTGAGTAGAGTAGAGGTGAAGAGAAGTGAAGTATAATCTATTGAGAATAATTCTCTCACAAACTGATGAAATAATAGGAAGTAAATATATTGGGCGGTAAGACGTAACGTCTGATTTATTACCAGATTTAAGTATTGGCACAATGTTAGCTGCTGATAGGACTTGTAGTATCTATGTGAGGAGGCAAGGGTATTAAAGAAGAAATCAATAAACAGATCGGCTCTATGAGAACCAGAGGCGTTAGCGTCATTATAAATAATTTTGAGTGGGATTCTGCTACATTTGCGCCAACTGTTAATAAGGGACCAGAACTTCTTTGGGTTGGACAAGGTGGACGTTGAGAACTCGGATACATAATCATTATAGTCCCGCCTTAGAAGAGCATTCGAGTGTAGCTTCAGGTCTGTGAAGGATTTCTTAGACACGTGGCTGGGGAAAGTCTTCCAGAGGATCCATGCACGGCTCTTATTTTTTCAGACAAAGGATAGTGTGCGGCTTATACCATGAAGGAATTTTTTTTGCCCTAGGTTTAGCAAAAGAGACATGGTCATTGATGACGGCAAAAAGGACGCTATAGAAAAATTCCACAGCATCAGAGGGATTCAAAGGATTGAGTATACACCATGGAATGGAAAAGAGGGAGCGGTTAATATCTGGCCAGTGGACTTAAGACCAAATTGGGAGAGGTCGGGCTGCGGTGGCACCCCTGAGATTTTTCCCGGAGGAATATTCTTAAAATTACAAATTTTAAGGATTGCTTTTATTACAATATTGTTCCATTAGAAAATAACGAAAATCGGTACAGAGGTGAAAACTTCTGAATTAAAAAATATCGTATTTCTAATAATGGAATATCTCTCGGAAAAATTAATGTGTTTTTCAAAGTGAAATGAATTGATTGCAGAGTGCAAGCACCTTTTACTAGTATATCATAAGTAAGAGGCAGCTACATAGAATGATGTGTGTGTATGTATGCCAGACAATCCTGGAGAAGACCGCATGCTCCCCTCGCTTATGAAAATTATGTTTTCACTTTTTCACGGACTTAAGCCGCAATTTGGCTACGTAAGATAAAGAAGAATGTTTTCATTCGCCTGATAGCTTATCTTCCTGGAATAATGACAGTGGGATTCTGAAGTTATACTCGTTGTTAAATCATCGACACTGACAAAGCTGAGGTTTTGTTTCGCGTACGTATCCTAAACCAGTGTTTCTCAAACTGTGTGCCGCAGTAGATTTTTAGGGGTACCGCGAAAAATTTTGTTTAGTAAATAAATCAACGATTTGCTTTTGTTGGTGGGTAATTAGGGCAATAATGTTTTTTCTAATAAATTGATTATGTAGTAGCATCAACAAATGGATGCGTTCAAAGTTTGTAATACCCGTATCTAAAAATATACAAAGTTGTCATAAAGTTGGGGTGCCGCAAAACTCTCTTTATCTTTGAAAGTGTGCAGCGGCTCAAAAAAGTTAGAGAACC
Organism: Tanypteryx hageni; assembly: GCA_028673005.1. Lineage (NCBI taxonomy): Eukaryota > Metazoa > Arthropoda > Insecta > Odonata > Petaluridae > Tanypteryx > Tanypteryx hageni. Next base: position 182,706,271 of record CM054120.1, on the reverse strand, counting down.
ACTATCTTAAACCACTACGAATTGATTATGGAGTAGTTCGGCATTATTGAAAATCATCGCTGAGTCTTCTTGCTGACACTGACTCATTTTTATTAGCCATTCTGCTGTAACATAACTTTGTACTTCCGAGAAGAAGCGCTGAATAAAAACTTTATTTTGCCGATCAAATTTTTTTTCATACGATACTCGTATTTACATGAAAAATACAGAGCAAAAAGACTGGTAAAATACAACACGTAACGATAAGGCGAAATCCAATGGGAATATGGGTATTTAACACCCAACATTTTAAGAATCAACTATAAATTGAAAATATGAAGATTCATGAATCTAAAGTGGATATGTGATATACTGTATTTACTTTGAACATCAATTGAATCACATTATACTTTAACTCAAAAAAGAACAGCAAATTAATTAAAACTCTCATAAACTTTGCAATAAATTAAGAATAAATCGCTTTATAGGATACATGGTGCTCATAATTTGGAATGGAAACCTATAAACTGCTACAAGTTACCTAAAGATTACTTTGGTTCTACGCAAGAATAAAAAATACGAAGGAAATCATATAAGTGATAAAGACTAATTTATGCAGCTAGGTCTGATTGCATTTTTTAATATGGCCCCATTGATGAAAATCGTCATAAACCGGAGGGATAATTTCACAACCGCCTCTAGTATTTCACCCCCTCCCCCGATATATCCACCTATCTGCATGATTTTCTCTCCGGCGGTACATTCCTAACAGTTTTACCAGTGATACGATAAAACATTACGCCTGCGTTTGAAAGATCCGCTCGATTAGACATCATGCAAAAGTTTCCGATACTGTCAATCACTCCTTCTTTCTCGTTAAACGCAAAAGTCGCTTCAATATCCACGTCCTTCTTTCTGTGATTATCCAGCTTTCAATCCTCTAACACAGGTTCCAAAGCTTTTCAACGTGGTGAGTGTCAAGTTATTTTCTATATTATCATGCGAGCACCATTATTCTTTTGCAAAAATAGGAATCATCCCATATAAAATCAAGCTAACGTGAAAGTTATCAATGCAGTTAAACTATCCCACTTTATATATATATATATATATATATATATATATATATATATATATAACAACTTACGGAAAAGGAAAGGTAAAATAGATATATGGATGTCAACAAGGTGTTGGGATGAGGAAACCCAGTGAGCACTCACCAATCAGACGACTTCAGGTTGGCGAGGCCCCGGGGATGTCGAAGCGACACACGTAAAATAACACAAAAACACAGAAACATCACAAACGTAAAGCTTTCGGAACTACTCCTTCTTCAGCTCCTCATCCCAACACCTTGTTGACATCCATATATATATATATATATATATATATATATATATATATATATATATATATATATATATATATCACTTTGTACGGCTTTGCTTTACACGGTCTTTTTGGGAACGCATGCACCACGCAACGCGAGGGATAATACGTTTAGAAAGAAAACAAACACAAATTAAATTACTGATGCTACGAAAGGCGATTTTAAGTATCGCAGATGAGCACAAATTAGGAACCCCTACTTTGGGACGTAGCGCGTTTTCCTTGATGGTAACCTCCTATCCCGTCACTTCAGGTTCTCCTCGAGGTAATGTTTGGGGAATCTTCTTTTCATCCTATTCATAGACGATATAGTAGATGTAATTCAGCCACATTATTACAAAATCTGCCTTTACCGGGAATAGAACCCAGGTTTTCCTTTGACGGAAAGTATTCTACCTCTAAGCTATCTAAATATTTTCTTGTTTTCCATGAGATCTTATAATTTTTAATGTTCATTGTTCATCTGTTTCTTTCTGATATCTTATAATTGTTAATATTAACAATTGTAATGAATTTTTGCTGTTTTGGAGTTATTAAATCGATGAATAAGCGAGTGATTAAAAATATATACGAGTCAGACGGCAAAGTAAAGGGCAGCAGATGAAGAATCATACAATGCAGGGGATGCCCGTTTCCGTGAGCATTTCTAGAGGTAAGATTTTTTCTAGTCTTAATCTTCCCTCAATTTTTATGCATTAGGGATGACGAAAGAAGTATGGGAGCAATCAGGAGTATTCAAGAGAGAGAAAAGGATTTCATCTTTTGGGTTTTCCTGAGGAAAAATTGCATGGCTCAATAACAGAAGAATCAAAAAATAAGGCGTAAAAATTATCTGAAACATGGTATGTTCAAAGAGCGCAGGAAGAAAAGGTAGTTATGGAAATTGGGAGAAATTTAAGTTTTTAGCGTCGATTAGGTACGTTATCCCGAAATATTTTTACGTAGCTACCAAAATATATTCATCATTTAACATAATGTGCAATGTAATAAGGTAAATATTACCTATGTCACTATCTCTCTTTACCAAACATGTAATTTTTCAAACAAAATAAAAACGTTTATCGATGCTACTTAGGTTTTCTTACATCATTATTATTAATTTTATTATAAGTAATTATGGGAGTAGGTGGATCAAAAACAATTAAATGGATTCGGCTATTCATGGGTATTTGCAGTCTACGTTGAATGTATTTGGTAGCGAGCAAGTTTGGTACAATTAGATATGAATCCTAATGGATAAATTTACCACTAGTTTTTGATTCGTGACGCTTTCAACATAATACACAATTCAAAGAAATAAATATAGAAAAAGCTTTTTCGCGTGATGAAATGTCTATTTATAAGTATACCGAATATAAGAGGATTAAATGCCATCATTTTCTCAACCTGCCCTCCATCCTTTTACGCTCATTTCAAAGACTTCATGGTCACTGGGGAGGATTCTCTTCTTCGCTAAGTATCCCCATTCTTCTCTTTCCGCTCCAAATGCTGCAAGGTTTTCCAAACGCCTGTGATAGATGTTAAAAGAGTTTCACGCGTCGAATTCTGTTCTATTTGGGAACGGATGCGCGGTTGAAGATCGTATAAATCCCTCCGTTATTCCTATTAACTTTTGACCTTTAACCTTTCTTTTTTCAAGGTCAATTGTTGTGTTGACTTCCTGCGAAGCACTTTCGTCTATTTAATCTGAGTAATCATTCAGTTTAGATAGCAAAACTGAATAAATTGCGTCCTGCCAAACGGAAACTGGCCATTATGCGACAAAATACGTTGATGAATATTTGAAAATCCTATTGAAAGATTAGAATACAGTGCCGAAGTGCTATGCTATTCCTATGTGAAAGGTAACTCGGACAGTATGGATTAATATATTACTATACTAAAATTGACCTGGATGAATTAAGAGCAAAATTTTGAAACGTAACCGATTGAAATGGGAACGATTAATCATTAATTCACGGTGCAATAATACGTTCCTTTAATGAATTATAATATTAGCCTAAGCATTACTTATAAAGTAAGGAATTAACTCCTATATCTTAATGATTCCTTTCTTTATATTATCTTCGCCGTAGTCTCCACTCATTATTAATAAGAAATGCTTGTTAATCTTAAAAATAAATGTACCCCGATATGTGTCTTATCTGTGAAGTCCCTTTATTTTTCAATAACTTATTAACAAAAAATAAAATATTCTTTAGTAAATGAAATTCGTAGGTGAAGATGTGGTGAAAAAAGTTAATCCGTAAAAGCAAGCTTTCTTTTTGAGTGTGATAAGAAGCTTAATCTCGGAAAAAAAGATAAAAAAGTCAACGAAAGGACTAAGGAAAGAAAGCAAATTAATTTGTTGGGCGAAACTAAACAGTCCTCTCTTTCGCCAAACGCACTAATTAAGTTTATCCCGCATAAAATTGGAAAGAAGATTAAAAGCAATTACAATTACAGGCAATTTGCTGAAACACCTATGTGCAGAGGCGGATTTATGCACAGGCGCATGAGGCGCTAGCTGAGGGCCTCGTCGAAAAGGGGGCATCATCAAAATGGGGATCTCGTGGAAAAGAGGACCTCCGTTTTAGGCATGGGCAAGAGCGAATTGACACTGCAGGCCGCTCCTTGGTGCAGGTGCTACACGCCGGGCCCGCAATTGAAATTTAAGTGGTGGATGAAGCAGTCTCACCACTTCGTATGTTTCACGCTCTGGTTCTACTCTTAGCTGACGCCAGGCTCGGCGTTGTTTATAAGATTTTCATTTGCGTCTATCTAGTCGACCACTTGGCTTAATGAATGTAAACAACCTTCCTCAAAATCCATCTGGATCTATATGAACCTTTATGGAAGACAAAGAGGCCAACTGTACTTATAATGCGTGAGAAAGTTTACGTAAGAAGCCCGAGCTCAGCTTCATATAAAAACTATACTCTTATTATATGGAGACACCTTTTGGTTAGTTTCCTTACGCATCCATGAATATCATTGGCATAGCCATCTTAAGGGGGAGGCCCCAGGATCTCACTTTAAAGGGAGGCCACAGGGTTTCACTTTAGAGGGAGGCCTCAGGGTCTCACTTTAGAGGGAGGCCTCAAAATTTGGAGGCGAGAAATAAACTGACTCGAAAATCAGGAATACTTATGAACTATCAGACCTGAGAAAAGGAACAGAAAATAGACTATTTGATTTATTACATTAAATTTTTAATAAATATATAATATGAAATCGTGAGTTTACTTTACACTTTTGTTTATTTTATATTTAAATTTTTCCAGAATTTTTTTATACCTCCCAGCCACCCCCTCCATATAGCATAACACTGTATGTTGTTATTCTCTATGAAATCAGATAGGTAGTAGCCGTCCCAACATTTTACAATCAATGTAAAAATTTGATAAATAAGACATGCTCTGCAAATGGTAGGGGGGCCTCAAAAAAGTTAGAGCCCATGGCCACCAAATACCTTAGGATCATTATTAATTATATGTTCTAGCTATTTTATAGCTACTAAGAAGATGAAATATAACTCTTAAAAGCTAAAAAAAGTGACAGCACTGTATAATATCCTGCCCGATTTTTCCCGAACATATCCCCTTCTATCATTTGTAGTTGATTAAGGAGACGATAAAAAAGCAGTATATGTAAGCAGATACTATGTCTTGTTCTTACTGAAGGAAACAAGCCACAAGTGAGCTAATCTGTTAAAAAAAATTAAAATAGTTTTTAAAGAAAACTAAAATTTTTAATCATTAGTAAAAACAGTGAAATACTGTGATCATAGCGGCAAATAATTTAAAATGGTATAGGCTGTAGTCCAGTTTGGAAAATGGTTTGGTTAAACTTTTAGGGCAAATACGTTCTCCCCAACTTCTTATATTTAACATTATCAATTTCCCGAGAGGTTGCGCTAAGTAGCAAAGAGGTTAATATAGGTACGTATTTCTACCGAGTACTTTGCTTGCTCAAGTTCCAAGTAACGTCGCTCGGTTCACACGTATCGTACTTTCGCTTTTGTTCATTCATTGTTTTAGAAGTAGCTTCAGTGTTCCCCCTTTATGCAAATTCAACTGATTGTTGACTGTAAGGCTTTCGTATTGTTACCACTGCAACCGAATGGAAAGCCGTAACCCCATGCATAACACGCACGCTGTTATTCGTAAAGTGAATTCAGACGACATCACCAAAATTGACCACGCACGGGTAGGAGGGGACTAACATACAGTTTTTATGCGCTCTTTGCACGAAGTGAACGCATCGTTTCCGTCCACAAATTTTAACTGGAGAACCGCTGGGCATACTTCGATGAAATGTGGTTTTGGGTGTTTTGCTAAAATTTGTGGACCCATTCCAGTTTTGGTTAAAATCGGACAATAATTAAGATCATTTTACATGAGGACCTGCTGTAACATCGCCCCCTTGCTTAGCTCGCTTGTGGTTCGCATTCGGGAGAGAAGAGTTGGGCGCCAGCACAAGTAAGGGGGAAGTTCCGCTTGTGCTCGGAATGAGAGAGGTTACAAGGGAAAAGATAGAAAAAAGATATTTGTGATTTCCTCAGATTACCTAGGCGATACGCCCTCCGTTCTCATCACCGGAAATTCCAAAGGGAAGAGAGGGAAGGGAACAGATAGGAAATTATGTAGGGGATAAGAAAGGAAGGAGGAGGGAAAAGAGGAAGAAGAGGGAAAATTAAACCGAGACCACGTCAGACCACCCCGCGAGTAATCTACCCACGCACTCCACGCCACATGTTCTCCCTACGACCCACTATATTCTCACTCTGCGGTCCGCTCGGTTGACCCTACCTTGCCGGAACACGAGAAGGATAAAAATGAGACCTCGGCCTCACTGCAAGGAGGGTGTTAGAAGTGCCTGGTGGCCACTTCCGGCCAGACTGCCTGTGCTATAAACCTGTCTGGTGTTGGTGGCAATCAGGGTGTGAGGACAGATTTTACAGTTCGACAGCTTTTCATGCTTGTCTTTGCCGCTTGGGCGGTGGTGTAAACTGCTGACCCATGGAGGCCACTGGGTGCTTGAAGCGATTCTAGAGCATTACTCTCGTCTGAGAGAGCTTATGGATCAGATCATGTGCTGAGCTACCCGTCTTCCTGAAACCCTGGCCCTCCTTTCCAGGACGCGTTCAAGCGGCTCGACGCCTCTGGTGGCTTGGAGCTCCGTGACTCGCATCGCCCGTAGTGCGTTGTTCTGCACCCCGACGATCTTCTTAATGTGTGTTTTCGCCGCACCCGACCAGATGGGTAAGGCGTAGGTCAGGATGGGCAATACGCAGGCCCTATATAGTCTGACCTTGGTCTCCAGGGACACCTCCCTGGAGCCCAGGATAGAGCCGAGTCTGCGTACTGCACCTGTTCCGGCCCCTCTCAGGTCAGAAACGTGTTGGTGCCAGGTCAAACCTCTGCCTAAGGTAAATCCAAGGTATTTAGCCTCGGAGGATCATGGAATGACTTGTCCCTGCAGAGTAAGTGCGGCTACCGGCTTGCGTCTGGGCAATACCCTAAACAAGACGGTGACAGTTTTACTGGCGTTTACTGCAATGCGCCAATTTTAGTTCCACGCGTAAACTCTTAAACTATTTCTAAGAAACGTGAGAAGTCTTAATAAAACGGCGTAAATTATAACCCCCCGAGCGCGTGCGCGTTAACGGCCCCATATAATCTACGAATATTTTTTGCCAAGGCTCCGTCGCCACATCCACGGAATGGTATCCCATTCGAGTGTCACGCGCAGGCTTAGCGCGTTGACACTAGGCACAAGACCTTACATAATTTAAAATTTCTCGGTGCATATTTGGCCAAAAAATCTCGACTTATCTTTTCCTTAGTTTTTTTATAGCCCAAGTGCCCTCCGACGGGAGAGTCATGGAAATACGCAGTAACCATTCACCGAATCTCCTCCGGGATGTAGACCTGATTTCGCCTTCCCCTAGGTGTGCGGAATACTAAAAGTTCGCGTCTCAACCGTAAATTCCTTACTTTGTCTCCTCGTTTTAACCTTTCCTTTGGCTCTAGGCATACCGGATCTCTATTCTGATAATCCTTAATGGAGGTAAAGGATATCGGCGTGTCCTGCAACACGCATACCCGGGACTCTACATTATCCTCACACGGTCGCGTCTCCTCCTCGAACATTCGGGACAAGCAATCCGCGACTACATTATCTGCCCCCTTTATATGTTTGGTTTGAAATTTATATGGTGACAGGCGCAATATCCAACGTCCTCCTTTCCCCAGCTGCTTAGGATGACTCCGCATCCAGGACAAGGCTTGATTATCCGTATACAATTTAAACTCCAGACCCCGTAAATATTGTTCGAATTTTTTCACGGCGAGAATAACCGCGAGGCATTCCGCCTCGTAGGTGGTGTATTTCCTTTCGGACTCGGAAAGCGTGCAGCTAGCAAACGCAACGGGAGCAAGATGCCCCTCGGCCTCCTGCGATAGTACCCCCGCCACTGCGTTAGACGACGCGTCCGTATGCAGCACGAAGCTCTTAGTAAAATTGGGAATGCGCAAGACCGGCGGTGTCGTAATTTTATCCTTTAAATTTTCGAAGGCTTGTTGTTGCGCGCGGCCCCAAACAAAACGACTGTTTTTCCTTTTCAACTGATTGAGAGGCGCCGCTATTTCCGAGAAGGCGGGAATAAAACGCGCATAATAAGAGCACATACCTAAAAAACGTTTAGCAGCTTTAAGGCTGCAAGGCGTAGGAAAACTATTTATCGTCGACGCTCTCTCGGGATCTATCTTAATGCCCTTACTCGAAACTATATGACCCAAGTACCTAATTTCCCTTAGACGTTTTTCTTGAACGTGAGATCTGATGAAAACTCTGCTTTGAACTTTGACCAAATTTACAAAGAATCACTAAAAATTGCAAATAATAATAACATTAATATTCCAAATAATGAAAATTCTAATAGAATTTCCAAATTTTGTAATAAATATGCAAATTATGTAAATGCAGAGGAAAATAATTTTCAACGAAATGTTAATACGAAAGATAAAATTCGTGCCCAAATTTATATTCCTGTATTAGATAAAATAGTAGAAGAATTACACGCCAGATTCACAAACAATTCTGAAACATTAGAAGGTATATTTTGCTTAAATCCGATGCATGAGAACTTTTTAAATTTTGTACAATTGAAAGCTTTTGCTTTAAATTATAGCATTGACATTGATAATTTAAATGCAGAATTACAAATTTTACCGAAAACCATTAAAAGATATGAGTTAGAAATCAAACTTAAAATTACAAATCTGTTTCAACTACTAGAAATGTTGACGAAGTTCAAATTAGCTTTTCATGAAGTTTGTAAATTATGTGCAATAACAGTAACAATCCCAATGTCAACTGCAGCATGCGAAAGATCGTTTTCGTGTTTAAGACGACTTAAGACACATAAGAAATAAAACTGCCAATGATCATCTTTCACATTTAGCTGTATTGCACATAGAAAAAGAGCTTGCCAAATCCATTGATTTAGATCAAGTTGTAGAAAAATTTGCACAAAAAGCTGGTGGTAGACGAATGCAATTATTAAAATAAAATGCTCGTCTTAATTCTTGCACAAGGCATGAATGTATTCTCATAGTATTAATTTTTAATAATTTATTAGTATTAATCTTTTATAATGTATTAATGCTTAACATACATGTTTGTCTACTTTCATAACTTTATGTTAAATGTGATTAAAAAATTTTAATCTAAGTTTGTATTATTTGGTAATTGATTTGTAATTAAGATGGAATGACTATGTGTATTTTACAAAATCAAAAATTTTCGGAGGAATTAAAATTATCTTTTTTAATAAAAATGTAAAATCTTTTTTCTAAAGTAATAAAGTTGTTTTAAAAATAAATTCAAGAGTTTACAATGTATAAATCTCACATAATGTAATGAAAATTTCGGTCTTTATAATTCGATAAGAAAATGTCTGATCTTTGAAAATAGAATACAAAAATGTGTTGATTTTCTTTCCCCATCTAATTCTATTATCAGACCAAATTCCAAATATAACGTAAGTTTCCTAAGCATTGATTGATCTTTATATTCATCCAAAATGCATAGCCGTAATTAATCTGTAAAGTATACCTAAGATGAATCAAAACATATTTATTGCTTTATATATCATCTTTTCATGAACTATTCAATGAAAAAAATTCATTATTCTAAAATTATTCAAGCCTCACGAAAAATAAATATATTCCGCAATTAAAATTTAACTAGTTTCGCCATTCTCTCGTTTATTTTGGAAATACTGAAATTTACCCTGGCCCCCCCCCTCAATTTTCATTGGCCCTCCTTTGCCCCCCCCCCCCCAAGAATAAAAGTCTAGTTACGTCCCTGATAATTTCCTCATCACGGCTACGATCTCTCGAATGCCGATCCGAGGAAAGGTCTCCTGATCTGACTCGGTGTCCCTTAGGATGTCAGCCATGTCTGACCCAACAGCTCTTTCGGAGTCAACCGAGTCAGTAGCGGAGGTGTTCGGCTGGAAGGTGCTGCTGAGATGTCTCGCAAACACTTCCGCCATCTCTCTGGGGGAGCAGGCAAATCCCGCCGTGGTCTTGAGAGGGGGCTCCCTCCGTTGGGTTGCACGCAACCCTCTGCATACCCGCCAGATAGAGTTGTCCGCAAGAGACACCTCAGCCAGGTGTTCCCCCCAGGCGTCTGTTTTGATCTCTCCGATCGCTGTTCGGACACTCCTGTTGAGGCCGTCATGGAGGCTGCGTAAATCCGGCGTGCGATGGCGTTGCCATCTTCTCCGGACGCTGTTTCGGTACCTCGGCCTCGCGAACTCGCCCGTTGTATACCTGCCGTGAGGCGGCGGCGACATCTGGGAAACCCATGCAAACCGCCACTGTGGGTGTTTAAAGTGGGGACCCGATAGTGCACGTTACACTGCATGTATTTTACAACGTACTTCGAAAGAATCTCGTTAAATACGCATCTGAGAGAAAAATATTGGGAACAAAAGTTAAATAAAATAATTAAATACGCATTTTTGCTAAATAATTTTTCCATAAAACGTAAGGTTTAGGATAAATTAAAAAAAAGGAAATTGATGTATTTACGTAATTATTATACGATTTCGATGATCTTTTGTTCATTAAAAAATTTTAATTAAAAATTTTAGAATTCGGGAACCGCGAGACTTATTTTAATGAAATTTGGCATTGAGGAGTTTTACTAAAATATGTCCACCAATTCCAATTTTGGTTAAAATCGGAAGATAATTACGACCACTTAACATGAACTACATGTAGCTTACAATGTACCAGTTTCAACTCGGGAACCGCAGGACGTATTTTGATGAAATTTGGTATTGGGGAATTTTACTAAAATATGCCGATCACAAAGAACGCATTTGGAAACTCGGTGTACTCCGACATGGAGTGTAGCTTTCCATACTTGTTTATAGATAAAAACGGTATACTCATAAATAATGATAGATATACTCATAAATGATGATAGATGAAATATTCATAGCCATAAAATTTTGTCATGCCTATTTGATTTTATATTTCGTTTCATGGGCACTTGCTGGCACGAGCAAGTAAAAAATGGTGATTCAGGTTTTTTGCGTTTCCTCCGTTCATTCACCAAGAGAAAGTTTAATTCGAGACAGATCTCGTTCCTTTCGGGCAGGAAAATACAGCTGGGAGACTTGATGGATTTTGTCAAGTCGGCGAGATATACATATAAATATAAAATATTTGGAAAATTTTGGATATATTTTACCTTGAGCAATCATCGCTCTTTCAATTTCACGTGATAAGATTATACGAAGCTGAATCTTTTTTCTTATTGAAAACTAATTAATTTTTATAATCTGCTTCATATCATGAAAATTGATAGAGCTCAATGGAAGGGTTTTTCTCCGAGCACCAGAAGCACATTTTTAATCAAAAAAGACATTTTCGGTCATATTCGTACAAATCTTGAAATTTGGCTTTAAAAAGTCATGGTGCATATCTATAAAGAGATCTGAACCCATAGACATTTTATTCGAGATTCGCAAGTAAATTGAGTAAAATTATTTAAGCGATTGCGATTACAGTTCTCACATTTTATGAACCATTTTAAATATGAATTTTTAATAGAAAATTAAAGCGTAAAATATTCAGTGATTCTTCTATTTTTTTTCAAACAATATGTTTATCCATAGATTACTTTTCAAGAAATTAGTATTGCATATGAAAAATGGGTTAATGTATAACATTTTTAACTGCAATATTCATTGAACCATTTCACGGAGATCTTAAGCCAATCCTTCGAAAAGAAAATTAGAATACATTGGCCGATGAAAAACTTTTAAAATTCTGTAAAATTTCTATAATGAGGTCGAAACATAAGATCAATTCCTATTTGTAAGTCTGTTACAAGAGGCTTTGCTGATTAACTTTTTTATCTTTAGTGTTAACTAGTATAGGCAAAACTCCCCCTTTAAGGAACTAGAATAGTCTAGGCAAGGGATTTCAAACTTAAATCGCATGAGGGCCAAATTGATAATTTATAAATATATGGCGGGCTGAATGTTGTGATTTCCGCATTTCATAAAATGACACTAAGCATATTGTTGAAACTTCAAAGCACATGACTCAAAATGCACTGATATTTTAATAAAAACAAACTATCACGCAATCCCGTAAGTTTAAAAATTATTGTTTTCTTTGTAACTTCATGCTTGTCTAGTCTACGTTCTCTCTTCCACCCAGTGCCGGATTTAGGCATAAGCCAAATAAGCCATGACTTGCAGTATACGGAAAAAATCTATAATTACATATTTGGGGGACTCTTCACATGCTTTGCCTTAGGACGTCATCATGTATAAATCCGGCCCAGCTTCCACCTAATTATTGTGGAATCAAAGTAATGAGAGGGCCGCACTTTCTGAACTGGAGGCAGGGTCGGCGGAACGGGGTAGCAAAACAGGCAAATATGTAGGGCGCCAGAGATTGAGAGGCGCCACGAAGAGCCAATGTTTTTATTTCACGGCACTGTATATGTGTGTGTCTGTATTCTTTTTTAAGTAATCTTTCATCTTTTATTGATTCATTTAACAGACTAGGAGGAATATTTAAGGCAATAAAGACAGAACGGGCATGGGTTGATTTAAGCAAGAGACTAGATGATCCAGATTATATAGGTAGACAGGATCACAGATACAAAATTAAGCTAAGGAAACAGAAGAGTGATGTGGGGAAATACTCATTTATTAACAGAGGGGTAAAGGAATGGAACGATTTGCCTGAAGAGCTCTTCATTCACTTACCAAGAAATGTAAAATTATTTAAAAGAAAATTAAAAACTGTATTGCAAATAATGGTTTCCCTGCATTCAATGTACCAATGTGACGAAGGAGTTAGAGGAAGTAGTGGAATTGCTTGTTAGGGCGAAGTACGGCTGGGACTTAGAGGGCCCTGGTACCGGCACAGTGGCCGTGAAGGTCTACCGTGAACCCTGAAAAGTCTGACTCCAGAGGTTATTATTATTATTTATGTGTTTGTATTTGTTTTTCTTCTATATGTAAGGGTTTTATTGTATAAAAATTTTACAGGAATCGTCGCCAGAGAAAACCCCTTTTTACAGCGAAAATAATGATGACAATATTATTGTAAATGTAATAATAATAATTATTATTATTATCCGCCCTTATTTGATGGAAATTTTTTAACAATTTAGGCGATGAAAAGATTCGGTATGTGTGCCCGAAATGTATTTTCGGTATAAAATGTAATATAACTCGAGAAACAACGAATACTTTGTGTAAACACATGTTAGTAGTAATTGTTTGAAAGTTGATGCATGCTTTGTATTATGTATACTGAGTGACTCGGTTGTGTATTTATTTACGTTGACACCCGGTCAGTCGACCAACTTTCAACTTATTTTATTTAAAAAAATTTTGTTATATTTTTCACGTGCATTTGTGTTGTATAAACCTTTATATTAAAAATGATTCCAATTCCTCTTCAATGCTGTGCACTACCCAAATCCTAAAACTATAAGAAGTTTAAACTAGCGGTCTGAGGAAGATTTGGAGAATGTGCAATTCTTGAAAATGTTCACGTACCAACAAACTTACGAGCCTAAAGTTATAATATGCTTTATCTCTTGCTAAAAATATTCTTCTTATTGCCCATTTTTACCGCTATTACTAACCATGAAGCTTTTTAAATGTGGGAAAACATTGTTTTTAGTAATTATGAAAAAAATTATTTAATAATAAACAAGATGGAAAAGTATACTCCATAAATGGAATATGCAGAGATTTCAAAGGCGTTCTTAAATGGGAAGTACGTATGAAGCGGTATGGAAAGATTAGACGATTCTCGAATTTTTATCCCCGAAACTATAAGTCGTAATTATATGGTCTCGGGGACTATCTTGTAGTAAATGTTGTTCTCTATCCAAATAATTTATTTAATCTATACCTCACAGATTATATATGAGAATGGGAGAGAACTATATGGATTTTTAATTGTTGTTTGCTGAGAGAACCGTCTTAGCGATTAGGGTAACCAAAATATGCGATGTTTTGCTCGGGATATTCTCAAATTTTTATCTCCGAAACCATAACTCGTAAGCATGTGGCCTCGCGGACTTTCTTGTAGTAAATGTTGTTCTCTATCCGAATGAATATTTTAATCTATACCTTACGCATCATTTAAGAGCCAGGAAGAGAAAAGTTTGGTATTTTATTGTTGCTTGACGGATGCCATTTCACGAGATACGAGTACAAGTTTATTAAAATAATCATGTAAAGTGGAAGTTTTAATTGACAGATTCAGTAAAAAATCACAATTGGGTGATAAATTTTAATAAGGAACACTCCTACTTAATTTAATTAAAATCCGTCCCGTGGTTTAGCAGATGAAAGTTACTTCGGACGGACGGATCAGACGTGCCCATAAAGCGTTCCGCTATTACCTCTTCTCTGGTAAAGAACGCATAAAAACGATCTTTTACTAATATTATATTTAAGTAATACCGGTGCTTATAGACGTCATTGCGTAACAATTATTAAAAATAATTGTCAACTATTAGATTTTTAGTATCATTTAGATTGGGGTAGGACGCCAAATAAAAATTTGCCTAGGGCGCCAAATTGACTTGCGCCGGCCCTGACTGGAGGGCTCCTGAGAACCCTGACCTAGGCATCAACGAAGTATTTCTTGAACTTTTAAAGATTTTATGACTACATGCAGCAAAAATGGCGCCATCCGACAAGTTTTATTCAGAGATTTTACTTCAGAACTTTATTCCCTACAACTTCCCGTTTTGATTTTTATTGGAAACGTATTTTGTTTGCAAATGTTGCATAAAATAAAGTTTCGTGACATTTAGTGCCTACATGAAATATCCGGATGTTTTTGTCGCTTACAAAACCTGGTGAGCATGGTTAAAAATGACTCCGAAATGATCAGATACAAAATTACTGAAGTACATTAACGTCTTTCAATAAATATCCAAAAGTGAGGTAATATATTTTGCTTCCTGAGAAAGGCCAAACTGCATCGCATACTAGGCGTAATAACTGTTCAAATTATTTAATAATTTAGAAGGAATGCCTCATCGGTTTAACAGCAGAACTAAACGTCTATATAGTGAGCATGACGGATTTTTATGATCAACGCTTAAGGTTTTAATTCAAATCATTCGCCGCGCATGTAATCACGCAATTATCACAACGTCAACTTATTTTGCAATAATTAAGTTCAGCCATTAACAAGTGAATCAATAAAAGGGCTGCATGAGCTAAAATCAATAAAAATCATCATAAATAAGAAAAAGTCTCCCGTTATAAATTTACTCAATCAAGTTTGCATAGTGATACATTTTTGTCTACCGTAATTTTAAAACTGCTACTATATTTGCCTTAAATATTGTATATTTTTGGCCGCTCCTTTTTGGTTCAAAGCGTAATTACAGGTGTCAAGTGCTCTAAGAGGAAGGTGAGGTTCACAAAACGCTGGAGCAGTCGAGAGTTTTTCTGGATTCGACATGATAAAACGAAAGAAAATGACACGTTCTCCAAATCAACTTAACATAGTTTCATTGTCTAGTGGGCAAACATATGAGCAGGAAAAATAGTTGGCACCATGAATGCATTTGTGAGATCAAATATTTGGTATGTCTGATATCTCTTAAAACTCAAAAAAAAGCTCAAAGGAACAGCTACCATATCAAATAATGCTCAATGTTAAGATCGCGATTCATAACGCGTCGTCATCACTCTTGCGTTAAATTGCTCTATTCATAAATAACTGTGCCAATTACTTAACTGTAATCATGTTTTCGTATTTATCGCATCATTTATTTATGGTATTAAAGTAAATTGCAGCCTATTTGTAATGGCAGTTTAATATACCACACCATTTTATTAATTCATTAGCCGAGGGTTCGGAAACATTTTTATATTGGCTCCCGCACTTCTTCAATATTCAGAATCTGTTACCCTTAAATTAATTTCGTCCGTAGCACTTGCGAAACGTGATTCTTACATTATAAGAAATCCTAAATGTATAATTCGATAAAATTACAATACGGAATACTATTGAAATAAAGGTGAAATTCTTCTTAGAAAAACATTTCTGCCATTCTTCTCTGAAATACCGTGCCATGTAAAATCACTTCGAATGCCATCTTTAGCCAAGCGTGCCATAGGTAAACAGGCTTTGAAAATTTTTATCCTGTTAGCCCTCATTTTACTTAACTATTTATTAATAAATTAGAAGTCGTGTTGCGATTTTGTATCAATCTCTGCTGTAGATCCATTTAATGTTGTTCGCAGAGGAAATCAACCATTAAAATGAAAATGGAAAAGAATGTTAATCCTCGATGAGATTCCGTAATGGCATAGAACTGACGAAAATTACCCCTATTCCTCTTCGCGCTTAGGATCACCGCAGAAATTGCTTTTAATCCTTCTGATTTTCATCTAGATGATAAAAGGCAAAAAATAACGCGCAATGCATTCCCTATCACAGCTCCACAACACAGAGATATTTCAAAACAATCGTTGCACGATGAAATGAGTTCTCGCTGAACATACCATCATCATGTATTACCACAAAGTTAACCAGAATGTTTGAATTCGGCCTTGTAAAAAGTTTTCGCCCCATGTATCTCATCCAAGAAGCATCCACCACCGCCGATATAAAAAATCATCGTTTCAGTTGAATGGCAGCCTGGTTTTATTTCTCCGGAAAAACGGTGACAGGCATCACCTGGCGTGAAAGTTCGCTTCTCTCGTCTCCGTTGGCCTGGGAGTATAAAGAGACCCTCAGACCACAGACCAAATCAGAAGCAGCTAAGACTCCATCCGAGCTCCAAGTATCGATTCGACAATTTCTAGGCTCAAAATGAAGACGGTGAGTGTTGTGAGTTATTCACTGTATTTAGAAATCGAAGTATCTCTTTTTTTCCCATTCCCTCGATATGCAAGCTCTCACTGTGTAGAACAAGGGGATCATTTGTAAGTGCGAAAAGGAAGCGATATCTCAACGCATATAACATATATATTTTGCTTATTGTTCTACTTACGACCGTGTTTTTAGATGAATTTGAATATATATAGGGTTTATTTTGAAATAAAGCAGGATTTTCCAAACCCTCTCGTCGATTTCATTTATCTATTAACGACTAAGATCAACGATCAAAAGGTGTTCCAACCGCAGGAAGCACAAGTATAGCAGATATAATAAGAGATTTGAATGATGAAAATCGCTAATTCTGAAGTTCTTTTAAAGGAATTAATGGTGGTTAACCGGGACAATGAGAAAATGAGGGTCGATACGTTGAGGGAAATAGTTAAGTTGTTGAGCGTTTGTGGGCCGTAGACTCTCGATTAAGGTTGTGAACTAGAATAGCATTAAACCACAATTTCATTTATTTAAATAAAGTGATATAGTAATTTCCTTATTTGAAATTGATTCAACAAACCTAAACTATAACTTACGTGCCTATTAGTTGGGATTGATATATTATAATTGGAATAGAGTTGTTTACAAAAAATAACAAATCAATATTCCTATTAAGCATTAGTCTATCGTATGTTATTTATATCAAAACCGAATCGCGCGAAACGATTGTACCGATTTCTACGAGCGGGAATAATAAACTGAAATTAATAAAAATTGCCTCATTAATTAGTACGGCAGATAAATCTGGGTTTTCTTTCAGAAATAATATAAAGGAGGTTATCGTTAGAGACGGGAGATATTACAATGCCACCTTCTATGGCAACCTTACGTCGTCTTGCAAATCGATTGTCTAGTTAAACACGTGTAAGACGAAAAGCAGTACGCAGACGCCGTTCAGTCAAAAATAGCAAGGTAGCATGCCTTAATCATTGCCTAATACAGGGTAACGGTAAGGTCGCGCCCAAAAATATTTTCAGTAATAACGAGAAAAAATAATTAATTTTAATTTATAAAATCAAATTTTTGAATGGTTTGCCATTAACTTCGAAGTATTTTCGTTTCGACGAATGCATTATGTCTGAACCTGTTTTAACATTGACGCCAATTTTAAAGCAATCAATCCTTCACCTTCAATTCTTCGATATTCCTGGATCGTTCGGTGTATATCTTGCGCTAAAACATATTCAATGTATTCGACGAATCTAAAAGTGTTTCGAAATTAAACATTTGATTTGATAAATTAGTTATTCTTATTGCTGATCAAAATCCCCATGGATCGCGACTTTCGCGCCACCTTGTATACCTACACTTCATCTCGACCCATATATCAATCAATCTTTCCCAGATCGCTATGGTGTGCCTTGCCGCTTTGGCCGTTGCGGTCCAAATTGCCGCAGCTCGCCCTCGCTTTCTCGCAATTCCTTTGGAGGATGTCGAGTTCTTGGAGGTTGACGAAGGAGGAAGACACGCTACCGCTCCTCTAATACGTCTGGCCAGGGCGGCTAAAACCCAACAATGGGCCGAGGAACGTAAAGACGACCAACAGGTCGAGGCCAGGGATGACCAGGGGCGCTTTCAGCGAGGAATCCATGGCGGCGGAAGCGGAGGCGGTGGTGGTGACGGTGGACACCACGACTACGTCGACTTCGGCGCTCACACCGGGCACCACGGAGCCTTCGGATGGTACGCAGACTTCCCCGTCCAGAAGGACCACTAAATGAGAGTTGTATACGTATCGGTGTGAAAACACAGTTCCGTGCTCGAGATGCGAGTACATTGTTTCTCCTCGCGCATTTTTTGCTGAAATCTTGATTTCTCTGTTAACTTTCGATTGTTTATTTGTTTTTCGCTTTTAAGCTTGTTTTCTTTCATTTTGTACCTGATCTGAATAAATTTTTGTTGAGATTTTGATTTGCAGACTTTTTTTCACGAGGGAACATACGTAACCTAATCCAAAGGATCGTAGCTGTAGGACGCGAGGATATCAAGTGGACAAATAGACTTAGCGGAAATATTTACCACGCCTCGTTAGGCAGATAATACCTATCCGAGTTACGAATCGAAGGGTTACGCTAAAACTCTCATGTCAAGCTTTGTCTAATCTACCATTCTGACTTACAGAAACGTTACAGAACTTCGTACCAAAAAGTCATAATTACACTTTTAATGAAATAACGATCCATTATAATCGAAGCCCCTCTTAGGTAAACATATATGTATTTGATACTCAAGTCTTTACAGTCAGAAAGTCCTCTTAGTGCTCTTAAAAATTCTCTTTCTTCAAATCGGTTGATGGTAGATAGTGAACAAACTATACCAACACGATGGGTTGGGCCTCCCGATTCCTCCGAAAAAAGGAAAAAGTCGTTGCACTAAAGCATGCCTCATTTTGTTGAGCGAATATTCCTATTTATCAATGTGTCTCGCTCATTTACGCCATATTGCCAATTTTTACTCATGCCGTAGCGACTTTGCACATTTCTTAGAACCATTAAAGTCTTTCGTTGGGAAGCCTCTTGTTGGTAACTGCATTAACTGGCACCGACATTTGGTCTACCCAATATCCTACTTTTTCTAATCAAATTCGATTATTTGTTCGATGCATAAATATCTGGACTACATGTCTAGCCGAGTTATATATTTGCATATAAAATGAAGCTTGAGTCGTTTCAGTAGTTTTTTTCTAAAATATGCACAAGTAATGGACATTAACGCCAAAAACATGTGGAAAACACCAGAGTAGTAATAATAAGGTGAATATAATCACAAGCAGAAATTTCTGTTAGGGTTGCACAAGGGAGTCAAGTAACCAACATCCTGCCTACCTCACGCACTTCCTCAATTTTTTCAGACAAGAATATAAATTATAACCCTAATCGGTAATTCACTTTAGTTGCTTTCGAGAACGAAGTAAAATAAGAGCTTCTTTTTTGTCGTTCGAAAAAATTCGATGAGTACAAGCCAACTTAGTGACAACGCCCCTGAATTGTACATACACTGACATTGGCGCTAAAGCGAGGGTGGCGGTCAACGAGGCATATGCTTGCTCTATGTAATTGTAAGATGGAAGTTCTATTCACAAATATTCATTTGCAGTATGCGGGGGTGGCACTATATAGGGGAGCGCTAAATCGAGGTCTGACAGTATATGCTGGCTGATAATGCTAGTTCATGGCAAGTATAGCATAAGTGGATAAAACAGGGTAGTATTTCCGTTATGACAAACCTGAATTACCTAGGTATAGTTATACGCTATCATGCGGTACTTGAACCGCAACGCTTATTATTGAAGAAATAACAGTCTATCTAATAAATATAGTATTTTTACCAATTTAAAAATTAGAATAAGAATATGTATGCCGAACTTGATTTCTTCCTGTATTCTGACAAATTAATGTTGCGCTTCTTTCTATTAATTAGTTTACAGCTTCTTTCAAATGATAACTGAGCAAATTTACCAAATAACCTTCAACTGATTTATATCATTTGTGAATGGTTTCCCTAAATTTGCCCTTTATAGTTAATACAGTTAATATTATTATTAAGGACTTTTTAAAATGTTAGGGCTCTGTCTTGAAACTTCGAGAGCCCTTTACAGAGAAACCTTGTTATAACATACTTCAAAATAAAGTACTTTTTGTGAATCCCCGCCGAATGTGCAGTATACGTTATGGAAAAACATTTCACTTTTAAGTACCACAATGTATCGTACTTTTCAGTATTACGTATTAATTTATGAGGTTTCGGAAGAACATTTCTCACTATAGCATATTTTCCAACTAAAAATGGGTTGGAGAGAAACGATCCACACTCAGTCCTATGGCGTTATAGCACTGAACTAGGGGCTCCGCCCCTACCCGCTACGTGCGGCAACCCCGTGCCTCGCTCCGCGAGGCGAATTCGTCTGCTGCCGATGTGCAACCCTGAACCTCCTCCTTGCGGTGTTTATTTAAGGTAGAAAATTATATCTAGCCCTATTTTCGGGTTTCTCTCTCTCCTTTCCTCCCACTCTCCCCTCCCTTTCTCTCTCTCTAACTCCCTCTATCTTAGCGAAGTTGCTCTATCACTAAATAGTTCAATCATCCCTACTCTAAAACTGTTAAAAATTTCGGTATAGGTACTACTAAATGAAACACTCTTCTGGACTAACCATGTTATGAAAGTGTGCAAGACGGTTAATTCTTCCCTACACTCACTCAGGCGTCTTCAGAATATTCTGCCCTCTTCCCTAAAAATAAAGCTGGTCACATCTTTAGTCGTTCCACACTTCGACTACTGTGACGTTGTAAACCAAGATCTATCAAAGGAGCTTGCCCTTAAGCACCAGCGTACCCACAATTCCTGCGCACAATTCATCTTTAATCTTAAGAAGTCAGACCACATTTCGGAATATTTTTTAAAACTTTATTGGCTCAATCTTAAATCGCGTAGAAAATTGCATCTTCTTTCGTAATTATGCCAAATTCTTAAAACAAACCTCCCAAAATATCTATCCACAGAGTTTATCACCATTAACACAATTCATAAATGTAACACTAGAGGATGCCATAAACTTCTGACTCCACAACACAAAACAGACATCTATAACAGATCCTTCACTGCCACAGCATGCAGATTATGGAATAGCTTCCCACCTGAAATAAAGTACTATTCAACCCTATGTACCTTGAAACACTCATATCGCAAACATCTCCTATCCCATTTCCTTTCATTATCCTAAACTGACAAGCAATTATTTTTCCTTACAGGTTTCTTGATGTAAAACTGTGTTTATGTGTATTTCAATTTATGAACTTTTCTAATATGATCCTGTAAATCTTGAAATATTGCTATCAGTAGGTTTCACAGGTTTTTCACACCCCCTTCTTGTGTGGGTGTTTTCCTGCAGTGGGGTTTTTACTAGGAAATAGTATCTTAATTTTTCCTTGTTCCCCCCCCCCCCCCA
Organism: Tanypteryx hageni; assembly: GCA_028673005.1. Classification (NCBI taxonomy): domain Eukaryota; kingdom Metazoa; phylum Arthropoda; class Insecta; order Odonata; family Petaluridae; genus Tanypteryx; species Tanypteryx hageni. Next base: position 182,684,521 of record CM054120.1, on the reverse strand, counting down.
TAAACAACAAATCTCCATCATTTATTATTTCCAAAAATGCTAACATGGCATTATGTTTACGTAGTAATTTATTTTATGTAATCTTTTATTCTAATTTTATTTGTTAGTGTCTTCCTGTATGTAATTGACAATGGGTTAGATGGAGGAAGATACTTCTTAGACTCAATCTTACCCAAATAAAGATGCATATCTAGCTATCTGTCCATCCATCCATCCCTCCCTCCCTCTATTTGTCTCTCACTCCCATCAAACCTCCTGCTTTCCCCCATTCTCTCCCTCCCCCTGCCAGTCTCTCTTCTCTCCAACTCCTTCCTTTTCTCTTTCCCCATACTCCCATCTTTCTCCGTTATCCCAATACAGCCTTATGTAATTTTATAAGTACGGCAACAATGGTTGTTCTTGGCAACGAAATGGCTCTGATATGTTCCAGCATCACACTAACCTATGAGTATTATTATTATTAAAGATTATCAAAATTGCAGGAAAAAACGGAATTTCTCATTCCATGAGCTTCACTTCATTCTGAAGTTCATAAAATATTCGTTCTAAGAGCTAGAGTTGGGTAGTGTGACTTTTTTTGTCACAGTGACCAACTGCTCCAGTGGTAAAAACAAATACCTGTGACTTGTACCTGTTACTTGACTCACTGATGACTTTTTCATTGCATTGATGTTGAGCTTAATTTGTATCGTAACCGGGCAAGTCAGGTCAGTTTGACCACGTATATTTAAATAGTTAGCAACTTAACTAAAGGAGTATGGATTATTTTTTTAATTTATAAATAATGAAATGGTTAAGAAATATTACTGTTGTATAAAATTTTAAACATTATATTTGTTTATTGTTGATTTTGATAATTCATTATTTCCTTACAATGAGGCAAATTTGAATATAATGGTATGAAAATAACTACAGAATACAATTACAATTTTTATGTAACATTTTTACACATAATATATATAACCTCCACAATTATACATGTATACTGTAGCTATTTAAAATTCTTACACTCATTACATATAGTTAGTTTCTCACTGTGCTGATGTTATATAAATTGATTGCATGCTGTACACAGTATCTTCACTTTCCTATCTCTTTTCCTGTCACACATCTTGCATCTTCCCCTCTTGGTTGCTCTCACACTGTCTATCTCATTTGATGTTATTTTAACATCACACATTTCCATTGCTCTTCTAATGGATAGATGAAGTTTTGGTATTGCATATGCTCATTGTTTCATGTAAGGAATAACAAGTTCTTTTCCAAGTATTTGTAAAAACTTTCTACGCTTACCTGACCACTGCTTGATATACAAATTTTATCATTTTCAGGCATGATATTTGAAGACATTGTTCAGGTTAGATAAGAACAAGAAAAGAGACAACAACATAAAGAAAGTAAAATACTTAGTATTTCATTTATAAAAAGTACCAATTTTTGGCAAGTAATAAGTAGTAATAAATTTCTTCATTCTATAGAGACAATAATTATTATTTCTATTTTTTTCTGACCATGGAAAATCAAAGAATAACAAATGCTAGCATCAATTGCAAAAATACCAGAAAAATGACAAGAGGCTTCCACAGATAAAATTTCGAATACACAATTTTATTCACAGAATCATTAAAAAATAAAATACCTCAATATTATTATTTATCCTATGAATATAAGTATTATTTACATGCTTATGCATGAAAAATACATAATAAATTACAAAGAACTCATGTGGGTTTTTGGTAACATTACCAGGCAAGTGGGGTCAATAATGACCCCAATCCTACATTTATTATTTATCTGGTTATATGAAACAAATTATAATAATTTTCATTCAAATAGAAGGAACTTAGTAGTAAATTAACACATACAAAATCGAGTAAAGTAAAACTTTTCACAATAATAAGCAAAACAACTGAGTGGGGTCAAATATGACCTCGCTTGCCCGTTTAAAGGTTGTGAGAACAAATGATTTGAAACGGTATATGCATATTTATATAGGGCATTACATGCACCTATACAGATAAATAAATTAAAAATTATTTCCATTGTCATTTTCAACGAGTACTTGCGATATTATGTACGTAATAGAGAAGATGTCCACTGAAATTCAATGGAAATCAAGCGAAGTAGGTATAGGACAGGAGAGGAGCCCGCAAAATGTTTTCAAGAAGGAGAAAGTCAATGAAGTTGAAATACAATGTACGAGCCTAGAGTTGAATAGCATATTATATTCTCTTTCTCATTCTGCTTTATCCCCATTCTCATTTATACTCCCCTCCCTCTCCGTATTTATCCATCCTCCTTCACAACTCGGGGAGATTCATCGAAGACGATTAGAAAAAAATAGTTGCTTTTTAAATGTATGCATATTAAGCAGGAGAATGACGACAACAATAAAATCCAACTATATGGGTTATCAAGGACCTAAAATGATGAAATAAAAAATCTCATGCGGCCACCACATGACTTTCTCCATATCAAAAATATTTAATTTAATAAATATTTTAAGCAACTGCGAGAAAGATTTAAGACCTTACATAGAATATATGCAAACTGTAGCCTTATGATATTGGATATAGCCCCAAAGCTCCAACAATTAAGAAAATGAAAAGATGTGTCAAGTATTTACAATAGTCGCCGGTAGGTGGTGTGGTTGTTGCAGCTAAAAAAATGCAGTTTTAAAAATATCTCTTCAAAAATGCAATGTATGGGAAAGTTTTTCAAACAAAGGATATAGAAAATGACATTTATTTTAGTACCTTATTACGCTCATCAAATATCAAAGCAAATAATTCAAAATAACAGATAAGTGAAAAGAGTAAACACCCACTTCTGGTTGACCAATCTTTAGCAAAAACTAATCAGTTCGTTTCACTTTAACAAAAATGTCAAATATATAATTTTGCATTGATCTGATTAATAGTTCTTGAGTTAGAGTGCCCACAAAATTCCGGTCACAGACACACACACATCATCGGGAAAATAGTCTAAACGTGTTCAGAGGACTTTAAAACATGTATTTTCGTTGAAATCTTGAATTTGACTTTTTTCATGAACACAATATTTGCTCTATACTTTGTATATGGAGAAATTAAAAACATAAATCTTTGAAGAAACGCGATTAAGAAATAAATTTCGATGATAAGAAAATTAATCAAAATTCTTTTAATATTAGGGTCATGCAATTATCGCGACAATATCTTAGATATTTTAAAATGATAACCAAAAAAGTCTGCATGTCAGGAAAGATTTTTGAGATTTTCCAGGGAAAATGGAGACGAAACATCAATGCACTAAATATCCTCTTGAAATCAAACACACACCCATAAACAGAGAAAAATTAGACTTACATATTCAGTGCATCATCAACTGCAATCAGCAACATACTTCAATAAAAATAAATTAGCATTAATCGTTAATCCCTCTTCAGTTTAATCAACGAATGCTTATATGTGTGCACATTTTGTTTAAGATGCACTATATAAATATAAATTTACCAACCTGTAACAAAGGACAACAGAAGAAAGAATATCTCAAAAGCACGACTGCGGAGCAATCTTTCCTGGATAAGTTTTAGAGAAAGACTACCAGAATATAAGGGTTCAATTCATATGGAGAAAGGATGAATGTTTATGGGGACTATAACCTCCAACTTTAAGCAAAATCCAAGTTAAGAATAGTGAAACATTTTTACCTGGTACACTCCATGGGGTAGGCTCAGGTGAAAGGTACAAAGACAATTAGCGGCTGTCTTCAAAGTACCACTAAGTTCATTTCCACTAGCCTTGTTTAACAGAGTTTTGGAAAACCTCAGCAGGACATATCCTTGACCCTCTCTCTATGTAATGAACTGCCCATGGAAAATCCCACCATTGAACCGACAGATATTATTACAAAGATGCACCCCTCCAAAGACTTTGGAGCTTTATTCGGTGTTGAAAAGTGAGGTTTTAAAAAAAGACTCATATTAAAGCAAAAGGCAAAAACCTTTCTTTTGCTCCCTCTGTTTATGCAAACCAAAAAAATGGAATGAAATAAATAATGGTTTTTGGTTTCGGTTCGGGTTCAGAAAAATATTTTTTTTCGTTTTGGGTTCAGTTTCTCTCCAGCTAAAATAAAGGGTTTTTTCGGTTTTGGTTTTCGGTTCGATGCCCTGGTGGCAGCAGGAGGAGGTAAGAAGGCGGAAATAATTATTGTGTATTACGGTAAACTTATTTTAGTGTAAAGCTTTATTTAAAAAAAATAATAAGTGTAGCCGACATTGGCCATTGTAGAGCACAGGGACCGAGTCCCTCTAATTTTTACTATATTTCAATAATTAAAACTTCTAATAATTAATGAAATTGTATTTTACTCAAAAAGAAGTTTTGTTTTCAGACTTCTGGCTATGGGTAAATGTCTCCAGTCACAACATTATTTCTTTCGTGTTGGAGCTATTACAATCGGTAAAATTATTGAGAAAACTTGTCAAGTTATCTGGAATGAGCTGTCTGTTTTATACATGACAATACCCAATGAGGAAAAATGGAAAGATGTTGCCAATAGGTTAAATGAGCTATGGAACTTAACTTTATGCATAGGAGTAATCAACGGCAAACACATTCGTATAGAATGTTCAATAAATTCTGGCTCGTCGTACTTCAACTATAAAAATTATCATTCCGTAATTCTTCAAGCAGTCGTTGATGCTGATGCAAAATTTTAATTGTTGATGTAGGCGACTACGATTGAAACAGTGATAGCGATGTATTTAAAGCCTCCAATTTTTGGAAGTTGTTTTTCCAAAGTAATTTAGATTTACCCTCACCGAGAAAAGTGATTTCTACAAGTGAGAGGAAACTCCCTTTCATGTTTGTTGGTCATGAAGCTTATCCTTTGTATGAAATTAATATGACCATTTCTGAGAAAACAACTAATGTCTCAGAAAAAAATATTTAAATATCTCGCCTCAAGAGCTAGACGCATAGTGGAGTGTGAATTTGGTATGCTAACTAAAATATATGCATCATGTTTTTGAATCAGTCATGCTTCTAAGCCCAGAAAAGACTAAATTGATTACATTGGTTTGCTGTTTTTCACAATTTAATTCAGGAGAATATCTTTCAGATAGTCATGAGGAACTATTGCTTCTTGAAAATAGAATAGAATATTCAACATGCGATTCAGATCAAAGGATTACTAATACCGCATTAGCTGTACGTAATCAGTTTATGGATTTTTTTAATTCAAAAGAAGGAGCTGTTCCATGGCAAAATAAGTATGTGTTCACTGAGTAAACTCTGAAATTAATCTGCAAAATTGCTGGAAGAGTATAAAATGAAAGATTTAATTCACCCGTTGCATTCATTTCTTTTCCAATTTCCTCCCACAGCTTGTCTGTTATACACTGATTATGATGTTCTTTCAGCGTATAATTATAGATGGCTGGTCCTTCCTCTACCAGCACAATAAGTTTTTCAGCATCCAATTCCATGTTCTACACAAATACAGCCAACACACAATCGAACACAAAACAGCATTCACAGTATGATATCACTACGTGTACCTCGTTTGTTCTACTAAAAAGTAAAATCAGAGCGATTCTCTACTTGTAAAAACGAAGCTAGGAAGCTTATATGAAACTCGCGCATTCGCAGAGTGAAATCTTTTCATGTAAAATAAAGATTGCCTGTTCCACGTCGAGAGTGCTCGATTGTGGGTTATTGTGTTTTAAAGCGTTTTTGCTTTTTGACTAACCAATGTGCATTGGTCCTAATAAATACATATAAAAAGCTGTCACGAGCACGATATGGAAAAACGTTTTTGCTTTAAACTGATTCGCTCCATCAGTGTGCACCCAGCTTAGTCTGTCATACACCATTCGATTACCTTGCGTCCAAGTTTCAGGCAGAATAAAGCATCGCGAAGAAAACGCATAATTTTTCGTTATTTTTTCCACAGAATAGAATTCCGGCTTAGTTTATCGCATACCATTGTGATTGTGATGAAGGGGACCTGCCAAACACATCTGAGGGTAAGGACTCCAATGAGGGGCAGTCACCACCTTCTACTGAGGAAGGGATGGAATTGCCTGTGAGGAATGAGACAGAAAAGGGCAGTGTTGCTGAGGAAAATGGAGAACGAAGGCAACCGCACCGCAAGACTCATGCTCCACGAAGGTGGGACAATTACGTTTAGACCAGCAAAGAACTCAGGGTGAGTGGCCTATCAGGAGAGGCCGAGTGTCATGGCCATAAGGTGGTAATCCTGTTTGGCCACTGGTGAACAAATATGAAAAGTAGAGACAAATGAAGGGGCAGAGTGCAGTGAGCAAGGATGGTGGCAGTGTGCACTGTGGGGAGATAGTGTGAACATGTGTGAAAGTACTCAATCTGGGTTGGTAAAACATTTATCAAAAATATTATACCAAGAATGCGAGACACTTTTTTACAGTAGAATTGACACGTCCCAGCTATTTAGTGAAATCTATGAAGAAATCAAAAGCCTTTTGGGTCATTGAGAAGAAGAACATAAAATGGCACATGCAGCAAGATACATTAACTATGTTAGTAAACTTTCTAAAACCACTGAAGATGGCATCAATACAACTATAGTTGGGAGCACGAACGAAGGCGGATGGCAACTGTATGTGCAAAGGTAAGGAATGTCATGTGGTTTCTCTCGCTCCTTTACTTGGCCAATCAACATCAGTCAGTTACAGCAGTTCATGGCATGTGGTACATACATTTCAGGCATGATTTGTGTTTATTTGTATTTTTTATGATTGAGATTTAAATAGTACCATCTTGTGGTGCTCAAAAATGTAGGGCAAAGGAAGTAAACAAGGTTTTACACAAACAAGCAAGAGAAATAGCATACAAAGTGTACCAGTACTTCAAAAACGAGTTGACCCATGCATACAAAGCAACATGTAAAGCTGGTTACAATGTCGCCAGCTGTCAAGAACGAATGGCTTAGGCCAGTGATGGCGAACCTATGGCATGCGTGCCAAGGGTGGCACGCGGAACTATTTTCATTGGCACGCCACAAAATGGAAAACGAAATAAAATGTGCCACTCGCTAACACAGCGACATGCAAAAATTACCCCAGAAATCTAATAAATGTAGGTATTAAGACAATGTGAAAAAGTGGCTTTGTATACGGTTATATTATGATTATTTACCGGCGGCCCAATCTGCCCCTGGCATCAGCACTAAATTTACTATTTGAGATTTTTATTAGTATATCGTTTACATCTGATAAGTTTTTAATTGGAATTTGTCAAATGGAAGTTGATGCCTTGGATCACTCCGCTCATGCCATTCATCTTCCTCATTACTTAACTGACGTCATTTATGAAATCATTTTTACGTATTACGATTTTTCATGAGATACCTAATTTGTATCTTCTAAGAGAGTGCCACCTCCACCAAAGATAACTCCGTCAACGTTATCCACTAATGCAACCTATTTTCGTTAGCGTTTAATATTATTTGTCAAGTCTTGAAGATGCGAGATTCGTACAAAGAATTCGATAAACATGAAAAAACTATATTTCTTACTTTGTTGTTGATATATCATTTGAATCATTTAGTATATATGTCTTCCTGTGTGTAAAAAGACATACTATGCACCATATTATACGAATATACACAAATTAGTTTGATAGGTACTGGCACGCCAACAGGCAAATTTTCTCTTATGAAGGTAATTTTGGCACGCATGCTAGAATTCTTTCGCTTAGGCCAAAACTTTCTGCCAATGCAGGCCTCTAAAGTGTCTTAATTTAGTTTAATACTTTATTCATGAATAACCATTCTCAATGGGTAATTTCACTATTTATTATTGAATATTTGTTCATAAATTAGATTTGACCTCCGAGTTCGGCAACAATTGTTTGGTGCCACTTAACCAAGATCCAAAATTTGTCACTTTATGTATGTACCACCATTAATTTCATTTTATCCTGAGTGTTAAGGAAAAGTGATTCTTTTAGCATAAAAGAGGTCTTAAATTCAAGAAACAAAAAACATGCAACGGAAAGGTGATATTCAACAATTTAGCTATGAAGTAATGAAAAAGTATCAAAGAAACTCATTCAGCATGATGTATGATTCAGAGGAATATAAAATGCATTCTATAAGTATTCTTCTGTTAAGCTATACACATACTTAACCATCTCTGAGGCGACCTCAATAAAAGTGATTAGCGTGTAACTAACTGTTTGCCAGATGGGTGTGTAAATTAGAATGGGTTGGTGCAGGGGTCAGCAACCTGTGACTCTTTATGTACTTAGCTGAAGGTCACTAAATCAACTTCTAGCGTATAAAGCACCTAGAACATCCAATTCGCTTGTGACTTCAATCACCTAAGTTAATGTTTATTTATAATAATGTTCTGAAATATGAATTGAATTGTTTTTAAGAGGAACCTTCTTCTTTACCAGTACAGTGGCTTTTCTAATGCTGGGTTTTATACCAAATAGGAAAAAGTTGTTCTCCATGTGAATTAGGTAGTTGATCCCTGGATTAATGGCTGTCAGAAACAGACAAAATAAGCACCATAAGCATTGGGTGCATTCTTCAACTCACAAAAATCTACAATACACTTATTCCTCACTTTGCACAGTTTGACCAGACATTATCAGTTTAGCAATATTTTTAAGAGAACTACCTCAATTTGCACAGCCACCAGTTTCACTCTAGCATGGCTAGGAAAGGCCTTCAAGCATTACAAAATGTTTTAGTTCCACTCAGAGGTTACAGAAAAAATAAAGGAAGCAGTTTTAACTGCAATGGTCCATATTTTAGGATGTATAAGATGCACCTCTAAAAGTAAGGCCATTTATGGTTTTAAAACTGTTTATTCATAAACCAATGTTTGCATACGGGCAAGATTCACCAATGGTTAAACAAATGTATAGTTAATTATTATTTGAAAAGAATCTATTATTTTAATAATTATAAAGACATTTTAATTAATAACAAAAGTATGAATTTACTTCATAAATTACTAACTTAAGGCATTTAAACATTCATCGCATAAATGTAGCATGATTTTAGGGATTGTTTTTGCAACTAAGAAGTGCATCTTATACACAGGAAAATATGGTAACTAAATTATTGCATGTTGAACTCAAAATGATGCTGAAATATAACCTTTTGCATTCCTTTGAAGAAACCTATCCTTGGTTTTGCTTTACACAGTCTATTCCAGGAATGCATGTAATGTGCAAATTGATGGATGGTATATGCAACTTATAGAGAGTAAAGAGGAATGTTTATGACAGAAAAATGCAATCAAGGTAAAGAATTCAAACATCTACGATTTGCTAGAACTGATTAGACTGCATATCCTGCCACCTAAGGGCTTTAATATTGATAAACAAACCACTCTATCGATAATGACAGACTTCTTTACCAATCTGTCTAGCAGACAGTAACTGCTGGACACTTATATTGAGTCTGTCTTGACATACAGCAGTTAGTAGGATTATGGGTTGGCAGAGTCTACAGTCAGGACAATTACGAAAAGCAAAGATAAATTACTAAAGGCTGGTGAGAGTGTTACTCCATTAACAGACACCAAAGTTTCTCGCACTCTGAGTTCATTAATGATGGAAATGAAAAATTTATTGAGTAAATGGATAGAAGATTTGAATCAGTGCTCAATGCCTGTGTCTACACAAACCATTATTAATAAAGAACTTGTCTTTGGGACGACTTAAAATGACTTCACGTGAGTGAATGCCATGAAGCTGGGCTGCGATGGACTATTTGAATGCTAACGACAAGTATTACGTAATAAGCCAAAAAAGCTAAGCAGTTGACCCTGGACTATTTTTTAATAAAACTCTGTAGGTGTTCTCAGAATTATTTTGAAATTATGTTTACCGCTAAAAAGCTTTTATGTCTTACGGTTTGCTAGGTAATTTTATAGTTTGTTTAATAAATTACATTCTAAAAGTCTGGTAGAAATGTTTTATATTGAATGTGTCCAGAAATACCATTTGGGAAGTTATTTCCCTCTGGATGCCTAAAGGTTATTTTGAATCAGCTGCTCCATTGTTTACATATTGTTATTTATTTTAGAAGATTGGAGATTATTATTTTTAATAGTTAATAAAAATAAAAATTTTAACTTTTGTTTTTATTACTGAATCTCAAAAATCTAAACGATTTATTTGCAATTACAGGAACGAAGGATAAGTAAAAATACATTCCGTCAATAGATGGCAATACGGTATATAAATGATCTTTCTTCAATTAAACAAATGATTTAATAACACAAATCGACACTGCATTTTTTGGAAAAGGTTACATTTAGGTTTTAAAAATCATAAAATTCCTCGTATTCTTCATTCGACCCAAAGAGTTCATGAAATTCATCACAAGCAACTTTAGTACTGTCAATATCATAAGGATGCCACTCTGGATCAGATGCAGTAGATTCCAGTTCATTATCATCTTCCCACAATAAATTATCTTCCTCCCCATTCATGGAATTCGATATTCCACATTTTTTCAACGACTTGATGATGGTTTCTGTTTTAATCCCAAGATTTAATACCCATTCACACAAAACATTAAGCGGGGCGGCATGTTCAGTTCCACTCTTCATAAAAGCCATTACTCCATCAACCATCCACTTATTCCATTCGGCACAAATGCAGTCCTTAAATGGCTAATTGAGTCACACATCCAAAGGTTGAAGTAAAGATGTTGTACCCCCAGGTATAACTAATATCCGCATTGTTTATTTTCAAGCCCTTCTTGATGTCTTCTATTACATGGAATCGGAACATATCACACACAAGTAAGCTGTGCTCTTTCCAGACATCATCTATCCACAACTTCATCCCATCTTCATTCATCCACCCTTTTCCATGGAAATAAACAAAAACGCCTGGAGGGAACTTAATTTTTGGCTTAGTTTTCCATTTGAAAATCACCATGGGTTTCAACTTAGTTCCGTCGGCCATGCAAGCTAGTACCACCGTAAATTCTGTCTTTTCATGCCCAGTAGTTTTTACGAGAATCGTTTTTGTGCCTTTTCAACAGTTGTTGCTGGGCATATAAAATTCATAGGTGTTTCATCCATGTTACCCATATGAGATAATGGGTACTCATGTGTTTGCCGCTTTCTAATGACAAATTGCTGGAAACGTAATTTTGTCGTCGTCTTTCAGAAATTTCTGTGCGATCTTGGTTTTCTGCCGCAACACCAGAGATCTTCTTTTCAAAAAGCGGGTACCCCAACTAGATGTTGCCCTAAATTCTAAGCTTAGTTCTGGATTTGATTTTGCCCACTTAAGCGCGTAAACACGAATTGCGTTTCGAGTGACGATGTAGCCATTTTTCGATTTCGATTTTCAAGGATTCATTCCGAAACATGTTCCTCAATATCAGGCCAATGACCGCTGCCAGCTCTCATGGTACATTTTGTATTTGGCATCTTCATCATTACAGATTCGTTCTTTCTCCAGTCTTACACCAGCTTTTCACTAACACCGAATTTTCTTGCTGCAGCAGTTATTTGATGATTTAGCAAATTTCACGTTTAACATGAAACCAGCTTTGTACTTCATTCGTTTTGAAGGCCAAGCCATGATGAGGGTATTACAATTTGACCATAAATCAGTGTGACCATCTGTCCTGCATTCATAGTTTATTGAATTTCACACTCGTAGAGTAAATTTCAATAGTACTGTTAACAACTGACATCAAAATTAGCATATGAAACTACATTTTGTGGGTCAAGCTCCACGAGAATAACTTTCTTATTTGTTGAAATTAAAATTCCTGTCACACGGAAGAATCAAGAAGAATGGCACAGACTATAAACAATATTTACATAATTTCATTATTATGTTTATTTCCGAGTTTGGTTAACACTAGGTTTGAAAACCATGATTTTGTCCGAAAAAAAAATCTGATGTGTCTAACACATGACTTTCTCCATTAGGGTCCGTAGGTTATAATCTCTCTATTATATCATCTTCATGCTGCTGTCCGAAGACATGTTTTAGCTGAATCGCTGCCTTCATATCTCTCTCTCTGTGGATGCCTCTTTTATACCTCTATAAGTACTATATTCCTGCTTTAAATTCTCTAATTCCTCTAATTTTGCCTTCTAAGATCGTCCTTTGTAAGCATTGTCTTCTCAATATGCACCTTTTTCAATATATATATATATATATATATATATATATATATATATATATAACAACTTACGGAAAAGGAAAGGTAAAATGAATATATGGATGTCAACAAGGTGTTGGGATGAGGAAACCCAGTGAGCACTCACCAATCAGACGACTTCAGGTTGGCGAGGCCCCGGGGATGTCGAAGCGACACACGTAAAATAACACAAAAACACAGAAACATCACAAACGTAAAGCTTTCGGATCTACTCCTTCTTCAGCAACAGAGAGAGAACTCATACCAAAAGCCGCGTTGTTTCAATAATGTAAAGAAGCTTCCCGTTGAATATGCAGCTAATAAAAAGGCATGGATGACTTTCAATATTTTTCAGCAATATGTAAGTCAGTGGAACAACGAGTTGCGGAGGAAAAATAGAAACATTTTACTCCTTGTCGATAACTGTCCTGCGCACCCACATATGCAGGAGTTATCCAATGTAAAACTGGTGTTTTTGCCTCCAAATGCGACTTCTATTTTGCAGCCAATGGACATGGGGATAATTAAAAGTTTTAAAGGCCATTTCAAGCGATTTTTTGTTCTACAGTTGATTGAAAGGAGGGAAAGAGGTTTAGATGGCAACGTCTCTGTATTGGATGCAATTCATTTGATGACAGATGCATGGGACAATGTTTCACCTACAACGATCATAAACTGTTTTCGGAAGTCTGGTTTAATATCGGGAGAATTTTCGATTGATAACCATAACGTTGATGAAGATGATCTACCTCTGTCAGAATGGCTTAAAGAAAATGGAATTGCGAATTTTGACCATGTAAATGACATTGACAATTTTGTTCATGTTGATGATGATTTGATTACCAGTGGAATTCCTACGGAGAGTGAAATAATAGAGACAGTACAAAACACAGCAGACAGTGATGAAGACATTGTTGAATGTGTCGAAGACACAATCCTGACGAAAGCCGTGCCAACTTACTCTCAAGCTCAGGATGCTGTGGAAACATTACATGATTTTTTTGAAAACATTGACATTTCCGATGGTGTTTTTAGTGCAATAAGTGTAATAAGAGGAAACTTAAGAGACTTCAAAGTGAAATCTATGAAACAGGCTACTATTCAAAGTTATTTTTCTAAAAAGGGGAGTTATTAAGGATGCAGCTGTGAGTAAATTTTATATGTACAAATGTTTATTTTAAATTTTCTAGTTTATTTTCATTTTTATGTTTTTCCATAAATTTACTAAATAAACTTTCTGTTTATATATTCACTTTTACTTCTTATGTCTTATTTCACCATACGCATGCATGCTTTTGCCTTCACGGATATTAAGTTTAACGGCTATAACGAGCAAAACTAGACGGTCGTTATATCCGAGTTTGACTGTATTTCGTCTCGAATAAGGCTACAGTCGTCCTTTTTTGCCATCAATATTTATTGGATATGTTGAATTATCTGTATTATGTACACTAGTAAATGAATAAATTAAATCCTGACTGTAGACTCTGCCAACCCATAATCCCTACTAACTGCTGTAACACCACTGCCTGCCTCTACTTTTTCAATAATGTTTAATTTCGTAGTTGAACATTTTGACTGCTAAAACCTAAGCTGCCGTAAGTCAATCTGGACACATTAGAGGTAGAATAGTGGGAGGCAATAGACAATGGGGAAAGAGCAACGATGCTCTTGCAGCTACGCTTATAGATCAAACCCATAGTAGTACGTGTTGGGTTTTCTGCAATTTATATATCATACATTATATGCATTCAAACATTAAGATCCCTCTGCGCATAGCACATGTTTTTTCATACCTATGTAAAAAGTATTTTTTGATATGTAGCATTGCTATATTATTACTTATAATGATATGTTAATATGATAAATTAACATTGTAATAGAGTAATTGTCAAAAATTATAGATTTTAAAAATATACCTATATCATCAAAAACATTCTTTATGATCCAATGATGCCAAAGAAACGTGACTCATTTCTATTTCCGTTTTTCAAATGTTTTCCACCTTAGGAACACCCCTTAGGAGATATACTTTTTGTGTTAGACCCGTGAAATTTACAGGGAAAAGAATGAAATTGGCCACCAGACGATGCAATATTATGCAACACTGCTCAAATATCACAATATTTAGGATACTTGATGAAATTTGATTAGTGCGAAACTTAAAAAATTATAAGATATTAATCTGTGGCCATACTGTGCATAAGATATGTATTTATATATGTATATTTTAAAAAATTTTAATTTTAAATAAAATCCACATTGGCCGAGGCTGTGTTAAGCGGGGTTCACCTGTGGAATGACTGGAAAAAGTATCAAAAGTGTTAGGAGTATATAGTGTGTATTTAAAATGAATAATATCAAAAGGGGTTAGTGAAGATTTCAGTTTGATGAATTGTGCACTGGAATATATTCCTATAAATATAAAATCTAATTTGTATTATACTGATAATTTCATGAATGAGGTAAATTAAAATATGATTTTCTTATTTGAAATATTTTTTTTTTAAGATGTTCATTTTAAAAGATGCAAAACAATATTTGTAATATCTGTGAAGGAAATGTTAACCTATATCATCAATTCTCAGTTTTAAGTTTCTCAATTTTGTGAAAATGTCAACATCTTAAAATCTAATAACATTTCTGTAGTTTGGATTTGATTAAATTTTACTTTGATTGTATTAAATCACATTACAACCTTCTCTCATTTTACGAACTTAATTCATTTCACGAAAACTGTTCATTAGGCGAAAACTCATAAAATGAAAATTATTTTCCCATTACTTCCTATGTAAAAAATTTTTAATTGGTTCCGAAGGTCAAAATAAAAAAATATCCCATAGTTCACTTAAAAACAATACAACAATACCAAATTGAGAAAAAACATCATTAATGATACATTAAGGTATTTAAATGACATTCTTAGTCATTAGCCTATGATGTCTTCCTCTACATATTAGCAGTATTAGCCTATGATATCCTAGCCTATGTTAGCCTACGACAGGTTACATGCGGTGCATATGTCCTTCGACTGCTCGTCTTTCTCCAATCTTTGAATAATATTTAGTTTTTGTACTACAGTTAAAGCCCTTCTCTCTTTTTTCGCTTTACCACTTGCAATACCTGAAAGGCTGGCTCATTTAGGAGCCATGCTTCACATAAATATATATCTTCAAGACAGACTCAATAAAAGTGTCCAGCAGTGACTGTCTGCTAGACAGATTGGTAAAGAAATCTGTCATTATCGAGAGAGTGGTTTGTTTATCAATGTTAAAGCCCTTAGGTGGCAGGATATGCAGTCCAATCAGTTCTAGCAAATCATAGATGTTTGAATTCTTTACCTTGATTGCATTTTTCTGTCATAAACATTCCTCTTTACTCTCTATAAGTTGCATATACCATCCATCAATTTGCACATTACATGCATTCCTGGAATAGACTGTGTAAAGCAAAACCAAGGATAGGTTTCTTCAAAGGAATGCAAAAGGTTATATTTCAGCATCATTTTGAGTTCAACATGCAATAATTTAGTTACCATATTTTCCTGTGTATAAGATGCACTTCTTAGTTGCAAAAACAATCCCTAAAATCATGCTACATTTATGCAATGAATGTTTAAATGCCTTAAGTTAGTAATTTATGAAGTAAATTCATACTTTTGTTATTAATTAAAATGTCTTTATAATTATTAAAATAATAGATTCTTTTCAAATAATAATTAACTATACATTTGTTTAACCATTGGTGAATCTTGCCCGTATGCAAACATTGGTTTATGAATAAACAGTTTTAAAACCATAAATGGCCTTACTTTTAGAGGTGCATCTTATACATCCTAAAATATGGACCATTGCAGTTAAAACTGCTTCCTTTATTTTTTCTGTAACCTCTGAGTGGAACTAAAACATTTTGTAATGCTTGAAGGCCTTTCCTAGCCATGCTAGAGTGAAACTGGTGGCTGTGCAAATTGAGGTAGTTCTCTTAAAAATATTGCTAAACTGATAATGTCTGGTCAAACTGTGCAAAGTGAGGAATAAGTGTATTGTAGATTTTTGTGAGTTGAAGAATGCACCCAATGCTTATGGTGCTTATTTTGTCTAAAAAGTAGTCACATAAACTTTAAAAAGGAGTTAGATAACAACAAGTATACCTCTGATGAATTTATTGTAACTCTTTAACATACTTGACCCCAATTCTTGGAATTTAGATAATATTCTTTCTCCATGGAAAAGAGAAAATAAATTGGAACGCCTTTGTAAAATCATAAAATATTAAGTTGATGTAAATTATTTTAGAGGTTTTGTTGATATGAGTCTAGAATCAAAAACTCCCATCAACAATAATAAGAGCAAAAAAATCGTAAACACAGTTGCAATCAGTAGCACGAAATCTAAAAGAGGCTTCAGCCTTATGAATATAATTTGCAGTAAAAGGTCTACACACCATTCCCCACTTATCAAATTTGCTAACAATTAATATGCGTGAAAAACCTATAAGTTAGCAGAATGTCGAGTATAATGTTAAAAGATAGTTAAAAAATCGTTCGGATGCAGATACGAAAAGTCAAAGACATCACAAAAGCTTACACTCAGAAAATCAAATGAGATTATGGAAATATATTGAATAAATGAAGGAGTTTATTTCTATTATTTTAATGTATAATTATTGTAATAGAAATGTACAATTAAATGTATAACAAAAATTTAAATAAATATTCTTACTTTTTGTTAAGTAGAATTTTTTTCCCTTGACAAAAACGCCTGCGGCACGTTTTTAGATCCTGAGAGCCAGTTCTTAAAAAATTCTCAGCTCACCACTGCCAAGGAGTACAATGGGTCGAGTGAATAAAAAATAAGCAAATGCTTATGCTTAAGATTTCCCTCACTTTTTGAGCAAATGCTTAATTTGGGGTGAATAAAAAAAATAGCATTTGCTTTTGCTAGAAAGAATAAGCATTTGCTTATTTTTAGGAATTTTCTTAAGCATTTGCTTAAAATTGTGTGAATAAAACCGAGCTTTTGCTTAATGCTTTAAGCATATGCTTAAACTTTTTTAAGTGAGGTAAAGGGCTTGCTAAAATATTTCCAAGTACTCTATTTTCATGATAATTGATCCTAAATAAAGATATGGTAACACGAAAGGTTAAAAAATACGAGAAAAGTTTCAACGTTATAAAAATTTATATCGTTTCTCTGAAGAAAATGTTAAGTACCTATATTTCAAATCTGTTACTCGGAGAATATCAAGAGAGACGTGGCGGGGTACTGGTACTGTCTTCCAAACAGAAGATAGAAATATTTTTAAGGTACTTAAGTGATGTAAGATAGAAATATTTGTGGCGTCCAAAATCACTATAAAGGCAAATGACTGGATAAAATTACTATAACTAATTGAATAAAAATACACCCATGATTTGTGATATTATCGAATTCAGTTATAAAAGAAATAGTTTTAAAAAATTATTAACTTTTTAAAAAATATTACCCAATATATTTATGTTTTTAGTTTGAAATTCAACTATGTAAAACTTTAAATGTAAACAAAAACAAGTGAAGGAAGAGTTGCAAAGAGCTTTCTTCCATAAAATTTAAGCATTTGCTTAAAACTGAGTAGCAAATGCTTATAAGCAAAAGCAAACTTTTATTCACTCAATATGAAGCAAATGCTTTTAGCATCTGCTTATGCTTTTAGCAAATGCTTATGCTTTAAGCATTTGCTTAGTTTTTATTCACTCGACCCAATGTGTAGTATATGATGATCAACCGAGTCAAAAGCTTGATTAAAATCATAAAATATACCTGCCAATTTTTGCTTATTTTCTATAGAAAGGCTTGGGGTAAGAAGCTGAAAATAGTTGTTTTTTTAGGATTACTTGAATCAACCTATGGGATTCAAGCCAGGTTCTTGATAACACTTTTAAAACTTTCTTGATTGACAAAAAAACTAATTCTAGAGTTATTAGCTATGCCAGTGGTAGGACAAAAACGCCACCACAAAAATGCCAAATTAGATTTTATTTGATTAACTTTTACATACACATTTACTATGGAGGTCATATCGAAAACACATTACTATGGCTAATATAACAACTACTACTTCAATGTCCAGGGGAATGAAGCCCAACTATACCTTCGTCCTAATTCATTATCTCAAAAATATAACTCAGGGTAAATAACAATATCTTATCTTTGAATTTGCTGAACCGACGTTTTCATCAGTCACTACCCTCCCCTGCCGAGCTGGCAAGTATCCACACAAATGATGGAAAGTAATGTATTACCGAAATAGGGCATGCAATATATATGCTTCGTCTGTGTTGCAGATCGAAATGATGCGCTTAAACATTAGTTATAGAGAGCTGTCCAACAATGACTCTTAGTTCATTTCACATTAAAATCTACAAAAATTCTCTAGGCTATTTTCATTCGTTATCATTCCCTGAAGAATCAACAGTAGTTGCAGAAGCATCAGCAGTAGCTTGATTTTCGTTTTGAAGCTTTTTATTGAAAAATGTCGTAATTTCCTTTTGCCACTCAGGAGTGGGTTGACGATTGTATGGATTTCCGCCTGAAAGCGATGCTAAAAGAACACAAAGGGTAGGGAACAATATACTGAGATGTCAATATTATCGTTAAAAAGTGATTTTAACATTGAAACTTCGAATCAAGATACTTACCGGAGCTAGTGCTACTAGTAGCTTTATCAGGCCTTGGAGTAGAAACTATCTTCCTAGGAGCCTTTGCACCTGCGGCTATTGAATAACATAGCTAAGTAACGCTCTAAATTGGAATTATATTACAGTATAAGCAGTACATTTACTTACTCTTCCTCACGGAGCAATCTCCTTTAGTTCTAACCATGTTCAATTATTAATGATAGCAAGCAAAGTTGTCAACACCGTTCCCGTCGACTTCCTTTGACATACATACACAGTTGGCGCCAAAACAGGATTACAAGCGCCACTCGGTTCAGACGTGTGCAAATTTTGCAAAAGTTATAAACTATTTCCTTCCACAACAAAAATATAAATTATTATACCTTTAATAACATGTACATAAAAAATTAATGAAACATAATAATATTTTTAGCCTGTAAACTTTAGATTAATTTCGGTCCAATCATATTGCTCGAGATTGTCACATGTTTACTAGGGATGGGCAAAAGTGTTATTTTGCGATACCTGTTTTCCTATTACTATTAAAACTTAATACCTGTTAAAAATACCTATTCCAAAATAACAGGCCACCCTGTATTTTCATTCCACCTACTGGTATCGTCGTCATACTACATACAAGACCTACGGATACACAGTTCACAAAAACGCCACTAGATGGTAACTGAACTCATGAGGGGGGAATAATCTTTGTAACATATACTTCAATTTTATTAACATTTTCAGGTCATAAAATTCAGCTACATCCATTACTTATAATTACAGGAAGATATCTAAGAACAAGAACAACATTGCAAAAAGTAGCTGAAGTAGTATCATACTACTATACGACTTCAGCTACTGAAGATGGGAGCATAGCTCCCGAAATACGTATCTAGCAAGTTCCCCAGAGAATTCCAGAGTGATTTACGTGTGTGTTTTCCTTTTCTTCTTTTTAGGCTATTTTTTGACAACAGGTCCCTGTAGGCCATCATCGTCCTGCAAACTTGTAAGTATAAGTTTAATTTTCCTAATTTCTTATTGACGTGTGAGTGCTCTCTGGGTTCATTTACGGTTCAGGAGTTTCAAATTTTAATTCCCTCTTCCTACTTGGCAAGCAATACGAAGGATTTAGGGCTTTTACGAATTCCACAAACCCCTGATCTTCCACTATCGAAAATGGTTGGTAATCTATTGTAAACAATTTCAAAAGGATGTTGTCTAATACCTTTTTTGAATTGCCTCCATTTTTCTACTACCTGTCAAAAATGTTGAAATCTGAGTCTGGCGAGGTCTTGTTTCTCTGTCTGTAGGCTCCGTAGTTGTCTGAGGTGCTGCAGGTTCCTCCGGCCTCTCTGAAGGCTCGCCTTCGTCTCTTCTACAATTCTCCTGAGTTTCTTTTCTAGTCATTGTCATGGTCAGATGCTTGCTCCTTAGGTGTTTCTTTAGATTACTTACCGTTGCTTTATAGCATAGTTGCTTTTTACATATATCACATGTTGCGAATTTCTTCACTGAATCAATGGAAGTGAAATACTGCCACACTTGGCTGGACATTGTAGAAGCCTTTATAAAGATCCACTTTAGTTCTAAAAAGTTCCTGTTCCTTCACACAGCATGGTCTTGAAGAAGGAATGGTCCATGGAGCAGAGTTACTCCAGCTAATCGCATGGCAATGCTCCTCCCCTCTCTGTATCATTAAAAATAGCTGCTTAATACATTTAATATAGGATACTACGTTACATTTAATATAGGATGCTGCATTACATTTAATATAGGATACTGCTATATTGAATGATCTGATATAAAACTTAAAGTACCTCTGGAAGGGCTACAGAGCTGAAATTTGACATAAAGAAAGATCATTGGGTACATCCTCTGGAAACATTCCAGAAAGCTATATTTAAGGGGCATTTTTTACCCAAATATTCCATTTCAATACCTCATAAGTAAAATGCAATGCATTTTTAAATTACTTAAACTTTGGAAAAAACAGTTGTATAGATGAAAAAACGGAGTTCTTCATTTGTGAAGATAAAATTCAAATACATAATGAATTTGCGTAATTATCATAACAGATACAAATTAGAGTTTAGAAACAATAATAAATACAGTTCGAATGTTTTCATTATTTCCTTAACCCTTCAGCGACGGGAGGCATTTAAATCCAATGGCATCGTACGGCCGGCTGGTATTTAAACAGAATATCAGATTTTGTAAGTACCATCTTTAAAAAAATATAAATTTTCATCTATATATGTTAGATGAATGAAAACTTGAAACCAACGGCTGTATAGTGTTCTGCATTTAATATTAAATTTACAATATAATATCTTCATATTCTTTAACGTTAATAACCTCTGAAAATGAAAGACCATGCCAATTGAAATGTATTACAGATGCCTGAATGCAATTTTTTCGGAAATAGTCGTCGATATATCGATATATTCGATGTATTGTGATATCACACGCTGAAGTTCAGTGTATAGTCTTAGCTTGCACTTCTCTGGTCTATTTAATGGTCTACTGCGTTTGCTTCCTTGGCTTCTTGTAAACACCGACTCCTTGGAGCCTGGTTATTAACTCTCTCTCTCGCTCTCAGAGAGAGAGAGAATGTTATTCCTATCGTCCATTCCGTGACCACTTAGCTTAGCTCACAAAATCTTCACTGAAATTACTTCCTCGAGGTCTCACCGATCCGGCACCAATATACAATGATTTATTGCCTCTCGAGTTCGTTTAGTCTTGAGAATATGAAGTGTTCCTTCGAATGAGAGCACGCATGATGAGATATGAGAACATATGTCACGAAGAAAACACGGGAGGGTCCCTTCCATCACCGAGAAAGAGACGCTCTAGAACGATCCGTTTTCATTTCGTCTCTTGCCTCTTAACGATGCTAGCCTACTCCAGTGCAGCTGTATTCCAAGAATATACGCACGTTTATTTAGTTATTTGCATACTCTGTCCATTTAGTTTTTAGAAAGTACAGTTAAAATTTAATATACTGTATATTTTAAAGTAGACAAAAAATTGGATGTTAAAATCGTAACTTTCGAAAAAAAAATTATAATGTTAATAAGAGCTAGATGAACAAAAGAAATGGTTAAAATTCCTAAAAATATAAGAAATTATCCGTATGATTATAAAAGAAAGTATTACGAACTGATAAAGTAAAGAATAAAAAAGAGATGTGAGAAAGAGTTTTTTTCCGTTTTCCATTCATGTACACTAAAAAAAATTATATAAGTCAATTTAAGAGTTCACAAAACGTATTCTATTTATAAAATTCAAATAATAAATCATTCCTCAGTGTTAAACAAAAATATCATTCTATAAGAAATGTTTATAACGTGGTACTGATCCCGGCGCCAAGGACAGAAAACGAGGTCCGTACAAATTACTGACCCCGGCAGGGAAGGGTAAGCACTAAAAATGCCACCAAATTCGCTTTAAAAATGCTGGTATTTGATCGCTAAAATTTAAGAAGTAGGACAAAGGATGAAGTCTGTCATTTTTTAAAATAATCTGAAATTATGTTTATAAATGAGAGTGACTAAAAATTATAAATTTTCATAAATGTATATAACTCAGAATATCAGGAACCGAGTAAATAACCTTAAATGCATCACTGTAACAATGAAAGGTACCCTATAAAATTGCAATTAATCTCCTGAAAGGTGACTTTGAATCATTATTTTTAACTGCCTTTGCAGAAGGATGATGTAGAAAACAAATTCTGCAAGTACAATGTTTATAAGCCAGGTATCCTGTTAATAATAGGTAGAATAGGTATTGTGGAAGTAATAGATAGAACAGGTATCATGAAGGGAATATTTTGAAAGAAAAGGGCATCATGAAACTAATACGAATTCTTTTTAGAATAGGTATCATGAAAAAAATATGTGAAACTTATACTGTTACTTTTTAGAAAAATTCTCAAGAAAATGATACGGATACGTTAACTGTGCCTATTATGTAATAACAGGGGTAATCTGGTAATAGGTATTTTAGATACCTATTAAAATTCTCTACCTGTTAAAAATACCTGTTCTGTTATTTTTGACACCCCTAATGCTTACCATGTTTATGACAAGATTCAACTACTATCAATTCTTGCCTGTTCTTAATTTTTTTAATGTAAATATTCAGTCCCTAAGAAATAAGACTTATTTGCATGAATTACTTTTGCAAGATCTTGAGGTTGATAGTCTATTAGTATCTGAGCATTGACTTATAGAAGATGAGATTTGTCTCCTTAATATTAATGGCTTTACTCTGACTTTTCACTTCTGTCGCAACCAACATAAGTGTAGAGGTGTGGCAATCTATGGAAGACCTAACGTAAAAATCAAATGTCTAAATTTCAAGGGAAGTAATGAGAAGGTATGTGAATGCTCTGCTTCCTTGTTAAATGTAAATTCTTTATCTTATGGTATACCCTCAATTTATCACCCTCCAAATAGCAAAATAAGTGATTTTCTGCGTAGTCTCAGGGATACTCTCCTGTTTATATCCCTTAAAAATGTAGATGGTATCATAATATTCGGTGATCTAAATATTGATAAGTTAAATGACTCTGCAGATAAAACAGATCTTGTGAACCTTCTGCTAACTTATGGGCTTCACGTTATTAATAACAAACCAGCCAGAATAACGTTTTACTCATACTCTCAAATAGACTATGTTATATCTAATATGAACTTCCCTCTTAATTACTGTAAAACCATTAATACTGGTCTCTCTGACCATCTTGGACTCTATTTAACTGCTAGTTTTCAAAAAACACCTGCTTGTCCTAATAATTCTTCTTTATATACATCCAAACGATTTTTTACTTCTGAAGCCATTGACAAATTTCTTTTCCTACTGTCACATGAGTTATGATCTGATGTTTTTGATGCTGTTTCTGTTGATGGTAAATTCAATGCATTTTTGAACAGTTTTTTGATGTACTTTAACCATGCTTTTCCTCTAAAAACCATCAAACAGAGAATATATAATTTTAAAAGTAAATTGTATTCCCAGGAACTAAGTGCGAAGGCTGACTATGTATGTAAACTTCATTTTAGAAGTAAGTTTATAGACCCTGATCTCCTCCCCATTTATAAGAGAGCTCACAAAGAGTTTAAGTCATGTTTACTACAGGAAAGGCGAGCCGCTATAGAGGCATATTTAAACAAATTTGCAAATATAATCAAATCCTCATGGGACATCATCAAACAGAACACAACTGCCACCACCTGTAATTTAAGTCCTGCCCATATAAATTTTGGCGACAGTGACATTTCTGATCCTGAAGAAATAGCTTAGAGTTTTAATATCCAATTTTGTAGCTTGCCAAACGTTATTCGTAATGCTCCTACCTACACTTCTAAAACCAGCAGCCAGTGTCCCTCTTCTTGTTCTATCTTTTTATTCCCTACTGGTGCTGCTGAAATCATATCCACTATTAAATCATTTTATAACTCCTATTCCTCTGGTCCTGATAATATCCCGATGCCTGTTACCTAAACTTGCTCCACTCTTATTGCACCTTGTTTATCTGACATAATAAACCTATCTTTCCTTACTGGTCAATTTCCATCTAAAAAGCTTCTTAAATTATAGCCATTCGTAAGAACAAAACGAACCAACACCATTGAATGAGGGTGGAAGGAGAACCAAGGCATAAACCGATGGCTTTGTTTCATACTTTTACCGGCACCTAGTCGATAGCGTAGGTCGTTGACATGGCCATCGCCCCTACTCGCGGTTCGAAAGAGAGAGGATTCATATGATACTATCTTTACTGCACCTGGTGCGAGGGTTCTCCAAAAGGCTACGCGCCCCGAGTGCGCACATTGAGCGCATTCAAAGGCAATGTCCCACGTGGGTAGGTTCCTTCACCTTCACTCGCCATTCGTTGAAAATCCTGGGAATCCCATTCTCCTCCCCACCACCCCAATTAGCAAGTTTCAGTACTGCCCAGGGTGACACTACCTCCAACAAACCCTTTTTGCTAGGACAATACGTCGGTAGTAACATAAAGACAAGAAGCATGGGAAATTTCGAAGAAGAATCTATTCAATAACCTAAGCCTACTGAAGAAACCATCCCGCCACCTGACAGCCTGCTTATTCTCTTGTCCCAGAGAGTACCCAAGGGGGGGGGGGGGGGGCGATCGCAATACCTACAGTGACTTGGAGTCAACTCAACTCCAAGTCACTGTCAAGACAGGTTTTGCCCCTGAAGATGCCCACCTTGTGGGCAAAATGCATTGGGTGCTTTAATCCCCTCTAATTGTTTGGCTAAAGGTGTACTTTACAAATAATTTACTTTGAAGGCTTCTTTACCTTCTAATTCTGTATTATTTGCTAAATCTTCGTCAGAAAAAACTTTCTAGTAATTTGTCTCCTTTTTTGCTTTAATATATCTTAATGAAGAAAGATTTGGTGCATTCTCGGCATATTTGATGGGTGAAGCATTCTCAGGTGGTGAGCTGGGTCGTATCGACGATCTCTGCCGACATTTCGACGACTAACTCTGTCGTCATCATCAGGGAACCTGAGTGCCGTGAAAGTATTTGGGGGGTTTATATACCTGCCGGTGTGTCAGGTGCTTGCACCTGATTGGCTGGATAGGTTCGGCCTATGGGCGTCATGCTCTTTGGCCAAGGACGAGATGACCGGCTTCCAAGCATTGCTCAGAACGAAGCCTGTGTCTCTGTTGATGGTGTTGTTGTGTAAGCGAATCTCGCTAGCCTCCTTAACTATGCGATCCCAAAAACCGTGGGTTCTCGAAATTAATTTGGTGTCGGTGAAATTGATGCGGTGTCCCTGGGTGAGGCTGTGCTCGGCCACAGTGGATTTGTCCAGATTGAGAAGTCTTATGCACCGGGTATGTTCTTTGATACGGGTCTCGATGGTGCGCCCCGTTTGCCCAATGTATGTTTTGCCACATTCACAAGGTATCCTATAAACTCCCAGAGTTTTCAGGCCTAAGTCATCTTGGACGGGGAGTAGAAAACTCCTGAGTTTTCTCGGTGGCTTATGGATGGTTTTGATGCCGTACTTGGACAGAATCCGTGAGATTCTGCTGGAAATCGTCGATGTGTAGGGTAGGCAAGCCGTGGCTACAGGTTTTTCCATGTCCCGATCCTTTCTGTTGGATTTTTGGCCAGCCCTTTTCAGGGCCATGTTGAAGTCTCGGTCATTATGGCCGTTTTGTCGGAGAGTGGTCCGGAGGTGTCGAAGTTCAGTTAACCCTAAAACATAATTTAGACTTGATTTTCACTGATATACCTCAGAATATCTAGTTAACGTTCGATTCAAAGTTTATTCCAGCCTGCCGAAGCACTGACTTCTTGGAATGCAGCCTGCCAAGGAATTCACAACCACCAATGCAGCCCACCATATAGAAAAGTTTGCTCACCACTGTTTTAGATTATTATATAATGATAAAGCTATTGGTATTGAGCCTGTAGATGATTGCAGAGATTTGTTGACTCCATTTATTTTACTTAAAATTTTATCCCATGCACAAATTAATAAAACAAATTTTAATTAATTAATTTTTTTAATAATCCTACAGCTTAGGCTCAAACTACTGACTTCTCTAAGTGATTTGATGAAAATAATTTTAAAGCTTCTTTTATCTTACACTAATTTTCTATCTCTAACTTGATTGCATCAGCTCATGTAGATTTTATGGTTAAATGCTTATTCTCAAAACAACTTTCCTAAACATTCCTCCGATGAGTAGATGCAGAAAAAAAATATCAAGTTCTTAAAACACATTGAAAAAGCTTGTTACTTCTATACAACCCCCAGCAGTGATATTACCAACTAAATTTAGAGAATGACTTGTTCAAGGAATATATTCTGCTGAAGGGCTTCATTGTTTAATAAGGCTATGAGAGCCATTATATCGACCAGACATGTTTAAAGCATTATCATAGCTTTGACCTCTACAATCCTTAATATTGATATTAAGAATTTGCAGATATTCCAGAATTACGTGTTCTAATTTTTTTTCTGATGTGCAAGGTAATTGGTATAAACAATAGGAAATGTTCATTTACTTTAGTCTGCAGAAGATTTGGAAGGAGTGTCAACAGGTCAATATGAGTTATATCCAATGTAGAATTGACGGTTATTGAAAAATTTTGGTTCTGTCAATTCTTTTAGTATGTGAACTATTATTTTATCACCAATTAAAGTAATAAACTTGTCGCAAATAGTAGAAGATAAATAATGGACACTGCCTTTCCCTAGGTTGGCATACTTATTTATGTGTGTTTGTAGAAATCAGTCAATTTCTGCCAAATACTCCAAAGTGCTGTTATAATTTCCACTGTATTCTTTATTAAATGTTTGATTTTTTCCACAAAAAGCAAGTGCATGGGAAGCCATACACATAATTGTTGTGATAACTCATTTCAAAACTTCTCTCCAATACTGACATTCCTGTTGTGTGCTTTGATAAGAGCTACAGTCAAACCCAGAGGCAGATTTATGCACAGGCACATGAGGTGCTAGCTGGGGGCCTCGTCGAATAGAAGGCCTCACTACAAGTCAATTTTAGCACAAAACCTCTTCTTCCCCTTCTTTTCCAAAAAGCAAAAATTTCAAATATTCTCTCTTTCCTCAACCATAGTTGCCACCCATTGAGCCACGGAGCCCAGTCCTAGGGCATTGCTGCAAAACAAAGCCATGCTACTAGAGAATCCAAAATACTCGGATTTTGAACTACCTGAGTAATCGAGTAATTCTTTCATGAAATACCCGGGTATCAGAGTATCCAGCGTAATTTTAAAAATATATAATTAAAAAGATCATTTATTTTTTATTCATGAAATAATATTTCAGAAATACAAGTGCATTTAAGGTATACATTTTTAAATTGTTTAAGATCTTAGTAATGAAGTTTTAAGATACCGAGAACACTCTCACTAGCTGCTGAAGTATGATGAATTGTTATCAAAGCTTGGAACAATTTTTCTGTGCAATATCCTCTTTTGTCATGATTTCCTTCGATCAATTTTAGCTCCTTGTCCATTGTTGATTTTGTTGAAGTTTCTTTAGCAATAGCCATAACAGCTTGTATTGTTTTCTGCATCTCACCATAGGCAGAACTAGCAGAACCTTCATTTTCCGTAGCTGGTTCTTCTTGCTCATTTTCATGTTCATCTTCACCAAACAACCTATCATATGTATCTTTTGTCAATGATTTGATTACATTTTTTGAAGAATATATAAAATGATCATTAAAGTGGGAATTAGGACAATTGGCACTTTGCAAAAAAAGCAACAACGACACAATAACTTTGTTTCGTCTTTCATCGATTCTTTTTTTTAAGACATCCATCATTTCAGTAGCGAGATCCCTATCTGCTTGTTGTAATTTATTCAAAAGAAAGATGCAAACTCCTTCAGCTTTCAGTAAATTGCTGTTCTCTTTGCTTATCCTCACCTCCTCAAGAGAGTGGCGATAGGTCTTATTCAATAGGAGCGATTCTCCTCTCAGATACGCATCTTTAAATGATCATGATTTGGGTATCTCTCACTCTGAAAGATTTGTTTGCCTTTGTAAAGGCCACCACACACACTCAGTTTTTACTCGCCGTTTTGCCTGCCTGCCGAAGACAAGACGGAACGTGTGTTCTGAAAAAGTACAATATTTTCTTACGTGTACTGTGTTAGGCTCGGCTTGAAGTGAATCTGTCTCTGTCACATTTTTCGGCTTGTGGACCACTTTGGAGTTTAAATACAAAAAAATATCCAATTTTTAAAAAGTCTCGATTTATGCATTAAATAAAGTGGCTGTTTGGCACCCCTTTGACTATGGCACTCGGGGCGGCCGCCCCGCTCGCTCCCCCCCTTGCCTTTCATTATTTTTGTTATTTTCTGTTGGTTCGAGTGTTAGAAAATTGTAAAATTTTCATAAAAAATATGCAACTTGATACTCGATCAAATTACCCGGGTAGTCGAGTACTCGAAAAAGGCTTCCAAATTCCGATTACCCGGGTACTCGATACTCAAGCTTGGATTCCCTACATGCTACCCTAACCACCTCCGATTTTCCTTTTGGTTGTTCTCTCCATTTATGATGGGAAAGTGGCCCTGTTGTTTATCTACCATCTTCCTTCATGAAGCAGAGGAGGGGGAGGGTGTGGAGGATAAGGATGGAAACTTCAATAAATGTGTCGCTTGTCATTAAGCAGTTCTCTCCCATACACTATCCTTTCCCATTGTGCATCCTAGGACATTTATCTTTGGAAAATTATCTTTTCTCGATTCCGAAAAAGGGGCTTTTCCCAAAGCTATGTGAGAACCCCTATTACCCTAAAGGTCAATGCTCTGCAAGATCCCATCAACCCCTTTAATCTCCAATAGTATGCATCATTTTCAGTCTTACTTTGCAAGTATTTGGAGAAATATCCATCTGCTTCTGCACTCCGAATGTATCATTTGTTGTTTGTTAGAGGTTTGTACTTTTTCATATAAATTTAAACATTTACATTCATGGTGGATGGTTATTGTTTCCTGGATATCAAGATTAATCAAAATTTTTCCGAAGGTTATTTGTTGGGAGATTTTTCATGTTCCTCTCGATGGTGATTTTACAAGCATTTCTAATGCATTGTTTAGTCATGTTGTTGCTGTTTCCAATGCTACATTCTATGTCAATGATTAGGTTGTCAATTGGAGGTCTGTTATAAGGTAAACAGTTTAAGGCCTTGGTTTAGTAATCTAATCTCGTCATGGTTAAATTGAACGTTGGAAAGATTTTTAACAAAGTTTGCCTTATGCAGGAGCATGTTGGGGCTTTGTTTCTGAAGTGTTTTTAATTTGTTTGTACCTCTAAGTTTGGTTTTAATTTTATGTTGATTAACTTCATCCAAATGCTGTAAGTATTCATTGAAGATCTGAAACTCAATGTTATTTAAATTTTTTGTGATTGCAAGGTGTAGGTTTGAGTTTTGAGGTAACTGTGTTTAGTGAATTTGGATCGAATTTCTAAATTGAGCTAATGTCTCCATGCTAGTTGTGTTGCTTTGGATGCGTTGAGGTTATTAGGGGGACCATTTATTTTAATGAACTTGGGGAATAAATGAAAAGGTTTGCACTTTTTAAGGAAATAACTTTGAATTTTAAAGCGTGTAGTTTGCTGAGCTCTTTAGGCTGGAGGGCCATAACTAATGCTGAAAAAGGGGAAAGCGAGCTACACTGGCTGTTGTAAAATTGTAAGCGAAGGAAAATCTCCAAAGCCAGTCAATTTTAATAAAAACCCGGATAAAAAGCCAGATAAAAATGGAGTAAAAAGCTGGATAAAGAACTGGATAAAAGCTGATACGTATTTCGGTTACCAAGTAACCATCATCAAGGCTAAAGGACTTGAGAGTGGGCACCCGGATGAAAGAATAGTCCAGTGGCACACTCAAGTGACTGTGAGGGGCTGTGTATGTATATTTATACCTAGTTAGTGGAGGAAGGGGCCACCTGGAATGGAGGTGAAACAGTCGTCACTAGAAGAAACACCATGTGGTAGAATCCCGAAAGCCTTGGAAGGAGAAAATTATTATATATTTATATTAAAAATTCCATTCATATTTACAAATTTGTTCAAAAGTTATAATGAATTTATGAAGAAACTCCCATAGGGATTATCACTGGCAAATTGATAGGGTAAAATCTGGAAAATAGGGCATTTAAATGTCGAGACTTAGCGGGGAAGTCAGATCGGGCAGTTTAGGGCGACTTATGAAGGAAAGGGTTAATTATACAAGTCTCAAAGCAATTATTTAAGTTTTAGATCATCCATAATTATTTTATGAATTAAATTTATCTAAAACGTTATATTTAACTGTTATCATGCTGTAATATTATCTGTAAATGTTGCCAGGTATGGACTAAATCATGGCTGGATATGATACATGACATGGCCCTTCCTAAATGACTTGGTGTACCAAAATACTTTTTTTCTTGAAAATCTTCTAAAAAACTGAGGTGCATCTTATATTCTGAAGAATATGGTAATTTAACAAATACAAAAATTAAATTCTGGAGCAATTTTATACAAAGAAATTTACAATTTTAAATATACTTTATGTTAAAAAGGAATTTGTTTACTCAAACTAATCCATTATCTATCAAATAAAATCGAATAGAAGAGTGACTCCAATATTAAAAGTTTAGACTGGTTGTAGCACATCAGATAACATCGTGTTTCGGAACCCTTGACAACAGCAGCAGATAAATTTACCAGGATTTAAAAAAACAACTACAGTCAGACTCTAATTTAGCACTTCCCTTTGTAGTGCCACTCACAAATACTGCCTATTAATCATTGTGAATAGAACTTCCACCTTATGATTACATAGAGCAAGCCCTCAATTTACTGCCACTCACTCTTTAGTGCCAATATCAGTACTGGACAAATGGTGCTGCTAAATCAGGGTTAGACTATTATATGAGGCCCTCTGCAGGGGCATGCCTACCCGGAGTACAGTGGGTGCAATGCACCCGGGCACTGACTTTCCAGGGCGCCATCCCATCAAGGTATTTGGATCTATATATTGTTGCAATTTGAGTTGTACATTCTGTTTGGGAATTTTTCTTCCTTAATCAGAGTGAAAAGGGGAAGTTGGAGATACTAAAATGACAATATCTTTCACGCAAACTTTTTCCGATCCTTTGCGATATGCGGTCACATGACTCAAGGTCGCTAGAACACGTATCAGTGGTGATCAAAAAGTGGGTTCACTGTAGGAGTTGCCAGAAGCTGGGGGCACTACTCTGCTTATTCCTATCCCAACCCTAGCGAGGAGCTGCAGCTGAGGTGGCAATCCTTTTGTAATGTACATATCCTAAATCTGTTTGAAATTGATTTGGAATAGCTTGTCCAAAAACTAGATTTCGTTACTCCACCACAATCCCCCTCCTACATTAACATTATTATTCATATCGAAACAGTACAAAGCTCTTAAATCTCTTCGAGTTATCATTGGAGAAGGATCGCTTTTCCTCAACAGTGTGTGAACAGAAGAGTGTGATACTTGAAGATAGGAAAGTTGTACATTTCGTTCAGCAAAAAATATTTCTTTTTGAAGCTGAAGAGATCATCATTCATGCATAGGAAATGTGCATATTTGTGGTGTTAATTTTCTTTATTTAATCTAGGAGGTATTTCGTATAACGTGTTTCTGTTTCTACTCGAAAATAAGATATTTTTTTATTGCTTTCTGCTCACAAGTTCTAAGTTGTTTTGAGTTTTTGATAAAATTGTAGGTAAGTAGTTATAAATGATAGGTTGAATATGCAGCTAAATTTGTCATAATTGTAACATCTTAACAATTTTAACTATTAAGCCTATTGAATGTTCACTCATTTTTGAAGAGTGAATTTACAGTAATGTACTCCTGTATTCGGTCCTTTTATCGAGTCCACATAAATTTATCAATTTATATACACAGGATAGCATTTGAATATGAAAAGATTCCTTTATTTAGAAGAACGAGAATCGGCAAAATGCCAGCGTGATTATTTTGTCGTAAACCTGGTGCCAGCGTTTGTCTTTGCACCATTCTTTCCTTGTTAATTATATCCTTATAGAAGATAAAGTAGACTAGTTTTACTAGTAGAAATTATTCTTATTGATAACTTTCCAAATAAGTGTGTGCATATAGGGTTTGAATATGAAGCCCAGCTGATTCGCCTCTTGCCTATGCTCAATGGGTATCTAAGAGGTAGTGCAATGAATAGTCGGAAGGGAGGAGAGAAACCCAGTGCCAGCTTTTAGCCTGTTCTTAATGAAGAACACCAGGGGGGCCAACAGCTTAATGTTCCTTCTGAAGGACAGAGTGTTGATTTGAGCATGCTCCTCATTTTCTTGTTATCTCTTTTTCATTGGCTTGTCCTCGTCGCCTTAGTTCCAACATACACAAATAGGGGACTGGGCATCCTCGGAAAAAATCCTCATAAGGATTTGAACTGGGTGTCGCTTTAGCAGATCATAGTGTGGCTAACACTCGAACCACTACACCACTGGCTGCCCTTGCATATAGGTTTACATTTGGTTTCGCCCTTATTTGTACATCATATAGACCTGCAATGATTTGCTAATACTCAGAAAGTTATAAAAGTTCAAGAAGTAGGTCGAAAATATCTGTAAGGATGGATTGCTAAAGTAAGATTTTATATACATAATCTGGTATTATTAAAAGTTGGGTAGGAGCATGAGTAAATAGGAGCATTACTAAGACGTAACTAACAATAAATGTAAAGTGTTTACAATAGTCACCGGTTGGTGGTATGGTGGTGGCATCTAAAAAATAAAGTTTTTAAAATATCTCTTAAAAATGTATTATATGGGAATATGTTTCAAACAAACCATGTAGAAAATTACATTTCCTACAACCTTTATTCCAATACTTTTTCATTCATCAAATATTAAAGTAAATGTTAAAAAAACTGGTATGTGACAAGAGTAAACACTTCCGGTTGACCGATTTTTACCAAGAACTATTTAACAAAAATGTCAAATATAAAATTTTGCGTTGATCTAATTAATGGTTTTTGAGGTAGAGCATCCACACAATTTCTATCAGATGTACACAGCCATCATTGAGAAAATGATTAAAATGTGTTCAGGGGACCTCAAAACATGTATTTCCGTTGAAATCGACTTTTTCAGGAAAACAATTTGTACTTTCCCCTATACTAAATATGGAGAAAGTAAAATGGTAAGACTAAAATGGTTAAGAAGATGCAAAAAAAAAATAAAACTCATGGTTAAGAATGTAAATTTACTAGATTTTATCGATTTTAAAATCATATTTCAAATATACTTATCCATTTGTGGCAATTGTACTTCATTTGGTTTTTGGTTATAAAATATCCTGATTAATTTTCTAGTTATTGAATAGAAGTAATACATTCATTGCATTTGATTTTATTTATCGAGTTTTATCAATGTATTTTTTAAAACTGTTTAAAATGATCCTCTATATAAAAAGTCGTATTTATTCATACCACAAAACTTTGCTAGCAGGGGAGGGGGTGCCAGAGAGATATCTTTCAGCAGGGCACCAAACACCCTGGGCATGGCCCTGCCTCTGTGTCCCTTTAATTTTTGGGCCCTAGTCACGTGCCTCTTTTGCCTTGGGGAAGATGTGGCCCTGCCACCTAAGAACCCACAACTGTTAATGCTGCTCATGACTGGCAAAAAATTAAAACAAATGTATTTCATTCACAATATTATAAAATATGGTTAATAAAAATAATATTATTCAAGTTGAGTGGTTTATGTAAAGAGTGTGGGACCAGGTGCAGTTGCACCATTGCAGATCCCTTAAGCCAGCTGTATCCAAACATTACAAAGCCATGCCCTCTCTTGCCTAAGAAAAGTGTCTTTGTGCCCCCCTCTATATCATGTTCAATCAAAATTCATGAACAGTACCTACTGGGCATACAATTGCAATTAATATAACTACCTTACGAAAAAATGTGGATGTAAGTGATATGTCTTAGCCTTTTGAGGGCTAGAATTTGATGACTGTATATTGTAGGTCTCACAATTAGGATGGTTAAACAGACAATAAATATATGTCGTCTTTTGTCACCCTCAATCTACCTCTGCACCCCATTATTTGAAAACCACTGCTTTAAACAAACCTAAGGTTTTATCATAAAATAGTTTCTGTGTATGTGGATGCTGCATGATTATCAACTCCGCAGGGTTTTGAAAACACTTCTGTTTAACAAATTACTTCTGGCAATGATATGATAGCCTCTTTGAAATGTTGATTCAATCAATAATATCTACAGATATTACAAGACATTGTGATTTTGCTTTTGTGTTGGCAGAGGCAGGTGAATAATAATGGAGATTGTTTCAAAGTAACTTCGTCTCATGGCAGTAAAAAAACATGTATCTGTGTTGGGATGGGAAAAAATTATAATATATCATTTTATACATCATATGATATATCGAAAGCATAATATCAATACATATGATATATCAGTAGGAATATATCGATGTATAAATATATCAATATATTTCAATAAATACAATTAGTAACCATGGAATATTAGGGAAAGTGAAACTCTATGAGTATGAATTAAGAAAATTATATTATTATCTTACGTGAATGTATAATACAGCATAAATTTGAACATAATAATCAGAATGATAATGGTGCATTTGGAACAAAAAAATTATACATTAGAATAATACTCAAACCCGGTACTCCTCCGGCAATGAATTTAAGAAAAGCGACTTTGAAAGCCTTTTCCATTAGGTGGGCCTTGGTGACTGTAGCTCCTGCCTTGGAAAATAATCTTTCGCAAGGAACTGAGGTTGCTACAATACCTACAAATTTTTTGACCAACTTGCGAGGGCCAGGATACTCGACTCTCATCTCTTTCCAAAGTTCAAGGTAATCCTGCTTTAAGTTAGAAACAGAAGCATTCAAGTATTGAGACAACTCATCTCTTTTATGTGAACTTCCCTCTCTATGTCTCTTTGTATGCGCACAAATACTTTATGGTAAGCCCTCAAATCAAAATGGTCATTTTCTGCATTGTCTGATTCTGTATCAGTAGATTCATCAGATAAATTTGTGGCTACTTCCAATTTTAAGAATTGATTATTATTCTGAAGGGCCACTGAATTCCAAGAATGATTCTTCAATCTGCCCAAATCTTTTGTTTAATTCATTAAGTAAAACTATCTTGATGTTTTTCCCAATTCCAGAGGATGGGTTTAATTTGCTGTATTGTTCTTTGACACAGCATAGCATTGGTATGACCTTACTTAAAGTAAGATATTCATCACTTAACTCATTTGTCATGTGCTCCAGAGGTTGTAAGAAGTTGGCAACTTCCTTTAAACACTCTAATTCCATTGCTGGAATCATAGTAGGAGCATTTACATTATTAAATACTATTACACGTATGGTTCCAGGCAATTCTAAAAATCACTGGATCAAATGAATAGAGCTCCACCTAATTTTAATGTCTAGGAATACTTTTTTGATGTTAGCTTCAGGTATTCCAGGAATCTTTTGGTGCTTTCGGAGCTCATCACTAGCATTGACACTATGTTTGAACCATGTTACAAGACCCCTAACTTTGTCCAATATACCATTAAGGCCATCTGTATTTTTAATTATGTTTTCACTTACCAAATTTAAGGTATGAGCGAAGCAAGGTACATGTTTATTCTTCCCAAATATATCATGTACAGCATTGACTATGTTTGCTCCATTGTCTGTCAGAACAGCTACAACATTTGTAATAGGTATGTAGCAAGAATATTTTCAAGCTCTTGAGGCAATGTTCTCAGATGTATGTGCTTCTGTTAGTTCCAATACACCTATGTCAAAGACGCAAGCTTAAAGTTGTGGATGAAATGCTCTGTTATACCTATAAAATTCTTTGTCTGCTTGTCTGTCCAAATATCTGTTTTTAATGTAATGCCTTTGCATAATTGTAATTTCTGCATTAATACAAATGGCATAACGTCATATTTTTTGTCAATCAATTGCTTGCAGGAACTTTATAGAGGGAACATACTTCTTTCATTAATTGAAGAAAACCTTTCCCTTCAACTGCTGAAAATGCTAAATTCTCCCTGCAGATGAACCTCACTGTGGCTTCTGTTATTTTTAAATTTTTACTTCCACCATCTGCAAAATATTCTATAGTAATCTACAATGTGCTTAACATATTTGTAAAGAGCTCTTTATATACATCTGTGTTACCTGAAAAAGAAGCTACAGTCTGTAACACACTTAAAATTGTAGGCTGTTGTTGTTTCAATTCTTTGCCAGCACTTGTCAACAACTTGCATCTGCTTTGTCACTGAAGTTCCACTAGTGGAAGGTACAGGTTCTACAGTATCATCCTGTTGTATGTACAATTGATGAATTACAACAAAGTGAGTAGTTTATTATTTAATATAATGAGTAGGTATAAGTTTTGTTACCTGTCTTTCAACACTTTCAGTTCTTACTTCCTCTTTACCCTGAAACTGTAGGGGAATTTTCTCTTTTTCTGATGACAGAAAAGGTGTTGAGCCTATATCTTCAAAGGCAGAATAGTCTTTGTACGTATATGGCAGAATGCTTTTGTTTTAAATGTGCCCATAGGTTAGATGTGTTCCTTGAAGTTTTTAGAATTTTCTAACAGCTATTGCAACTGGCAGTATCCTTGGAAATTCTAGTCAAGTATTTCCATATTTTACTTCTAATTGGTGCCATAATGCACAAGATCAGTTTGCTCAGTAGCTACAATATATACACATCAACAAATCAGTATAGAAACAGTATTATACTGTACAGTCCTACATATGAACAAAAAATTAATATTCACCACACTATTAACCTAATGACTAATGTAAAAATATGGGAAGTTTGAAATGATGCACTATATACCAAGGTTGACCAATAGAGTTGCCACCCGAGATAAACAAAAAAACCCATCTAAATCTCAAAATTCCAATTAATATCAAAATCTTATGATATAATATAGGTATATGTAAAATGTAATTATAGTGTTGCTGTATAATTATATTAAATATCATAAGATTATTTTAATGTTTTATTATTTGGTCAAACCAAACCAGTGACTTCCCTCAATGGTAAACATCGGCTAGCCGGGAATCACAGTGGCCAAACAGTCTGGCTATGATTTGATATGTATGTATGTGTGTATAATGTGTGTGCATATATACAAATATGTTTATTTATTTAAAATCACCACTCAGACTATTTCAGTTTCAATATATTACAATATACCTACACAATCAGTAAACTTAGAATAATATGAATAGTTTTAGATTACAAGTAATAATTAAGAAGGCATTAATGTTATTGTTTTATAAATTCACATGGCAGTACAGATTTGAACATATTATCAAATGAGATGAGTGTCTAGCATTAGCAATGACATGTAAAAGAAAAATATATCTGATGAGTTGTCATCACCAATAGAATGATGGGTTGGACTTAAGTTATAGTTTTGAATAACGGGAATGGGACATTACATTTTCTAAATTTATTCCAGAAGGTTTGAAAACTATTTCATTGCACCTTTCCTATCTTGATATCGTATCAGGCTTGATCTATCATATTTAACTTCACACACACACATCTTATTTGCTACCTTATAATAGTCAGCCTTGGTAGACAGTTGGTTCGAGTATCTACCAACGGGTAGTAGAGTCGCGGGTTCGAATCCTGCCTAGGACATGTATGTTTGTATTTGTCAGGGTTATATGTAAGAATGGACATGATTTTCCAAATATCGCCCTCAATAAAGATGATTATTATTATTATCTTCATATAGATTACTTCTGATATATCATAAGACTAATATCGATATATCATCCAATATATCGTAAGAGTAGCATTGATATATATAGCTAATATATCAGTATATCATTGCCATCCCTATATCTGTGGGGTTTTGTTATTTATACTTCCAAATTTATAAAATGAATTTCGGGAAATAACTTTTAGTTGTTTCATTGCTTTTGTTCTTTGTTAAAATAGTTAATATTTCATTGCTATATTTCAACAATGTCAGCAAATTTAACATCATTAATATGGTTGAAATAAAACAAATATCATATTTTACTCTCGTAATTTTAAAATCTTTATTTTTCTTCTGCTTATTTGCCCATTGTAAATTAGGAATCTCTGAGAAACTTGCAGCTGTTTCTCCAACCTTCCAAGGAAAATTTCAATCAAAGTTTCTGGATAATGTAAACAGGTCAATGAAAGGTTATGGTTAACACAATGAAAGATCATGTTCATCATTTAAAAAACTTGTTTTGTCGAAGTTTAAATGACATTTATTTAATTATGTAAAATGTGGAGAGTATCATTTTTATGCCATCTGTTCACAAATTTTCATTAATTAATTTTATTCCTCCACAAAAATAATTTATTTTATTTCAGTTGAAAATAGTACCACATGCACATTTTTTCAAGGTATTAGAACAATACACCACCTTTTTGAAATTCGCGTGCTTGCGGTCGGCGAATTTGCACTTCGCGACAAAGTTTTTATGACCATTACTTCTGTTTCGCGCCGATATCCCGTCATCCGTGTGCAATGCCAACAACCAGATCTTCCTCTACTTTTTTGTTTCAAAGTTCAGTTTAAACTTTGGTACGCTAGAATGATCATTATTAGCAGATTTCGAACTAAACAAACGTGTTAACTGTCGACTTAATTATTTTGTAGCTCAGTTTGAACTTCACCTCCAACGCCGCTATTTTCAACGTGAGACTTTAGTTTAAAATTTAAAGAAATGCCATCATTTGGAATCTAAGATTTTCATTTACTATTATCTTTGTATTTCGAACGAAATTTAGAGAAATGTTATTTTGTTTAGTTAGGTTTTCATTTTTTATTACGAATTTTTAATGAAAATCCAAGAATTGCTATCATCTTGTAACGTAAGATTTTCTGCCACGTACCTATATTGAACGCGATTACTAAAAGAAATATTGCCACTTTAATGCTTCGTTTTCATTTTTTGTGACGTATTTTGAACAATTAAAAGAAATGTTATCGCTTTCATACGCTAGGTTTTGATTTTCTCTTAAGCATTTCGAAAGTAATTAATAAAAGAAATGTTACCACTATTTAATGCTAGTGTTTTTTGCGGCTTGGAAATGTTCGTTGCAGAACCCAAGAACACGTCTGTGCAGTACGTACTCAACATTTCATTTCAGTAGTTAAACAATTTAAATTAAAGGGCTTCGTTGGAATGAACAAAAGAAGTTCGAAAATCGCATGCGAAAATGCGCTGGAAGTAAATTCCAAGGTGCCGAAAGAAGTGTAATTGCTTTGTAATCAGGGTTGGACTGACCATAAGGTTTACCGGACGGAGCCCGGTGGGCCGGTGCCCGTGGGGGCCGATCGGCTGCGGATGCCGAATCCGACATGACGTGGCGGCGAACAGCCGACCGCGTCGTACCTGTAATACCGTCGCCTTATGGCCGAATATGTCCAAACGAAAACTAAAAGTTAAGAGAGGGTCGATTTGTATCATGAATAAAGACAGACCCCAATTCTTTCGAGCGAACGCCCCTAAAATGGTAAGAGGAGGAGAAGGGGGAGAGGAGGATAGAGGGAGAAGGGGGAGGGAGAGGGGGTGGGAGAGGGGGCTAGTGGGGCCGATAACTTTGGGCCGGTTGTGCCAAGGCCCGGTAGAATTTTCTTTCCCAGTCCGACCGTTTGTAATGCTGGGTTTTCATTTGCTATTATGTATTTTGAAGATAAAAGAATTTTTTTCACATTATGATGCTAGGTTTTAATTTGCTGTTAGGATTCTGTAACGTTTTCTTTTATTTTCTGCTAAACTGCATTATTTAAGATAAAAAAGTGATTTTTTTAGGTTGACTGGGAACCATACTCCCATAATAACATTGCATCTTATGGGAAAATAGGACTTGCACTTTGTGAATTTGCATTTTGCGTCAGTTTTCCGGAACCAATTATTCGCTAAGTTCAAAAAGGTGGTGTATAAATTCATTACTAGGTAACATCATTAAATTCAATTGCCTTTTAAATTAAATAAAAATATGCTGTTCTATCTATAACAAGAATTCAATT
This sequence comes from Tanypteryx hageni, assembly GCA_028673005.1. Taxonomy (NCBI): domain Eukaryota; kingdom Metazoa; phylum Arthropoda; class Insecta; order Odonata; family Petaluridae; genus Tanypteryx; species Tanypteryx hageni. The sequence goes on along the minus strand of CM054120.1, from coordinate 182,644,102 downwards.
TAATCGATGTATTTGAATATTTAAAACAAACATTACCACAGCACTATTTTGACCTAGTAGTATTTCAAATTTTACTCCTTAATTTACCAATTGAATATATAGGAGTTATAGATTCTATGACTTTAACATTTTTATGAAAAATAACAGTTACCACAAACATGACACGGATTATAATTGATTTTTTAGTCACTATCATCATCATTGTGACTACGATTTAGAGGCTGTCTGCTTTCATCATCAGACCCATAAATGACATCTTCATCGCTGTCATTTATCATTGAAAATGCTGGGTTATCTTTTGTTATGTGTGATTCTGTAAATTTAAAAGCCCATGATATCAGGGAAGCTTCAAGTGCATACAATGAAGTAAAACATATTTGACAAATTTTCACATTGAAAGTTATTCTATTGCTTACCATACACTGCAGTTTTCGAAGGTGAATAAACATAAGCCATGGTGTACAAATAGAAATTTAACAGCCCATAAAATGACATAAATTCTGCTGAGTTTTTGTAGGTTGTTGATAATTCAGCCACAAAATTGTCTTCCAAAATTCCCACACCAAACCTCAGAACAGTAATTGTAATACTGATTGACAAAACTATTAACATCAAAAGTGTAAGAAATTTAAGTCTCATATCTGAAAGAAAAAGTTTTAGCGAAATGCTTTATATGCAGATAATTAATATTGCTAAGTAGTTAATCCAACAATTAGATTAGTTAACTTACCAAAATATGGCATGGATCTCAAGTCACTATATGCTCTTAGTGTGAGATACAGTAAATAAGCCAAGTACACACCTCCGACAGTGAAAAAGAAGACTTTAAACCCCTGAAAGGTATTATTTTATAAGAAAATTATTGGTTCATAAATTATTGTATTTAGTATAATCGAGTACCTACTATGAAATCACTCTGTTGTTTGACAAAGGATGATACTTAAAGGAAACTGTGTTAATTGTGATACAGATAGTGAAAATTGTTTGAAACAAATATATAGGAACATTTATCTAAAACATTTATATCATTAATGGCATGAATGTGGTACCATGATATAATGATATCTCGTAAATGTTGCATAAATTTCATCTGGAATATGATAGTTAACCAAAGGCTTATGACAAAAGTCTAAATCAGTGGTGTCCAAACCACTGATTTAGATATTAGCCACATTGGCTTGCTGAGCTTTTTTATCTGGTCTGTTATGATTTTAACAATTAAAGAACACAATGTAACAAAATTAAAATTGGAAACAAATAAGCAATATCTTTTAGTCATTACCTCTCCATTCTCACGATGGATAAATAAATTTAAAACAAATCAGCTAAGATTATCTCCCAAACTTAACCCTTTAGTTTCGTAAGCTTATTTTTCAATTGTATTTTTGACCGTTTGGCCTGTGATGAGTGTGGAAGTGGGCAATATGACTTTCAAACTGAAAAGCTTGGGCATTACTGATTTATATCGAAAGTACCTCTTCTTTCTTAATTTTTTGTAAAATGTAACACTCGCATCCTATCGCTTATTGATTATATAAACAGTGGCATGTATAAGGGAGAAGATGACAGGAAGTCTCCTCCCGTCCCAATATATGGTTTGAGTCACCGCATAGAAAAGTACAATCAATGGTCCAAAACATCCAAATTAAAGATCTGCATAGGAGTCAGTGACGGAACTATGCCGGGGCAGTGCCCCGGGGCCCGGCCTGCTACCCACTTTATAGTCTATAATTAGTAGCTAATGAAATACCCTCGAGAATCATTTACACGTATCCGGCGCAGTTCCGGTGCCGTGGCGTCCGGAAACAGATAGTGACCGTAGCGTACTTTTAGATATCGTCGGCAACGATATTTTTCAAGTTTTCACGGCCGGGGTCACGGCACTGAACGGACAGTATTGTTTCCGTCGGACCGGCAATGTGTGTAGCAACCACCAACGGCAATTAAGTCAATGTTCGGAAACGACGCGCGGACGTGTAAATACTTGTGTCGGCACTGTTGCCACACGGGCCCTTATTTGCCTTCGACGGTTTCTCCAATTCAATCATATGCAGAAACGATTCAACATTACTTCGAGGATAAATATTGTTTTTAATCTATAGGGAGCTTTTATACCTAGGTGACTCGTGACGGTGATTTGATTATGATATAACGGCAACTTAAGTCACTAGAAAATCATCTTCACCTGAACTTTCATTCCAAAGTTATTCAATTTTGGCATGATGCTATATTTAATTCGCGCCAGTTTGAAAGATATATTGATGATTCGCTAGAAATGGACCGGTTGCTAAACAAAGTTCAAGTTCAGGTAAACAAAAACATTTGCAGAAATTCGTTAAGAAGTATTGCCAAAACGTGATTCTTTCGCTTTAACGCTCTGTGAATGCATGTTCAATCATAAAACACATAAATATGTATCGTTTTAACTCTGAGTTGCCGCATCACATCGCCAGCGCGTTGCCGTCAACTTGGTATAAAGGATTTGTACATTTAAAAACATTTGCCATCGGAAAGCAACTAAAGTTCCTTCACGTCAAAATTACCGTATTTATTCGTGTACCACGCGCACCCCTATTTTTGGGCCAGTTCAGAGGAAGAAAACTAAATTCGTTCCGGAATAAGTTGACATCTGGGATTAAAAAAAGAAAGTCACCAATTCCCCTTATATGAAATAAGGTCCTCGCGTATACTTCGTAGAATTCTTCATCTTTTGCGAGCATAAACGTAAACGCAAGCGTGAGGCACTGAACCTATTATCGACACTCGCAATTTACAGAAATCCTCATGTAAGACGCGCAGTCTCTTTTTCTTACCGACTATTTGGGAAAAAAGGTGCGCGCGGAACACGAATAAATCACGTTGCCACTCACCTTGCTATAAAACTCCCCTTAGACCAGCAGCATCTATTATATTGACTCTGTATATAGTATCTGTTAAAAATCCGAACAAAAAGAAATCGATACAAAAAGTTAAACAGTCCAAAGTCATAAAAATCAGTACGGTTGATCACTTAAGGGGAGGCCGCTAAACTTTCTTGCCCCAGGACCCTTTGTTTACCTGTTCCGCCACTGAAAGAAGTAGCCTCAATCTGAGGCCTGAGTCAGATCTTTTAATAAAGAAATGGTTACCGTATTTACCCGAATTCAAGACGAGTTTTTTTCCAAATTTCAGCTTGCGAAAAATCGGGGGTCGTCTTAAGTTCGAGTACGAAGTAATATACCAACAATACATCGCGGTCAATTGATTCCGCGTCAATTCGCCGCGCTTCAACTCGTTACACGATAAACTCGTTGCGCGTCAATACATCGCTCGAAAAAATCATCGCGCGTCAATTCATTGCTAGACAAATTCATCGCATGACAAATGGAGGGCGAGGCATCATGAAGAATTTGTCGAGAGATGAATTGACGCGCGATGAGTTTGTCGTGCGATGTATTGACGTGAGACGAACTAACCACGGCGAATTAATGCGCGACGAAATGACCGCGACGAGTTGTCGTAGAACCGTAGGATGCATGGTTACGCGATTAAACGATGTTTTTTAAAACAAATGAAACGATAAAATAATTGTATTTTTCATTGCAAACTTACGATCCGGAATTCAATTATTAAAGCCTTAATTTTAAAAATTCTTTTTTATATCAGAAAAAATTGTAACAAACCGTTTCAATTAATTAATGAACTAGCATACCTATACTGAATACGTGTGTTCAGAATATACACCAAATACAGCCAGTGAGAAATAAGGATATAAAATTTTTTTCTGTTTTGACAGTCTGCAAAAAGGTTCTTAGATTCGGGGCCGTCTTGGATTTAGGTAAATACGGTACTTTTTTCAAATGTCATTAGTAAAATTTAAGGTTTCTTCAGTCTTTTATATTGCAGCCCATCATGGTGCAACAGTTGTACTATTGCTTTTTCCTGCTAAATTAGATGCATGCCAACAGCAACAAATGATTTTTTGGTGTCTTTTCAGTTAAATGAAAGTAATGTTGCTGCAGGTTATGTCTTCTATTAACATGTAGTTAATTGAAGCGAGTTTAGCTATTGTTCCATGGGATGGAATCAGTAAAGGATGACTCTAAAGAATCAGAGAATTGGTTGGGCATTCCACATCATTTTCAGTTTTGATGGGGATCTCAGAAAAGGGAAAATAACCAAGCAGTTTAGTTAAAACAGAAGGGCATTTAACTCCATTTAATGCTTTGCTCACATGTGAGAAGAAAGTTTACCATGGCTGGATGGTGGCTTTATCTAGGGTGGGGCTCAGCCCTAACAGGTTTATGTCCTTTGTGATTTATATTTTGTTCACCTGATTTTGCAATGGCCAGAGTATCAAAATGAAAAACCTTTTCAAAATATAGATGAACAATAGACAAATGTAGGTTATTTTCATATTAAAAGGTGGTTTAGTGAATTGGGTAAATTACGATTTTTCCAGGAAAATTTTCAACAAGTCCAATCTAATTTTTCTTTTTTCTTCGCCGAATATGAATCAAAATCAGACATAAATGGAGCACAAATTCGGTGGATCTCTGCCATGCTTTGGGATCAGAAATATCCCCAATCATTCTATCCTCGGTGCATTTTATGACTGCACGTGGGGACTAGTAAGACTGCTGAGGAAGAGAGAGAAAAGAAATAAGATGGGAAATAAGGGACGAAATGTCACATCGTAGAAGCGGAAACTTAACAAAATAATTTTTTGTATTCGTTATTTTGAAAATTTCGTAAACATTTTTCATTACGTTAATCAAAAATCATTTCGCTACATTACACACATTTCCAAACTGCTTGGTTGTTATATCTATTTAAAAATGGCAAATACTTATTACAGGATTGAGGGCCACATTAAATGGGGTCGTGGGCCACATGTGGCTCGCGGACCATAGTTTGGAGAGACCTGGTCTCTTTCATTATTGTGCTATGACACCAGTAAAATGGAAGGCAGCTTTTTGCAGGGGAGTAAATGACAAAATTTGGCAAACTATAATCTTCCTGTTATTGCTTCATAATCTCAGAAGGGAAGCCCCCAAGGTGTGACACTCGCATCGGATTGAGACTTTGCAGAATGAAAGTATATGTAAAATAACGGACTACTATTTCTACCTAGTTGGTCTAGGGGAAATGAGCTAGATTGCAAATATTTTTGCCGGGGTTCGATTCCCGAAGGGACCAAATTTTTTTCTGATTTTTTAAGAAGTTTTTTTCGCGATTTCCAGCATATCGTCGATAAAACTTGCACAACATTAAAAAAAAATGTATTCCTTGCATTATAACTACTATTTTCTTCATCGTAATTCTTCACTGTAATTCTTCACCGTAATTCTTCACGAACATAATTTTATGGATCACTACCCATTCGCTTTACCATCATGATCAATACATGACGAGATTTGAAAGGAGGAATGCAGATCAACGCACCGAAATAACCCAACAATATTGTGACATTATTTCAATTATAATTATAATGAAATAACTGACACCTGCAAATGATAACGAATCCCTAAACAACAACACCGTAACTTTAATAACAACATTATAAGATGACTAGACGCAGTGTTTCGAGGCCTTTTTAGCAGACGTCCTTCAACGTCAGAATATTGCCGAGCGATTTATTGTTCGAGGGCACATTTTGGAGTGGCGATTGGAATTGTTTGTCTTTGTTCGTGTTTTGCGAGTGATCTTCAGTTTTTGGGGCAATAAAAACTGCATTAAGATGAATAAAATAGTAGTTATAATGCATGGAATACATTTTTTTAAAATGTTGTGCAAGTTTTATCGACGATATGCTGGAAATTGCGAAAAAAAAAATTTAAAAATCAGAAAAAATTTTGGTTCCTTCGGGAATCGAACCCCGGCAAAAATATTTAAAATCCAGCTCGATTCCCCTAGATAAACCGCCCTATGCATTTTAATGTTCTTATTACGTTGACTCTCTGATCGCGATTTTCAAAGGACATTTTCTCGAAAACGACGTCGAGTTGGCACCTAGGTAGAAATAGGAGTCCGTTATTTTACATATACTTTCATTCTGCAAAGTCTCAATTCGATGCTAGTGTCACACCTTGGGGGCTTCCCTTGTTAGTGAGTCAGAACTAAAACAGGAAATCCTTATTCCACCTCCTATTGATCGGTTTTGTAAGTAATGCTAGGCTGGAGATTTTTTTCTTGAGATAGGCATAGTTGGAAGTAAATCAGTTGTTGAATGCGGTAAGAAAAAGTGTTCTTGGAATTCAGACTCAAGGCAACCATTTAAATTACATCGTATGAAGATTTTGATTGTATTTGGATTCTTGAGGTAATGTAACTTTTTATGTGTATGAGGATCTTATAAAACTTTTTATCAATATGAAAGTTTTTGGGTTAGGCATGTTAAATGGAATGCCATAAATATTCATATATTGGATGCAGGGAGGTTGTTGGTCTAAAATTCCAGGAAAATTCAATGTACCTGTATATTAGAGTATGTATGTAAAGGCATGCATCGCTTGGCGCAAGAGAGGCATCCGAGATATATGTGTGCTAACCAAATTTGCGCAAAACGAACAGTTTGTAACACAGCACTTAACCCAGTTGCTTTTTACTTAACAGAAATTTTACTATTTTCAGCTTGCAACTTATAAAATTGTAGGCCATTATTATATACTACCGTATATACTTGCGTATAATATGCAGTTTTAAGATCAAATTTTTAGGTCATAAAGAAGTGGAGCACGTTATACTCGGGTAACACTTCTGTGCAGTTAAAATAAAAAATGAAAGTGTACCTACCTTGCCCCAGTTTCTCGCTTTTTGGGGTAATTTAAGGGAAAAATCCGCTAATTATCGATAATCCAGCTTATACATATATTAATTAAACGTATCTAACACCTAATTACTTCCTTACAATTGTATTTCCATCCTCTCCAAATAGTCCACATTTTACTAGCTCATCAGCTGATTGCTGAAATCTCCCGCGAAATCTACAGGTAGACTTCCCGCAAAACACATATCGAAAACAAAAAACATAGTATATGAAAATAAAAATAGTTTTATTTAGTTAATGAATATATTATACGTTACTCCCCCGATATCCGCGAGGTATGCGTTCTGCAAAAAGGTCGCGGATACCGAATTCTCGGATACTGGACCTTATGTTTACATTATATCTTAGGATAGGGTTACCGTACACAAGAAGTAATTTCAACAAATTTTATGTGCTATTTAGTCTTATTTTTACTGGTAATAGTCTAGATAATATCACCTATATGAATTTGAAAATATTTCATCAGTTACATTCGTTCCGGTTTGTCTCAAGTAAGGTTGGGGATCCTCATACAGTAATTAAAGAAGAATAACTGAATTTGTCCATTTTTATGAGAGAAGTATTACATTGAGTAAACCACTATTAACATCATATTTTACTAGGGATAAAAGAAATAATAGCCATTCGTATCTGCGTTATTTTTACCTTTCCTTTGAGACCTACGAACTGTTACCTACGTTCGTAGTTCTAAAAGGAAAACTAAAATATTAAATACTACATTATATACTGTAAAAGAATGACTCAGATACTATAAGTATATACCGATTATCGCTTATCTGAGAGACACTGCTATCAAAAGTAAAAAATCTGATGTGGCCACCACATGACTTTCTCCATATCTGTAATATTTCTAAAAATTCCAAATAGCTTACATAATAATAAATATTTTAAGAAACCGAGAAAATTTTAGACTTTACAAAGAACATAAATATACTCAAACCATAGTCTTCTGATATTTAATATAGCCACAAAGTTCCAACAATTAAGAAAAGAAAAGGCGTTACTAAGGCGTAACTAAGCGTCAATTGTTAACAATAGTCGTCGGTAGGTGGCGTGGTGGTGGCAGCTAAAATATTTAGTTTTTAAGATATCTCTTAAACAATGCATTATATGGGAACATATTTCAAACAAAGGTTGTAGTAAATAAAATTTCCTACGACTTTTATTCCAAACATTTTTAAATTTATCAAATATTAAAGCAAATATTTTAAAATAACGGATAAGTGACAAGAGTAAACACCCACTTCCGGTAGACCGATTTTTACCAAAAACTAATCAGTTCTTGTGACTTTAAATATAAAATTTCGCGTTGACCTGATTAATAGTTTTTGAGTTAGAGCATCCACAAAAAGCTATCTCGCACGCACGCACGTAGCAAGCGCGCGCACGCACGCACAAACACTAACACACATACACAGACGTCATCGAGAAAATTGTCAAAACGTGTTCAGGGGACCTCAAAACGTGTATTTCCGTTGAAATCTCGAAGTCGATTTTTTTCATGAATACAATACTTTCCCCTATGCTACGTATATGGAGAAAGTAAAAGGTTTCTTAATACATATTTATTACCAAGTCACGGTATGTATAGTAAATAGCGTGGGACATTTGAATAAAAGTCGGACATGGTAAGATTATGAAATTCTTGCGTTTATGAAAATGAAGCTCTTACACTCGAAGTGAATACGATTTCGAAGATTTAGAAGAATTGTGTAGTAATTTTCTTACTACTAAAAGCGATTCTACTTCTAATGTTTGAAATAACGACAGTAAAAGCGAACAGTCAATCAAAAGAAAATGGAAAACTAAACTTAATAATAATGATTTTAATTGGAAAAGTCAAAATTATTTTTACAATTTTTATTTTACCATTTCTTATGTGTACAATAAATAATCTTAAACGATCAATTTTTACTTATTAATCGCTACTAAGCAAAATGTTTATAAAAACTCAGTCCTTAAAGAGGTTACGTAAAATAACGTGTTGGAGAGATTCGCGGATATGTGAGAACTTGCTCGCGAATGCTGGATAATGGGAGATAAAACCAACTCGCAGATACGTGAATTCGCATATACTCAGATCACGGATAACGGGGGAGTAGTATATATAATTACAATGTAAGTACTTTAAGACCCATAGAATTCATCTTCCTCATAATATTCCGCTGCAAAAAACTATGGAAGGAAGGCGACTACGATACGCAACAAAATTTAAAATTTCGTATTTAAATATAAATTCGCATGTTTAAACATCATTTGAAATTTGAAATGTTTTGCGTTGTAAGCAAATTTCAGCGACTCAGAATTTTCGGATTTTAAAAATTTATTTCCGGAGGTATTATGTAAAGTTGGATTTACGTATATCGAGTCTTGCATAACCCGTGGATGGTCTTTATTTATTTATTTATGGTAATCTATTTAATATCTAACATGACAATATAATTCCAAAATTTTGTTCTTATAACTCTCAAAATCTATTGTGCATTATACAAACGGTATACGGAAAAGCCGGGATTTTTTTGTCAAAAGTATGGGTGCATGTTATACAGGAAAGCGTGTTACACACAAATATACAAGGTGTGGCAGAAAGAACTCCCCGATTTGGGAAGCTCCCCACTCCTGTACCCCCACCCCACCCCTAGCTAAGCCCCTCCCAAATCGGGGAGTTCTTTCTGCCGCACCTTGTATATGGTAATTTAAAATCAAGAAAAGGAAGTGTATGATGATTATTTTGAAATAATTATTTATTATGAACATATTGGTGTACAACAGCTTCAAAAAACTAATTCTTTATGATGGAAAATCACAGTTTTGTAATAACATTTGCTAAGAGATTTTTTATCTAACCCAATTCCAAACAAAAACCCATCCAAAGCAAACAAAACCCTACACATCTCAACAGTAATGTTAACACATTTAGAAATTACAATGTTAGCATCACTGCAAAAGACGGGAATTGCGGCAAAACAATGTAAAAACATAATAAAAGTAAATGAGTGAAATAGAAATAAATCTAATTAAAGCAGAAATAAACAAAAATTTGTCTTTAATTGGAGTGGAATGACTATCACCGAACAGAGAGTGAAGTACGAAAGAATGTGAGAAAAATGTTTGGATGGTAATAAAAGACCTCAGCATTTAGGAACTTTATTTTATAAATTTTCAAAAATTAAAATTTTTGTCCTGAGATTCTAACCACACTACATCAAAAATACACTAAAAGAACATACACTAAATGAGGCATACCTGTGTTCTAGTGATCTAAGACGGCCCAGGCAGAGGTAAATTTTCCACTCCCTAGGTGCAAAAGACAGTACTAGGTGATATTGGAATTTCATGAATTTTAATATGTGATTTTTAAATATGCTTCTAATCATTTATATATGTATACTATTTGTGTTAAAATTTCATAATGGATTTTATTAGAACTCGCCATAGTTCATTATGAACATAGTTTGGGCCTTTATGATAAAAGTTACAGGTAACTTTATTGATTTTCATTATATTAAAATATATTTCTTGTAATGTATATATCTGAGTTTTTCTGTTGATTTGGGAAGAATTATTTGTCCTTGTATAGAATGAACCCCATTTTTAATCACAAAACTTATGGAAAAAAGTGCATCCTAAGTGCAGGTATTTATGATAAGAACTAGTTCAAGATTTCTTATAGAGGTGAATATAAATTAGCTGTAAAAGTAATTTAATGTTTAAGTATTGTTTCATAGCGATTCAAAATCAGTGCTTTGGCTGCAAAAAAGGTTATTTCGGTAAAAAATATTGTTATATAATAAGAAATTAGGTACTTCCTGAAAACTTACATAGAAATTGCTGGTGTCTAATTTGTAGCTGTAAGTAGGGTCCCTCAGTTCATTAAACTCTTGCCATGTAGCCATAGTTACAGCCGAAAGCCATAATAAACCAACTATAAATAGTTTTGGTGCATAAAAGGTTAACAGGCGCCTTTCATTCTGGAAAAAATGAAATATTTTTGTTGATGGATTTTTAAAATACCAGTCTATGCAAACATTTAATTTTCCTCTCACCTGACGAAGTCCATGATAGATGCAAAGCCAAAACAGCAATAAGGCACACAGAAATGATGCCTGAAAAACTGCATCTATCATTCCAGGGATCCAGGAATTTACCAAAAATGTCATGGGAAATATGGGATCTGGAAAAGAAAGTTTTTAAAAATTACCTTACTGTTTTTCTATATTGTTTTCCTCAGTATAATGTTTTTAGCTCACCATTATATAACAGCAATAGCGGCAATAACACTGACATCCATTTCTGCTCAATGGACCAGTCATACATGGAAAACATACGAAGGGTGTGTGCAAACCAACACTATAATGAAACATTTGTTTTTAATAGATAATGATGTATCCAAGTCCAGAGAATTTCTATATACATTTTTTTTATTGGATACTAACCGTTACAAAAAATGTTCCCATTAGAAATATGAACCGAAACCATATTTCTATTTGGGTAAAAGCAGGATTGTAAGATTTAAACTGCAAGTAAAAAAGGATTTTTTACGTTAATTTCAAAAGTTTCATTAGTAATAATGTTCCATTTTCACTGAATAAATCAGTACTTACATAAAATGTAACTTCCTTGATTGAGTATCGCTGGTGAAAGCTTTCTAACCCATAGAAATTTATCGTTAGAATGTAATGGGTGAAGTCCAGGAAACCTAGATGTAAGACGATAAACTCTTCACATAGTTGCTGCTGACAGTGCAAATGCCGTGTCCTAGAAATGTGTTAATATTATAGAGGCATAATTAGATTTTAAAATTTCTAGTCTTTTCATTTACATGAAGTATCGAAATCAAAAATAAAGTAACCATAGAAAATGGAGAACTGATTATTAGGTACCTATACTAAAACTTATAAGGTAGCAGTACCTAAATATGTATATCATAATAAATTGCAATGAAAACACTTATAAAGAAAGGTTCATTATAATGAAAATATGAATTGAATGTTTGAATCCAATTACCGTAAAGACCCACATATAGAACACACCCATGTATAGGACGCAGGGAGGTTTTCGGCTCAAATTCTGAGAATTTTCTATGTTCCCGTATGTAGGACGCAAGAAGGTTTTCTCTTAAAATTCTAGGAATAAACAATAAGTTGCAATAGAAGATTCATATCCATTCTATTAGATGATTTCCGTCAAATGTACTTTCTGCTAAGTATTATCTAAAAAGTGAATTTACTGAAGTATTTGTATTACGAGATTTACCTATGTTGAAACTACTTATTACAGGATATAGTAAAACTCTTTGGGAAGGAATATAGAAGATAAAATGTAGCAGATTTTCCTGGCTCCTACCCAATTGAAATAAAAATCTCGGTAAACATTTCTGCAATCGTTTGTAAAACTTGCAGTAAAAATAAAATATCTTGAATTTAAAAAAGTTATTTATTTCAATTATTGATAAATATTTCTTCAGAGTTCCATCCCTTAATATTGACTATAATTTTCATGGTGCTTCCAAATGATGCTTCAGGTGAAATAGAAGGTTGAGAGCCATCTAGAAACAAAATTTTGAACTATAGGCAGGTATAGTTATTCCTCAGTTGAGTTCCCACACTTACCTATTTGACGTTATGAAGATTAAAAATTACATTGATACTACTTTTGCGATACCCAGCTAATTCGCGGGTAAATTTCTTAAAGTATTACTGCGTACGTAAAACGAACTTACATTCCTACTTACTAATGGATTTTATTTTTACCCTTATCTATGATAGAAAAAATGAAAGTCAAGAGACAAAGTTATGACGCTAAGTATAAATTAAGAGTGTGTCAGTATGCTAAAGAACATGGTAATAGAGTGGTTGAATGTGAATTTGGGCCCAGTAAATGTCTTATAAGAAACTGGAGAAAGGCTGAAGAAACGATAAAAAATATGGGGAAGACCAAAAAGGCAAACTGCGGTAGTAAAGCTAACTATCCTGAAATGGAAGAATGCTTGCCGAAATTGATAAGAGATACAAGAAGGGACTGCTTTGGTGTTAGCACTTCAGCTGTTCATGCGCAAGCTTTGAGATTATCCAAAGAATTAACCATTAAAGACTTCAAAGCGTCTATGCATTGGTGTCATCATTTCTACAAAAGACACAATTTATCAATCCGCCGACGTACTACGATAAGTCAACATTTACCCAAAGATCACGAGGAGAAATTAATTGCATATCAGTCCTATATAATACAATTAAGAAAGAAATTCAATTTTCCACTTAGTCAAATAGGCAACGCCGACCAAATGCCGTTAACATTTGATATGCTGTCTCGGTAAATGAGAAAGGTGCAAGAACCGTCACAATGAGAGGAACGGGAAAGGAAAAAAATTGTTTCACTGTCATGCTTGCTTGTATGGCTGATGGGATGAAACTGCCTCTGCATGTAGTCTTTAAAAGAAAAACAATGCTGAAATGCGAATTTCCTCGTGGCATTATAGTCCGAGTGCAACTGTAAGGTTGGTTTGATGAAAACATCACCAGTAACTGGATCAAGACTGTTTGGAAAGGAAGGTCTGGTGGAATGCGTCAAAGATCTCTCTTGGTCTTAGACGAATTTGGTGATTATCCCAGGGGGATAGACATCAATCCTGCAGCCTATAGACATTGCTGTTAACAAGCCGTTTAAATTGGCACTGAAGAAGAAGTGGGCCAATTGGATGGTAAATGGCACACACACATTCACCAAAAGCAGACTCATTCGTAAAGTAGGGGAGACCCGGGATGGTCGTCACAGTTTTTAAATTTTGATTTTTAAACATTTTTGTGCAGGTAACTTTAAAAATATTTTTGCACTATAATTAAATTTAACATCTTGGGCACCTTTCTGAAAATATCTGATGTTCTACATAATGAAGAAATTTATTTATTTAACATTTGAAATCAACAGCAAAAATGTGGCAACCTGCCCCAGCTTTGGGTTCATTGTCTCAAGCTCAAACAAAAATAAATTGTAAAAATTTAATGTTTCTCAAAAATCAAAATTGAAGATAGAAATAATTCTGTACAAAAAATACATTTGTGAGGAACTTTTCACCGTACAAAAAATGAACAACTTAAAAAAAATTGTATGTGAGAAACAAAAGCACTAATATTAGTCAGACTCATCAAACTGACAGTTATGACAGGTATCAATTTTTGAACTTGGAGTGCACTCCTCATGGTCCCACCCCTTACACTCTATCCACTAGACCCACATTTCCTTTGGGCGACTGTTAGAGAAGGGCTCAACACACACCAAGCAATAACACTCTTCTTCGTCTTCACTGTTGTAGTCAGTTCCTCTTTCCTTGGCCTTCTTTCTCTTCTTTGGGATAATTTTCTTTCCACTAGCTAAAGTCTGCTTTTTCTGCATTTTTTCCCTAGCACTCTTCCTTTCTTGGATTTTTTTCCTATTCCCTTGGCTTTTTCTTCTTCTAATTTTTGCTTGATAGGAGAGTCGGTAAGAATTGCTGTTTTGCATTTATGGCTGTTATGATTTGTGTTTTTCTCGGGGGAGCCTTTGGAAAAGGTTGCAAGATTTCAGGAGCCACAAGAAGACCCTCATCTGAACCACTACCACTAGCACCTGATTCGTTTTGTTGGCATGTGACCATCGTCTGTTTGATACACATTTTCCTCATTTATTTTGTTCTTGCTTTGGTTATCGGGAGTAGGCATATTCTCATTACCATTTTGGATGCTTAAGTATGGTCTATCAGTGACAAAACTAGGTGCAAAGTCTGCGTCTGTGAAAATAAAAATACAATATAGCAACCCAAGGAAGGTTGATTATGAAAAAAGTTATGAAGTGACGGAAAGAATTTCTCCTTAGCCTCAACAAATTGTCAAGGAGGAATTATTTACAACATATCCTATCTTACCAAACTTAACCTTTAATTAGGTATGGAATATGCAAAAAAACTTAAATTTTTGAAAATTTATTATGTGAAAGATAAGTCTTAAGATATCTCATTAAATTAATTCATGCTGTTTATCATGTAAGATGAGAGAAAGAGGAAATTTGGAAGAAATTAGAGTAAATCGCATTGAAAATGAAGTCCAATATACAGAGGAGGTTGTAGCATTAATTACATAATGTTAGAACTAAATATAAACAATAATAATTATATCATCTTGGAATATAATTATGCAAAACACTAAAGCTAATAGTTGTACTCAGTCCCAGTGTTATTTTCTTAAAAATTTGTAACCACCAATCCTACTAATATTGCTAATTATTTTTATAAGCAATTTTGTCATTTAAGTCCAAATGCAAGATCAAATAATACTAAAAATAATCCTTTTCCAAATTCAATTTTTCTCTTTCCATCTGATCTGAAATAATTAAAATTATAAAGTCTTTTGATAACAAATGGTCTGCTGGCCTAGGTGGCATTCCTATGCCTATTGTAAAAAATGCTGCAATCTGGATTACATCACCTCTATCAGATATTTTTAACTTATCCCTCTGTAATGGCTACTTCCCCACAAATCTTAAAACTGCCTCTGTTATACCTATCCATAAAAAAGGTTCCCTTACGAACTCTGAAAACTATAGACCAATTACCCTCCTTTCTGTTTTCTCGAAGATATTCAAAAAGCTTTTTTATAATCGTATTATGCAGTATTTGAAACACTTTGATCAATCACAACATTGCTTCAGAAATGCCACATCCACTTAATCAGCAACATTTCAGCTTATAAATGAAATTTGCAATGCCCTCAAAAATCAGCAGCATATTACTAGTACCTTCTTTGACTTAAGCAAAGCTTTTGATAGAATAAACCACTACATACCAGGGTATTGAACCGAAATATTTTTGCTCCGGTTTTCGTTCCGGTTCACATAAAACAAAAAATTTTGGTTCGGTTTTGCTCCAGCAACCACCATTGAACCGGTTCAAACCGGTTTTTTTCACTCCGACTGAATTTTTTGGGGAAATTTTCAAAAGAATTCCTAAATAATCCTTATTTAATTAATGTTATTTTTATTTAAGCTAAATACATCTTCAATATCGCAAGTCAAGATGACAAAAATAGATATCCACAAGTAACAATGCAAAAATACTCCTTCCAACCATGTAACGAACAGTACAACATTGCATGAATTCCCTTCTTACATTTTTCGTTATTCAATTTGTTAAGGGCTCCTTATATATGACTCTATCTAATACTGTTCTATTGGAATTTAAAATTTATATTTTCCTTTTTAGTGTGTATAAAATCTATTAAAATGTTATTTATTTTTTTGTTTTTAATTTGATGTAAAATGTAAAAATAAAGAGACTTATTGTAATTCCATATAAATTTTATTCAAAATGACCTAGGTTTCCTTGTAATGTAACATCTTTAGGTGAAATAAATTCAAAGCTGGTAGCAATTTATAGTAATAGGTACAATGGGTGAGTGGGAGAGGGTGAGTTGGGGGAGAATAAAGGAAGGAATCGTGGAGCGAATGATCATTAGAGGAAAGGAGTGAACAAATGTTCGTGGGAAGGGGAGGAGGAGAAATTGGTTGAGCTCAGTGAAGTCCAGTAAGTTGTATAATGAGAAGACAATGGGGATAATTGGTAGAAATAATTAAATTAGTGGGAGGTTGAGAAGTGGAGAATGAAAAGGAAACAAAATATCATTTACAACTTCACAGTTTTTTGAAGCCACACACTACATAATTTCAAATTTTTATAAACAGATGGCCTAGCCATGGGCTCTCCTTTGTCGCCACTACTTGCAGACATTTACATGGACAATTTTGAAAGAAATCTATTCTCTTCAGAGAATCTTATTGTCAAAAACATTATCTGTTGGTTTTTTTATGTTGATGATATTTTTTGTGTATGGTCTGGGTCATCGAGGCAACTGGATATCTTCCTAAATTTCTTGAATTCTTTTAATAAAGCAATAAAATTCACATGTAAACAGAAATCAACGGGTCCCTAAACTTTCTAGACATCATCATATTAAAGGTAAATAGAAATTTAGAATTTGCCATTTTCAGGAAAGACATGTACACCGACCAAATCATTCACTTCAATTCAAGACACCATTTCTCACAAAAATTGCCATATTTCATTCCATGCTTCATAGGCTATTGAACATTCCTTTGTCAGATTTTAACGTCAGGAAAGAACTTCAAGTTATTAAACAAATAGCAGTCAACAATGGTCTCCCAAGAAAATTAATTGACAGATTATACGAGAGAAAACGATCCCAACTAGCCATGAAACAAATATACGGTACCATCCCTGTTGACGATTTAAAACCACATTGGCAAAGACTATAATTTCTTGGTAATATATTCCTTAAAATTAATAGATTAATTCCCAAAAATAAAATTAGAGCTGCTTTTTACAATAAATCAAACATAAAATACCTTTTATGTCATACTAAAGACAAAATTAAAAATTTGGAAAAAAGTGGAATTTACAAATTACATTGTGGAGATTATACAGCATTTTATATAAAATAAACAGGATGGAAATTCAAAGAAAGAATTAAAGAACATCATTCCTGCTTCATAAATAGTAAAACAACCTCTCTCTTTACCAAACATCTATTCGAGCATGGACACAACAGCGACTTTATTCCCAAAATGGTCCATTATGAAAGAAAGGGACCCAGGATTGATATTCTGGAATAATTTGAAATTATAATGTGTGGCTTCAAAAAACTGTGAAGTTGTAAATGATATTTTGTATCCTTTTCATTCTCCACTTCTCGACTTCCCACTAATCTAATTATTCCTACCAATTATCCCCATTGTCTTCTCATTATCCAACTTACTGGACTTCACTGAGTCCAAACTATTTCTCCCCCTCCTCTTCACTCCTTTCCTCCAATGGTCATTCGCTCCACAATTCCTTTCTTTATTCTCTCCCAACTCACCCTCCCCCACCCACCCATTGTACCTATTACTATAAATTGCTACCGGCTTTGAATTTATTTCACCTAATGATGTTGCATTACAATGAAACCTAGGTAATTTTATAAAATGGTCTCATAACAAGAGATTGGCGATAAATACAATAAAGACTGTACTTATGCATACTTGTTCACCGTGCATAGGTATCCAGCATGATGTTAATATTTTTTCTCATGTGCATGTCTAAAAGTACTACCCATAAAATGTAATTGCAATAAAATTAGGTGTCTCTGAATTTTTATATCTTGGTTTGACAGTGGATTATAATTTTAAATGGGATGTCCACATTAATAAACTACATGATAAATTGAGATACACATTGATGAGATTCCAAAATATTAAACATTTGGTTCCAATGTACTGCAGAAGAATGATCTATTTCTCACTATTTGAATCCTTAATTAGGTATGATATCGAGATTTGGGGTTTTTCTTCTCGTTGTTGTCAAAAATTGAAGATATTCAAAGAAAAGTCTTAAAAGTTATAACATATGGGAATGTATTATCCAGTGAGAATAACAACTTATCTGTTATTCAATTCCTGTACAAAACCACTAACAAATTGTCACCTAAATACTTGGTTTACTTTATAATTCTTTATAAATACTATGATGCACATCAGTACAGAAATACTGTGGAAACATCACATAATACAAGAAAAAGATATTTTGTTGTACCAAGAGTATAACAGGGGTGGCAAAACCAGGGCTCGTGAGCTGCATGCAGCTCTTTTATCTTAGTATGCGGCTCTTTTAAATTTCCATTCAATGGCATGTCAACTTTTTTCACTACAAAATACAATGATGTAGTGTGATTTGAGATGTGTTTGGATGTCTAAAGGTGGCCATACACACTACGGTTTGCCGGAAGGTTTGCTTCCAGGAAGGGACACCTCCCGGCAAGCCGGAGCATGTGTGGGGAATTCGGCCGGAAGGGATGGCCAGAAAACGAGCCTCCGAGCCTCCTGGCAAGTCTCAGAGGGTTCAGGCTTACCTCCAGGTTTGCCTCCCGGAGGGCGGGCCTTCCGGAAAACCGTAGCGTGTATGGCCACCTTAAGAGACATGCATTATATCTGTATTGCTTTGGATACGGGTTATGTTCATAAATTTATGAGCACGGAATGTGTCATGCGGCTCTCGGACTTCTGAAAATTATCATATGTGGCTCTGAGGGCAAGTAGATTTGGCCATCCCTGGTCTATAATCAATATGGTGAGAGGTTAAAGGAATTCATGGTTCCAAAATTACTTAATAACTTTGTAAGTGATACTGATGATTTGTGCAAAGAAAAAATTATAATTTAAAAAATGCAATTAAAAAAGTTTTGATTAAACATATGCCAATGAAATTGTAATTGAAGTGTTTGATTAAACCTACCATGTGTAATGTCATTCTTACTTGACAGCCTGAGCTGATTATGTTTCATTTGATTCTTTAACTTTTATGTAAATTGATATGTTGTAACTATGTCCCGTCGACAGGCCATTTCCCTGATGGAACAGTAATGTATTTAAAAATTAGTATAAATAAATAAATAAATTATTATTATAATGTAATAGTAATGATCAATTCAGTTTCAGAAAAGACAGGAACTTGAGGTACCACCAGAGTATTGAAAATTGTATCGGAAAGGAATATAAGCATGATTGCCGTGTATTGTGACTATTGGGGGAAGACATTTGATAAAGTGAATTGGTTAAGGTTGATGGGGATACTGAAGTGTGAACTGAAGAGATAGCAGACTAATGAGTTTACTCAAGAATCAGATGATAAAAGTCAGAGTAGAGCAAGATGGCATGAGTGAAGTAAGTATAGGAAGTTTAAGTAAGGGCTGTTTGTCACCACCACTGTGAAATATATATGGAGAAAGACTAATGAAAGAAACATAGCAAGACACCATAGATGTGAAGTTTATGACAAAAAACAGGGTTGGATTTAAAAAAAATATTGTAAGGCCGGTTCTACGATGTCAGTGCTATCGCGCGACAAATCCGTTGCTGCCATAAACACCTTTTATATTTTCCATGCAAGACTGAAAAAGCTCATATGATCCTGTGGATCGTGTGTGTTTTGAAATGTTTGAAACAAAGGCAATGCAGCGGTCTTGCCATTGCAACGTTGTCACCACTGTAGACCTGACCTAAAGGAGACAAAGAATGAAGCTGCTAGTGAGGGGAAGGTATAGGAGAGTAGGTAGGTCGGAGTGGGGGAAGGCTACTGCAACCTAAGCTCCACCCACTGGTTGCCAAAAAGGTCATTTTCAACGCAGCAGAGCTATAGTTACATCTCTGTTCTACCCCCACATACTAAGAATTTTTTTTTACCACTCATGCTTTATTTATAAATTATAATTAATGCTATGTAATTGAAATATTTCTTGCCTTAACATCCTGAGAGCACAGGATACAGTGTATATTCCATATTTACATTTATATACACATATATACATATACAGATGTCAGAAGCAGAAGTTTCAAAGCGTGACATCTTGTTCGTAATACAGAAAGGGTTAAATATGTGATTGAAGGAAAACTTGAAGGCAAACAGAAAGAGGAAGCAAAAGGTTTCAACTTAAAAAAGACTTGAAAGGAAAAGAGAGTTATCAAGAATTGAAGAAGAATCAGAGGACAGAGTACTATCTATGATGATGAATGGTAACTACATGATAAAGTGAAGCATAAGGCCAAAACTCCATTCATTCCAGACTCATTTTATATTAACAATATAAATAGCAACTATCTGTCCATGAAGAGGCAGAGAATTTATAAGCGTTTTTTAAATTAAAGTTTTCCATAGTTCTACACATTGACTTGAAGTAAGCAATAATTTTTTGGTTATGATTGTACAAATACAGGAAGTTCTCTTTTCATATAATGGATCTATTCCTGGGAAATGCAACATAAAACAAAATGATTTAAATGGAAACTTATTTTTCCATAGATTTAATGTTATAAATTAGGGATACTTTGCTAGAGGATATTTTTTCATCATATCTCGCAGAATGAATATTAATAAGTAGCATAAGATAAGTTTGTCATAAATATAATGAATAAATTGGCAGCTGGAATACTTAAAGTGCTTTCCAGTTATATAACAGCATTTTGGGAAAGTTTAACCATCTAAAACATCAAAAGTAATTGTGGCACAACGGACTCATTCTCAACCAGAACATGTGTGGGACTGACCTGTAGATGCTATGGACCAAGAGTTCCATAACCTGTTCTGACCATTACCAAATAAAAGTCAGGAAAAATTAACATGTGAACTAGTCCTACTTGCCATTGCTAAACCCACCACTGCATCACCTTTAGGCAGTAGTAATTTATTACGCATTATTTATTTGTAAATTATTTTTTTCATTCTTTGATTTCTCTGGCAAGTTAGAAATTTCAAGATAATCTTTTTCAAAAACAATGTAATGTATATGTCATGGTAAATGTGTGTTGTCTGGTAAATATGTACATTTCCCGGTTAATGTACACATTTACCACCAAGTTCGGTAAATGTAAGTATAACATACTTTTACTGATTGGATTGGGGAAATGTACACATTTACCTAGAGACACTGGTATATGTGGATAAATGTCACAACACAGGCCACAACATGGCAGCATCGAGAACATCTGTTGCAGTTTAGAAGTATGGTAAATGTGCGTTGTCCGATAAATGTGACAACTAACTACCGTAAATACCTGCGTATAATGAGCACCCTTGTATAATGCGCAGGGGGGTTTTCAGCATCGTAATCTATGATTTTTCTATATACCCAGCACGAACAGATTTTTTTTTATCATTACCATTCCAGAATAAAGTATATGGTGTAACGTGGTCTAAAGCAATGATCGAATTATCGGTATTATGTATTGGTAACATAATGAAAGTGCGAAAAAAAATTTTCGAATAACATTCCAAAAGAACGTCAGCTAACTCAATCATTACATACTCTATGTTTACTTACTAGGTGATATTAGGATATACACAATAAATCGAATTTTTCATAGTATGACATATGACATTGTTTGAGCTAATAAAATGAAGGAATGACGATAATCCTATGTCGAAGTTTTTTACATACGTTTCTGTCATGCCTGAGGTGGACGGGTTTATTTAACCTTCAGTTTTACCCTTATTAGAACACTCTGGAGCACATAAAAACGATAGCAAATAACCATAATTAACTACAGACTCTAAGAATCAAGAATAAATCACGTATGAATGCTGAGAGAAAAGTAGGGAATGATAACTTGATGGTAGTTCTACAAGAAGCATCAACTCCCAGCATACTCAAAGGCATCAGCTGCCATTGTTTCTAATTGTAAGTAGTACCAGTACCTCACCACCAGGCTGGGCACCGGTGTAGGATGATGTCATGCGTAAAATAGCTCATCATTGTGCTAACAAAAGGAAAGGTATTACAATGTAGCAAATCATATACAGTGAAATGTGAGAGAATTTTGAATGTTAATTAGAGGCAGCATATCGAATTATATATTGAAGCTGATAACGGAATGGATTAACATGCACGTCTTCAGTTTCAGTTCAGTTCAACTTAATTGAATGCAGTAAAAAATTATTACAAAATAGGTTGATTAAATCGCATATGTTTCTATCAAGCTAATTTTTACTTTTATTTAGTATTATGCATAGACAGATACATGTTAATTAAATACACATTCATTAAAGTCATACATATTTTATCTTTATGACATTTAGCTCTCTTATTCTTATTATAAGTGGAGATAATTATTTAACGTGCTTATTTAACCCATATTTATGACAGAAAATATGAAAGTTAAAAGGCAAAGCTACACTGCCAAATTCAAACTGAAAGTGATCCAGTAGGCTAAGGAGCATGGCAATCGTGCAGCAGAGCGAGAATTTGGACCGGGAGAATCCATTATCAAACAATGGAGGAAATCCTAAGAAATCATTAACAAAATGCCTAAAACAAAGAGGGCTGAACGCAAGGGAAAAGTTCAAAATCCTAAGTTGGAAAAACACCTGATGAAATGGATTACGGACACAAGAAGGGATTGCTTAGGTGTAAGTACCTCAGCTGTTCAGGTTCAAGCTGTTAGATTAGCCAAAAAGCTCAACATAAAGGACTTCAAAGCATCCATTCACTAGTGTCATCGTTTTTACAAGAGAAATAATTTGTCAATTCGCCGACGCACAACTATAAGTCAGCATTTACTGGAGGATCTTGAAGAACAATTCCTTAAATATCAATTCTATATAATTAAATTGAGGAAGGAATTTAATTTTCCACTAAGCCTAATTGGAAACTCCGACCATACCCCACTAACCTTCAATATGCCATCGCAAACCACGGTCAGTGAAAAAGGCACTAGAACCATAAGAATTAGTGGCACTGGTAACGATAGAAACTGATTCGCAGTAATGCTCGCATGCATGTCTGGTGGTACAAAACTGCCACCATATGTTGTTTTTAAGCGAAAAACTTGACCCAAAGGCAATTTTCCCAAGGGAATTATTATAAGAGCCCAAGTAAAAGGTTGGTTTGATGAGAAGGTAATGAATAACTGGATCGAGTGTATGGAAAAGAAGAACTGGTGGTTTATGGAATCAGAGGTCTCTACTAATTTTAAATGCATTTAGTTGTCACACTAAACCAGCTGTAAAGCGGAAACTACAAGAATTAAACACAAATCTTGCAATAATTCCTGGTGGAATGACATCAATTCTACAACCAGTTGATGTTGTTATTAATAAACCATTCAAAACACTTATGAGGCAAAAGTGGTCTGATTGGATGGTGGAAATATGATGAAAGTTGATATCCCTATGATCTGCCAATGGATTGTTGAAACGTGGAATGAATTGTCCACAGATGTTATTATAAAAGGTTTTAAGAAATGTTGCATCAGTAATAGTTTAGATGGTAGTGAAGATGATATGGTGTGGGAGGACGACGATGACAGTGCTATGGCAGCAGATGATACAAAAGATGATGATTCTGATAACAATATCAAAGAAGTCCAGTGACGAAGAATTTCTTGGCTTTTAAATGAATAAATACTGAATACATTCTTTTCATATCTAATGAATGTATGTTTATAGAATTAGTTAAAAAAATTTTATTATCTATCTTACTTTTCATAAAAATCACCAATAAAAATATGAGGATACACGGGCAGTAATTAATGTGCCGAAATTGTGGAGTCAAATGAAAATAGGAAGATTATGTACCCTCGTATAATACGCATCCTAATTTTTAACTGAAATATTTTGAAAAAAAAGTGTGCATTATACGCGGGTATTTACGGTAAACTAAATTTGAACATGAAGGAAAATTTTACTCAGCCCCACCGGGTTGGGTAAGTTAGTCAAAGTGTTTTTGGTTCCTCCTCATGTTCACAGTGTTACCCCCTCAGATTGGGAAGCATTCATCTTAATACCGACTGGAGCCGAACCCTCGATGATTTTTGTTATAAATTAACGTAATTATTAAAGTGAAGCATTTCTCATTCTTACTTATTTCTGCATTTACCAAGGCACATTGGTAAAAGTGCACATTTATTGGGAAGTGTATGGATAATACGTATTTCTGGAACCTTAAACTTACATTTACCAAGCTTGGTGGTAAATGTGCACATTTAACGGTAAATGCACAAATTTCCTGATTATGTACCTTTACCATAACATATACATAAGGTGACCAGACATCCGGATTTTGGCGGGACAGTCCTGCTTTTGAGCAGCATGTCCCGCTGTCCCCCAAAAACTTTAGGGGATGCAAAATTGTCCCACTTTTGGATATATTGATGATAAATGTCCCAATTATTCAAATGTTTTTACAACAAATGGAACATAAGATAAAGCAATTTACAACAACAAATTAAACAACAAGACAATGAAAGATACATAAATAATAACAGAATGAAACAAAAATAATAATAATCATAATAATATTAATCAGCCTCCTCCACAACATAGCAGATGGTGCAGATCACCAATCGCCCGTGATGCAGCTTTCACATTGGCTAATAGCATTTCACAGATGTCAAAACAAATGATGTAATTAATCGGGATTCCCCTTATTCAAACGTGTCGTCAAGTTTGTATAGTATCGGTGTCATCCTAGATGGCATCTCACCGTCTATGTCTGATTCACTTAGAGAAGGAGTTTGGAATGCATCTAAGATACTGATGCTTGGTGGAACTATTCACTCATTTCAGAGACAGAGATGTCAGCCACAGACAAATGTCAGAATTAATTCAGTTTATATTATGTCTCCCTGGAACTAATTCTTCTGTAGAATGTGCTTCCTCATAAACTATTAAGTTACTAAAGTGAAAAGTACAAATTGGGTAAATTACTTATCATTTTATGTTGTAAACCTTAATTATACTGATGTTTAATATATGGCAGATCAATTATTCTTTTTTGGCTGTGTAATCAATCGGCCCCCTCTTTAAATTAAAAATTAATTAAGGAAGATTATAGGTTATATTAGAGGGGTCTAAAAATTTATATTAAAGGATGATATTATAATTTATTATGTTTGGGGTCATAAATTCACGAACAAGTTGGAGAAATTTAGAGAAGACATTGTTCTTGAAATTTCTTTGGTTGTGTGCACTCCTCTAAGAAAAACAATTGTTTAAGTAAAATCACAATATATTAGAAGTGTTAAAAACATTGGAAGAATTGTTTACTAATTAATTTAAATGCATAATGATAAAATATTTTTTTCTTTGTTTTTTAATTTTTAGAGCCCTTAATGTTGAAGGATTTTCCTTATGCAATTTTTAATTTAAAAGGGGGGGCCGACTGATTACACACAACCTTTTTTTCATTGTTTGTGAATTTGTGTGGAACTCCGTAAGACGTTTCAATTTATCAGAATTAGCAGTTGAACTGTAGTCGGTCGCCGTCAATTGCCTACACTCCAGGGGCAAACAGATTTTGTCCAGTTTTGGCTGATCTGAAATCTGGTCACTTTATGTATACAGATGTCTGTTCCCTAATATGTTAGCATAATTATATCAAAACAACATTAAACAGGGCAATGTAAATCGAGGACTTTGTACTCACCTATTATGGGCCTGATTTGCCTTCAGTACCGTGACTGGTTTGTGATCAGCTGTGATTCCCTCTATTGTTACACTAACATGGAAGGTTTTGTCATAGGTTTCATCTGAAAGGTAAGTATATTCATGTTTATAAAAACATTATTCAGGAAGACTGAGATATAGTGGTAAAAAATTGATTAAATGTTTACCATCTTTGTTTTCGGTTGAAACTTTGGCTATGACCCATAGCTGTTGACTATAAGTTGACATGGCTGGAGTTTTCATTATAAATGGTCCGGTTGCAATATCAGTGCCGTTTAATTTGGGAAGAAGTTTAGAAGAGTTTTGTTTCGAGGTACTCGTAATGGGTGGTCCTATATATTAATGTCATAAAACTGCATTAGTGAGATACTAGCAAGGATTTTTAATAATTATTTATTTTGAATATACAGTAGACTAATTCCTTAAAGAAACTATACTATGAAACATTATACACATGGTATTGAACCAGAGAATTTATGGGTTCGGTTCAGGTTCAGACAGTTTCAAATTTCTTGGGTTCGGGCTTGGTTTTGTTCATGAAAAAATTTTTGAACAGTTCCATTCAGGTTCATGTTGGGGCTAAAATAAAATTCATTTTAAATATAAAATTCATTAATTTATTATAAAATGACTCCATTTAAAAAATACAAATCAACATCAAAAAATACATTATAATAACAAACAAAATAAATTACAAAACTAATAAGAAATGTTGGTAGAATTAGGAACTGTATAAAAAATATTGGGCAACATCTACAACAATTGACAAATAAAAAATCAATTTAAAAAATATAACAAAATAAACATCTTTTTTTTTAATTTCATTCAAACCGACCAGCAGAATATTTTCAAGTGTCTCTCCAATAAGTTGGCACGCTTTGGTGATAAAATAAATTTTAATGCTGAGAAAGATCGCTGTGTTGCTGGAACTCCTAAACTGACCTGAGAAACATGCTACAAAATACATTAGAACACTAATTTTTATTTTCTTCCCAGAAGTTAAGAACTCTACTGTCCTTTGGAAGCCTTTGCATTTTCTCATAAACTTCAAATGCAACTTCTAAATTATTTTGATTTCTATAGTCAGGTTGGCTTTTAGTGTTTGTGTGAGATTTCTCGGTTTTTTCTATAAACTGCTCTAGCAAGTCATCATCTGCTGCAGAGCCTGAAATGCTGCAGAACAGAATGTTTCATATTTTCTTTCAAGCTTTCTGCAAGTCGTATATTTTCCAGTAACTTCAGCATTTTAGTAATTTGGATTTTAGCTTTCTTTTCTTCCTCTTCATCGAAAGCCAATCTGTATCTAGGAGCTAAATATACAGAAGCAAACAAAAGATCTTTATTTAGAAAATTCGTCCTCTCTTTTAGTATATTTGAATGTAAAGCTTGTGCGAAGCATTGAACATTGTTACAGAGGTCAAATTCAAAATGAAGCTAATCACCACCATTGATTCACGATGTGTGAGGAGATCAAACAACAAATCATATCTAGAAACAGAAGAGAAATATTCTGCTTTTGAGAGATATGAAATTTCAAGACATAACATCCCTCTCGTCCACCAAACTTCAGTAAGAATTATTTTTTTATCATTTGGTTATATACTTACATGGATTGTCTGGAAGATTTTGAACCTGTTTTAAAACCAGTTCAGGTTCGGTTTGGGTTCAAAGCAAAAACAAAATCACGGTTTGGGTTCACAAAATTGTGCGGTTCAGAGCAGTTTTTTGGTTAAGGTTTGGTTTGGTTCAACACACTGATTATACATGTTAAATTGAGATATGCATTCAGGGATGATATTTTTGCACCTTAAGCAAGGTTTGAAAATTATGCCCCTCTACTAATGAAAGTATACAGTACACAATTTCACCTCTCAAAACTCTTTATTTACTATGTAGAAGTAAAATAAATATATAAAATAAATTTTATAATATAAACCATTACTCTTAAAAGTTCAAATTGTCATTTGTTGTGCCCCTAAATGTGCTGTGCCCTAGGCGGGTGCCTCAATCGCTTAGTACTTGTTCCTGCTCTGGAGATATGTCTATTTTAAATCTTTATATCCCCTTAGAAATGATCCTCCTATATATCATCAGATTTACTGCAGTTGATCTATGTAAACATAATTAATACTGCATTAAATTTGTATTAAATGTAATTATCTTATTTTTGACTTTAACTACAGGGGTTCACCAATCATCCAACCTGACTCAGATCACAAGCATATTGAGTTCAGGGGCATTTACCATGTTGTTAAAGTGACCTCTCAAGATGTGAGTTAGACTATCTTTTTATATCTTTTTTGCACAAACATTTCCATGGCATATATATTGAACAATTTTTAGCCATTTTAAGGGTAATTGATATAATGCCCTTAGCATTTGACAGTAGTTCTAAATCACTCATCAATAATACATAAAATATTCTTTTGTTATAGAATTACTGAGTTGAATTTAATAAATTGATAGTGCTCTTTTTAACATTTGTACATATCTAAAAGCTATCACCAGTGTTGACACAATAGACAAATAATAATGAAAGGTTTGGTATATAGTTAATTAATGATCAATTATTGATTTCTCACATTGGGAAAAAAGTCTCATTTGGAAGACAGTAATCAATAGTGCACATGGGAGGTCCCAAGTCTAAAACATTTTACAAGCAAAATAACCTATGCAAGGCACATTTTATGATACCTTTTATTAAATACACAAATTGGTGGGGAAATAATGAAAAAATGATAAGACATATTAATTGTACAATTTTTGCTCCTATTTTCAAACGTTACTTTCATTTATTTATGTTTGGCTCAAAATGGAGAACTTGGACTAGCTGTGCATGTGCCTTTGTTTTTTATACAAACTTCATTATTAAATGACGTCTTAAATAAGACATTAAGTATTTCATAAAAATAAGCTTAAAAGTCTGAAGTGCCATGAATTTCTATATTTAGAAGATTTTTGTTGTTTCAATGTAGCAGCTTTATGAATAAATCTAATTTTAAGATAAACAGTTATAAATATATTGTAGTTATTAATCAAAAATTTTAGAAAAAATTAATTATAAAGTAAACATTTCTGAAGCAGAATTGAATCTATAGGGTTAGATGATTCTCTTGCAAGGAAAATTTATAACTCAAGAAGTTTGCACTGCACAAATAACCTTTGTTAAATTTGTAGAAATTGCTTTATCAGTATATACTTTCCCTTAAATTCTAAATTCAATATTTTTAAGTCAAAAATTATTTACCTGCCAGTCCAATGAATACACCCAACCCAAAACATGCAAAGAATGCAACAAACACCATGACAAACTCTCTTTTGTGCATTGAATAAAGGCGCATTTGAACTGATCTGGAAACAAGAAATATTTCATTAAAAATATCATAGATTTTTCACAGAACCATTTTATATAATTTTAATAGTTATTTGAATAACATCAATGTTTTCCTCATACAGTCCACTTTTCTTTATTGAACGTGACCTTTCTATTTTTTTATAAACACCAGTAATTCACATTAACGTAAATTACTAGATTGAATGCGAAGAAAAGAACAATCTACTTCAAAGTTTCAGTTTGCAATAGGCATATTCTTTCCAATTGAAAAAAATCAAGTAGAAGTTGCACATTAACCAAATTCATTGACTAGGAACCATGAAACTTTGTTAAAAGTGTTTTTATCTGTGACCGAAAGAGAAAGTCGCAAAATGGTAAGCCTGACGTTTTATGTCCCCAACCCGTGGGATATCATACGGGGAGTAAAGAGTGCATTTAACCAACCTTTCACAGCGATCATGATGGTAGGCCGGTGCAATGTATTTGTTGAATTCACTGAACAGGTCGCTGAACTGAGAGAGGCCATTGCGAATCCTAAAACTCCAACTGCTCGAAGGCAGTTGATAGGTGTAACCTAGAGCACCGTCGCCTTTTGACATTGGTTAATTTTTATCCAACGTTGCTGGATCCCGACTTCTTACACAAAATTCCGCTGTAATATTGAAGTTTACTCGTAAATATTTTGTAACGGAATAATTTTCGTATTCTTATTACCTGCCCTTAACGCAGCGTTACTTGAAATCTAAAATTATCGTTTCAATGCACAGTTTGTGCAAACATTATATCAGGCACGGGTGACCTACCACAGGGTTTGAGATATTCTTGATATCTTGCATTACGATCGTCCGCACACTTCGCTTCCCACCTTATCATTGCCATCTTCCATGATGGAGACACTTATTAACGAACTTTCATAATTTATTCGCACGTTTTTTCGTTGTCTCTAAGCCTACACGTTCGGTTGTGATGCACAGATCCCTGAGAAAATAATAATAAACGGAGAAAAGTTATGATAAACAAACCCCTACCGCTTGGGCCTGGAGCCTACTACGCTTTAAGCACGAGCCGTCCGTAGCCCGCCGGTTTATTGATTACCGAGCGCCGAACATATGAAGTGAGTCATGACTGATCATGCCCTCGCATCTAGACGATTATGGCTGAAAAAACACCCGAAAGTAAGCTCGATGTTTTGAATGCTAAATTCTTTGATCCAATCGCTTCAAATATAATATTTAATTGGATGTAATATTACGAGGAGAGGTGGAAAGAGGAAGCGTTAAGGTGGAATAAGGGAAGGAGCTCCACCGTGTTGTCTGTTTTCATGCTACCGAAATTATTAATGCAGCCTCACATTCTTTTGTGCGCAATATATCCCTGGAGTTTTGGATGTTGTATTTTGCGGATAATTACGTTATCCCGCTAAGAGAATGTGTCGCGAAAGGTTGCATATTTATAGTTATCGTTTCCGTTTGTATTGTATTCACACGGTATGCGGTTATTTTCCGTTCGCTCGTCGGGTGAAATAAATTTTTTGTTGCTAAAAAAAATCGAACGAACAAAAAATCCCGCCGGTGAAGGATTTCTATTCTTTTAAACTCTTTAAATGTAAAAAATAATCTTTTACAGTGTTTTGGGGTAATGTGATATATCTGTAACTTCGGCATAGCATTTCAACATTTATTTCTTTATTTTTTATAGGCTATTGCTTAATTTTAACGCACAACATAAATCTCGGTTTCCCGTTCTATTACAGTGTGGCCTACTTCCCAGGTGTATTCGCATCTGCGTCTGCCCTGCTGCGGAGTGTGATTTTGGGATACAGAGGTACCATCCTAAACTCAGGAATTTTAGACCCGGCGAAAGCTTGCGTGCATTTTACGCAATACACAAAGATCCCTCTCGTAATTTCTTGCATTTTCATTTTTCTCTTTCCCAGCAAATAATAAACTAAGGTTTTCATTACACGTAGGTATTACTCATTGTCAGAGCTAGTTCTAGCTGCATTCCGTTTCTTCATATTACCTATTGGACTCGCCAATGAAAGCTGATGTGAAAGGGATGGAAAAGAAGGATATTTAGAACTTTAACGATTTATCTATTTAGCTTAGGGACCTTCAACATTTTTATCTGACGTACCCCTTTGAGCATTGAAGAAAATAATGGCGTAATCTATTGAGCATTTTTCAAAATAATAGCGCACCCTTGTGAGCATTTTTAAATGATCGCGCTCTCCTATCATATTTTAAAGCGATCATGAATTGGACAACACTTGTATTAAAATACCTTGCTCATTTTTATATATGGAATTAATTAAAAACAACCGTTCCTGACGTTTTATAGGATCCATTATAGTTGTAACATCCAACCTTTTGTTACGAATCTATGTAT
This sequence comes from Tanypteryx hageni, assembly GCA_028673005.1. Taxonomy (NCBI): domain Eukaryota; kingdom Metazoa; phylum Arthropoda; class Insecta; order Odonata; family Petaluridae; genus Tanypteryx; species Tanypteryx hageni. The sequence goes on along the minus strand of CM054120.1, from coordinate 182,612,554 downwards.
AAAATGTTAGAGTGAGGGGAAACATTTTTACCTTCATTAAATTCGCGTGCCCTTTTAAAGGTTTTCAAGTACTCCCAGGGGATTGAGCATACTGCGGCTAATTTCGACACCAGCCAGGTGAAAGCTAATATTGAAGATTGCATGCATTAAAATAGGATTCTTTCTGCGCGGGTTAGTAAGTTTCAATTTCAGTTTAGTAGCTTTTCTTTCTTTATTTCATTTTCAACAAAAGAAAGAATATTATCCAAATCCAACCGACTAAAAGCGATAATGGCCATTTTCGGATATAAATAAATATTGGATTTTTAAGGAGGCCAAGAGAGAAAAATAATTTCAAACGTAGATAGAGAAATACTAAAATACGAAGAAAATTATTTCTTTGAGACACGTAGCTCTTGGTAAATAAAGTTGACATGATTGATGAATTCAATAAAATCTGCGGAAATAAAGAACAAAAATGGAGCGTATGTGAGGATTTGTTATTAAAAATTTTTTTTCACAAGAATATCACAAAATATGAGAGACGATCTTTCTGTTGTTTTTTTTTAGAAACCAGCTGTGATTGACCTCATAGTTTCGTTTTACACATAAGTTTTGCCTACGACAATTTCACTACATATAATGTATAATTTGCATCACACATCACCTTTCAGTACAGCAATCTTGTAAACACCGTCAACTTTCTTTTCCGGATAATTTGGTTTTTGGTAGTTTTCGACTTCTACGTTATTCCAGGGCAAACAAAGTGATAAACACAAGTTATTCACTCAAAATAATCGCTTAAACTTTCACCGATAAAACGTTTTTCTTGTTAGCCGCATTGCACAGGTAAACGAGCGTAATTAATTGCTGAAACAAAACCTGACTAAAAAATAAACAAGCGCCGTGTTTGTTTTTCAAATCGTATATATCCATTCTTACCAATTGGACCCATTTTCTCGCATTATTTGCGGTGGGACAACAACATTATTCCTTCATTTATCCTGTCCCAACACTGAAGTCAGGCAGCACAAAAAGGAACGGATTTTTTTATATAGGCGCAAAACGTCCCGCCAGATATAGTTCGGGACAATGGTAAGGTTATAGTTGAAACGACAGCAAATTAGTAATCACTTTTCGTCTCTCAGTGGGCTGTCGACCAAAATCATTTACAGATCGCCTTCACCGTTCTAGGCATTTCCTTAACCTTATTAACTGCCAAATTTTTCTTTTAATCAATGTGATTTAAATATCTTTAAAATGATAAATGTACTATTTATGATTAATAGTAACAAAAATTACCCCAGCGATGAAACTTTATTTCCTGAGCCCCCTTTGAGGATCATGGCTCAGTATATTATCGGTAATGAAAATGATAATGGTAATGAATGGCAATGAAAATGGTAATGGTAATGAAAAAGATAACGCAAAAAAATATTTAAAATAAAATGTTCGCGAGCGAGGGCAATGTCCATAGAGCAACTGGATGCCATTGCGGACTATGTAATCTAGTCAGACTTAATAATCATGAAAAACTCTTAGATCCCCAAATGAGACCCCATGGCAGTAAATGTTGCTCCGTATCAAAATGCTGGATAAAAATGCCCCCAAAGATAAGTCAAAATTGTTTTTTTTAAATAAACGGTTGTATTAGAATCTTTTAGCGTTTGCAATTTTGCATGAGCTATTGTACCAAAAAGATTTTGATGTCCTTTTTTTATTATTCGTTCAAGTGTTATAACGGAGTCCAGCATTTCTGGTAGCAAAAAATCTTTTTTCTCCAAAACCAATAAGATTTGTTGAAAAAGGACCGATGAGCTTTGGAGGAAACAAAAATAAATTTTGTCATTGGTAAACAAATTTTCCAAAATATTTGGGATATCATTATTCGGTAATGCCGACAACTGTTGAAGAACAACTTTGGAGGGGAGGAGAAAGTTGGAAATTCTGAAGTTTTTACTGTTGTCCAAAATACCCAAAAAGTAATCGAAGGTAGTACAGAATACGAAAATGTAGCACTGCACTAGCAAAAGTAGTACACCTGGGAACCCTAACCTTAGGACCAGAATGTTGATTTTTTGGTGAGTGGGGTTTCATACAAATCATATCCTGACTAGTGGCCCATGTTAAGTTTTTGTAAAAATACACAACTTATTTTGAATATTCTTAGCAAAATATCCAATTGAATCTATATTTAATTTGTTCATTCCAATTAAGGGGGGATATTGGCCACTTATCTCGAGAGTACCTTGAGTTTTAATTAAAATATTAGCGAGTGAAATGACAATGAAAAATTCGAAACTGTGAACCCGGGACAAAGTCCGCGTAATTAGCTAGTATTTTATAAATGACTTATAACTATAATATAATATAATTCCTGCTGGCAAATATACGAATACGTTTATCTTGAAGAAATCGATGAGGTAAGGGGAATGAAATCACTGCGCGGTGATATGCCAAGCGGACCGTAGTTTGGGGACCCTTGGCTTAGAATGTTTGCGTTAAATTTCGGTCAAACGAAAATGTAGATAAACTGAGGATTATTCTGCTTTAGTTCAGTCATACTCATTAACAGTACCATTCCGACGTATTTTAGCGCCTTGCAAGAGGATTCATTCTGGCGCCTTCTTTACTTCAGAAAATGTTTGCGAAAATATATTAATTCATATGCTACTGCTTAAAAAATTAATAACTTAATGAAATTAAAATGCCTGCTTATTAAGCGATATCCTGAGTATCTCTAATTTTCTTAGTTCGAAGACATTTTGGCGCTCCGGGAAGCTGCCCTGCTCACCGGTAACTCGGTCCGACCATTAAACAAATAATACATACGTGATTTTGGATGTCGTTACTGCCTCGGCCCCCCTAGTGTTGATAATTTCACGAATTTATGGTTTATGTGAAGTCATTTGTTTCGATGCAAATAAATGGACTCGTAATGCTTTTTAATGGTAAAACAGTTATTTATATGTTAAACGATACATCATTAACAAATTGATTGTTATGTATCATAAGACAAGTCTGTAAGAGTAAAACATTGCTCATCATGAAACGCAGACATTAATGAATACATGAATCTACAAAGCTCATTATGTAATGGTACGTTAAATACGTTTGGATAACAACAAAATAAAATGATTCGCCATTAACTCATTGCGATATAGATGTAACGTTACATGGGTTTGTCATACTGTTTATGTTTGTTGATGTAGTTTTATAAATAAATAGTAATTAAAAGCATTAAAATAACTTCCGATGTAAGTTTTTACAAAACAGTTATAATAGCGTTAATGCGTATGGGGTGGTAGGGCAGACGATCAATTCGTTAGATGAGAAAACAACACAATGAGCTCGAGGGACTGGTAATTTCTTACAAGAGAAGATACTACACGAACTGCCGAGAACATACGCGCACTCAATGAGGAAAACTTAAGCTACAATTATTTACTTGGGATGTTGCAAACCCAGTAATAAACCCAGGGTTAATGACATTAGGTATGTTCTTCACAAGTTCTGTAGCTTTCGTTTCTCGAAGGAAGAAATGGAATTTTTAAAAATATTATGTTTTCGTAATGAGAACAGATATAGTCTAAATCGAAAACGAAGGAATTGGTGTTTTTAGCAAGAATATTTTCCAACTACATAAGCACGGAAGTTACGGTTAGATTGCCAAGGAGCGGCTCGTAGGAAACAGGATGGAATTTGTCGTCTTGCCGTAGAATGCCCTTCTTTCCAGAACGCGTTCCAGCGGTTCGACCCCGGTGATGTTTTGCAGCTACGTCACCCTGACGTAGTCCTGCCATGTTACTCTTAAGATCGTGCGTAGTGCATTGTTTTGCACTACGCAGATCTTCTTGATGTGAGTGGGCGCCGCACCCGACCATATCGGTGAGGCGTAGGTAAGTATGGGCAGTACGCAGGCCCAATAAAGCCGAACCTTGGTCTCCAAGTGTACTTCCCTGGAGCCCAGGATAGGGCCGAGTCTGCGCACTGCACCGTTTCCGACCCGGCCGAAAATATGTTTGCCCCAGGTTATCCCCCTGTCCATCGTGACGCCGAGGAGGGAGATCAGGCGATAATGCTCGGCAGCATCCGCAGGCTTGTTTGCCTTAGGAATGCCTACGATTTTCGCCATCTTCCACTAATCTCGGGGAAGTGCCCAGTGGTTTGACAACCGTTGTACAACGCTGCAAGGTATTCAATGGCAGCGACGGGCAACTGCTTCATCATAACGCTGCCAGTGTTGTCATCACCTGGAGAGCGACGCGTGAAAAGTATCCTCATCACGGCAACGATATCTCGCATGCCTATCCCAGTAAGGGACTTCCAAACTGCCCCAGAACTCCTGAGGATTTCATCCATGGCTGTCTCCACATCCCTCTCAGAGTCTGGCGAGGCAGCGATGGAGGGTTTTGGCTGGAAGGCGTTTTGGAGGTGTTTCGTGAACGCATCTGCCTTCTCCTTGGGCGAGCAGTCAAATCCCGCCACGGTCTTTAGCTGGGGGTCCCGTCTCTGGGTGGTGCATAACCCCCTACAGACCCGCCAGATGGAGTTATCTTTGAGAGACACTTCCGCTAGATGTTCCTCCCAGGCATCTGTTTTGATCTCCCTTATTCCCTCGCGGACATTTCTGTTGAGGCGGTCAAGGAGGCTGCGGAGATCTGGAGTACGGTGGCGTTGCCACAGTCTCCGGACCCTGTTGCGGTGCGTGATCAGCCTCCTGACCGGCTCCGGGAGCCGACGGGAGATCGGCCTGGAAGTGAACTTCCAGGGAATGCTCCTCTCCATCGCAGCTTGGAAGACTTCAGCAACATTGGCTGCCATTGCAGTTCTGGAGGTGGGTGACTTTGTGGAGGGGAGGGATGCGCGGTGTCTTGTCCACCGTGGCGATGAAACACCGCGTTTTCTCAGGTACGGTTTCACCCTCCACCGTTTTTATCATGTGTTTGACAGTTTTTACAGTGACCCCGACCTCGGCTAGTCCTTCGGCTACCATAGCTGGAGGAAAGTCACTGGCCAGGCTTTTGATTAACAGCCTAGCAGATTTGCCTTGCTCGGGTTTTTGGAAGAAGTACTGCAGCTTCATCTGGTCAATGAGCTGCATCACCTCCTGCTGCTGATCATGAGTACGGACGGAGATCTTCGTCGAGACCCCTCGAATGGAGGGCTCGAAGTCTCCGCCGCATTTCTCCTTGAGGGCGTCAATCAGCTCAGGGTGGCTTTTTACCCCGTACACTGTAATTGGCTTCAGCCTGGGAGAGTTTTTACGTTCACCATCAGTAGAGAGGGGAACAGAGACAGCCTTTTTCTTGGTGGCCCTCTTCCTCTTTTTCACCAGCTGGAATGGCTCCTTAGCAGCCGGTGCATCCTGGGCGGCAGGCTCCTTGGACGCTAGTGTCTGCTGAGGAACTTCCTGTGCCATCTCAGAGAGCTTCCTCTTCTGCACTGTGGAAGCACCTCGTGCTACTAACTCCATTGGCTCTTCGCTCGTTGGAGTAGGGGCGGTGGGAGTAGGCTCCACCTGGCAGGACTCAGAGAGGGTAGGAGGGGTGGAGCGGTGAAATTTGCTGACCGCTCCACTACCGGCGAGAGCAACACAGGCTCCTCGGGATTTCCCAGCAATAGTCTGTGAGGTCAGGGCAACAGGCTCCTTGACCACACTATGCTGCTAGGAGGGGACATCCTCCAGGAAACTAGATAGTTTCCTCTTATTTAATGAGGAAGCACAGGGTGTCTCTGCCTCCATAGGCTCTACACCTGTCAGATGTGAGGTGGAGGGTAGAGGTTCTGCCAGGGATGGCAATTTGCCAGAAGGCCCCTGGGTTGCAGACGGGGGGTGGAGGTGGGTAATACTCTCCGTTAGCTGAGTTACCTTCTAGGAGAAACCCTTCGTCTTTTTAGGGTTACCCCCTTTAGACTTCTCGGCGTTGGAGAGATCCTGAACTTGTTTGGGGGACTTATCGGAGGCACAGGCTGCCGCAACAGTCCACACAATATCCTTCCGAGAAAGGCGTATGGTGTTCCGGAGGTTACTGGGATCCTCCGACCTGAGGGCGGACAGTAAATGCATCGTCCTCAGGTGCTCCTGAGTGACGTAATTTATTTGCCCGTCAGGTGTTTTCAGGGATATTAAGCCATCGCAGGACACACTCCTTCGATGCTGCCCTCGTGAGACCTTACTGGGCGAGGTGCTTCCATTGGGGGACGCCATCCCGACGAGTAGTAAGTAGTAAGTTTTCAGCCCCAAGACCCAAATGTGCCAGCCTGCAGAAAGCAGGAAAACAGGGACAGGGGAGAGGGAGTGAGAGGCCCCTCGAAGGGGGGAAGCTGCGACCGGAATCGAGCGAAGGGGTGAGAAGGAGGAACTAAGTTAGCCTCCCCCCTTCGCAATTCAAACCCCAGGAGGTGGAGCAGAACACCTCCAGCCCTTGCAGGCAGACCCTGCAGAAAGCAGGGAAACACCGGCCCTTTTCAGGGCAACAGGAGACCAGGGAGTGCCGAATGTTCTTCTCAGGGCCACAGAAAGTGGAGTGGCGATGGCCCTTTTCAGGGCCACAATAGAGAATGGTGTAGCAAGGACCCTTTTCAGGGTCACTAGGCAGGAACCGAAAGGGCAGGCCCATTTCAGAGCAAGTACCCCCACGAGGGAGAAGACGAAATAGGTAAGAAGGAGGTGCTCAGTTAGCCTCCCCCTATTTCGACGACCAAAGGCGACAAACAACGACCGAAAACCGAAATCAGTGTCCAGAAGGAGCAGGGTCAAGATTAAGGAGACGGTATAGGTTTCAAAGGTGTTGCAGAAAAGCACAACTAAATGTAGTGCACTGGCAATTTCTTCTGGGACATAGGTACCCGTCAGGAACATGACTCTCAGTGAGTGATCCCCAGTTATGGCATTCATTTCCAATATTTATAGATATTAGCGTGTGAAGGCCAATTTGCTTGAGTGAATTCGATCTTTTGTTGGCAGGGAGCCTTTTTATTCCAATGTTATCGCTTTTATTCATAGAAATTGTGCCATTTTATCACTATCAAACCTTTCGCGCTACTGAATCTTTTTATTTTGAACACAAAAACGAATAACGCTATAAAGCACCAGCCACATTTTTGTAGACTGTTTCAGTTCATGAAACGGGGTTTTTCCTTTAATCTTGTAATATCACATCAGATTATTATTTCTCGATTCATTTCGGCGGAACTATCAGTCTGAGTTCCTTTTTTAAAATTCCATTTTATATTTTTCCTAATGAGAATCAGTATAATTGTTGCGCGCATCAGCTGAAAATTGATGCAAGAGCGCCCTCAAAATTTTTCGGAAAAAAAGATGAATTCATGAAGACGTAAAAAAAGTCTCGTGAAAATTTTTTAGTGTCCTCGTTTCTCACGCGAAATTTAAAAGAAAATATCCTTTTTAAAAAATTTCGGTGCAGGTTGCTAATAATAAAAGAAATTTTCGACCAATTTCTTTATGGACATATTTTTATTTCAAAATTTCCCATTAAATGATATTCTTATTTTCTACTATTATTAAAGTTAATTTGTGCTGACTACATTCGCGTTGCTTTGAAAAGCGTCGACGTTTCTTTCCATTGAATGTTCCAACATAGATTTCTTTGGCATATCCTGCCACGAGTCTACTGCGCATTTTACCGTAATATTCCTTGAGCAATCACAGTCAAGAGCACACAAAAAATAATGAAAATTGGCTTATTATTTTAACCGGCGGAACTTTCACTGCGGAACGATAGTCAAACTGGTAACATTAGCTAAAATACCCGTGTTAGCTCGGATTTATTTCGTTGTTCCTCTCTTGTTAGTCTAACTCAGGGATTTTCAACCGAGGATATGCGTGACTCGGGGATTACGTGAAGTGTTTCAAAGATTAATCCAAAATACGAAATTGAAAAAAATGATTCTTCTTACCTCAGCGTGAATTTGGAATCAAAATCAGAATATAGTCATAAAACGTTAAAGACATACTTTTACCAAAAAATGGGAAATGGAATAGGATAAGTCAATATTTTTTGTACCTCTTCAAAGAAGTCTGCATAAGAGTAAGTTGATTTAACATTGAGAGGTCGCGTGATACTTGTTTTTCACGCTAGAGGTCGCGCGCGTTTGTTTCGGCTGTTTTGGAAATGTGAATAAAATTAGAGTATCGCGTGATTTTCACCACGTAAAATCATAAACATGACCAATGTATTTCAGGTATGGTCTATTTCATTGCCAGTTTGTAATACGGGGTACGCGATTATTTAAAAGGGGCGCGCGATGATTTGAAAAACGCTCGAAGGGGCGCCTTTGCAAAATAGGTTCAAGACTCCAGCTTTAAAACATGAGGATTTTCCGATCTATGACCCGTTCCAGGAGTTCTTATCGCGGATTATGAAATAGACCACCTTAGAGCGCCTCATTTGTCTATGGTAGCCAGTGGATACGTTGCCAGTTAGTGGAACCGTTGGATTAATTAGGCAGGCGATCGTTTAATTCCGGAAGAAACGCGTATGAACGAAAATTGCTTTGAATTTACTCCCGATGCTTATGACAGCAGTCATAAAACTAATTGCAGATGGTAGAGCATCGAAAGGATCGATTGAACCAATAGAGATTATCGATACTATTTACCCTCAGTCGATAAAGACAGAGCGTGTCGGTATATAATACGTACGTAAAAAATGCCACGCACCTCAGGCAGCTTGGTAGATGTCAATGCGAATTTGAACGTGATTTTCAACCAAGCCTGTTTTTGTAATAGTATTAATTATTATTCGAATACCTCTGCTGTATATTCAGTTAGCTACGCTGTTTCCTCAAAGTCAGGAAAGCAATCACCTCTGCCATTGTCCTATCCTTTTAAAAAAGTCCTAAAATTAATTATCTTCATTGTATAATGTAAATGGAAGTTTTCGACGTTATTTTTTCTGCGATTATGATTACTAAAATTTAAAAAATGGAGCCTAAATTTTCACTAGATTTAACGAGAGCAGAGCAGTAAGTCGCTTAATATAATTCGACATAAAGATCTACGTTTGTTGATTATTTACTCAAGAATGGATCTTTCGACTTTTTAACGAGCGAACAATCACAAAAAAACAACGAGTAGAGACGCCCATGCCCGCGGCGGGAATCGAAACCTGTGCCTCCAGGCGAACGCGCCACAACTCTCACCATCGAGCCGTAATTTCTTTCCGCGCACAAGTTAAAAAAAAAACGAGAAATAACACATCTCGTCCCTCGATATAAAAAAATCAGTTTGTTTACAAATCGATAGATCTTATTTTTCGGAGAATTTTGGATCAAGTCTGCGTTCATCTCAAACGCATCGATTCCTCATTAATTCTTCTCAGTTGACGAGACAAAATAAACGGCGCCACCTGAGGTGGGAATAGCAAAGCAATTAAGTTCCATCAGACATAACAAAGCCACTGGCCCCGAAGAAATTCCTGCACGCGTTTTAAAAGAATTAGCTGAAGAAATAGCACCTTTTCTTCTGATAATATTCGAGAAATCCATTTCTCGCGCGGAGGTCCCTAGCGACTGGAAGTTAGCGCACGTTACCCCAATTCATAAGGGCGGCGACAAGGAGAACCCAGAAAATTACAGGCCGATTTCTTTAACTTCGATATCGTGTAAGATTCTCGAGCATATACTCGTTAGCAACATAATGCGATTTCTTGATAGTAATTTATTGTTAGATGATTGTCAACACGGCTTCAGGAAAGGTAGGTCATGTGATACTCAGCTCGGTCTTTTTGTTAATTGTTTACTGAGAAGCGGAGAAAAGAATACGCAGGTCGATGCCATCTTCTTAGATTTTAGGAAAGCCTTTGATAAGGTACCTCACAGGAAGTTAATAACGAAATTAGAAACCTTAGGCGTTAATTCTAAAATCGTTTTTTGGATCCGTGAATTTTTAAATCATAGGAAGCAGATGGTTGTTATAGATGGGAAATCTTCGAACTTAGTGGAGGTTGTCTCTGGCGTTCCACAGGGTAGTGTAATTGGTCCGTTATTATTTCTAATTTATATAAACGATATCAGCTCAGTAGTCAGAAGTAAAATTAGGCTTTTCGCGGACGACACCGTCATCTATAGAGAAATAAGCAATCCGGAAGACCACCAGTATCTCCAAAATGACCTAGAAGCTATTTCTGCATGGTGTAAGGAATGGCAGTTAGAGATAAACCAAAAGAAAAGCTGCGTCATCAACTTTTGGAGAACCAAGATTATCTCGTTGAATAATAATTATTCGTTGGACGGAGTAGAGATTCCAGTTTCAGACTCGATTAAATACCTCGGAGTCACGATCCATCGTGATCTCTCGTGGGACACCCACATTCGCCGATTGATAGGTGCCGCTAACAAAAAGCTGGCCTTTATAGGGAGAATAGTTCGAAATAGTTCCGAAAAAGTGAAAGAATTATGTTATTTATCCTTGGTTCGACCGCAGGTCGAATATGCTTCAGCTGTGTGGGATCCTTACGAAAAGGGACTCACTAACGAGATAGAAAAGGTTCAGCGCAGGGCAGCTAGATTTGTAAAGAGGAATTACGATAGTAAACAAAACGTAACATCATTAATAGATAATCTGAAATGGACATCGTTAGAGGAACGTAGGCTGCAGGCTAGAATTAAACTACTGGAAAAATTTATGTCGGAGGGACTAACGAATGAGGTAGTAGGACTTATCAGAAGCCCGACGTATCTCGGAAGGCAGGACAATGAGGATAAGATTCGCGAGATCGATTGTAGAACGGAGCGATATAGAGGATCGTTTCTCCCTAGGACGATAAGAGAGCATAATAGAAAAAGATAACGTAGGAAAACTATGGACCCTTGGTGCACTGCACCCCCTGCCATCCACCAAAAAGGTTACTTGCAGGGTATAATGTAGATGTAGATGTAGATATACATTGCACAAACTTTCTCATATACGTTTGGTCCACTGTGTACGCTTGTAAAAGAAAAACGCTTATAATTATTATTATTATTTATTTTTAATTCCATAAAAATTGCATACACAAAGCATGACAATTGTCAGGAGCCGTCACAGAGGACATTCACAAAATATATATATATATATATATATATATATATATATATATATACTATGGAAGTTACATATCAAAGCAAACATACAAAAAAAAAGAGTGAGTACATAGTACGTATGCTACATTTTCTTATATGTTCTATGTTCCATATTTTATTATCGTACAAGTAACCTTGTTCAAAAATCATCATATACATTTGAAAGTAAGAAAACATATTAAAACTACAATCTCAAAATACAGCAATATTTAAATATAGAACAAGTAAATTACATGTTAGAATTTCTTTCTGTTACATGTCTTTGAAGTAGCATGCATCAATAAATTCTTCAACTGAGTAAAAAGCATTCTCCAGTAGGAATTCGTACATTTCGTTCTTAAAATCTTTTTCTGATCTGCTAGACTTAAGGTTGGGAGATAAAATATTGAACCATTGAATACCTTTATATTTGGGTAGGATTTCATACAATTTTAGTCTATGTTGGATAAGACGGTAAGAGGAATTGCCTCTAGTGAAGTGTTCGTGGACATCTTTATTACATATTATATCATCCAAAGTAGCAAAATATAGCAAAGTCCTATATATTGCAATGGAGGGGAGTGTCAGTAGTTTAAGGTCAACAAAAGTCTGCCTACATGTTTGTTTCAGGGGTAAGTTTGCTATATAGCATACTGATTTCTTTTGTAAAATGAAAAGCTTCTGTAAATTAATTTTACTAGTGTGCCCCCATAATTCAATTCCATAGACAAGGTATGGGTGATTCAAAGTTAACCGTAGTCTAGTGTATATTTTAATGGCACTGATCGATATTTAGTAATTTTTTGGGATATATGGCTTAGTTAGTACTATTTGTGACATCAGGCTGTACAACTGGATGGATTTTAATAAAAATCCTTATAGCCATTTTTGGGTAAATCGATTTTTTTTTCAAAATATGCTAGAATAAAGTACCCTTAATTGTTGCGCAATATCGTCCATTTCTTCCGAATGTCTTTTATGAATGATATTATCCGCAAATATGATATATCATTTGATTTAGTTTAACCGTAAGGCTGTAGTAAGGTTTTGAGTGGATCGCGGCGGAGGCGCGACGTCATTGGGCTTAGGTAAGGTAGCGTAGCGTAAATTTTAATGTCACTGGACGCTATATGGTGATTTTTTGAGAAATATGGCTTACGCGGTATTATCTGTAACATCGGACTCTACAACTGGATAGATTTGAATCAAATTATATGCAGCCATTTTTGAGTAAATAATATTTTTCAAAAAATCTTCAAGAATAAACTACCCTTTATTTTTGTGCAATATAATTTTTATGAAAAAAGAGTGCAAAAGATGATATATTGCATATCATTCGATTTAATGTACGCGTTTGGACCCTAGGGTGGCGAACAGAGACGCCATGGCGAAAACCGTTTTTTTGGACTCGGACACCTAAAACGTGTATTTCCATCAAAATTTCGAAATCGAATTTTTTCACGATTACAATACTTTCTCAATATACTACGTATATGAGAAAGTAAAAAGTCACCGCGAGAACAATCTTTCCGTGAGGGGCTGCGAATGGAGGTCGCTCGGAAGGAATGGGAATGTCAGATGGGAGATAATGCAGGGAGGCTAGGGCTATTGGGTTCTGACCGCGTCAGTGAGGGATAAGGCTCTCAAGGTGGAATCGGTGGAAGGGTGGGCGGAAGGCGAGGAGAAAGAATTTTAGTTTAACCGTTACTTAGCAGCAGCTAGATGCTCGCCTGCTTCACCTCGTGATGACCGGGACGAGGAAGAAGTCAGGTGTTGGAATAAAGCGGTGTAGCCAATTCTCGTGGATGGCGTTGCCGGTTTTCGCCCTCCGTGACAGCCTTTACATAAGCGTCAGTCACCCTGTATGCAGCCCACGGAGCCGGTACTGGGACTGCGAATTTATTTATGGGGTAGGGAAATGCTTGAGATTCCATTTGATGTTTCACTCGGTGACGCACGCTCGGGTGATGGACGGAAAATATATATTTTTCCCCCAAGGGAATGTCGAATAAGTGCTGGCTTTAATTGCCTCGGAGTCGTCCCTCGAAGTGAATTTATTTGCGGGATTTTTTTATCTTTCGGGTTGTGGCTAAGGCATGTATCGTATCCAATTCCGTCAGAAAACGATGTGCATTTAGTTAAAAATCAACGTGAAATATGGCGGAATCGAATAATTGAATTACATTCCTCATTAACCGAGGTCGAAGCGCAGTTATCGTTTGGATCTGTTTGATACAATTTGAGAAATGCGTGGTAAAAATGATCATTTGCCCGATGAATGAAACTAACACTAGTTTTTCTTAGCTTAGAACACCCACTAAGGTTCCATTCACAAAAATTTCTCATGTTTCAGGAGCCTAACATCAACTTCTTTTCCAGGTATTACTTCTTTGGGATTCTTTTACGAATCCATTAAAAATCATCGACAGTGCAATAAGCTCGTTAAAAAACGCCGATTTATTAGACGCGCGACGTCTTTATTAAATAAAATGACGAGAATAAAACGCTTCGGAATTTGTACCCATGACGAATGGCGACCACCGAATTCCTTCGATCAAGATAACTGAAGTAAGAATTCCGGACCGGAACTTTTGACGTGCGAGGCGAAAGGATTACCGCTACTCGAATTCTTTCTTCCATTTTTCCAGCCAAGACTATAAGAGGAACAGAAAACTGACATAGAGTGGATCAAATCTTCGATTTTTGTATGGAAATTTCGCGTTAAATTCCATCGCTATTATAACGTCTATTTTAATCTTTAAACTACTGGGGTGAAGTTAACGAACACGTTGCAACTGAGGTGCGATCTCCCATAACGCTGTTGTTTTATTGTTTATCTACTAGCTATATCTACAATTGGATTTTCCGTGTTTTATAATTTTTCATGGAGTTTTAGAGTTGATTGTGTGAAAAAATTTAATATTCACTTAAAAGCACACGCTCACTCGGCCGAAATGAGTAATTTCTGCGTTTGAATCGACTCTAAAGCTTTCAGAACCCATTCAAAAATTTGGATTTCAGGAGGTGGGCCAAAAAAACTAAGTGCAAATGAATTACTTATTAAATTTTTACTAGTGCGGCAAATTATGATCACATTGTGAGAAGCGGTCTACCAGATAATTTAGGGTTTTATTATTATTTATTCATTAGCTATAAATATACAATTGAATTTTTCGTGTTTAACTACGTCATTAGGTTGAAAAGGTAATTAAAAGAAAAATTAATGTTCGTTTTATTTCTATGAAAAATATAAACTAGCGGAAGTAAAGTATCAGGTTAATTTGATGCTGTATCGTAGGTGGTGTCTTACAGAACGCACTTCAATAGTTAAAGGTTAAATATTCTTATATTTAATGATTGCCCACGAGTTAGAAAGCGTTTTTGCTCCGATCTTTGGAAATTGCTGGCCTCTTTTATTCGCTTTTATAACTCCATTTGAAATGAATGATTTCCTGTATCAGAGATATGCTTGTCAAAAAACGTACTTTCCTTTTCCTTTCTCGGGACGTAGAGGTTTGTTTGTTTGTATGGAATTTCTGGTTAATCAACCTCTTGGATTATTATAGCCATTACTCCTTCCACACCGAACACATACACAAGGGAGTGGGGAAACCCCGTGCCAGTATTCGCCTACTCTTTACCAGGGTTTCTCAAGTGCGGCCACCAGAACATTTTTATGCGGCCACCGACAACATTTTCAGCGTGAAATGATTCATACGCAGACTGAAATGACAAATTTTCTTATGCTTAATTAATATTTCACCCAAAAAATTACGCCTGTCTTCTATTAGTTCGCCATGGTGTAAGCGACTAGTAGTAGGAAATTTGTTTTCAATTTTCTTTGCTTCCGTCGTTCTGGGTCTACGAAGGATCCAAGAAGGTCAATGAAGTGTAGTTAATTTTCTTTTTAACAAGTTGCCATATTTGTAAATGCATTTGATTTTTCACGTATTCTTATTATTCACAAAGAAGACATCACAAATAGTCTTGTAAAGTATTAAAATTTATTTTGCCATCAGAATACCTTATTAATCAATATCGTTAAATGAAGCGCTAATATTTAGAATTCCATTCGCTTCGAGGAAAGAAAATAAATCGGTTATAGGATTTACTTAATGATTCCTAGCTGCATCACGAATAGGATGCGTAGGCTTCAGAGACCTACTACTTATGTTTATGGCTTGAGAAATAGCATTTATCGAATTATTTCCTCTACGTTAAATTAATGCGGGAAAACTTTTTCACGCGCAATTATTACTTATTTAATTCAGATTCCATTTCAAATTAAGTCTATCAAAATAATTCAGCTAATTAAAATGTATACTATATTCATCGGAACCGTTAAGCAACAACGAGACTTGGATTAACCAAGCTGAATCCACAGAATACAATTTTGTAAAGAAACAATGTCTTAGAAATGCAGTATCTTTGAACTAAAACTCCTTAAGCATAATAATTATCGAAAATTATAGAGTAGAAGAAAAAATATTCAAGTTAAGGAAAATGCGCGTAAAAGATTTGTGTATGAGGAATATTTGATATCCAAATGCTAGTTATAGAGATTTGGCGTCATATCGATCTTTCAAAATTTCAAATCAAGTTCGAAAAACAATAAAAATATCCATCCTGTTAAAAGGCTAAAGGCCGCGAAGAATATCTGGAGTTTACTGTTAACTTTTAAATTACAAACGAGTTTACTACGTGGAAACATCGGCCCGAATTAGCCCATTAGCGGTAAGAATTTCGCTAATGATCCCTCAACGTTGAAACCGAATGACTTTCCTTATCGTTCATCTAGAGTTCAACGCTCTTTAGCATTTCGGCTATAATATTCGCGATGAGTTTTGGGGCGAGAGTAATACCATAAAGGAATTGGCCGCCCTTCACTTACACCTAAGCACAGGACCGTGCAAAGGGAGCACCGGGGTTCCGTAGTGATCTCGCAAAAAAGATTTCCAGGCGTTTTGTTTTTTATTATTGTCATTCGATGCAATTTTTTGTCTCACCCTAATCTATAATGCCAATTTGGAGTTTAGATGTCTCTGTAGCTTTCCTCTGAGTGTCAGTATCAGCTCTAGCAGTTGGTCGTCCCACAACTGAACCCCTATCTGTACTCTAATTATCCTTGTCTATGGTCGAGGTGTGTCACGTGTTATTTTATGTAGTTGCAGATTTAAAGGTTATGTACTTTTATCAGCGTTATGTTATTCGTTCCGTATTGTATATTTTCTATTCAAATTTCGCAGTATGTCTGAAAAACGAACATATCAGTCGGGAGCAGCCGAAAGAAAACTTTAAAAAGAAGCAGGAGAAAGAGCGAAAAAAGGGCAAACTGATATTTCAAGCTGGTTTAAAACAAAAAAAAGTGGACAGAATTGTTCCCAGGTGGAAGTGGACAACAATGTTAACAATTTATTTGAGGATTCTGCATTGGCCGTTACAGTGGGAGAAGATAAAGAAGATACGTTTACGCCGACAGCAGATGATTCCGTGTTGCGAAATTGTGATGACCTCATATCCGATAATGCCAATACAGGTGATATAATAACAATTAGGTAGTAATGATACAACCATGTGGCCTAAAATCACATATGATGAATTAAGAATAAAGTTGGTAAACCTAGTACCACAACAAATTACAGATATAAATTTTCCTAAAAATGACGCTATTGACAACAGGAACTTCTCAGCTAGTAATTATCATCATAGGTAGTCTGTCCATAGACAGGTACGTGATTTTTCATGGTTAAACCTGGTTCTCCATATGCTCCTATTTTCCGCTGTGCTCTTCATATCTTGATAACTCTCTTTCCCATTCAAATCGTCTATCAGCTGAAACCTTTTCCTACCTCTTTCCCTTTTCCTATCTAGTTTTCCTTCTAAAACGTCTTTAATCATACTCTCTCTCCTCAGGTAATATTCAACCCAGTTTGCCTTCCTCTTTCTAATAGTCTGTATAATCATTCCCTTCACTCCTACTCTTCTTAGGACTTCATCGTTTTTCATCCTATCTGTCTACATCTACAACTACAAGTTACCCTGCAATTCACCTAGTTGGTGGGTGGCAGGGGGTGCAATGCACCAAATCCTACCTAAAGATTGTCTAACGCAATTCGAAATTTCCTATTGTGATCTCGTATTGTCCTCGGAAAGAACGAGCCTAGATAACGCTCCGTCCTACAATCGATCTCACGTATTTTATCGTCTCGATCATTTCTACCTATATACGTTGGTGCCACAATTATTCCCACAACCTCCTCTTTTAGACATTCCGATCTATGTTTCTCCAGAAGTCTCAATCTTGAGTTCAATCTACGGTCCTTGAGTGATACCCAGTTCAAATCGCTCAGTAAAGAGATGACGCTTTCCTTCTGTTCGTACTTTGTTTTACAAATCTAGCTGCTCTGCGCTGTACTCTTTCTAGTTGAATTGTGTCCCTTCTCGTACGGATCCCATATGCTCGCTGCGTATTCCAATTGCGGTCTTACCAGTGATAAGTAGCATGTTTCACGTACTTTCTCTGTAGTGTTCCGTACTATTCTACCTATGAATGCCAGTTTCTTGTTGGCCGCGCCTATAACTCGACGAATGTGCATGTCCCACGAAAGATCTCGACAAATGGTTATTCCTAAATATTTTACATACTCAGCTTGTCGAATGCTCATTTCATCTATTTTATACTCGAAACCTAAATCTTTGTTCTTACTTTTCCAGAACGTGACTGCGGCACATTTCCTATAATTAATTTCAATTTGCCATTCTTTGCACCACGCTGAAATGGCTATTAAGTCTTCACGCAGTGAGTGATGATCCTCCTGTTTTTTTATTTCTTTATATAGAACAGTATCATCGGCGAAAAGCCTAATTTTACTACGAACAACCGAGCAGATATCATTTACATAGATTAAGAAGAGCAGAGGGCCCAATACACTTCCCTGAGGAACACCCGAAGCAACTTTAACGGGGGACGAGTATTTCCCATCGATGACAACTAACTGTTCACTATTCGAGAGGAAGTCTCTCACCCAACCGACAACTTTCGGATTGATATCACATTGTCCTAACTTCGCAATTAATTTCCTATGAGATACTTTATCGAACGCCTTCCTGAAATCAATGAATATGGCATCGACCTGAGTATTTTTCTCTCCGCATCGCAACAAATCGTCCACGAACAGACCGAGCTGCGTTTCGCATGATCTACCTCTCCGGAATCCGTGTTGGCATCCGCTAAGCAATGAATGATTATCTAAATAGCGCATTACAGAGCTAAAGACTATGTGCTCTTCTGCTGCATGTTGTTTAAAAACTCCCCTAACATTGTTAATATTCGAGAAAGTAAAACACGCATTGGCCATCATCTTTCTAATAGATTACAATAAATTTTGACAAGATCTTAGTGAAGAAGTATTTTTAAAATTTTTAATAATGTTAAAACTTCAAAATATTACAGTTTCAAAATGGATTGCACACCATATGTTTCTCATAAAGAACATACATCAATCATGTATATTAAGATACGTATAGATTGATCAAAATTCCAATGAAGTAAAAATTAATGAAAACTTCGTAGGGTTTTTTTGAAGCTTTAGATAATACTGGCGAAGGTCATGCGAATTTGTTGTTAAATACTTTACAAAAATATAATATAGGCATTAACAATTGCAGAAGGAAATGTTTACTGCAAAATATTTTCCGCATCTACCATTAGGTGGGATATATTATGTAAACTTTTAAAAATAATATTAAGACCACTAAGGGACACAAGATGGAAAGCTAGAATTCAGTTGGTTAAAGGTATTAGATTTCAGTTAAAAGAAACTTACCAGGCTTTAGAAGAACTAATAAATTCTGCTAAGGATATTGCAATTGACTCAGAAGCTAATAGTTTACTAAAGCAGATTCAAACATTGGCGTTTATCATTTCTATAATGGTATGGGGTGAACTGGGTAGAATCTACCAAAAATGAACAAATAAGAATATTGTGTGTACCTGAGATTAGAAATAAGTTATATAATTATATAATTAATTAATATAATTAATTGTATTCAAACTCTACCTTACTTACTTACCTAATAAAAATTTCCATTTTTTATTGTGATCTTTGTATTTCCAAAATAAGAATATATAATTACAGATAATTTCATTTTTAATTTACTAATAGCTTTTTAAGCAAATTAAGTAAAAAAATATATACAAAAATGTGGGGTAGGGGGAGGGGGGCCCAAAAAGAAACTTTGCACCCGGGCCCCAAGATATCATTGCACGGCCCTGCCTAAGCATTCCAATGCACCCCTCGCATATTAACCGAAGGCTTCTAGCACTACACCTCCACTCCCGATTTACCGTTGCGGAAACACACCAGTCTTTGGCCGATCGGCGTCACCCAGGGTATAACCCCCCTCAGCTCCCTCCACAATTTTCTTTCCTCCTCCCTCCCCCAGCCTCCCCTCCCTCGCCCCCAGGCTGATTTACACATACCAAACTGCGCCGACCGTGCCCCTCCCTTGTGCCTACCGTGTCGTGTCGCCGAAAATCTCGAAGGGGTTATTTCTATTAGAATGACGTTGTGAGGCCGTTTTTGATTCACACATAGAAGACTGTGCGCCTACCATGTCGCCACCGGCAGTCTTCGAAGTGATCTCCCAAGGTCACGGTCCGACAGCAGGTGCACAGTCGGCGCACGGTAAGGGCACAGTCTGGTATGTGTAAATTGAGAATCGTCGCCCTATGGGTGACATCCGTCAGTTCGCAAATTCTATTCCATTGGAGAGCACTTTCATATCCAGACGTGTGCGATTGATCATTTTTGTGCAAGAGAACAAGTGCTCTCCAAAATAAAGATTACGATCATAATGTAATTAAAGAACCAATAATTAGCATAGACTAACGCTAACACTAGAATATCTGCACTATATTCACATAAAATTGTTTTTAGGCGTTGCATTTTATCTACTTTTTCTACAATAATAACAAATTACAAGTATATAGTATATAGTGCGAGGCCAGAATGCTACGACAGTTTGGTTCTCTTGTCTTCAGACTGACTTGAAAAGTGACAATCTGTAAACCGAGATAGCATAGGCGAGGATGTTTTGCAACCGCGTTTCATTCGATCCTTCATCGTATAGTCTTCCAAAATTCGTTCTATTACACATTCTCTAAAATTTCTTTAAGACAATTTTTTCTCTGGATTTTGTAAATGAATAACAATACAGCCATTTATCAATCCCACTTCAATGATGAAATTCCAAATGGCCTGATACCATTTTCTTGACTTTTTATCCGAAATGTGAACAAATATTTCATCCGAATCAAATTCTGAGTCTCGAGGTTTCGGAAAATCAATACATTCCCCTTTCCTCTTCCCACTCTTGTTGTTTCATATAAATTCATTTCGGGTGTAACGGCGAGAAAAATGTTGAGCGAAGAAATACAAGTCTTGCATTTAGAATCACTTCCCCTAAAATCGCTTTCCTGAATGATCATTTTCCCGAAAGGTTAATTTTCCGGAATAAAATAAACAATCACCGTTCGTATTCAATGGTTCGCTATTCATACCAAAGTGATATTTGGAAAAATGAACCATTCGGGAAAATGATCGAAGAATTTTTGGCTGTCATTCTTGAATCGTCCAAAAATTGTGTGAAATTCTCCTTCTTCCTCTCTTGCTCAATAAATTTTATAAACCCAGTGTTTTCTTTAATTTTCCCGCTTTTTCTCTTGTAAAAGTAGATAGAGTTCACACGCAATAATCACATCCTCTGAGCGATTCATTCTGTCGATTGCTGGGAACTTCGAAAATTCGGAGCACGGCAGGTGCACGGTCGGCGCACAGTCTGCTATGTGTACATCTACATCTACATATTACCCTGCAAGTCACCTTGACGGTGGATGGCAAGGGGGTGCCGCGCACCAAGTTCCTAACTAATTATTATTCACTTATCTATTGTGGTCACGTATTGTCCTAGGGAAAAAGGACTCCTTATACCTTAGTACGAAGGCTTCCACGGCGTGCTGTTGATATGGTGGTGATTTCCGGGATTCCGTCAGGTTCCGTCTAATCCGGTGCGGATTAGACGGAACCTGCCTATATAAAGACGACCAAAAATCTGCAGCGACACTTCGGACCTGAAGAAGCCGACTGGAACGTCGGCGAAATATTGTCCAGGAAATGGATCAACACGGCAGAATCCCGGAAATCACCACCATATCACTCCTTATACCTCTCCGTCCTACTATCTTTTTCGCGAATCTTGTCCTCATTATCCCTCCGTCCGATATACGTTGGTTGTCGAATAATATCCTTCATTTCATTTACAAATATCTCCGACCTATATTTATCTAGAAGTTTCAGTCTCGCCTCTAATTTACGATCTTTCAACGATGGCCAACTCAACTCTTCAATGAGTAACGTAACGCTCTGTTTTTTATCGTAATTCTTTTTCACGAATCTAGCTGCTCGCCGCTGTATTTTTTCTAAATCCTTTATGAGTCCCCTCTGATATGGATCCCAAACCGCTGCTGCGTATTCCATTTGAGGTCTAACCAAGGATAAATAACAGGATTCTCTCACCTTTCCCGTGCTTTTCCTGACTATCCTACGCACAAAAGCCAACTTCTTATTTGCCGCACCTATCACTCGTCTTATGTGGGTGTGTATGTGTAAATGGTCACGGTAGGCGCACGGCAGGTGCACGGTCGGCGCTCAGTCTGCTATGTGTAAACCCACCTTAACCGTTCAGCCAAAACTGTAAGCAATTTAAAAGCATTCCTTGGCGATGAATTTGCTTTGGCAATTAATGGTTAGTGATAAATTTTTCTTGTCGGTTAATTGTTGATTTAAAATTTAAAGCATAATTAATCTTTAAGTTATGAAATTCAGCCAAAGCTATAAACTATTTTAAGCAAACGTTGTTCGTGTGCAAAAAATACTTAAACGTGTATTTCCGTTGAAATCTCGAAGTCGATTTTTTCATGAACGAATGCATTCCCTATACACCGTCTGGAGAAAGTAAAAAGATAAAAAAAAATTGAAATGGTATTCGCAATTCTCGATTTGTAAGTGAACGAATGGAAGTGCTCGAAATTTTATACGGGAAATGTTAAAAAATTTATTTGTTGATATTTAAATACAAGAGGATCTAGACAGAATTTATAATGCCTGTTCGTCTAACATTTTTCAAAAAAGGGTCATGGAAAGCAAAATATAGATTTCCTAAAGTTGTTTATTTAAAATTGAGTCTACAAAAATATCGTCCTTCATTACATTCCCCTTTCTTTCCTCTCTATCACCTAAACCACTTTTATTTCCTTCTTTTCCTGCAGACTCTTAATTGTTGTTAAATTCCTAGTTGAATGTCCATACTTCCTTTCTCCCCCACCTGCCTCCTCTCTCTCTCCCCTCTTTGTTAACTTTTTCTGCATTCATTATTTTTAAAATTCTCATTCAGTTATCATAAACAATTGGCATATTACTTGTAAATGTGGGTTACTTCCATTTTGTACCGGGTCAAAAAATGAAACATTATCGTATTTATTAAAACCGCTTCTTCTTCTTCATCTAAAGGCTAAGCCTTGTCGCTGCAACCATGAACTCCTGTCCTCTGCCATTCTCTTCAACATCTCGTATTTCTCAACTCCCATCACTGACTCCACGTCATCTAGGTATTTCTTTCTTGGTCTGCCTCTTCCTTTCTTCCCTAAAAGTTTCCCCTCCAAGATGTTCACAATTAATCCATTATGTCTAATCACATGGCCTAAAAATTTTGCCTTCCTTTCTTCCATTCCTCTGATCAGTTTCCTTTCTTCTTTTACTTCTTCCAAAACTTCAAGGTTTGTCTTTCTCTCTGTCCAACTTGTCTTTATCAATCTTCTCCATATCCACATTTCTGTCGCTTCCAGACGGGACCTCTCCCTCTTTCCTAACGTCCAACTTTCACTACCATAAAGTATGGTACTCCAGACAAAAGCTTTTGCAAAGGATTTCCTTACTTCCAAATTCATATGACTGCTTGTCAGTAGGCTCCTTTTGCATTGAAAAGCTTGCTTTGCAAGTGCTATTCTTCTTTTCACTTCCTGTACACATCTATTATCTTCAGTAATTGTACTACCTAGGTAGCAAAACTGCTTCACCTGCTCAATTTTCTGATTGTCTATTTTGATCTTTGATATTGTCCCTGCATTACTTTTGCCTATAACCATCAATCAAAACCGCTATAGTTGGATTATTTTCCCTTATATTCTCCTGTCAGCGTGGAGTCCACACACATTTTTAATACAGTCTTTGTTAACAACACGATCCATACAAGGCGATAAATTTCCCATGGCGACGAATTTTCCGTGGCGGTGAATTGCTGGCCGTGAACCTAAAAAAGCCACTGCCCCCGAAGAAATTCCTGCTCTCGTTTTAAAAGAATTACCTGAAGAAATAGCACCTTTTCTTCGGATAATATTCGAGAAATCTATTTCCGGCGGTCCTAACGACTGGAAGTTAGCGCACGTTACCCCAATTCATAAGGGCGGCGACAAGGAGAACCCAAAAAATTACAGACCGATTTTCTTAATTTCGATATCGTACAAGATTCTCGAGCACATACTCGTTAGCAACATAATCCGATTTCTTGATAGTAATTCATTGTTAGATGATTGTCAACACGGCTTCAGGAAAAGTAGGTCTTGTGATACTCTGCTCTGTCTTTTTGTGAATAGTATACTGAGAAGCGGAGAAAATAATAGGCAGGTCGATGCAATCTTCTTAGATTTTAGGAAAGTCTTTGATTAGGTACCTCACAGGAAGTAAATATCGAAATTAGATTGGTGGAAATCTCTTGCTACTTGGGACGCGTTTCCGAGGATAGTTTTTATTGCGAAAATTGAAAGTTCCGAGATCGATTCCAGGAACTATCCTTCTCATTTGATTTACATGGAAAATCTGAAATCCATCGCGCAGAATAATATTTTCTTGCACATTAAAATATCGTAGAATTGTAATATTGTTGCGACTCTTGTATTTCTGGCTAATCAACCTCTTGGATTATTTTAGTCATTACTCCTTCCACACCGATCACACAAAGGAGGATCGAATCCCGGTGCTGGCATTAGCCTACTCTTTGCGAAGAGCAGCCAACTGCTTAACGTCCCTTCCAAAGGACGAAGCGCTGACTTGCCCGGTCTCCTCAAACCACGAGTAAGGGACGGGACGATTCCAGATTGAAAAATCCGACCTCCGCCGTATTCGTACCTAGGACCACTGCGTGGAAGGCCAACGCTCTAACCACTCTGTCACCGCCACCCCTCGAAGCGGGGTTTGTACTATTCTCTTTGGAAAGGAATGAAGATTTTAATTTTTATCGTAGAATTTTGCTTATAGATCGTATTTCTTAGAATTTCGCGTAAATACAGGCGTGTTTGCAGTTTTAATCACTCATTACGAGAGTGTTGCCATAGCAACAACTATTGTTGGACTTGGATTCGGTATAGCGTACCACAATGGTCTTCAAACTTGGGTACGCGTACCCCTGGGTGTACACGGAGAGTTCGAGGGTCGGTTTCCCGATCTTGCTATCGGCTGTGGAAACGTTTATTGCAAGCCGCCCTCGCATTTCCGGTTCGTAGCACCCACTTAAAAAATGTAAAGGGTTAACTGGGAAAACCAATGCGACGGAAATATTTCCTACCCCATGTGGTTAATCCCTTTTCTGAGAAAGGGAGTCGAGTGTAATCGAACAATTAAGAGGCGTTAGCCTATGGCGTCCATGTCGCCGGTTGTTCCTACTGTACCCATTAGCCATTCCTCTAGAGGGCTGATGTCCCATGGAGCTCTTTGTCTTTAAGGAAGATTTTCTTCTAACTTCAAAAAAGTGTTTTTCCAAAGCATTTGTTTCGTAAATGAAAGCTGAGTACCTAGAGGCCACCCATGATCCACATTTCTTCCCCATGAGATTTCCGTCTCCTTAGGTCAGTATTATTTACTTGCAATCCGTTCAGCCAATTCATTCCAAGTCCTAAATGATTGAAAGCGTTTAATTGGTAATTGTGGCACCCTTGTTTGGCTGATTCGGTCTAAATATACTAATATGGTTTTGTATATATGTGTACATTATAAGCATTAAATTTGGTGAAAATCGATTAGGACTGATCAACATAA
This sequence comes from Tanypteryx hageni, assembly GCA_028673005.1. NCBI lineage: Eukaryota > Metazoa > Arthropoda > Insecta > Odonata > Petaluridae > Tanypteryx > Tanypteryx hageni. The sequence continues at coordinate 182,587,358 of CM054120.1, read as the reverse complement.
ATACGCATAAAAATAATTTTTTTCAAGTTAACAAAAACTTTTACCAACAAAACCACGGTACAACCATGGGAAACTCCCTTTTACCTTTCTTGGCCAACCTATTCATGGTTAACTTTGAGAAACAATGCAAAAACACCTTCCCACGTTTATGACTGAGATACGTAGATGATATTTTCGCGATTTTCGATACCTTCAAAAATAACATAACAGATTTTGTACCCCAACTAAACGATCAATATTCTTCCATAAAATTTACACATGAAGTAGAAAAACAAAATACATTACTGTTTCTTGACCTCCTCTTTAAAAGATAAAACAACAAAATTAAGTTCGGGATTTACCGCAAACCCACAGACAGACACGTACATTCCCTCTGATTTCAATCACCATATTTCACATACACATAAAGAGAGAGATGAAAATAAACAGAATGGACATGATTGGCTTAAGCGAAATGAGATGGGAAGGAAGAGGGGAAATAAAAAGTGATGATACCACGGTGTACTATTCAGGAGGTACTGGAGGAATGAATGGAGTAGGAGTAATTCTGAATAAGGAAATAGCAAATTGTGTACAGAGGATGATATTTGTAAATGATAGAGCAATTGGTCTTAGAATAGGAATGCACCCAAAAGATCTACTGTTGATACAAATTTATATGCCGACCAGCCAACATGAAGATGAGGCTGTTAAAGAAATATACGAGAAGATAGAAAATATTATGGAGGAGGAAGGTAAAAACTGTTGCAAGATATTGATGGGCGATTGGAACGCTGTGGTAGGAGAGGGAAGAGAAGACCAAGTAGTAGGAAAATTTGGACTAGGGAAAAGAAATGAATGAGGTGAAAGACTTGTCGAGTTCTGTAAAGAGAAGAGGATGTTCATATCAAATACTTGGTTTGAAAATCATAAGAGAAGGCTATACACGTGGAAATCACCAGGAGATGGAGCCAGATATCTAATAGATTATATTTTAGTGGAAGAAAGATACAGAAATGGAGTAAAAAAGGCATATGGACTTCCAGGAGCAGACATTGACAGTGATCATGTGCTCCTCATGGCCGAAATAAAAGTAGCCTTGAAGAAGGTTAAGAAGGCTAAGATAGTTAGGAAATGGGACTTAGAGAATATAGCCACAGTAGGAAAAGAAAGAATAGGAGAAAAATTAGCTCAGGCAATCAAAAGAGAAAACGTGTCGGAGGAAAATGTGGATGAAGCATGGAATAGGATAAAGAAGGCTATAAGGAAAACAGCAGAACAGGCTATTGGGTTTTTCAAAGGAAAAAGAATAAAAAAGCCATGGGTGACAAAGGAAATGATAGAAAAGATGGAAGAAAGAAGGCAATACAAAAGCAGGACTGATGAAGATGGAAAAAGGAAATACAGGAAACTGAATAATGAACTAAGAAGAGAAACCCAAAAAGCACGGGAGAGATGGCTAGAGGAGGAATGCTCAGATATAGAAGATCTAGAGAGAAAAGGAATGTATGAATTGATGTATAAGAAAGTAAAAAATGTAACGTGGGATAGATGGAGAACAAGTGCATGCGGGAAATAGATTGCAAGTAAAGAAGATAAAGTTCTATATAAGGAAGAGGAGGTTCTTAATAGATGGAGAGAATACATGGAGGAGTTGTACAAATTAAATGAAAAACCGAAGAATCTCCATATTGAAGAGCAGGATGAAATAAATGAAGATGATACAGGGGTTTCGATATTGAAAATAGAGGTGCTACAAGCAATAAAAGATATGAAGAATGGGAAGGCAATGGGGGTAGATGAGATACCAATAGAATTATTTAAGTGTCTTAATGAGGAAGGACTGGAAGAAATAGTGAAGTTGTGTAATGCAATCTATGACAAGGAGATGTGGCCAGAGGATTTCGTCAAAACAATTATGATTCCAATTCCGAAAAAGCAAGGAACAAGAAAATGAAGTGAACACAGAACAATCAGTTTAATTACACATGCAGCAAAGGTTCTACTTAGGGTTATGAACAGGAGACTAATTAGCAAAATGGAAGAAAATATTGCAGAGGAACAGTTTGAATTTAGAAAGAGAAGAGGTACAAGAGAAGCATTAAGATTGATAAGAATGAGTGGAGAGAGATATATAGAAAGGGGCAAAGGAATTAGTCTGTGCTTCATAGATATGGAGAAGGCATTCGACCGAGTGAACTGGGAAAAACTGATGGAAATACTAAAAGCAAAAAAAGTATACTGGAAAGATAGAAGGTTAATTAAAGAGCTGTGTATGAAACAGAAAGCAGCTATGAGGATAAAAGATGCACAGACCGAATGGTATGATCTAGGAAGAGAAGTAAGACAAGGATGCTGCTTATCGCCAACCCTGTTCAATATATATGCTGAAGAAATGATTGACAATGGAATAGGGAATGATAAAGGAATTAGTATTGGGGGTAGAATAATAAATTGTATAAGGTTTGCTGATGACATGGTAATTTTGGCAGATGAAACGAGGCACATTCAGGAAATGGTTACAAAGCTAGAAGACAGAATGATGGAATATGGAATGAAAATGAACATAAAGAAAACAAAGGTGATGAGAATAGGGGATAGAGAGATTATGAATGTGTCAATAAAGGATGGAAGAGTGGAGCAAGTAAAACAGTATAGATATTTGGGAAGCATGCTAACTGAAGACTGGAGAAGTGAAAAAGAAATAAGAACAAGAATAGCAATGGCAAAAGAAACATTTAATAGGAAAAAACGGGTACTATGTAGTAAAATGGATTTAAATCTGAAGAAACGTCTTGTGAAGTGCTATGTTTGGAGTGTATTGCTTTATGGGTGTGAAACATGGACGCTAAAGAGGAGAGAGAAAGAAAGGCTAGAGGCATTTGAAATGTGGGTGTGGAGGAGGATGGAGAAGGTTAAGTGGATGGATAGGATAAGGAATGAAGCAATACTAACAAGGGTGAATGAGAAGAGAAGATTACTTGAAACAATTCAGAGGAGGAAAAGTAACTGGTTAGGGCATATCTTGAGAGGAGAAGGTTTATTATTGATGGTGTTGGAAGGATCAGTAGAAGGTGAAAGGAAATGGGGACGTAGAAGAGTAAAAATGTTTGATGACCTGAAAGAAAGTGGAGGGTATCAGGAAATGAAAGAAATGGCAAGGAACAGAAAGGAGTGGAGACAACGCTGGTGCCAGGGACCTGCCTTGAGGCAGAACACCTCATGATGATGATGATGATTTCACATAAATTAGAACCATTTCACTCAATGGTACATAGACTCTTACAAGTTCCTCTTTCTAAAGTTGATTTCCTCACAGAATTAAAACATATCAAAAACTGCGCTAAAATCAATGGTTACGACCCTCAGATGATAGAAAATATTTCACGCAAACACAAGCGTTGTCTATCTTTAAAAATACGCATTACTCTCACTAGCACGCAACCAAAAAACCAAAATACATAAAAATCCCCTTCGTCCCTGGTATCACAAACGGCTTATCAACAATCTTCTCAAACCATAACCTTAAATCAGTACTTGTAGTTGAAATCAAACTCCAACTTACTACACAAACCAAAAGATTCGACCCCGACTCTACAAGAATCCGGCATATACAAAATCGCTTGCTTAGACTGCGAGAAAGTTTACATAGGTCAAACTAAACGAAAGCTAGAAACTAGGTTCAAAGAACACCTAGCCCATTACAAACACAATCATCCTATTAAAATCAAAAACATGGCTCTCTTAAAATCAACACAAACTGACTATATACTAGACGCTTACGAGAGCATTTTCATAAACGATAACCAAGACATGGCAATGAATAACGACCGCGGGTCCATCCCTTACTCACCCCTCTACACGTTGACCGTTAGGAATTCCCCCACCCCCTTTCCCTCCTTTCACTTTCACCCGGAACGTATAAATACACAAGACAAAACCAAAACAATCCATGCGACTTCAACTACTGAAGATGAGAGCTTAGCTCTCGAAATACGTATCTAGTGAGTTTTTCCAGAGTGATTGTGCGTTTCTGTGCTTTTATTTATTTAGGCTAGTTACCGACAACAGGTCGCCGTAGGCTATCGTCCTGCAAACTTGTAAGCATACATTTTTTATCCCCCCCTATTTTTCTCTTATTGACGTGTGATTGCTTACTTGGATTATTTTACGGTTCAGAAGTTTTATTTATTTCCCCTCCTTGTATTGTGGCAGTCCCTCTGCTCCCTCCGAGTGGTGTCTCCATTTTCCCCGTGTATTTTCCCTGATCACGTATTTTTTGGTGACGGTTGATAAGTGGTCCCTATCGTCTCCATCTTTCTGCTTATCTCCCCCATTGCCGGCTTCGCGGTCGGTCGCTACGCTCGCTAGGCTAGGCCGTTGGCGGTTGTTGTCAGCGTCTCGGGGTTCCCTAGCCGTCCCGTTGTTGTTCCGTGTCTATATGTGTGGGGGGTTGTTCCGTGTTTTTCGTTCATATAGTTGCCTAACGGGATGCGTCCGCCTCGGCTAAGACGTTCCCTTCGAGCGGGTGGTTTGAAGGGGAATTACCGCTGGTAGGGTCCCGTTCTTCACCTGTTCACTCTGTTCCCTACGCCCATTTACTCTTTCCCGTTGTATGCTTACTTATCTCTCGGCCTCCCTTCATTTGTTGTGCCCTCTTCTGCACTAAAGGGGCCGTTTCTGGACTATGGAGTGCTCCGATTGAGTTCGTCCCAGGCGCTTACCTCGGGTGTGTGCTAAGACCCCGGGGTTAATTCTCTCGGGCACTCGCTGCTGCCGTGGAGGCTGCGCCTGGCTAGGCACCGCCGGTAGCCGGAGGGGGGGGGGGGGGGGTAGCCCCCTATTTCCCCACGGATCCTTTGGATTTCTCTTCGCCTTCAGAAAGGTTTTGTGGTTTCTCTTCCCCGGGCCGTTATACTGCCGTTTGTGCTGGTGGTTGCTCGGGGTAGGTGTTCTGGGCTCTCCGCCCTGCTGGCTCTCTGTGCCCGCCTGGTATCTCCTTCAATTAGCGCCGATCTGTTGATGACTGATTTTATCTTATAAGCTCTATCTACATCTCTCTATCTATCTCGATCTCTATCTGATCACCTGGTCATTTATCATCATCATCTTATCGAGTGCCGTGCCGTTGGTCCGTGCATATATATCCACCGAGGGTTTGTGGCCCGTATCCCATTGGCTGTTGAGTCTGCCTATAGCGTTCCACAACCTATACCTTAATGGGATGAGCCACCACCACCTCTCGGCGTACTATCCGCCGGGGAGGGCGTGGGATCCGGACGAGGTTATGGATCTCGTCGGGGAGTTCCACCTTCGCAGCGCCTGGACTTTGCTCGAGCCGACTGGCAGCACTTTCGCGAATTCATCGCGAAAAGACTGCCAGTCGAGCCAACACCGCCTACGACGAGGGAAGAGGCAGAGCGCATGGTCGACCTCCTCATTTCTACCGTCCAGCTGGTCATGGACGCCGCGATACCAAAGGTGGTCGTGGCCGCGGGTATACGCATCGCTCTGCCCCGTGTCGTCAGGGATACCATCATCCGACGCAACAGTGTGGGGCGGCGGGGGCAGCGCTACTTTACCCTTGACCTCAGGCTCCAGCTGGACGGCCTCAACAGGACGGTCCGGGACATGCTATGAGACGTGCGCTCGGACGTGTGGAAAATACGCCTCTCCACGCTTTCCCTAGAGAACCAGTCAATCTGAAAGTCCTGTAGGAGGCTATGCGGTACCCAGCGGCGCGATCCCCTAATAGTTCAGGGGAACTCTGTCAAGAGGTCCCCGGAGGATAAAGCCGGGATGATGGCGGAATACCTGGAGGAGGTATTTCGTCCCAACCCGGCCACAACAGAGTCGGCCTCCTGCAGGCTACGGAGCTCCCTCATTTCTCGGGGCGCGATATTATTGCAGCGATTCGCCGCCTTGGGTTGAGGAGGCCTACGGGGGATGACGACATCCCTAATGTTGTCCTGCGACAGATTCCAGTCCCCGCAGTAGAATTTCTGACCTCCGTTTATAACGGCTGTGTCGAAATTCTATACTTTCCGTCTGTCTGGAAGAGGGCAAAGATCATCTGCCTCCCGATGAAGCCGGGGACGGAGGTTGGTACCGGAGACATCCGGCCAATCTCTCTTCTGGCAGGATTCGGGAAGATCTTTTAGCGTCTCATTCAGAAGCCACTGCAGCACCTTCTCCGAGAGAAGAACATTCTCCCGGATGAGCAGTTTGGCTTCCGAAGTGGGCACTCCACAGCAACTGGGTAGGGTGACGCACTTTATCACCGACGCCATCAACAGGAACCACGCGGTCGCGGGGGCCTTCTTCGATATCTTGAAGGCCTTAGACCGCGTGTGGCATCCAGCACTCTTGTTGAAGATTGTTAGACTCCAGCTCCCAGCTTGGCTCGTTCGGCTTATCGAGTCGTACCTGCAGGGTAGAACGTTCCGGTTGTTTTGGCTCCCGGTCGGATCGGGACTGCGACGCATCTGCGCCGGCGTTCCGCAGGGGTCCGTCATTGGGCCGACTCTGTTCAACACCTTTACCCAAGAACCCCCCGGGATTTTGGGTGGACCACGATGTACACCCTGTACGTTGACAACGCGGCGCTCCTGTTGCGCTCCATCAAGAGGTACGCGGCAGTGGATACGTTGCAGTTCGCCGTCGACGTTCTGATCACCTCGTATCGTCGATGGCGCATTGCAGTTAACCCCTTGAAAACCGGGGCCGTCGTCTTCCATCCTGGAAGAGGAGCGCCGCCTGGAGTCGACCTGTCGGTGATAGGGGACGTCCTCCCCTGGAGCCCAGAGGTCGCCTACCTGGGAATAGTGCTGGACTGGAGGCTTCTTTGGAAGCCTCAGGTTGAGAGTGTCGGCCGCAAATCACTCGGGGCGTTATCAAGAATCCGTCCGATTCTGCGCCCGGATATCTTGTTGGCTGACACCAAGAAACGCCTCTACCTTAGCTGCGTGATGCCCATCTTGACGTACGCTGCTCCGGTCTGGTCTGGGGTGCCCAAGACCACCCTCTACAGGCTGCAGGTTGTGCAAAACAATGCACTCCGGCTGATACTCGGTCGTGGTAGGTACGACCACGTCAGCCGGATGCATAAAGACGGAAATGTGGAACCCATGGACGTCCTCCTGCAGAGGATGTCTAGGTAATTCTACTGCAAGGCAGCAGCATCGTCGCACGAAGAAGTTCGTAAGCTAGGCGACATCAATGCTTGATGGTGGGATCGCTACAAGCGACACATTGCTAGCCTGGATTTCCAGGATGCCGTATCTATGAACAAGCGTCCCCGCTTGTAGGGAGGTGTTGACAGTCTTTGGGGCAAAAGGATTTTACCAACCTAGGCGGCGAATCACTACAATAATATCGTGCCCCGAGAAATGAGGGAGCTCCGCAGCATCCAGCAAGGAGCCGCGATTTAGCGTCCGCAGCACACGTGCGATGTCCTTTACGTGGGCAATAGTACCCATTATGCGATCGAGCAGTTCGTCTCGTGTATCCACTTTTCTTGTGTAGACTTCACTCTTCATCCAACCGCATAAACAAAAATCTAACGGGGTTCGGTCTGGAGATCTTGGTAAAGGAACGTCATGATGAACTCAGACGAGCAACACGCCATGTTCTCACACGAGTTGAAAAGTGCATTAATGTTGACGGTGAAATTTTCGAAAATTTATTATAAACTGTAACAAATTTTTTACTTGAACAATAAATATTTGCAACAGTACGTAATATCTCATTCTTATCAATAATTTTGCAACTGTACATTCAAATAGCTCTATCTCGAAAGCTGTTTGGAATAGGACACTTGTCCATACGAACATTTTTTCTTAGAATGGCCGATACTATCACCTCCCTGAATATTGACGTTTCCTCCTGGGACACCCTGTATATAAGTCTCGTAATTATGTGTATTCCAATATATGTTTTTCAGTTTCGAATTGCAGTCGTTGCATTCTGGTCAGAAGTAACAAGTGTTGTTTGGAGTTTAATTTTTTTAATTAGAACTTGGCCATGGATATGTTTCACAATAGTTAATGACAATTCACTTGGAAACAGTGGGACGTCTGTTGCAGTTGCTAAGGAAACGGATTCAAGCTGTGATAAGAATATGGTGGTGATTATTCAACCGAAATAAGTCCCAAACACTGTCAAAGTCGACTTTAGTGCAAAGTATCGTTACTACGATGAATCTAATATATAAAAAGCAAAAATCAAATACCCTTTTCTAACCAAAATATCTCCTGAAAAAACCTACCGATTTTAATCAATCTTTTTTTAGGCGACAGGGCATGCCCCAAAGTAGGTTTGGATACCACTCTTAATCCCCTCTACTCTCGCGCGGCACGACCCTGGAGAGAAATCCGTTTCTGTCTGTAAGTCTGTAACTATGTTCCCTTATAACTCGAGAATGGCTGAATCGATTTGCACCATTCTTTCACTAATTTGTTCAGCATTACAACGAACAGGTTTAAGTAATAAATACAATATACAGCGTGTTCAAGACAAATAATGTTTTTACCTATAGTGTAAATACGATTCACGTACGAAAACATCTGAATATACAGTCTGATCGAAGGTTAGGACATTTTTTCAAGAACTCTTTTACGGAACCAAATACTTCTCTGTAGGTAATTTTTAGAAGCAAGGCTTTGTATGTTGAGCGCGAGGGTATATAAGTTTGTGCATCCCGAATCGTACCTGGACAACACCGGGTCACACAGCTAGTCTTATATAAAATATGGAATTGTTTCCAATAATAGTGATCCTTCTCTACCTTTGTGTGTTATTTGTCACCAGACGTTGTCTAAAAATAGCATCATTTACTTACTAAGCATGCAAAATTGAAAAATAAAACTAATGATATATTTAAGCTCAAGGTTGAGGGTTTAAGTAATAGTAAATACGATTAATGTTTTCGTGCAATCCTCAAAGGCGGCTTTGGAAACTTCATAAGAACTAGCATTACTTACAGCTAGGGATAAGAAAACGTACACGACTGTGAAAAAAACTTACAATTCCTTAGGCGCTCTTAATAGCAGAAAAGATGTTTGATACCAAGTCTGTCAATGCAATCAAAACAATTCCCCATTCAGATACCACTGTGTTTCGTAGAATACAGGAAAAGGCAAAAGACGTTGTTCATCAGATCGTAGAAAATATTTCTTTAGACAAGAGATTTGCACTCCAGATTGATGAATCCACGGGCATTTCAAATAAGTCACAGTTAATTATTTTTGTCCACTATTATAATTATGTAAAGGGTAATACGGATGAGATCATGGCAGGGAAATGCAACTGGGATAGAGGTATTTAGAACTTTGTAAAGCTTTATTCGAGGTGATTCAGGTTTGTGTTGGGAATGTTGTGTAAGTATCTCTACAGATGGGGCAGCTGCAATGACCGGCCGCAAGAGTGGCCTTATTGCACGTATTGGCGCAATAAATCCTAGTTTAATTTGGGAACACTGCATTATCCACAAACAAGCTTTAGTTGCAAGAAAGATGAGCCCTGATTTGCACGAAGCATTGAATGTTTCCATTAAAGGAGTAAATTGTATTAAGTAAAGGGCATTAAACTTTCGTCTTTTTAAAATGATGCGTTAGGAGAAGGGATCAATGCATACCCAATTGTTATTTCATTCTTAAGTGCGATGGTTTTCACGGGGAATAGTATTAACACGCCTATTTGAAATGAGAAATGAATCAGACATTTTATAGCAGAAATGAAATCTGATTTGATTGTCAACATAGTCCTATCCAATATGGCGTCCAGTAGTACTGCTTGCAAATATAGCTCCTGCGCAAATGATATAAAAAACGACGAAAAATTTATTTTCTGTCCTTTTTATATAAAATGCACTACTATTAATGAGATAATATTTGAAGCCTTAAATGAATCGCCTTCTATCTTTTGGGCTTGTGTTAAGTGCATAATTGACAAAGCTTCAAATGTGACGAAATGGGCTACCAAAATGTCCGATATGATGTCTGATATGAAGAAGCTACATGCCCAGAAGTGCTGTTCTGAAGAGAACATACGTAAAAAAGGTGACGAGAAATCTAATCCTAAGGAGAATGTTATTTATTCCAAGGAGGAGGACTATTCCGGGAAATCAACTGCATGTAAACAACCCATGCCAAGTCAGCATCGTTATTTAGTGACTGAGGAAAACTAAGCCCGAAAGTTATTTAGTAATGTGATTCGTGAAGAACCAAAACCAAATATCACCGCTAAGTTCTCCTCTGCGCCAGATCTTGATAATGAAAAACTTTTCACGACGGTAGAAAACAAACGCTGTAAACGCCAATTCATAATTGGTACCGATTCTTCAGTTTCCCCACTAACAAGTGCCGTTTGAAAAGTTCACCTGCGTGTCTGGAGATTAGATGTAAGCACTTCAGAATCCTATCTCCATAATTATGTGAAAAACAACTTAGCTTGTGATATGGAAGTTAAGAAACTTAACGCGAAAGGTGACCACGCGTCCTTCCGAGTGTCATCCGACTCGAAAAATCTAAGAACACTATCAGATTCATCTAACTGGCCCCGCAATGTAGCCCTGAACGGAGTTTTCTTCAGAAAGAGTACTACTGGTGTCCCAGCAAGTAAAGGCTGATACTCCCTATATATTGCTCTGAAAAAATGCCAAAGTCAAAGAAAACAGAGCCGAGGAGCAGACAAATTAGGTCTTAAGAGGCGCCGAGATGAGAAAACGTATCATCTCATGAGCGCTAGTATTTGCTGGGCCAACAAACATTCTATATCTTATGGAGGCTAATGCCTTAGTCTCAGCCGTCTCAGGGTTCAATAGGAATTTTTTAGAAGCCGCTATTATACTGATTCACCTAACTACAAAACCGGCCCGAGAATGGATAATTTTTCCTTTCCAGGTTAGTCCCAAGCCCGGCCCGAGCCCATCAGCTTAACAGCATTACCCGGCCCGACAACGGAACCAGTTCGGGTCGATCTTAGTCGCTGGGCATAGGCCCGGACCATGCAGATTTCTAATTCATTGCATTACCTTTTAGATGCGCGTAGGTAAGAGGTGAATCAGCTGGGAACATACGATAGACATCACTGAACGTTTCCATACTTCGTTAAGAATAGGCTAATGCCGGCATCGGGTTATCCTCATCCCTTGCGAGTGCGTTAGGAATGGAAGGAGTAATGACTATAATAATCCAAGATGTCCATTAGCCAAAAATACGCACGCAAACACCTTCCTCCTCCCCATTATCGTCTTCCTCCCTCTCTTGTTCCTCATTCACCCTCATCCTTCACCCTCCTCCTTCGCCGTCCTCCTTCGCCTTCCTCCTTCGCCCTCCTTAACCCTCCTCCTTCGCCTCCTCCTTCGCCGTACTCCTTCGCCTCCTCCTTCGCCCTCCTCCGCCCTCTTCCTTCGCCTCCTCCTTCGCCGTCCTCCTTCGCCTTCCTCCTTCGCCCTCCTCCGCCCTCTTCCTTCGATTCCTCCTTCGCCGTCCTCCTTCGCATCCTCCTTCGGCCTCCTCCTTCGGCATCCTCCTTCGCCCTCCTCCTTCGCCATCCTCCTTCGCCCTCCTCCTTCGCCCTCCTCCTTCGCCCTCCTCCTTCGCCTTCGCTCTCCTCATTCGCCATCCTCCTTCGCACTTCTCCTTCGCCCTCCTCCTTCGCCCTCCTCCTTCGCCTCCGCAATCCTCCTTCGCCCTCCTCCTTCGCCTCCTCCTTCGCCTCCTCCTTCGCCGTCCTCCTTCGCCCTCCTCCTTCGCCTCCTCCTTCGCCCTCCTCCTTCGCCCTCCTCATTCGCCCTCCTCCTTCGCCCTCCTCCTTCGCCTCCTCCATCGCCTCCTTCTCCGCCCTCTTCCTTCGCCCTCCTCCTTCGCCCTCCTCCTTCGCCCTCCTCCTCCGCCCTCTTCCTTCGCCCTCCTCCTTCGCCCTCCTCCTTCGACCTCCTCCTTCGCCCTCCTCCTCCGCCCTCTTCCTTCGCCGTCCTCCTTCGCCTCATCCTTCGGCCTCCTCCTTCGGCCTCCTCCTTCGCCCTCCTCCTTCGCCCTCCTCCACCGCCCTCTTCCTTCGCCCTCCTCTTTCGCCCTCCTCCTCCGCCCTCTTCCTTCGCCGTCCTCCTTCGCCTCCTCCTTCGGCCTCCTCCTTCAGCCTCCTCCTTCGCCCTCCTCCTTCGCCGTCCTCCTTTGCCTCCTCCTTCGCCTCCTCCTTCGCCCTCCTCCTTCGCCCTCCTCCTCCGCCCTCTTCTTTCGCCCTCCTCCTTCGCCCTCCTCCTTCGCCCTCCTCCTTCGCCCTCCTCCTTCGCCCTCCTCATTCGCCCTCCTCCTTCGCCCTCCTCCTTCGCCCTCCTCCTCCGCCCTCTTCCTTCGCCCTCCTCCTTCGCCCTCCTCCTTCGCCCTCCTCCTTCGACCTCCTCCTTCGCCCTCCTCCTCCGCCCTCTTCCTTCACCGTCCTCCTTCGCCTCCTCATTCGGCCTCCTCCTTCGGCATCCTCCTTCGACCTCCTCCTTCGCCCTCCTCCTTCGCCCTCCTCCTTCGCCTCCTCCTTCGCCCTCCTCCTTCGCCATCCTCCTTCGCCCTCATCCTTCGCACTCCTCCTTCGCCCTCCTCCTTCGCCCTCCTCCTTCGGCCTCCTCTTTCGCCTCCTTCTTCTCCCTCCCCCTTCGCCCTCCGCCTCCGCCCTCCTCCTTCGCCTCCGCAATCCTCCTTCGCCCTCCTCCTTCGCCTCCTCCTTCGCCGTCCTCCTTCGACCGCCTCCTTCGCCTCCGCATTCCTCCTTCGCCCTCCTCCTTCGCCTCCTCCTTCGCCTCCTCCTTCGCCGTCCTCCTTCGCCCTCCTCCTTCGCCTCCTCCTTCGCCCTCCTCCTTCGCCCTCCTCATTCGCCCTCCTCCTTCGCCCTCCTCCTTCGCCTCCTCCATCGCCTCCTTCTCCGCCCTCTTCCTTCGCCCTCCTCCTTCGCCCTCCTCCTTCGCCCTCCTCCTCCGCCCTCTTCCTTCGCCCTCCTCCTTCGCCCTCCTCCTTCGACCTCCTCCTTCGCCCTCCTCCTCCGCCCTCTTCCTTCGCCGTCCTCCTTCGCCTCATCCTTCGGCCTCCTCCTTCGGCCTCCTCCTTCGCCCTCCTCCTTCGCCCTCCTCCACCGCCCTCTTCCTTCGCCCTCCTCTTTCGCCCTCCTCCTCCGCCCTCTTCCTTCGCCGTCCTCCTTCGCCTCCTCCTTCGGCCTCCTCCTTCAGCCTCCTCCTTCGCCCTCCTCCTTCGCCGTCCTCCTTTGCCTCCTCCTTCGCCTCCTCCTTCGCCCTCCTCCTTCGCCCTCCTCCTTCGACCTCCTCCTTCGCCCTCCTCCTCCGCCCTCTTCCTTCGCCTCCTCCTTCGCCCTCCTCCTTCGCCCTCCTCATTCGCCCTCCTCCTTCGCCCTCCTCCTTCGCCTCCTCCATCGCCTCCTTCTCCGCCCTCTTCCTTCGCCCTCCTCCTTCGCCCTCCTCCTTCGCCCTCCTCCTCCGCCCTCTTCCTTCGCCCTCCTCCTTCGCCCTCCTCCTTCGACCTCCTCCTTCGCCCTCCTCCTCCGCCCTCTTCCTTCGCCGTCCTCCTTCGCCTCATCCTTCGGCCTCCTCCTTCGGCCTCCTCCTTCGCCCTCCTCCTTCGCCCTCCTCCACCGCCCTCTTCCTTCGCCCTCCTCTTTCGCCCTCCTCCTCCGCCCTCTTCCTTCGCCCTCCTCCTTCGCCCTCCTCCTTCGCCCTCCTCATTCGCCCTCCTCCTTCGCCCTCCTCCTTCGCCCTCCTCCTCCGCCCTCTTCCTTCGCCCTCCTCCTTCGCCCTCCTCCTTCGCCCTCCTCCTTCGACCTCCTCCTTCGCCCTCCTCCTCCGCCCTCTTCCTTCACCGTCCTCCTTCGCCTCCTCATTCGGCCTCCTCCTTCGGCATCCTCCTTCGACCTCCTCCTTCGCCCTCCTCCTTCGCCCTCCTCCTTCGCCTCCTCCTTCGCCCTCCTCCTTCGCCATCCTCCTTCGCCCTCATCCTTCGCACTCCTCCTTCGCCCTCCTCCTTCGCCCTCCTCCTTCGGCCTCCTCTTTCGCCTCCTTCTTCTCCCTCCCCCTTCGCCCTCCGCCTCCGCCCTCCTCCTTCGCCTCCGCAATCCTCCTTCGCCCTCCTCCTTCGCCTCCTCCTTCGCCGTCCTCCTTCGACCGCCTCCTTCGCCTCCGCATTCCTCCTTCGCCCTCCTTCGCCTCCTCCTTCGCCTCCTCCTTCGCCGTCCTCCTTCGCCTTCCTCCTTCGCCTCCTCCTTCCCCTCCTCCTTCGCCCCCCTCCTTCGCCTTCCTCATTCGCCATCCTCCTCCGCTCTCTTCCTTCGCCCTCCTCCTTCGCCCTCCTCCTTCGCCCTCCTCCTTCGCCCTCTTCCTACGCCCTCCTCCTTCGCCCTCCTCCTTCGCCCTCCTCTCATTCTCCCTCATCCTCCGCCCTCTTCCTTCGCCCTCCTCCTTCGCCCTCCTCGTTCGCCCTCCTCCTCCGCCCTCTTCCTTCGCCGTCCTCCTTCGCCTCCCCTTTCGGCCTCCTCCTTCGGCCTCCTCCTTCGCCGTCCTCCTTCGCCCTCCTCCTTCGCCTCCTCCTTCGCCTCCTCCTTCGCCCTCCAACTTCGCCCTCCTCATTCGCCATCCTCCTCCGCACTCTTCCTTCGCCCTCCTCCTTCGCCCTCCTACTTCGCCCTCCTCCTTCTCCCTCTTCCTTCGCCCTCCTCCTTCGCCCTCCTCTCATTCGCCCTCCTCCTCCGCCCTCTTCCTTTGCCCTCCTCCTTCGCCCTCCTCCTTCGCCCTCCTCTTTCGCCATCCTCTTCCGCCCTCTTCCTTCGCCGTCCTCCTTCGCCTCCTCCTTCGCCCTCCTCCTTCGCCCTCCTCCTTCGCCGTCCTCCTTTGCCTCCTCCTTCGCCCTCCTCCTCCGCCCTCTTCTTTCGCCATCCTCGATCGCCCTCCTCCTTCGTCCTCCTCCTTCGCCCTCCTCCTTCGCCCTCCTCCTTCGCCTCCTCATTCGCCGTCCTCCTTCGCCTCCTCCTTCGCCTCCTCCTTCGCCGTTCTCCTTCTTTCTCCTTCGCCTCCTCCTTCGCTTCCTCCTTCGCCCTCCTCCTTCGCCCTCCTCATTCACCATCCTCCTCCGCCCTCTTCCTTCGCCCTCCTCCTTCGCCCTCCTCCTTCGCCCTCCTCCTTCGCCCTCCTCCTTCGCCCTCCTCCTTCGCCCTCCTCCTTCGCCCTCCTCTCATTCGCCCTCCTCCTCCGCCCTCTTCCTTTGCCCTCCTCCTTCGCCCTCCTCCTTCGTCCTCCTCTTCGAACTCCTCCTTTGCCCTCCTCCTCCGCCCTCTTCCTTCGCCGTCCTCCTTCGCCTCCTCCTTCGCCCTCTTCCTTCGCCCTCCTCCTTCGCCCTCCTCCTTCGCCCTCCTCCATCGCCCTCCTCTTTCACCCTCCTCTTCCGCCCTCTTCCTTCGCCGTCCTCCTTCGCCTCCTCCTTCGGCCTCCTCCTTCGGCCTCCTCCTTCGCCCTACTCCTTCGCCGTCCTCCTTTGCCTCCTCCTTCGCCCTCCACCTACGCCCTCTTTTTTCGCCCTCCTCCTTCGCCCTCCTCCTTCGTCCTCCTCCTTCGCCCACCTCCTCCGCCCTCTTCCTTCGCCGTCCTCCTTCGCCTCATCCTTCGGCCTCCTCCTTCGCCGTCCTCCTTCGCCTCCTCCTTCGCCTCCTCCTTCGCCTCCTCCTTCGCCCTCCTTCGCCTCCTCCTTCGCCTCCTCCTTCGCCCTCCTCCTTCGCCCTCCTCATTCGCCATCCTCCTCCGCCCTCTTCCTTCGCCCTCCTCCTTCGCCCTCCTCCTTCGCCCTCCTCCTCCGCCCTCTTCCTTCGCCGTCCTTCTTCGCCTCATCCTTCGGCCTCCTCCTTCGGCCTCCTCCTTCGCCCTCCTCCACCGCCCTCTTTTTTCGCCCTCCTCCTTCGCCCTCCTCCTTCGTCCTCCTCCTTCGCTTCCTCCTTCGCCGTCCTCCTTCGCCTCCTCCTTCGCCTCCTCCTTCGCCTCCTCCTTCGCCGTCCTCCTTCGCCCTCCTTCGCCTCCTCCTTCGCCTCCTCCTTCGCCCTCCTCCTTCGCCCTGCTCATTCGCCATCCTCCTCCGCCCTCTTCCTGCGCCCTCCTCCTTCGCCCTCCTCCTTCGCCCTCCTCCTCCGCCCTCTTCCTTCGCCGTCCTTCTTCGCCTCATCCTTCGGCCTCCTCCTTCGGCCTCCTCCTTCGCCCTCCTCCACCGCCCTCTTCCTTCGCCGTCCTCTTTCGCCTCCTCCTTCGCCTCCTCCTTCGCCGTCCTCCTTCGCCCTCCTTCGCCTCCTCCTTCGCTTCCTCCTTCGCCCTCCTCCTTCGCCCTCCTCATTCACAATCCTCCTCCGCCCTCTTCCTTCGCCCTCCTCCTTCGCCCTCCTCCTTCGCCCTCCTCCTTCGCCCTCCTCCTTCGCCCTCCTCCTTCGCCCTCCTCCTTCGCCCTCCTCTCATTCGCCCTCCTCCTCCGACCTCTTCCTTTGCCCTCCTCCTTCGCCCTCCTCTTTCGCCCTCCTCTTCGAACACCTCCTTCGCCCTCCTCCTCCGCCCTCTTCCTTCGCCGTCCTCCTTCGCCTCCTCCTTCGCCCTCTTCCTTCGCCCTCCTCCTTCGCCATCCTCCTTCGCCCTCCTCCTTCGCCCTCCTCTTTCGCCCTCCTCTTCCGCCCTCTTCCTTCGCAGTCCTCCTTCGCCTCCTCCTTCGGCCTCCTCCTTCGGCCTCCTCCTTCGGCCTCCTCCTTCGCCCTCCTCCTTCGCCGTCCTCCTTTGCCTCCTCCTTCGCCCTCCACCTACGCCCTCTACTTTCGCCCTCCTCCTTCGCCCTCCTCCTTCGTCCTCCTCCTTCGCCCTCCTCCTTCGCCCTCCTCCTTTGCCTCCTCCTTCGCCGTCCTCCTTCGCCTCCTCCTTCGCCTCCTCCTTCGACTCCTCCTTCGCCGTCCTCCTTCGCCCTCCTTCGCCTCCTCCTTCGCCTCCTCCTTCGCCCTCCTCCTTCGCCCTCCTCATTCGCCATCCTCCTCCGCCCTCTTCCTTCGCCCTCCTCCTTCGCCCTCCTCCTTCGCCCTCCTCCTCCGCCCTCTTCCTTCGCCGTCCTTCTTCGCCTCATCCTTCGGCCTCCTCCTTCGGCCTCCTCCTTCGCCCTCCTCCACCGCCCTCTTCCTTCGCCCTCCTCCTTCGCCCTCCTCTTTCGCCCTCCTCCTCCGCCCTCTTCCTTCGCCGTCCTCATTCGCCTCCTCCTTCGGCCTCCTCCTTCGGCCTATTCCTTCGCTTTTCTCCTTCGCCGTCCTCCTTTGCCTCCTCCTTCGCCTACTCCTTCGCCCTCCTCCTTCGCCCTCCTCCTCAGCCCTCTTCTTTCGCCCTCTTCCTTCGCCCTCCTCCTTCGCCCTCCTCTTTCGCCCTCCTCATTCGCCCTCCTCCTTCGCCCTCCTCTCATTCTCCCTCATCCTCCGCCCTCTTCCTTCGCCGTCCTCCTTCGCCTCCTCCTTCGGCCTCCTCCTTCGGCCTCCTCCTTCGCTTTCCTCCTTCGCCGTCCTCCTTTGCCTCCTCCTTCGCCTCCTCCTTCGCCCTCCTCCTTCGCCCTCCTCCTCAGCCCTCCTCCACCGCCCTCTTCCTTCGCCCTCCTCCTTCGCTCTCCACTTTCGCCCTGCTCCTCCGCCCTCTTCCTTCGCCGTCCTCCTTCGCCTCCTCCTTCGGCCTCCTCCTTCGGCCTCCTCCTTCGCTTTCCTCCTTCGCCGTCCTCCTTTGCCTCCTCCTTCGCCCTCCTCCTTCGCCCTCCTCATTCGCCATCCTCCTCCGCCCTCTACCTTCGCCCTCCTCCTTCGCCCTCCTCCTTCGCCCTCCTCCTCCTCCCTCTTCCTTCGCCTTCCTCATTCGCCATCCTCCTCCGCTCTCTTCCTTCGCCCTCCTCCTTCGCCCTCCTCCTTCGCCCTCCTCCTTCGCCCTCCTCCTTCGCCCTCCTCCTTCGCCCTCCTCCTTCGCCCTTCTCTCATTCTCCCTCATCCTCCGCCCTCTTCCTTCGCCCCCCTCCTTCGCCCTCCTCCTTCGCCCTCCTCCTCCGCCCTCTTCCTTCGCCGTCCTCCTTCGCCTCCTCTTTCGGCCTCCTCCTTCGGCCTCCTCCTTCGGCCTCCTCCTTCGGCCTCCTCCTTCGCCGTCCTCCTTCGCCCTCCTCCTTCGCCTCCTCCTTCGCCCTCCACCTTCGCCCTCCTCATTCGCCATCCTCCTCCGCCCTCTTCCTTCGCCCTCCTCCTTCGCCCTCCTCCTTCGCCCTCCTCCTTCGCCCTCCTCCTTCGCCCTCCTCCTTCGCCCTCCTCATTCGCCCTCCTCTCATTCGCCCTCCTCCTTCGCCCTCTTTCTTTGCCCTCCTCCTTCGCCCTCCTCCTTCGCCCTCCTCTTCGACCTCCTCCTTCGCCCTCCTCCTCCGCCCTCTTCCTTCGCCGTCCTCCTTCGCCTCCTCCTTCGCCCTCTTCCTTCACCCTCTTCCTTCGACCTCCTCCTTCTCCTCCTCCTTCGCCCTCTTCCTTCGCCCTCCTCCTTCGCCCGCCTCCTTCGCCCTCCTCCTTCGCCCTCCTCCTTCGCCCTCCTCTTCGACCTCCTCCTTCGCCCTCCTCTTCCGCCCTCTTCCTTCGCCGTCCTCCTTCGCCTCCTCCTTCGCCCTCTTCCTTCGCCCTCTTCCTTCGACCTCCTCCTTCGCCCTCCTCCTCCGCCCTCTTTCTTCGCCGTCCTCCTTCGCCTCCTCTTTCGGCCTCCTCCTTCGGCCACCTCCTTCGCCGTCCTCCTTTGCCCTCCTCCTTCGCCCTCCTCCTTCGCCCTCATCCTTCGGCCTCCTCTTTCGCCTTCTTCTTCTCCCTCGTCCTTCGGCTTCCTCCTTCGGCCTCTTCCTTCGCTTTCCTCCTTCGCCGTCCTCCTTTGCCTCCTCCTTCGCCTCCTCCTTCGCCCTCCTCCTTCGCCCTCCTCCTCAGCCCTCTACTTTCGCGCTCTTCCTTCGCCCTCCTCCTTCGCCCTCCTCTTTCGCCCTCCTCATTCGCCCTCCTCCTTCGCCCTCCTCTCATTCTCCCTCATCCTCCGCCCTCTTCCTTCGCCGTCCTCCTTCGCCTCTTCCTTCGGCCTCCTCCTTCGGCCTCCTCCTTCGCTTTCCTCCTTCGCCGTCCTCCTTTGCCTCCTCCTTCGCCTCCTCCTTCGCCCTCCTCCTTCGCCCTCCTCTTCAGCCCTCCTCCACCGCCCTCTTCCTTCGCCCTCCTCCTTCGCCCTCCTCTTTCGCCCTGCTCCTCCGCCCTCTTCCTTCGCCGTCCTCCTTCGCCTCCTCCTTCGGCCTCCAACTTCGGCCTCCTCCTTCGCTTTCCTCCTTCGCCGTCCTCCTTTGCCTCCTCCTTCGCCCTCCTCCTTCGCACTCCTCATTCGCCATCCTCCTCCGCCCTCTTCCTTCGCCCTCCTCCTTCGCCCTCCTCCTTCGCCCTCCTCCTCCGCCCTCTTCCTTCGCCTTCCTCATTCGCCATCCTCCTCCGCTCTCTTCCTTCGCCCTCCTCCTTCGCCCTCCTCCTTCGCCCTCCTCCTTCGCCCTCCTCCTTCGCCCTCCTCCTTCGCCCTCCTCTCATTCTCCCTCATCTTCCGCCCTCTTCCTTTGCCCCCCTCCTTCGCCCTCCTCCTTCGCCCTCCTCCTCCGCCCTCTTCCTTCGCCGTCCTCCTTCGCCTCCTCTTTCGGCCTCCTCCTTCGGCCTCCTACTTCACCGTCCTCCTTCGCCCTCCTCCTTCGCCTCCTCCTTCGCCTCCTCCTTCGCCCTCCACCTTCGCCCTCCTCATTCGCCATCCTCCTCCGCCCTCTTCCTTCGCCCTCCTCCTTCGCCCTCTTCCTTCGCCCTCCTCCTTCGCCCTCCTCCTTCGCCCTCCTCCTTCGCCCTCCTCCTTCGCCCTCCTCCTTCGCCCTCCTCCTTCGCCCTCCTCCTTCGCCCTCCTCCTTCGCCCTCCTCATTCGCCCTTCTCTCATTCGCCCTCCTCCTCCACCCTCTTTCTTTGCTCTCCTCCTTCGCCCTCCTCCTTCGCCCTCCTCTTCGACCTCCTCCTTCGCCCTCCTCCTCCGCCCTCTTCCTTCGCCGTCCTCTTTCGCCTCCTCCTTCGCCCTCTTCCTTCGCCCTCCTCCTTCGCCCTCCTCCTTCGCCCTCCTCCTTCGCCCTCCTCTTCGACCTCCTCCTTCGCCCTCCTCCTCCGCCCTCTTCCTTCGCCGTCCTCCTTCGCCTCCTCCTTCGCCCTCTTCCTTCGCCCTCTTCCTTCGCCCTCTTCCTTCGCCCTCCTCCTTCGCCCTCCTCTTTCGCCCTCCTCCTTCGCCCTCCTCCTTCGCCCTCCTCTCATTCGCCCTCCTCCTCCGCCCTCTTCTTTCGCCCTCCTCCTTCGTCCTCCTCCTTCGCCCTCCTCCTTCGACCTCCTCCTTCGCCCTCCTCCTCCGCCCTCTTCCTTCGCCGTCCTCCTTCGCCTCCTCTTTCGGCCTCCTCCTTCGGCCACCTCCTTCGCCGTCCTCCTTTGCCCTCCTCCTTCGCCCTCCTCTTTCGCCCTCCTCCTTCGGCCTCCTCTTTCGCCTCCTTCTTCTCCCTACTCCTTCGCCCTCCTCCTTCGCCCTCTTCCTTCGCCTCCGCAATCCTCCTTCGCCCTCCTCCTTCGCCTCCTCCTTCGCCGTCCCCTTTGACCGCCTCCTTCGCCTCCGCATTCCTCCTTCGCCCTCTTTCGCCTCCTTCGCCTACTCCTTCGCCGTCCTCCTTCGCCCTCCTCCTTCGTCTCCTCATTCCCCTCCTCCTTCGCCCCCCTCCTTCGCCTTCCTCATTCGCCATCCTCCTCCGCTCTCTTCCTTCGCCCTCCTCCTTCGCCCTCCTCCTTTGCCCTCCTCCTTCGCCCTCCTCCTTCGCCCTCCTCTCATTCTCCCTCATCCTCCGCCCTCTTCCTTCGCCCTCCTCCTTCGCCCTCCTCCTTCGCCCTCCTCCTCCGCCCTCTTCCTTCGCCGTCCTCCTTCGCCTCCTCTTTCGGCCTCCTCCCTCGGCCTCCTCCTTCGCCGTCCTCCTTCGCCCTCCTCCTTCGCCTCCTCCTTCGCCCTCCACCTTCGCCCTCCTCATTCGCCATCCTCCTCCGCCCTCTTCCTTCGCCCTCCTCCTTCGCCCTCCTCCTTCGCCCTCCTCCTTCGCCCTCCTCCTTCGCCCTCCTCCTTCGCCCTCCTCATTCGCCCTTCTCTCATTCGCCCTCCTCCTCCGCCCTCTTTCTTTGCCCTCCTCCTTCGCCCTCCTCCTTCGCCCTCCTCCTTCGCCCTCCTCCTTCGCCCTCCTCCTTCGCCCTCCTCTTCGACCTCCTCCTTCGCCCTCCTCCTCCGCCCTCTTCCTTCGCCGTCCTCCTTCGCCTCCTCCTTCGCCCTCTTCCTTCGCCCTCCTCCTTCGCCCTCCTCCTTCGCCCTCCTCCTTCGCCCTCCTCTTCGACCTCCTCCTTCGCCCTCCTCCTCCGCCTCTTCCTTCGCCGTCCTCCTTCGCCTCCTCCTTCGCCCTCTTCCTTCGCCCTCTTCCTTCGCCCTCCTCCTTCGCCCTCCTCTTTCGCCCTCCTCCTTCGTCCTCCTCCTTCGCCCTCCTCCTTCGGCCTCCTCCTCCGCCCTCTTCCTTCGCCCTCCTCCTTCGCCCTCCTCCTTCGCCCTACTCCTTCGTCCTCCTCCTCCGCCCTCTTCCTTCGCCGTCCTCCTTCGCCTCCTCTTTCGGCCTCCTCCTTCGGCCACCTCCTTCGCCGTCCTCCTTTGCCCTCCTCCTTCGCCTCCTCCTTCGCCCACCTCCTTCGCCCTCCTCCTTCGCCCTCCTCCTTCGCCTCCTCCTTCGCCGTCCTCCTTCGCCTCCTCCTTCGCCTCCTCCTTCGCCGTCCTCCTTCGCCCTCCTTCGCCTCCTCCTTCGCTTCCTCCTTCGCCCTCCTCCTTCGCCCTCCTCATTCACCATCCTCCTCCGCCCTCTACCTTCGCCCTCCTCCTTCGCCTTCCTCTTTCGCCCTCCTCCTTCGCCCTCCTCCTTCGCCCTCCTCCTTCGCCCTCCTCCTTCGCCCTCCTCTCATTCGCCCTCCTCCTCCGACCTCTTCCTTTGCCCTCCTCCTTCGCCCTCCTCCTTCGCACTCCTCTTCGAACTCCTCCTTCGCCCTCCTTCTCCGCCATCTTCCTTCGCCGTCCTCCTTCGCCTCCTCCTTCGCCCTCTTCCTTCGCCCTCCTCCTTCGCCCTCCTCCTTCGCCCTCCTCCTTCGCCCTCCTCTTTCGCCCTCCTCTTCCGCCCTCTTCCTTCGCCGTCCTCCTTCGCCTCCTCCTTCGGCCTCCTCCTTCGGCCTCCTCCTTCGGCCTCCTCCTTCGCCCTCCTCCTTCGCCGTCCTTCTTTGCCTCCTCCTTCGCCCTCCACCTACGCCCTCTTCTTTCGCCCTCCTCCTTCGCCCTCCTCCTTCGTCCTCCTCCTTCGCCCTCCTCCTTCGCCCTCCTCCTTCGCCTCCTCCTTCGCCGTCCTCCTTCGCCTCCTCCTTAGCCTCCTCCTTCGCCTCCTCCTTCGCCGTCCTCCTTCGCCCTCCTTCGCCTCCTCCTTCGCCTCCTCCTTCGCCCTCCTCCTTCGCCCTCCTCATTCGCAATCCTCCTCCGCCCTCTTCCTTCGCCCTCCTCCTTCGCCCTCCTCCTTCGCCCTCCTCCTCCGCACTCTTCCTTCGCCGTCCTTCTTCGCCTCATCCTTCGGCCTCCTCCTTCTGCCTCCTCCTTCGCCCTCCTCCACCGCCCTCTTCCTTCGCCCTCCTCCTTCGCCCTCCTCTTTCGCCCTCCTCCACCGCCCTCTTCCTTCGCCGTCCTCCTTCGCCTCCTCCTTCGGCCTCCTCCTTCGGCCTCCTCCTTCGCTTTCCTCCTTCGCCGTCCTCCTTTGCCTCCTCCTTCGCCTCCTCCTTCGCCCTCCTCCTTCGCCCTCCTCCTCAGCCCTCTTCTTTCGCCCTCTTCCTTCGCCCTCCTCCTTCGCCCTCCTCTTTCGCCCTCCTCATTCGCCCTCCTCCTTCGCCCTCCTCCTTCGCCCTCCTCCTTCGACCTCCTCCTTCGCCCTCCTCCTCCGCCCTCTTCCTTCCCCGTCCTCCTTCGCCTCCTCCTTCGGCCTCCTTCTTCGGCCTCCTCCTTCGCCCTCCTCCTTCGCCCTCCTCCTTCGCCCTCCTCCTTCGCCATCCTCCTTCGCCCTCATCCTTCGCACTCCTCCTTCGCCCTCCTCCTTCGCCCTCCTCCTTCGGCCTCCTCTTTCGCCTCCTTCATCTCCCTCCTCCTTCGCCCTCCTCCTTCGCCCTCTTCCTTCGACTCCGCAATCCTCCTTCGCCCTCCTCCTTCGCCTCCTCCTTCGCCGTCCTCCTTCGACCGCCTCCTTCGTCTCCGCATTCCTCCTTCGCCCTCCTTCGCCTCCTCCTTCGCCTCCTCCTTCGCCCTCCTCCTTCGCCCTCCTCCTTCGCCTCCTCATTCCCCTCCTCCTTCGCCCCCCTCCTTCGCCTTCCTCATTCGCCATCCTCCTCCGCTCTCTTCCTTCGCCCTCCTCCTTCGCCCTCCTCCTTCGCCCTCCTCCTTCGCCCTCCTCCTTCGCCCTCCTCCTTCGCCCTCCTCTCATTCTCCCTCATCCTCCGCCCTCTTCCTTCGCCCTCCTCCTTTGCCCTCCTTATCCGCCCTCTTCCTTCGCCGTCCTCCTTCGCCTCCTCTTTCGGCCTCCTCCTTCGGCCTCCTCCTTCGCCGTCCTCCTTCGCCCTCCTCCTTCGCCTCCTCCTTCGCCTCCTCCTTCGCCCTCCACCTTCGCCCTCCTCATTCGCCATCCTCCTCCGCCCTCTTCCCTCGCCCTCTTCCTTCGCCCTCCTCCTTCGCCCTCCTCCTTCGCCCTCCTCCTTCGCCCTCCTCCTTCGCCCTCCTCATTCGCCCTCCTCTCATTCGCCCTCCTCCTCCGCCCTCTTTCTTTGCCCTCCTCCTTCGCCCTCCTCCTTCGCCCTCCTCTTCGACCTCCTCCTTCGCCCTCCTCCTCCGCCCTCTTCGTTCGCCGTCCTCCTTCGCCTCCTCTTTCGCCCTCTTCCTTCGCCCTCCTCTTTCGCCCTCCTCCTTCGCCCTCCTCTTCGATCTCCTCCTTCGCCCTCCTCATCCGCCCTCTTCCTTCGCCGTCCTCCTTCGCCTCCTTTTTCGCCCTCTTCCTTCGCCCTCTTCCTTCGCCCTCCTCTTTCGCCCTCCTCTTTCGCCCTCCTCCTTCGCCCTCCTCCTTCGCCCTCCTCTCATTCGCCCTCCTCCTCCGCCCTCTTCCTTCGCCCTCCTCCTTTGCCCTCCTCCTTCGCCCTCCTCCTTCGACCTCCTCCTTCGCCCTCCTCCTCCGCCCTCTTCCTTCGCCGTCCTCCTTCGCCTCCTCTTTCGGCCACCTCCTTCGCCGTCCTCCTTTGCCCTCCTCCTTCGCCTCCTCCTTCGCCTCCTCCTTCGCCCTCCACCTTCGCCCTCCTCATTCGCCATCCTCCTCCGCCCACTTCCTTCGCTTCCTCCTTCGCCCTCTTCCTTCGCCCTCCTCATTCACCATCCTCCTCCGCCCTCTACCTTCGCCCTCCTCCTTCGCCTTCCTCTTTCGCCGTCCTCCTTCGCCTCCTCCTTCGCCCTCTTCCTTCGCCCTCCTCCTTCGCCCTCCTCCTTCGCCCTCCTCCTTCGCCCTCCTCTTTCGCCCTCCTCTTCCGCCCTCTTCCTTCGCCGTCCTCCTTCGCCTCCTCCTTCGGCCTCCTCCTTCGGCCTCCTCCTTCGGCCTCCTCCTTCGCCCTCCTCCTTCGCCGTCCTCCTTTGCCTCCTCCTTCGCCCTCCACCTACGCCCTCTTCTTTCGCCCTCCTCCTTCGCCCTCCTCCTTCGTCCTCCTCCTTCGCCCTCCTCCTTCGCCCTCCTCCTTCGCCTCCTCCTTCGCCGTCCTCCTTCGCCTCCTCCTTAGCCTCCTCCTTCGCCTCCTCCTTCGCCGTCCTCCTTCGCCCTCCTTCGCCTCCTCCTTCGCCTCCTCTTTCGCCCTCCTCCTCCGCCCTCTTCCTTCGCCGTCCTCCTTCGCCTCCTCCTTCGGCCTCCTCCTTCGGCCTCCTCCTTCGCTTTCCTCCTTCGCCGTCCTCCTTTGCCTCCTCCTTCGCCTCCTCCTTCGCCCTCCTCCTTCGCCCTCCTCCTCAGCCCTCTTCTTTTGCCCTCTTCCTTCGCCCTCCTCCTTCGCCCTCTTATTTCGCCCTCCTCATTCGCCCTCCTCCTTCGCCATCCTCCTTCGCCCTCCTCCTTCGACCTCCTCCTTCGCCCTCCTCCTCCGCCCTCTTCCTTCCCCGTCGTCCTTCGCCTCCTCCTTCGGCCTCCTTCTTCGGCCTCCTCCTTCGCCCTCCTCCTTCGCCCTCCTCCTTCGCCCTCCTCCTTCGCCCTCCTCCTTCGCCTCCTCCTTCGCCCTCCTCCTTCGCCATCCTCCTTCGCCCTCATCCTTCGCACTCCTCCTTCGCCCTCCTCCTTCGCCCTCCTCCTTCGGCCTCCTCTTTCGCCTCCTTCTTCTCCCTCCTCCTTCGCCCTCCTCCTTCGCCCTCTTCCTTCGACTCCGCAATCCTCCTTCGCCCTCCTCCTTCGCCTCCTCCTTCGCCGTCCTCCTTCGACCGCCTCCTTCGTCTCCGCATTCCTCCTTCGCCCTCCTTCGCCTCCTCCTTCGCCTCCTCCTTCGCCGTCCTCCTTCGCCCTCCTCCTTCGCCTCCTCATTCCCCTCCTCCTTCGCCCCCCTCCTTCGCCTTCCTCATTCGCCATCCTCCTCCGCTCTCTTCCTTCGCCCTCCTCCTTCGCCCTCCTCCTTCGCCCTCCTCTCATTCTCCCTCATCCTCCGCCCTCTTCCTTCGCCCTCCTCCTTCGCCCTCCTTATCCGCCCTCTTCCTTCGCCGTCCTCCTTCGCCTCCTCTTTCGGCCTCCTCCTTCGGCTTCCTCCTTCGCCGTCCTCCTTCGCCCTCCTCCTTCGCCTCCTCCTTCGCCTCCTCCTTCGCCCTCCACCTTCGCCCTCCTCATTCGCCATCCTCCTCCGCCCTCTTCCCTCGCCCTCTTCCTTCGCCCTCCTCCTTCGCCCTCCTCCTTCGCCCTCCTCCTTCGCCCTCCTTCGCCCTCCTCATTCGCCCTCCTCTCATTCGCCCTCCTCCTCCGCCCTCATTCTTTGCCCTCCTTCGCCCTCCTCCTTCGCCCTCCTCTTCGACCTCCTCCTTCGCCCTCCTCCTCCGCCCTCTTCCTTCGCCGTCCTCCTTCGCCTCCTCTTTCGCCCTCTTCCTTCGCCCTCCTCCTTCGCCCTCCTCCTTCGCCCTCCTCTTCGATCTCCTCCTTCGCCCTCCTCCTCCGCCCTCTTCCTTCGCCGTCCTCCTTCGCCTCCTTTTTCGCCCTCTTCCTTCGCCCTCTTCCTTCGCCCTCCTCCTTCGCCCTCCTCTTTCGCCCTCCTCCTTCGCCCTCCTCCTTCGCCCTCCTCTCATTCGCCCTCCTCCTCCGCCCTCTTCCTTCGCCCTCCTCCTTTGCCCTCCTCCTTCGCCCTCCTCCTTCGACCTCCTCCTTCGCCCTCCTCCTCCGCCCTCTTCCTTCGCCGTCCTCCTTCGCCTCCTCTTTCGGCCACCTCCTTCGCCGTCCTCCTTTGCCCTCCTCCTTCGCCTCCTCCTTCGCCTCCTCCTTCGCCCTCCACCTTCGCCCTCCTCATTCGCCATCCTCCTCCGCCCTCTTCCTTCGCCCTCCTCCTTCGCCCTCCTCCTTCGCCCTCCTCCTTCGCCCTCCTCCATCGCCCTCCTCCTTCGCCCTCCTCCTTCGCCCTCCTCTCATTCGCCCTCCTCCTCCGCCCTCTTCCTTTGCCCTCCTCCTTCGCCCTCCTCCTTCGCCCTCCTCTTCGACCTCGTTCTTCGCCCTCCTCCTCCGCCCTCTTCCTTCGCCGTCCTCCTTCGCCTCCTCTTTCGGCCTCCTCCTTCGGCCTCCTCCTTCGCCGTCCTCCTTCGCCCTCCTCCTTCGCCTCCTCCTTCGCCTCCTCCTTCGCCCTCCACCTTCGCCCTCCTCATTCGCCATCCTCCTCCGCCCTCTTCCCTCGGCCTCTTCCTTCGCCCTCCTCCTTCGCCCTCCTCCTTCGCCCTCCTCCTTCGCCCTCCTCCTTCGCCCTCCTCATTCGCCCTCCTCTCATTCGCCCTCCTCCTCCGCCCTCTTTCTTTGCCCTCCTCCTTCGCCCTCCTCCTTCGCCCTCCTCTTCGACCTCCT
This sequence comes from Tanypteryx hageni, assembly GCA_028673005.1. Lineage (NCBI taxonomy): Eukaryota > Metazoa > Arthropoda > Insecta > Odonata > Petaluridae > Tanypteryx > Tanypteryx hageni. The sequence goes on along the minus strand of CM054120.1, from coordinate 182,560,127 downwards.
CCTTCGCCCTCCTCCTCCGCCGTCTTCCTTCGCCGTCCTCCTTCGCCTCCTCTTTCGCCCTCTTCCTTCGCCCTCCTCCTTCGCCCTCCTCCTTCGCCCTCCTCTTCGATCTCCTCCTTCGCTCTCCTCCTCCGCCCTCTTCCTTCGCCGTCCTCCTTCGCCTCCTTTTTCGCCCTCTTCCTTCGCCCTCTTCCTTCGCCCTCTTCCTTCGCCCTCCTCTTTCGCCCTCCTCTTTCGCCCTCCTCCTTCGCCCTCCTCCTTCGCCCTCCTCTCATTCGCCCTCCTCCTCCGCCCTCTTCCTTCGCCCTCCTCCTTTGCCCTCCTCCTTCGCCCTCCTCCTTCGACCTCCTCCTTCGCCCTCCTCCTCCGCCCTCTTCCTTCGCCGTCCTCCTTCGCCTCCTCTTTCGGCCACCTCCTTCGCCGTCCTCCTTTGCCCTCCTCCTTCGCCTCCTCCTTCGCCTCCTCCTTCGCCCTCCACCTTCGCCCTCCTCATTCGCCATCCTCCTCCGCCCTCTTCCTTCGCTTCCTCCTTCGCCCTCCTCCTTCGCCCTCCTCATTCACCATCCTCCTCCGCCCTCTACCTTCGCCCTCCTCCTTCGCCTTCCTCTTTCGCCCTCCTCCTTCGCCCTCCTCCTTCGCCCTCCTCCTTCGCCCTCCTCTCATTCGCCCTCCTCCTCCGACCTCTTCCTTTGCCCTCCTCCTTCGCCCTCCTCCTTCGCCCTCCTCTTCGAACTCCTCCTTCGCCCTCCTTCTCCGCCATCTTCCTTCGCCGTCCTCCTTCGCCTCCTCCTTCGCCCTCTTCCTTCGCCCTCCTCCTTCGCCCTCCTCCTTCGCCCTCCTCCTTCGCCCTCCTCTTTCGCCCTCCTCTTCCGCCCTCTTCCTTCGCCGTCCTCCTTTGCCTCCTCCTTCGCCCTCCACCTACGCCCTCCTCTCATTCGCCCTCCTCCTCCGACCTCTTCCTTTGCCCTCCTCCTTCGCCCTCCTCCTTCGTCCTCCTCTTCGAACTCCTCCTTCGCCCTCCTTCTCCGCCATCTTCCTTCGCCGTCCTCCTTCGCCTCCTCCTTCGCCCTCTTCCTTCGCCCTCCTCCTTCGCCCTCCTCCTTCGGCCTCCTCCTTCGGCCTCCTCCTTCGGCCTCCTCCTTCGCCCTCCTCCTTTGCCTCCTCCTTCGCCCTCCACCTACGCCCTCTTCTTTCGCCCTCCTCCTTCGCCCTCCTCCTTCGTCCCCCTCCTTCGCCCTCCTCCTTCGCCCTCCTCCTTCGCCTCCTCCTTCGCCGTCCTCCTTCGCCTCCTCCTTAGCCTCCTCCTTCGCCTCCTCCTTCGCCGTCCTCCTTCGCCCTCCTTCGCCTCCTCCTTCGCCTCCTCCTTCGCCCTCCTCCTTCGCCCTCCTCATTCGCAATCCTCCTCCGCCCTCTTCCTTCGCCCTCCTCCTTCGCCCTCCTCCTTCGCCCTCCTCCTCCGTCCTCTTCCTTCGCCGTCCTTCTTCGCCTCATCCTTCGGCCTCCTCCTTCTGCCTCCTCCTTCGCCCTCCTCCACCGCCCTCTTCCTTCGCCCTCCTCCTTCGCCCTCCTCTTTCGCCCTCCTCCTCCGCCCTCTTCCTTCGCCGACCTCCTTCGCCTCCTCCTTCGGCCTCCTCCTTCGGCCTCCTCCTTCGCTTTCCTCCTTCGCCGTCCTCCTTTGCCTCCTCCTTCGCCTCCTCCTTCGCCCTCCTCCTTCGCCCTCCTCCTCAGCCCTCTTCTTTCGCCCTCTTCCTTCGCCCTCCTCCTTCGCCCTCCTCTTTCGCCCTCCTCATTCGCCCTCCTCCTTCGCCCTCCTCCTTCGCCCTCCTCCTTCGACCTCCTCCTTCGCCCTCCTCCTCCGCCCTCTTCCTTCCCCGTCCTCCTTCGCCTCCTCCTTCGGCCTCCTTCTTCGGCCTCCTCCTTCGCCCTCCTCCTTCGCCCTCCTCCTTCGCCCACCTTCTTCGCCTCCTCCTTCGCCCTCCTCCTTCGCCATCCTCCTTCGCCCTCATCCTTCGCACTCCTCCTTCGCCCTCCTCCTTCGCCCTCCTCCTTCGGCCTCCTCTTTCGCCTCCTTCTTCTCCCTCCTCCTTCGCCCTCCTCCTTCGCCCTCTTCCTTCGACTCCGCAATCCTCCTTCGCCCTCCTCCTTCGCCTCCTCCTTCGCCGTCCTCCTTCGACCGCCTCCTTCGTCTCCGCATTCCTCCTTCGCCCTCCTTCGCCTCCTCCTTCGCCTCCTCCTTCGCCGTCCTCCTTCGCCCTCCTCCTTCGCCTCCTCATTCCCCTCCTCCTTCGCCCCCCTCCTTCGCCTTCCTCATTCGCCATCCTCCTCCGCTCTCTTCCTTCGCCCTCCTCCTTCGCCCTCCTCCTTCGCCCTCCTCCTTCGCCCTCCTCCTTCGCCCTCCTCCTTCGCCCTCCTCTCATTCTCCCTCATCCTCCGCCCTCTTCCTTCGCCCTCCTCCTTCGCCCTCCTTATCCGCCCTCTTCCTTCGCCGTCCTCCTTCGCCTCCTCTTTCGGCCTCCTCCTTCGGCCTCCTCCTTCGCCGTCCTCCTTCGCCCTCCTCCTTCGCCTCCTCCTTCGCCTCCTCCTTCGCCCTCCACCTTCGCCCTCCTCATTAGCCATCCTCCTCCGCCCTCTTCTCTCGCCCTCTTCCTTCGCCCTCCTCCTTCGCCCTCCTCCTTCGCCCTCCTCCTTCGCCCTCCTCCTTCGCCCTCCTCATTCGCCCTCCTCTCATTCGCCCTCCTCCTCCGCCCTCATTCTTTGCACTCCTCCTTCGCCCTCCTCCTTCGCCTTCCTCTTCGACCTCCTCCTTCGCCCTCCTCCTCCGCCCTCTTCCTTCGCCGTCCTCCTTCGCCTCCTCTTTCGCCCTCTTCCTTCGCCCTCCTCCTCCGCCCTCCTCCTTCGCCCTCCTCTTCGATCTCCTCCTTCGCCCTCCTCCTCCGCCCTCTTCCTTCGCCGTCCTCCTTCGCCTCCTTTTTCGCCCCTCTTCCTTCGCCCTCATTCCTTCGCCCTCCTCTTTCGCCCTCCTCTTTCGCCCTCCTCCTTCGCCTCCTCCTTCGCCCTCCTCTCATTCGCCCTCCTCCTCCGCCCTCTTCCTTCGCCCTCCTCCCTTTGCCCTCCTCCTTCGCCCTCCTCCTTCGACCTCCTCCTTCGCCCTCCTCCTCCGCCCTCTTCCTTCGCCGTCCTCCTTCGCCTCCTCTTTCGGCCACCTCCTTCGCCGTCCTCCTTTGCCCTCCTCCTTCGCCCTCCTCTCATTCGCCCTCCTCCTCCGACCTCTTCCTTCGCCCTCCTCCTTCGCCCTCCTCTTCGAACTCCTCCTTCGCCCTCCTTCTCCGCCATCTTCCTTCCGCCGTCCTCCTTCGCCTCCTCCTTCGCCCTCTTCCTTCGCCCTCCTCCTTCGCCCTCCTCCTTCGCCCTCCTCCTTCGCCCTCCTCTTTCGCCCTCCTCTTCCGCCCTCTTCCTTCGCCGTCCTCCTTTGCCTCCTCCTTCGCCCTCCACCTACGCCCTCCTCTCATTCGCCCTCCTCCTCCGACCTCTTCCTTTGCCCTCCTCTTTCGCCCTCCTCCTCCGCCCTCTTCCTTCGCCGTCCTCCTTCGCCTCCTCCTTCGGCCTCCTCCTTCGGCCTCCACCTTCGCTTTCCTTCCTTCGCCGTCCTCCTTTGCCTCCTCCTTCGCCTCCTCCTTCGCCCTCCTCCTTCGCCCTCCTCCTCAGCCCTCTTCTTTCGCCCTCTTCCTTCGCCCTCTCCTTCGCCCTCCTCTTTCGCCCTCCTCATTCGCCCTCCTCCTTCGCCCTCCTCCTTCGCCCTCCTCCTTCGACCTCCTCCTTCGCCCTCCATCTCCGCCCTCTTCCTTCCCCGTCCTCCTTCGCCTCCTCCTTCGGCCTCCTTCTTCGGCCTCCTCCTTCGCCCTCCTCCTTCGCCCTCCTCCTTCGCCCACCTCCTTCGGACCTCCTCCTTCGCCCTCCTCCTTCGCCATCCTCCTTCGCACTCATCCTTCGCACTCCTCCTTCGCCCTCCTCCTTCGCCCTCCTCCTTCGGCCTCCTCTTTCGCCTCCTTCTTCTCCCTCCTCCTTCGCCCTCCTCCTCCTTCGCCCTCTTCCGTCGACCTCCGCAATCCTCCTTCGCCCTCCTCCTTCGCCTCCTCCTTCGCCGTCCTCCTTCGACCGCCTCCTTCGTCTCCGCATTCCTCCTTCGCCCTCCTTCGCCTCCTCCTTCGCCTCCTCCTTCGCCGTCCTCCTTCGCCCTCCTCCTTCGCCTCCCTCATTCCCCTCCCTCCTTCGCCCTCCTCCTTCGCCCTCACTCCTTCGCCCTCCTCCTTCGCCCTCCTCCTTCGCCCTCCTCCTTCGCCCTCCTCCTTCGCCCTCCTCTCATTCTCCCTCATCCTCCGCCCTCTTCCTTCGCCCTCCTCCTTCGCCCTCCTTATCCGCCCTCTTCCTTCGCCGTCCTCCTTCGCCTCCTCTTTCGGCCTCCTCCTTCGGCCTCCTCCTTCGCCGTCCTCCTTCGCCCTCCTCCTTCGCCTCCTCCTTCGCCTCCTCCTTCGCCCTCCACCTTCGCCCTCCTCATTAGCCATCCTCCTCCGCCCCCTCTTCCCTCGCCCTCTTCCTTCGCCCTCCTCCTTCGCCCTCCTCCTTCGCCCTCCTCCTTCGCCCTCCTCCTTCGCCCTCCTCATTCGCCCTCCTCTCATTCGCCCTCCTCCTCCGCCCTCATTCTTTGCCCTCCTCCTTCGCCCTCCTCCTTCGCCTTCCTCTTCGACCTCCTCCTTCGCCCTCCTCCTCCGCCCTCTTCCTTCGCCGTCCTCCTTCGCCTCCTCTTTCGCCCTCTTCCTTCGCCCTCCTCCTTCGCCCTCCTCCTCGCCCTCCTCCTTCGCCCTCCTCTTCGATCTCCTCCTTCGCCCTCCTCCTCCGCCCTCTTCCTTCGCCGTCCTCCTTCGCCTCCTTTTTCGCCCTCTTCCTTCGCCCTCTTCCTTCGCCCTCCTCTTTCGCCCTCCTCTTTCGCCCTCCTCCTTCGCCCTCCTCCTTCGCCCTCCTCTCATTCGCCCTCCTCCTCCGCCCTCTTCCTTCGCCCTCCTCCTTTGCCCTCCTCCTTCGCCCTCCTCCTTCGACCTCCTCCTTCGCCCTCCTCCTCCGCCCTCTTCCTTCGCCGTCCTCCTTCGCCTCCTCTTTCGGCCACCTCCTTCGCCGTCCTCCTTTGCCCTCCTCCTTCGCCTCCTCCTTCGCCTCCTCCTTCGCCCTCCACCTTCGCCCTCCTCATTCGCCATCCTCCTCCGCCCTCTTCCTTCGCTTCCTCCTTCGCCCTCCTCCTTCGCCCTCCTCATTCACCATCCTCCTCCGACCTCTACCTTCGCCCTCCTCCTTCGCCTTCCTCTTTCGCCGTCCTCCTTCGCCTCCTCCTTCGCCCTCTTCTTTCGCCCTCCTCCTTCGCCCTCCTCCTTCGCCCTCCTCCTTCGCCCTCCTCTTTCGCCCTCCTCTTCCGCCCTCTTCCTTCGCCGTCCTCCTTCGCCTCCTCCTTCGGCCTCCTCCTTCGGCCTCCTCCTTCGGCCTCCTCCTTCGCCCTCCTCCTTCGCCGTCCTCCTTTGCCTCCTCCTTCGCCCTCCACCTACGCCCTCTTCTTTCGCCCTCCTCCTTCGCCCTCCTCTTTCGTCCTCCTCCTTCGCCCTCCTCCTTCGCCCTCCTCCTTCGCCTCCTCCTTCGCCGTCCTCCTTCGCCTCCTCCTTAGCCTCCTCCTTCGCCTCCTCCTTCGCCGTCCTCCTTCGCCTCCTCCTTCGCCGTCCTCCTTCGCCCTCCTTCGCCTCCTCCTTCGCCTCCTCCTTCGCCCTCCTCCTTCGCCCTCCTCATTCGCAATCCTCCTCCGCCCTCTTCCTTCGCCCTCCTCCTTCGCCCTCCTCCTCCGCACTCTTCCTTCGCCGTCCTTCTTCGCCTCATCCTTCGGCCTCCTCCTTCTGCCTCCTCCTTCGCCCTCCTCCACCGCCCTCTTCCTTCGCCCTCCTCTTTCGCCCTCCTCCTCCGCCCTCTTCCTTCGCCGTCCTCCTTCGCCTCCTCCTTCGGCCTCCTCCTTCGGCCTCCTCCTTCGCTTTCCTCCTTCGCCGTCCTCCTTTGCCTCCTCCTTCGCCTCCTCCTTCGCCCTCCTCCTTCGCCCTCCTCCTCAGCCCTCTTCTTTTGCCCTCTTCCTTTGCCCTCCTCCTTCGCCCTCTTCTTTCGCCCTCCTCATTCGCCCTCCTCCTTCGCCATCCTCCTTCGCCCTCCTCCTTCGACCTCCTCCTTCGCCCTCCTCCTCCGCCCTCTTCCTTCCCCGTCCTCCTTCGCCTCCTCTTCGGCCTCCTTCTTCGGCCTCCTCCTTCGCCCTCCTCCTTCGCCCTCCTCCTTCGCCCTCCTCCTTCGCCCTCCTCCTTCGCCTCCTCCTTCGCCCTCCTCCTTCGCCATCCTCCTTCGCCCTCATCCTTCGCACTCCTCCTTCGCCCTCCTCCTTCGCCCTCCTCCTTCGCCCTCCTCCTTCGACTCCGCAATCCTCCTTCGCCCTCCTCCTTCGCCTCCTCCTTCGCCGTCCTCCTTCGACCGCCTCCTTCGTCTCCGCATTCCTCCTTCGCCTCCTCCTTCGCCGTCCTCCTTCGCCCTCCTCCTTCGCCTCCTCATTCCCCTCCTCCTTCGCCCCCCTCCTTCGCCTTCCTCATTCGCCATCCTCCTCCGCTCTCTTCCTTCGCCCTCCTCCTTCGCCCTCCTCCTTCGCCCTCCTCCTTCGCCCTCCTCCTTCGCCCTCCTCCTTCGCCCTCCTCCTTCGCCCTCCTCTCATTCTCCCTCATCCTCCGCCCTCTTCCTTCGCCCTCCTCCTTCGCCCTCCTTATCCGCCCTCTTCCTTCGCCGTCCTCCTTCGCCTCCTCTTTCGGCCTCCTCCTTCGGCCTCCTCCTTCGCCGTCCTCCTTCGCCCTCCTCCTTCGCCTCCTCCTTCGCCTCCTCCTTCGCCCTCCACCTTCGCCCTCCTCATTCGCCATCCTCCTCCGCCCTCTTCCCTCGCCCTCTTCCTTCGCCCTCCTCCTTCGCCCTCCTCCTTCGCCCTCCTCCTTAGCCCTCCTGCTTCGCCCTCCTCATTCGCCCTCTTCTCATTCGCCCTCCTCCTCCGCCCTCATTCTTTGCCCTCCTCCTTCGCCCTCCTCCTTCGCCCTCCTCTTCGACCTCCTCCTTCGCCCTCCTCCTCCGCCCTCTTCCTTCGCCGTCCTCCTTCGCCTCCTCTTTCGCCCTCTTCCTTCGTCCTCCTCCTTCGCCCTCCTCCTTCGCCCTCCTCTTCGATCTCCTCCTTCGCCCTCCTCCTCCGCCCTCTTCCTTCGCCGTCCTCCTTCGCCTCCTTTTTCGCCCTCTTCCTTCGCCCTCTTCCTTCGCCCTCCTCCTTCGCCCTCCTCTTTCGCCCTCCTCCTTCGCCCTCCTCCTTCGCCCTCCTCTCATTCGCCCTCCTCCTCCGCCCTCTTCCTTCGCCCTCCTCCTTTGCCCTCCTCCTTCGCCCTCCTCCTTCGACCTCCTCCTTCGCCCTCCTCCTCCGCCCTCTTCCTTCGCCGTCCTCCTTCGCCTCCTCTTTCGGCCACCTCCTTCGCCTCCTCCTTCGCCTCCTCCTTCGCCCTCCACCTTCGCCCTCCTCATTCGCCATCCTCCTCCGCCCTCTTCCTTCGCCCTCCTCCTTCGCCCTCCTCCTTCGCCCTCCTCCTTCGCCCTCCTCCTTCGCCCTCCTCCTTCGCCCTCCTCCTTCGCCCTCCTCCTTCGCCCTCCTCCTTCGCCCTCCTCTCATTCGCCCTCCTCCTCCGCCCTCTTCCTTTGCCCTCCTCCTTCGCCCTCCTCCTTCGCCCTCCTCTTCGACCTCGTTCTTCGCCCTCCTCCTCCGCCCTCTTCCTTCGCCGTCCTCCTTCGCCTCCTCTTTCGGCCTCCTCCTTCGGCCTCCTCCTTCGCCGTCCTCCTTCGCCCTCCTCCTTCACCTCCTCCTTCGCCTCCTCCTTCGCCCTCCACCTTCGCCCTCCTCATTCGCCATCCTCCTCCGCCCTCTTCCCTCGGCCTCTTCCTTCGCCCTCCTCCTTCGCCCTCCTCTTTCGCCCTCCTCCTTCGCCCTCCTCCTTCGCCCTCCTCATTCGCCCTCCTCTCATTCGCCCTCCTCCTCCGCCCTCTTTCTTTGCCCTCCTCCTTCGCCCTCCTCCTTCGCCCTCCTCTTCGACCTCCTCCTTCGCCCTCCTCCTCCGCCCTCTTCCTTCGCCGTCCTCCTTCGCCTCCTCTTTCGCCCTCTTCCTTCGCCCTCCTCCTTCGCCCTCCTCCTTCGCCCTCCTCTTCGATCTCCTCCTTTGCCCTCCTCGTCCGCCCTCTTCCTTCGCCGTCCTCCTTCGCCTCCTTTTTCGCCATCTTCCTTCGCCCTCTTCCTTCGCCCTCCTCTTTCGCCCTCCTCTTTCGCCCTCCTCCTTCGCCCTCCTCCTTCGCCCTCCTCTTATTCGCCCTCCTCCTCCGCCCTCTTCCTTCGCTCTCCTCCTTTGCCCTCCTCCTTCGCCCTCCTCTTTCGACCTCCTCCTTCCCCCTCCTCCTCCGCCCCGCCGTCCTCCTTCGCCTCCTCTTTCGGCCACCTCCTTCGCCGTCCTCCTTTGCCCTCCTCCTTCGCCTCCTCCTTCGCCTCCTCCTTCGCCCTCCACCTTCGCCCTCCTCATTCGCCATCCTCCTCCGCCCTCTTCCTTCGCTTCCTCCTTCGCCCTCCTCCTTCGCCCTCCTCATTCACCATCCTCCTCCGCCCTCTACCTTCGCCCTCCTCCTTCGCCTTCCTCTTTCGCCCTCCTCCTTCGCCCTCCTCCTTCGCCCTCCTTCTTCGCCCTCCTCTCATTCGCCCTCCTCCTCCGACCTCTTCCTTTGCCCTCCTCCTTCGCTTTCCTCCTTCGCCCTCCTCTTCGAACTCCTCCTTCGCCCTCCTTCTCCGCCATCTTCCTTCGCCGTCCTCCTTCGCCTCCTCCTTCGCCCTCTTCCTTCGCCCTCCTCCTTCGCCCTCCTCCTTCGCCCTCCTCCTTCGCCCTCCTCTTTCGCCGTCCTCTTCCGCCCTCTTCCTTCGCCGTCCTCCTTCGCCTCCTCCTTCGGCCTCCTCCTTCGGCCTCCTCCTTCGACCTCCTCCTTCGCCCTCCTCCTTCGCCGTCCTCCTTTGCCTCCTCCTTCGCCCTCCACCTACGCCCTCTTCTTTCGCCCTCCTCCTTCGCCCTCCTCCTTCGTCCTCCTCCTTCGCCCTCCTCCTTCGCCTTCCTCCTTCGCCTCCTCCTTCGCCGTCCTCCTTCGCCTCCTCCTTAGCCTCCTCCTTCGCCTTCTCCTTCGCCGTCCTCCTTCGCCCTCCTTCGCCTCCTCCTTCGCCTCCTCCTTCGCCCTCCTCCTTCGCCCTCCTCATTCGCAATCCTCCTCCGCCCTCTTCCTTCGCCCTCCTCCTTCGCCCTCCTCCTTCGCCCTCCTCCTCCGCCCTCTTCCTTCGCCGTCCTTCTTCGCCTCATCCTTCGGCCTCCTCCTTCTGCCTCCTCCTTCGCCCTCCTCCACCGCCCTCTTCCTTCGCCCTCCTCATTCGCCCTCCTCTTTCGCCCTCCTCCTCCGCCCTCTTCCTTCGCCGTCCTCCTTCGCCTCCTCCTTCGGCCTCCTCCTTCGGCCTCCTCCTTCGCTTTCCTCCTTCGCCGTCCTCCTTTGCCTCCTCCTTCGCCTCCTCCTTCGCCCTCCTCCTTCGCCCTCCTCCTCAGCCCTCTTCTTTTGCCCTCTTCCTTCGCCCTCCTCCTTCGCCCTCCTATTTCGCCCTCCTCATTCGCCCTCCTCCTTCGCCATCCTCCTTCGCCCTCCTCCTTCGACCTCCTCCTTCGCCCTCCTCCTCCGCCCTCTTCCTTCCCCGTCCTCCTTCGCCTCCTCCTTCGGCCTCCTTCTTCGCCCTCCTCCTTCGCCCTCCTCCTTCGCCCTCCTCCTTCGCCCTCCTCCTTCGCCTCCTCCTTCGCCCTCCTCCTTCGCCATCCTCCTTCGCCCTCATCCTTCGCACTCCTCCTTCGCCCTCCTCCTTCGGCCTCCTCTTTCGCCTCCTTCTTCTCCCTCCTCGTTCGCCCTCCTCCTTCGCCCCCTTCCTTCGACTCCGCAATCCTCCTTCGCCCTCCTCCTTCGCCTCCTCCTTCGCCGTCCTCCTTCGACCGCCTCCTTCGTCTCCGCATTCCTCCTTCGCCCTCCTTCGCCTCCTCCTTCGCCTCCTCCTTCGCCGTCCTCCTTCGCCCTCCTCCTTCGCCTCCTCATTCCCCTCCTCCTTCGCCCCCCTCCTTCGCCTTCCTCATTCGCCATCCTCCTCCGCTCTCTTCCTTCGCCCTCCTCCTTCGCCTCCTCCTTCGCCCTCCTCCTTCGCCCTCCTCCTTCGCCCTCCTCCTTCGCCCTCCTCTCATTCTCCCTCATCCTCCGCCCTCTTCCTTCGCCCTCCTCCTTCGCCCTCCTTATCCGCCCTCTTCCTTCGCCCTCCTCCTTCGCCCTCCTCCTTCGCCTTCCTCTCATTCTCCCTCATCCTCCGCCCTCTTCCTTCGCCCCTCCTCCTTCGCCCTCCTTATCCGCCCTCTTCCTTCGCCGTCCTCCTTCGCCTCCTCTTTCGGCCTCCTCCTTCGGCCTCCTCCTTCGCCGTCCTCCTTCGCCCTCCTCCTTCGCCTCCTCCTTCGCCTCCTCCTTCATCCTCCACCTTCGCCCTCCTCATTCGCCATCCTCCTCCGCCCTCTTCCCTCGCCCTCTTCCTTCGCCCTCCTCCTTCGCCCTCCTCCTTCGCCCTCCTCCTTCGCCCTCCTCCTTCGCCCTCCTCCTTCGCCCTCCTCATTCGCCCTCCTCTCATTCGCCCCTCCTCCTCCGCCCTCATTCTTTGCCCTCCTCCTTCGCCCTCACCTCCTATCGCCTTCCTCTTCGACCTCCTCCTTCGCCCTCCTCCTCCGCCCTCTTCCTTCGCCGTCCTCCTTCTACTCCTCTTTCGCCCTCTTCCTTCGCCCTCCCTCCTTCGCCCTCCTCCTTCGCCCTCCTCTTCGATCTCCTCCTTCGCCCTCCTCCTCCGCCCTCTTCCTTCGCCGTCCTCCTTCGCCTCCTTTTTCGCCCTCTTCCTTCGCCCTCTTCCTTCGCCCTCCTCCTTCGCCTCCTCTTTCGCCCTCCTCCTTCGCCCTCCTCCTTCGCCCTCCTCTCATTCGCCCACCTCCTCCGCCCTCTTCCTTCGCCCTCCTCCTTTGCCCTCCTCCTTCGCCCTTCTCCTTCGACCTCCTCCTTCGCCCTCCTCCTCCGCCCTCTTCCTTCGCCGTCCTCCTTCGCCTCCTCTTTCGGCCACCTCCTTCGCCGTCCTCCTTTGCCCTCCTCCTTCGCCTCCTCCTTCGCCTCCTCCTTCGCCCTCCACCTTCGCCCTCCTCATTCGCCATCCTCCTCCGCCCTCTTCCTTCGCCCTCCTCCTTCGCCCTCCTCCTTCGCCCTCCTCCTTCGCCCTCCTCCTTCGCCCTCCTCCTTCGCCCTCCTCTCATTCGCCCTCCTTCTCCGCCCACTTCCCTTGCCCTCCTCCTTCGCCCTCCTCCTTCGCCCTCCTCTTCGACCTCGTTCTTCGCCCTCCTCCTCCGCCCTCTTCCTTCGCCGTCCTCCTTCGCCTCCTCCTTCGCCCTCTTTCTTCGCCCTCCTCCTTCGCCCTCCTCCTGCGCCCTCCTCCTTCGCCCTCCTGCTTCGCCCTCCTCCTTCGCCCTCCTCCTTCGCCCTCCTCCTTCGCCCTCCTCCTTCGCCCTCCTCCTTCGCCGTCCTCCTTCGCCCTCCTCCTTCGCCCTCCTCCTTCGCCCTCCTCCTTCGCCGTCCTCCTTCGCCCTCCTCCTTCGCCCTCCTCCTTCGCCCTCCTATCATTCGCCCTCCTCCTCCGCCCTATTCTTTGCCCTCCTCCTTCGCCCTCCTCCTTCGCCCTCCTCCTTCGCCCTTCTCTTCGACCTCCTCCTTCGCCCTCCTCCTCCGCCCTCTTCCTTCGCCGTCCTCCTTCGCCTCCTCCTTCGCCCTCTTCCTTTGCCCTCCTTCTTCGCCCTCCTCCTTCGCCCTCCTCCTTCGCCCTCCCCTTTCGCCCTCCTCTTCCGCCCTCTTCCTTCGCCGTCCTCCTTCGCCTTCTCCTTCGGCCTCCTCCTTCGGCCTCCTCCTTCGCCTCCTCCTTCGCCTCCTCCTTCGCCGTCCTCCTTCGCACTCCTTCGACTCCTCCTTCGCTTCCTCCTTCGCCCTCCTCCTTCGCCCTCCTCATTCACCATCCTCCTCCGCCCTCTTCCTTCGCCCTCCTCCTTCGCCCTCCTCATTCGCCCTCCTCATTCGCACTCCTCCTTCGCCCTCCTCCTTCGCCCTCCTCCTTCGCCCTTCTCCTTCGCCCTCCTCCTTCACCCTCCTCTCATTCGCCCTCCTCCTCCGCCCTCTACCTTCGCCCTCCTCCTTCGCCCTCCTCCTTCGCCCTCCTCCTTCGACCTCCTCCTTCGCCCTCCTCTTTCGCCCTCTTCCTTCGCCGTCCTCCTTCGCCTCCTCCTTCGGCCTCCTTCTTCGGCCTCCTCCTTCGCCCTCCTCCTTCGCCCTCCTCCTTCGCCCTCCTCCTTCGCCATCCTCCTTCGCCCTCATCCTTCGCACTCCTCCTTCGCCCTCCTCCTTCGCCCTCCTCCTTCGGCCTCCTCTTTCGCCTCCTTCTTCTCCCTCCTCCTTCGCCCTCCTCCTTCGCCCACTTCCTTCGCCTCCGCAATCCTCCTTCGCCCCTCCTCCTTCGCCTCCTCCTTCGCCGTCCTCCTTCGACCGCCTCCTTCGTCTCCGCATTCCTCCTTCGCCCTCCTTCGCCTCCTCCTTCGCCTCCTCCTTCGCCGTCCTCCTTCGCCCTCCTCCTTCGCCTCCTCATTCCCCTCCTCCTTCGCCCTCCTCCTTCGCCCCTCCTCCTTCGCCCTCCTCCTTCGCCTCCTCCTCCTTCGCCCTCCTCTCATTCTCCCTCATCCTCCGCCCTCTTCCTTCGCCCTCCTCCTTCGCCCTCCTCCTCCGCCCTCTTCCTTCGCCGTCCTCCTTCGCCTCCTCTTTCGGCCTCCTCCTTCGGCCTCCTCCTTCGCCGTCCTCCTTCGCCCTCCTCATTCGCCATCCACCTCCGCCCTCTTCCCTCGCCCTCCTCCTTCGCCCTCCTCCTTCGCCCTCCTCCTTCGCCCTCCTCCTTCGCCCTCCTCCTTCGCCCTCCTCCTTCGCCCTCCTCTCATTCTCCCTCATCCTCCGCCCTCTTCCTTCGCCCTCCTCCTTCGCCCTCCTTATCCGCCCTCTTCCTTCGCCGTCCCTCCTTCGCCTCCTCTTTCGGCCTCCTCCTTCGGCCTCCTCCTTCGCCGTCCTCCTTCGCCCTCCTCCTTCGCCTCCTCCTTCGCCTCCTCCTTCGCCCTCCACCTTCGCCCTCCTCATTCGCCATCCTCCTCCGCCCTCTTCCCTCGCCCTCTTCCTTCGCCCTCCTCCTTCGCCCTCCTCCTTCGCCCTCCTCCTTCGCCCTCCTCCTTCGCCCTCCTCATTCGCCCTCCTCTCATTCGCCCTCCTCCTCCGCCCTCTTTCTTTGCCCTCCTCCTTCGCCCTCCTCCTTCGCCCTCCTCTTCGACCTCCTCCTTCGCCCTCCTCCTCCGCCCTCTTCCTTCGCCGTCCTCCTTCGCCTCCTCTTTCGCCCTCTTCCTTCGCCCTCCTCCTTCGCCCTCCTCCTTCGCCCTCCTCTTCGATCTCCTCCTTCGCCCTCCTCCTCCGCCCTCTTCCTTCGCCGTCCTCCTTCGCCTCCTTTTTCGCCCTCTTCCTTCGCCCTCTTCCTTCGCCCTCCTCCTTCGCCCTCCTCTTTCGCCCTCCTCCTTCGCCCTCCTCCTTCGCCCTCCTCTCATTCGCCCTCCTCCTCCGCCCTCTTCCTTCGCCCTCCTCCTTTGCCCTCCTACTTCGCCCTCCTCCTTCGACCTCCTCCTTCGCCCTCCTCCTCCGCCCTCTTCCTTCGCCGTCCTCCTTCGCCTCCTCTTTCGGCCACCTCCTTCGCCGTCCTCCTTTGCCCTCCTCCTTCGCCTCCTCCTTCGCCGTCCTCCTTCGCCCTCCTTCGCCTCCTCCTTCGCCTCCTCCTTCGCCCTCCTCCTTCGCCCTCCTCATTCGCAATCCTCCTCCGCCCTCTTCCTTCGCCCTCCTCCTTCGCCCTCCTCCTTCGCCCTCCTCCTCCGCCCTCTTCCTTCGCCGTCCTTCTTCGCCTCATCCTTCGGCCTCCTCCTTCTGCCTCCTCCTTCGCCCTCCTCCACCGCCCTCTTCCTTCGCCCTCCTCCTTCGCCCTCCTCTTTCGCCCTCCTCCTCCGCCCTCTTCCTTCGCCGTCCTCCTTCGCCTCCTCCTTCGGCCTCCTCCTTCGGCCTCCTCCTTCGCTTTCCTCCTTCGCCGTCCTCCTTTGCCTCCTCCTTCGCCTCCTCCTTCGCCCTCCTCCTTCGCCCTCCTCCTCAGCCCTCTTCTTTTGCCCTCTTCCTTCGCCCTTCTCCTTCGCCCTCTTCTTTCGCCCTCCTCAGTCGCCCTCCTCCTTCGCCATCCTCCTTCGCCCTCCTCCTTCGACCTCCTCCTTCGCCCTCCTCCTCCGCCCTCTTCCTTCCCCGTCCTCCTTCGCCTCCTCCTTCGGCCTCCTTCTTCGGCCTCCTCCTTCGCCGTCCTCCTTCGCCCTCCTCCTTCGCCCTCCTCCTTCGCCCTCCTCCTTCGCCTCCTCCTTCGCCCTCCTCCTTCGCCATCCTCCTTCGCCCTCATCCTTCGCACTCCTCCTTCGCCCTCCTCCTTCGCCCTCCTCCTTCGGCCTCCTCTTTCGCCTCCTTCTTCTCCCTCCTCCTTCGCCCTCCTCCTTCGCCCTCTTCCTTCGACTCCGCAATCCTCCTTCGCCCTCCTCCTTCGCCTCCTCCTTCGCCGTCCTCTTTCGACCGCCTCCTTCGTCTCCGCATTCCTCCTTCGCCCTCCTTCGCCTCCTCCTTCGCCTCCTCCTTCGCCGTCCTCCTTCGCCCTCCTCTTTCGCCTCCTCATTCCCCTCCTCCTTCGCCCCCCTCCTTCGCCTTCCTCATTCGCCATCCTCCTCCGCTCTCTTCCTTCGCCCTCCTCCTTCGCCCTCCTCCTTCGCCCTCCTCCTTCGCCCTCCTCCTTCGCCCTCCTCCTTCGCCCTCCTCTCATTCTCCCTCATCCTCCGCCCTCTTCCTTCGCCCTCCTCCTTCGCCCTCCTTATCCGCCCTCTTCCTTCGCCGTCCTCCTTCGCCTCCTCTATCGGCCTCCTCCTTCGGCCTCCTCCTTCGCCGTCCTCCTTCGCCCTCCTCCTTCGCCTCCTCCTTCGCCTCCTTCTTCGCCCTCCACCTTCGCCCTCCTCATTCGCCATCCTCCTCCGCCCTCTTCCCTCGCCCTCTTCCTTCGCCCTCCTCCTTCGCCCTCCTCCTTCGCCCTCCTCCTTCGCCCTCCTCTCATTCGCCCTCCTCCTCCGCCCTCATTCTTTGCCCTCCTCCTTCGCCCTCCTCCTTCGCCCTCCTCTTCGACCTCCTCCTTCGCCCTCCTCCTCCGCCCTCTTCCTTCGCCGTCCTCCTTCGCCTCCTCTTTCGCCCTCTTCCTTCGCCCTCCTCCTTCGCCCTCCTCCTTCGCCCTCCTCTTCGATCTCCTCCTTCGCCCTCCTCCTCCGCCCTCTTCCTTCGCCCTCCTCCTTTGGTCTCCTCCTTCGCCCTCCTCCTTCGACCTCCTCCTTCGCCCTCCTCCTCCGCCCTCCTCTCATTCGCCCTCCTCCTCCGCCCTCTTCCTTCGCCCTCCTCCTTTGGTCTCCTCCTTCGCCCTCCTCCTTCGACCTCCTCCTTCGCCCTCCTCCTCCGCCCTCTTCCTTCGCCATCCTCCTTCGCCTCCTCTTTC
The DNA here is from genome assembly GCA_028673005.1 of Tanypteryx hageni. NCBI lineage: Eukaryota > Metazoa > Arthropoda > Insecta > Odonata > Petaluridae > Tanypteryx > Tanypteryx hageni. The sequence goes on along the minus strand of CM054120.1, from coordinate 182,544,277 downwards.
GGCCACCTCCTTCGCCGTCCTCCTTTGCCCTCCTCCTTCGCCTCCTCCTTCGCCTCCTCCTTCGCCCTCCACCTTCGCCCTCCTCATTCGCCATCCTCCTCCGCCCTCTTCCTTCGCCCTCCTCCTTCGCCCTCCTCCTTCGCCCTCCTCCTTCGCCCTCCTCCTTCGCCGTCCTCCTTCGCCTCCTCTTTCGCCCTCTTCCTTCGCCCTCCTCCTTCGCCCTCCTCCTTCGCCCTCCTCTTTGATCTCCTCCTTCGCCCTCCTCCTCCGCCCTCTTCCTTCGCCGTCCTCCTTCGCCTCCTTTTTCGCCCTCTTCCTTCGCCCTCTTCCTTCGCCCTCCTCTTTCGCCCTCCTCTTTCGCCCTCCTCCTTCGCCCTCCTCCTTCGCCCTCCTCTCATTCGCCCTCCTCCTCCGCTCTCTTCCTTCGCCCTCCTCCTTTGCCCTCCTCCTTCGCCCTCCTCCTTCGACCTCCTCCTTCGCCCTCCTCCTCCGCCCTCTTCCTTCGCCGTCCTCCTTCGCCTCCTCTTTCGGCCACCTCCTTCGCCGTCCTCCTTTGCCCTCCTCCTTCGCCTCCTCCTTCGCCTCCTCCTTCGCCCTCCACCTTCGCCCTCCTCATTCGCCATCCTCCTCCGCCCTCTTCCTTCGCTTCCTCCTTCGCCCTCCTCCTTCGCCCTCCTCATTCACCAGCCTCCTCCGCCCTCTACCTTCGCCCTCCTCCTTCGCCTTCCTCTTTCGCCCTCCTCCTTCGCCCTCCTCCTTCGCCCTCCTCCTTCGCCCTCCTCTCATTCGCCCTCCTCCTCCGACCTCTTCCTTTGCCCTCCTCCTTCGCCCTCCTCCTTCGCCCTCCTCTTCGAACTCCTCCTTCGCCCTCCTTCTCCGCCATCTTCCTTCGCCGTCCTCCTTCGCCTCCTCCTTCGCCCTCTTCCTTCGCCCTCCTACTTCGCCCTCCTCCTTCGCCCTCCTCCTTCGCCCTCCTCCTTCGCCCTCCTCTTTCGCCCTCCTCTTCCGCCCTCTTCCTTCGCCGTCCTCCTTCGCCTCCTCCTTCGGCCTCCTCCTTCGGCCTCCTCCTTCGGCCTCCTCCTTCGCCCTCCTCCTTCGCCGTCCTCCTTTGCCTCCTCCTTCGCCCTCCACCTACGCCCTCTTCTTTCGCCCTCCTTCTTCGCCCTCCTCCTTCGTCCTCCTCCTTCGCCCTCCTCCTTCGCCCTCCTCCTTCGCCTCCTCCTTCGCCGTCCTCCTTCGCCTTTTCCTTAGCCTCCTCCTTCGCCTCCTCCTTCGCCGTCCTCCTTCGCCCTCCTTCGCCCTCCTTCGCCTCCTCCTTCGCCTCCTCCTTCGCCCTCCTCCTTCGCCCTCCTCATTCGCAATCCTCCTCCGCCCTCTTCCTTCGCCCTCCTCCTTCGCCCTCCTCCTTCGCCCTCCTCCTCCGCCCTCTTCCTTCGCCGTCCTTCTTCGCCTCATCCTTCGGCCTCCTCCTTCTGCCTCCTCCTTCGCCCTCCTCCACCGCCCTCTTCCTTCGCCCTCCTCCTTCGCCCTCCTCTTTCGCCCTCCTCCTCCGCCATCTTCCTTCGCCGTCCTCCTTCGCCTCCTCCTTCGGCCTCCTCCTTCGGCCTCCTCCTTCGCTTTCCTCCTTCGCCGTCCTCCTTTGCCTCCTCCTTCGCCTCCTCCTTCGCCCTCCTCCTTCGCCCTCCTCCTCAGCCCTCTTCTTTTGCCCTCTTCCTTCGCCCTCCTCCTTCGCCCTCCTCTTTCGCCCTCCTCATTCGCCCTCCTCCTTCGCCATCCTCCTTCGCCCTCCTCCTTCGACCTCCTCCTTCGCCCTCCTCCTCCGCCCTCTTCCTTCCCCGTCCTCCTTCGCCTCCTCCTTCGGCCTCCTTCTTCGGCCTCCTCCTTCGCCCTCCTCCTTCGCCCTCCTCCTTCGCCCTCCTCCTTCGCCTCCTCCTTCGCCCTCCTCCTTCGCCATCCTCCTTCGCCCTCATCCTTCGCACTCCTCCTTCGCCCTCCTCCTTCGCCCTCCTCCTTCGGCCTCCTCTTTCGCCTCCTTCTTCTCCCTCCTCCTTCGCCCTCCTCCTTCGCCCTCTACCTTCGACTCCGCAATCCTCCTTCGCCCTCCTCCTTCGCCTCCTCCTTCGCCGTCCTCCTTCGACCGCCTCCTTCGTCTCCGCATTCCTCCTTCGCCCTCCTTCGCCTCCTCCTTCGCCTCCTCCTTCGCCGTCCTCCTTCGCCCTCCTCCTTCGCCTCCTCATTCCCCTCCTCCTTCGCCCCCCTCCTTCGCCTTCCTCATTCGCCATCCTCCTCCGCTCTTTTCCTTCGCCCTCCTCCTTCGCCCTCCTCCTTCGCCCTCCTCCTTCGCCCTCCTCCATCGCCCTCCTCTCATTCTCCCTCATCCTCCGCCCTCTTCCTTCGCCCTCCTCCTTCGCCCTCCTTATCCGCCCTCTTCCTTCGCCGTCCTCCTTCGCCTCCTCTTTCGGCCTCCTCCTTCGGCCTCCTCCTTCGCCGTCCTCCTTCGCCCTCCTCCTTCGCCTCCTCCTTCGCCTCCTCCTTCGCCCTCCACCTTCTCCCTCCTCATTCGCCATCCTCCTCCGCCCTCTTCCCTCGCCCTCTTCCTTCGCCCTCCTCCTTCGCCCTCCTCCTTCGCCCTCCTCCTTCGCCCTCCTCCTTCGCCTTCCTCATTCGCCCTCCTCTCATTCGCCCTCCTCCTCCGCTCTCATTCTTTGCCCTCCTCCTTCGCCCTCCTCCTTCGCCCTCCTCTTCGACCTCCTCCTTCGCCCTCCTCCTCCGCCCTCTTCCTTCGCCGTCCTCCTTCGCCTTCTCTTTCGTCCTCTTCCTTCGCCCTCCTCCTTCGCCCTCCTCCTTCGCCCTCCTCTTCGATCTCCTCCTTCGCCCTCTTCCTCCGCCCTCTTCCTTCGCCGTCCTCCTTCGCCTCCTTTTTCGCCCTCTTCCTTCGCCCTCTTCCTTCGCCCTCCTCCTTCGCTCTCCTCTTTCGCCCTCCTCCTTCGCCCTCCTCCTTCGCCCTCCTCTCATTCGCCCTCCTCCTCCGCCCTCTTCCTTCGCCCTCCTCCTTTGCCCTCCTCCTTCGCCCTCCTCCTTCGACCTCCTCCTTCGACCTCCTCCTCCGCCCTCTTCCTTCGCCGTCCTCCTTCGCCCTCCTCCTTTGCCCTCCTCCTTCGCCTCCTCTTTCGCCTCCTCCTTCGCCCTCCACCTTCGCCCTCCTCATTCGCCATCCTCCTCCGCCCTCTTCCTTCGCCCTCCTCCTTCGCCCTCCTCCTTCGCCCTCCTCCTTCGCCCTCCTCCTTCGCCCTCCTCCTTCGCCCTCCTCCTTCGCCCTCCTCTCATTCGCCCTCCTCCTCCGCCCTCTTCCCTTGCCCTCCTCCTTCGCCCTCCTCCTTCGCCCTCCTCTTCGACCTCGTTCTTCGCCCTCCTCCTCCGCCCTCTTCCTTCGCCGTCCTCCTTCGCCTCCTCCTTCGCACTCTTTCTTCGCCCTCCTCCTTCGCCCTCCTCCTTCGCCCTCCTCCTTCGTCCTCCTGCTTCGCCCTCCTCCTTCGCCCTCCTCCTTCGCCCTCCTCCTTCGCCCTCCTCCTTCGCCCTCCTCCTTCGCCGTCCTCCTTCGCCCTCCTCCTTCGCCCTCCTCCTTCGCCCTCCTCTCATTCGCCCTCCTCCTCCGCCCTCTTCTTTGCCCTCCTCCTTCGCCCTCCTCCTTCGCCCTTCTCTTCGACCTCCTCCTTCGCCCTCCTCCTCCGCCCTCTTCCTTCGCCGTCCTCCTTCGCCTCCTCCTTCGCCCTCTTCCTTTGCCCTCCTTCTTCGCCCTCCTCCTTCGCCCTCCTCCTTCGCCCTCCCCTTTCGCCCTCCTCTTCCGCCCTCTTCCTTCGCCGTCCTCCTTCGCCTCCTCCTTCGGCCTCCTCCTTCGGCCTCCTCCTTCGGCCTCCTCCTTCGCCTCCTCCTTCGCCTCCTCCTTCGCCTTCCTCCTTCGCCCTCCTTCGCCTCCTCCTTCGCTTCCTCCTTCGCCCTCCTCCTTCGCCCTCCTCATTCACCATCCTCCTCCGCCCTCTTCCTTCGCCCTCCTCCTTCGCCCTCCTCATTCGCCCTCCTCATTCGCACTCCTCCTTCGCCCTCCTCCTTCGCCCTCCTCCTTCGCCCTCTTCCTTTGCCCTCCTCCTTCACCCTACTCTCATTCGCCCTCCTCCTCCGCCCTCTTCCTTCGCCCTCCTCCTTCGCCCTCCTCCTTCGCCCTCCTCCTTCGACCTCCTCCTTCGCCCTCCTCTTTCGCCCTCTTCCTTCGCCGTCCTCCTTCGCCTCCTCCTTCGGCCTCCTTCTTCGGCCTCCTCCTTCGCCCTCCTCTTTCGCCCTCCTCCTTCGCCCTCCTCCTTCGCCATCATCCTTCGCCCTCATCCTTCGCACTCCTCCTTCGCCCTCCTCCTTCGCCCTCCTCCTTCGGCCTCCTCTTTCGCCTCCTTCTTCTCCCTCCTCCTTCGCCCTCCTCCTTCGCCCACTTCCTTCGCCTCCGCAATCCTCCTTCGCCCTCCTCCTTCGCCTCCTCCTTCGCCGTTCTCCTTCGACCGCCTCCTTCGTCTCCGCATTCCTCCTTCGCCCTCCTTCGCCTCCTCCTTCGCCTCCTCCTTCGCATTCCTCCTTCGCCTTCCTTCGCCCTCCTCCTTCGCCTCCTCCTTCGACTCCTCCCTCGCCCTCCTTCTTCGCCCTCCTCCTTCGCCCTCCTCATTCGCCCTCCTCCTTCGCCCTCTTCCTTCGCCTCCTCCATAGCCTCCTCCTCCGCCCTCTTCTTTCGCCCTCCTCCTTCGCCCTCCTCCTTCGCCCTCCTCCTTCGCCCTCCACCTTCGCCCTCCTCCTTCGCCCTCCTCCTTCGCCCTCTTCTCATTCGCCCTCCTCCTCCGCACTCTTCCTTCGCCCTCCTCATTCGCCCTCCTCCTTCGCCCTCCTCCCATTCGCCCTCCTCCTCCGCCCTCTTCCTTCGCCCTCCTCCTTCGCCCTCCTCCTTCGCCCTCCTCCTTCGACCTACTCCTTCGCCCTCCTCCTTCGACCTACTCCTTCGCCGTCCTCCTTCGCCTCCTCCTTCGGCCTCCTCCTTCGGCCTCCTCCTTCGGCCTCCTCCTTCGCCCTCCTCCTCCGCCCTCTTCCTTCGCCCTCCTCCTTCGCCCTCCTCCTTCGCCCTCCTCCTTCGCCCTCCTCCTTCGACCTACTCCTTCGCCCTCCTCCTCCGCCCTCCTCCTTCGCCGTCCTCCTTCGCCTCCTCCTTCGGCCTCCTCCTTCGGCCTCCTCCTTCGCCCTCCTCCTCCGGCCTCTTCCTTCGCCTTCCTCCTTCGCCCTCCTCCTTCGCCCTCCTCCTTTCCCCTCCTCCTTCCCGTCCTCCTTCCCCCTCCTCTTTCGCCCTCCTCCTCCGCCCTCTTCCTTCGCCGTCCTCCTTCGCCGTCCTCCTTTGCCTCCTCCTTTGCCGTCCTCCTTCGCCGTCCTCCTTCGCCCTTCTCATTCGCCCTCCTCCTTCGCCCTCCTCCTTCGCCCTCCTCCTTCGCCCTCCTCCTTCGCCCTCCTCCTTCGCCCTCCTCCTTCGCCCTTCTCCTCCGCCCTCTTCCTTTCCCTCCTCCTTCGCCCTCCTCCTTCGCCCTCCTCCTCCGCCTCCTCCTTCGCCTCTTCCTTCGCCCTCCTCCTCCGCCCTCTTCCTTCGCCGTCCTCCTTCGCCGTCCTCCTTTGCCTCCTCCTTCGCCGTCCTCCTTCGCCGTCCTCCTTCGCCCTTCTCATTCGCCCTTCTCCTCCGCCCTCTTCCTTTCCCTCCTCCTTCGCCCTCCTCCTTCGCCCTCCTCCTCCGCCTCCTCCTTCGCCTCTTCCTTCGCCCTCCTCCTTCGCCCTCCTCCTTCGCCCTCCTCCTTCGCCCTCCTCCTTCGCCCTCCTCCTTCGCCCTCCTCCTTCGCCCTCCTCCTCCGCCCTCTTCCTTCGCCCTCCTCCTCCGCCCTCTTCCTTCGCCGTCCTCCTTCGCCGTCCTCCTTCGCCCTTCTCATTCGCCCTCCTCTTTCGCCCTCCTCCTTCGCCCTCCTCCTTCGCCCTCCTCCTTCGCCCTCCTCCTTCGCCCTCCTCTCATTCGCCCTCCTCCTCCGCCCTCTTCCTTCGCCCTCGTCCTTCGCCCTCCTCCTTCGCCCTCCTCCTTCGACCTCCTCCTTCGCCCTCCTCCTCCGCCCTCTTCCTTCGCCGTCCTCCTTCGCCTCCTCTTTCGGCCTCCTCCTTCGGCCTCCTCCTTCGCCGTCCTCCTTCGCCCTCCTCCTTCGCCTCCTCCCTCGCCTCCTCCTTCGCCCTCCACTTTCGCCCTCCTCATTCGCCATCCTCCTCCGCCCTCTTCCTTCGCCCTCCTCCTTCGCCCTCCTTCTTCGCCCTCCTCCTTCGCCCTCCTCCTTCGCCCTCCTCTCACTCGCCCTCCTCCTCCGCCCTCTTTCTTTGCATTCCTCCTTCGCCCTCCTCCTTCGCCCTCCTCCTCCGCCCTCTTCCTTCGCCCTCCTCCTTCGCCCTCCTCCTTCGCCGTCCTCCTTCGACCTCCTTCTTCGCCCTCCTCCTCCGCCCTCTTCCTTCGTCGTCCTCCTTCGCCTCCTCTTTCGGCCTCCTCCTTCGGCCTCCTCCTTCGCCGTCCTCCTTCGCCCTCCTCCTTCGCCTCCTCCTTCGCCTCCTCCTTCGCCCTCCACTTTCGCCCTCCTCATTCGCCATCCTCCTCCGCCCTCTTCCTTCGCCCTCCTCCTTCGCCCTCCTCCTTCGCCCTCCTCCTTCGCCCTCCTCCTTCGCCCTCCTCTCATTCGCCCTCCTCCTCCGCACTCTTCCTTCGCCGTCCTCCTTCGCCTCCTCCTTCGGCCTCCTCCTTCGGCCTCCTCCTTCGGCCTCCTCCTTCGCCCTCCTTTTTTGCACTCCTCCTTCGCCCTCCTCCTTCGCCCTCCTCTTCGACCTCCTCCTTCGCCCTCCTCCTCCGCCCTCTTCCTTCGCCGTCCTCCTTCGCCTCCTCCTTCGCCCTCCTCCTTCGCAATCCTCCTTCGCCCTCCTCTCATTCGCCCTCCTCCTCCGCCCTCTTCCTTCGCCCTCCTCCTTCGCCCTCCTCTTCGACCTCCTCCTTCGCCCTCCTCCTCCGCCCTCTTCATTCGCCGTCCTCCTTCGCCTCCTCCTTCGCCCTCTTCCTTCGCCCTCCTCCTTCGCCCTCCTCCTTCGCCTCCTCCTTCGCCTCCTCCTTCGCCCTCCTCCTTCGCCCTCCTCATTCGCCATTCTCCTCCGCCCTCTTCCTTTGCCCTGCTCCTTCGCCCTCCTCCTTCGCCCTCCTCCTTCGACCTCCTTCGCCCTCATCCTTCGCCCTCCTCCTTCGCCCTCCTCTCATTCGCCCTCCTCCTCCGCCCCCTTCCTTCGCCCTCCTCCTTCGCCCTCCTACTTCGCCCTCCTTCTTCGACCTACTCCTTCGCCCTCCTCCTCCGCCCTCTTCCTTCGCCGTCTTCCTTCGCCTCCTCCTTCGGCCTCCTCCTTCGGCCTCCTCCTTCGCCCTCCTCCTCCGCCCTCTTCCTTCGCCCTCCTCCTTCGCCCTCCTCCTTCGCCCTCCTCATTCGCCCTCCTCCTTCGCCCTCCACCTTCGCCCTCCTCCTTCGCCTCCTCCTTCGCCGTCCTCCTTCGCCCCCTCCTTCGCCTCCTCCTTCGCCTTCCTCCGTCGCCTTCCACCTTCGCCTCCTCCTTCGCCCTCCTCCTTCGCCCTCCTCCTTCGCCATCCTCCTTCGCCCTCCTCCTTCGCCATCCTCCTTCGCTCTCCTCATTCGCCATCCTCCTTCGCACTCCTCCTTCGCCCTTCTCCTTCGCCCTCCTCCTTCGCCTCCGCAATCCTCCTTCGCCTCCTCCTTCGCCGTCCTCCTTCGACCGCCTCCTTCGCCTCCGCATTCCTCCTTCGCCCTCCTCCTTCGCCTCCTCCTTCGCCGTCCTCCTTCGCCCTCCTCCTTCGCCTCCTCCTTCGACTCCTCCTTCGCCCTCCTCCTTCGCCCTCCTCATTCGCCCTCCTTCTTCGCCCTCTTCCTTCGCCTCCTCCATAGCCTCCTCCTCCGCCCTCTTCTTTCGCCCTCCTCCTTCGCCCTCCTCCTTCGCCCTCCTCCTTCGCCCTCCACCTTCGCCCTCCTCCTTCGCCCTCCTCTCATTCGCCCTCCTCCTCTGCCCTCTTCCTTCGCCCTCCTCCTTCGCCTTCCTCCTTCGCCCTCCTCCTTCGACCTCCTCCTTCGCTCTCCTCCTCCGCCCTCTTCCTTCGCCGTCCTCCATCGCCTCCTCCTTCGGCATCCTCCTTCGGCCTCCTCCTTCGCCCTCCTCCTTCGCCGTCCTCCTTTGCCTCCTCCTTCGCCTCCTCCTTCGCCCTCCTCCTTCGCCCTCCTCCTCCGCCCTCTTCATTCGCCCTCCTCCTTCGCCGTCCTCCTTCGACCTCCTCCTTCGCCTCCTCCTTCGCCTCCTTTTTCGCCCTCCACCTTCGCCCTCCTCATTCGCCATCCTCCTCCGCCCTCTTCCTTCGCCCTCCTCCTTCGCCCTCCTCCTTCGCCCTCCTCCTTCGACCTACTCCTTCGCCCTCCTCCTTCGACCTACTCCTTCGCCGTCCTCCTTCGCCTCCTCCTTCGGCCTCCTCCTTCGGCCTCCTCCTTCGCCCTCCTCCTCCGCCCTCTTCCTTCGCCCTCCTCCTTCGCCCTCCTCCTTCGCCCTCCTCCTTCCCCCTCCTCCTTCCCCCTCCTCCTTCCCCCTCCTCTTTCGCCCTCCTCCTCCGCCCTATTCCTTCGCCGTCCTCCTTCGCCGTCCTCCTTTGCCTCCTCCTTCGCCCTCCTCCTTCGCCGCCCTCCTCCGCCGTCCTCCTTCGCCTCCTCCTTCGCCTCCTCCTTCGCCCTCCACCTTCGCCCTCCTCATTCGCCCTCCTCCTTCGCCCTCCTCCTTCGCCCTCCTCCTTCGCCCTCCTCTCATTTGCCCTCCTCCCCCGGCCTCTTCCTTCGCCCTCCTCCTTCGCCCTCCTCCTTCGCCCTCCTCCTTCGACCTCCTCCTTCGCTCTCCTCCTCCGCCCTCTTCCTTCGCCGTCCTCCTTCGCCTCCTCATTCGGCCTCCTCCTTTGGCCTCCTCCTTCGCCCTCCTCCTTCGCCCTCCTCCTTCGCCTCCGCAATCCTCCTTCGCCCTCCTACTTCGCCTCCTCCTTCGCCGTCCTCCTTCGACCGCCTCCTTCGCCTCCGCATTCCTCCTTCGCCCTCCTTCGCCCTCCTCCTTCGTCCTCCTCCTTCGCCCTCCTCTCATTCGCCATCCTCCTCCGCCCTCTTCCTTTGCCCTCCTCCTTCGCCCTCCTCCTTCGCCCTACTCTTCGACCTCCTCCTTCGCCCTCCTCCTCCGCCCTCTTCCTTCGCCGTCCTCCTTCGCCTTTTCCTTCGCCCTCATCCTTCGCCCTCCTCCTTCGCCCTCCTTCTTCGCCTTCCTGATTCGCCCTCCTCTTTCGCCCTCCTCTTCCGCCCTCTTCCTTCGCCGTCCTCCTTCGCCTCCTCCTTCGGCCTCATCCTTCGGCCTCCTCCTTCGGCCTCCTCCTTCGCCCTCCTCCTTCGCCGTCCTCCTTTGCCTTCTCCTTCGCCCTCCTCCTCCGCCCTCTTCTTTCGCCCTCCTACTCCGCCCTCCTTCTTCGTCCTCCTCCTTCGCCCTCCTCCTTCGCCCTCCTCCTTCGCCCTCCTCCTTCGCCTCCTCCTTCGCCGTCCTCCGCCTCCTCTTTCGCCTCCTCTTTCGCCTCCTCCTTCGCCGTCCTCCTTCGCCCTCCTTCGCCTCCTCCTTCGCCTCCTCCTTCGCCCTCCTCCTTCGCCCTCCTCATTCGCCATCCTCCTCCGCCCTCTTCTTTCGCCCTCCTCCTTCGCCCTCCTCCTTCGCCCTCCTCCTTCGCCCTCCTCCTTCGCCCTCATCTCATTCGCCCTCCTACTCCGCCCTCTTCCTTCGCCCTCCTCCTTCGCCCTCCTCCTTCGCCATCCTCCTTCGACCTCCTTCGCCCTCCTCCTCCGCCCTCTTCCTTCGCCGTCCTCCTTCGCCTCCTCTTTTTGCCTCCTCCTTCGGACTCCTCCTTCGCCCTCCTCCTTCGCCTCCTCTTCGCCTCCTTTTTCGCTCTCCACCTTCGCCCTCCTCATTCGCCATCCTCCGCCGCCCTCTTCCTTCGCCCTCTTCCTTCGCCCTCCTCCTTCGCCCTCCTCCTTCGCCCTCCTCCTTCGACCTACTCCTTCGCCCTCCTCCTTCGACCTACTCCTTCGCCGTCCTCCTTCGCCTCCTCCTTCGGCCCCCTCCTTCGGCCTCCTCCTTCGCCCTCCTCCTCCGCCCTCCTCCTTCGCCCTCCTCCTTCGCCCTCCTCCTTCGCCCTTCTCTCATTCGCCCTCCTCCTCCGCCCTCCTCCTTCGCCTCCTCTTCGCCTCCTTTTTCGCCCTCCACCTTCGCCCTACTCCTTCGCCCTCCTTCTTCGACCTACTCCTTCGCCGTCCTCCTTCGCCTCCTCCTTCGGCCTCCTCCTTCGCCCTCCTCCTTCGCCCTCCTCCTTCGCCCTCCTCTTTTGCCCTCCTCCTTCCCCCTCCTCCTTCCCCCTCCTCTTTCGCCCTCCTCCTCCGCCCTCTTCCTTCGCCGTCCTCCTTCGCCGTCCTCCTTTGCCTCCTCCTTCTCCCTCCTCCGTCGCCACCCTCCTCCGCCCTCTTCTTTCTCCCTCCTCCTTCGCCTCCTCCTTCGCCCATCTCCTTCGCCCTCCTCCTTCGCCCTCCTCCTTCGCCCTCCTCCTTCGCCCTCCTCCTTCGCCCTCCTCCTTCGCCATCCTCCTTCGCCCTCCTCCTTCGCCATCCTCCTTCGCACTCGTCCTTCGCCCTCCTCCTTCGCCCTCCTTCTTCGCCTCCGCAATCCTCCTTCGCCCTCTTCCTTCTCCTCCTCCTTCGCCGTCCTCCTTCGACCCCCTCCTTCGCCTCCGCATTCCTCCTTCGCCCTCCTCCTTCGCCTACTCCTTCGCCTCCTCCTTCGCCGTCCACCTTCGCCCTCCTTCTTCGCCTCCTCCTTCGCCTCCTCCTTCGCCCTCCTCCTTCGCCCTCCTCATTCGCCCTCCTCCTTCGCCCTCCTCCTTCGCCTCCTCCTTCGCCTCCTCCTCCGCCCTCTTCCTTCGCCCTCCTCCTTCTCCCTCCTCCTTCGCCCTCCTCCTTCGCCCTCCTCCTTCGCCCTCCTCCTTCGCCCTCCTCTCATTCGCCCTCCTCCTCCGCCCTCTTCCTTCGCCCTCCTCCTCCGCCCTCTTCCTTCGCCGTCCTCCTTCGCCTCCTCCTTCGCCCTCTTCCTTCGCCCTCCTCCTTCGCCCTCCTCCTTCGCCCTCCTCCTTCGCCCTCCTCTTCGACCTCCTCCTTCGCCCTCCTCCTTCGCCCTCCTCCTTCGGCCTCCTCCTTCGGCCTCCTCCTTCGCCGTCCTCCTTCGCCCTCCTCCTTCACCCTCCTCCTTCGCCCTCCTCCTTCGCCTCCTCCTTCGCCCTCCTCCTTCGCCCTTCTCCTTCGCCCTCCTCCTTCGCCCTCCTCCTTCACCCACCTCCTTCGCCCTCCTCCTTCGCCCTCCTCCTTCGCCCTCCTTCTTCGCCCCATTCCTTCGCCCTCCACCTTCGCCCTCCTCCTTCGCCCTCCTCCTCCGCCTCCTCCTTCGCCTCCTCCTTCGCCCTCTTCCTTCGCCCTCCTCCTTCGCCCTCCTCCTTCGCCCTTCTCCTCCGCCCTCTTCCTTTCCCTCCTCTTTCGCCCTCCTCCTTCGCCCTTTTCCTTCGCCCTCCTCCTTCGCCCTCCTCCTCCGCCCTCTTCCTTCGCCCTCCTCCTCCGCCCTCTTCCTTCGCCGTCCTCCTTCGCCGTCCTCCTTCGCCCTCCTCATTCGCCCTCCTCCTTCGCCCCATTCCTTCGCCCTCCACCTTCTCCCTCCTCCTTCGCCCTCCTCCTCCGCCTCCTCCTTCGCCTCCTCCTTCGCCCTCTTCCTTCTCCCTCCTCCTTCGCCCTCCTCCTTCGCCCTTCTCCTCCGCCCTCTTCCTTTCCCTCCTCCTTCGCCCTCCTCCTTCGCCCTTCTCCTCCGCCCTCTTCCTTTCCCTCCTCCTTCGCCCTCCTCCTTCGCCCTCCTCCTCCGCCTCCTCCTTCGCCTCTTCCATCGCCCTCCTCCTTCGCCCTCCTCCTTCGCCCTCCTCCTTCGCCCTCCTCCTCCGCCCTCATCCTTCGCCCTCCTCCTCCGCCCTCTTCCTTCGCCGTCCTCCTTCGCCGTCCACCTTCGCCCTTTTCATTCGCCCTCCTCCTTCGCCCTCCTACTTCGCCCTCCTCCTTCGCCCTCCTCCTTCGCCCTCCTCTCATTCGCCCTCCTCCTCCGCCCTCTTCCTTCGCCCTCCTCCTTCGCCCTCCTCCTTCGCCCTCCTCCTTCGACCTCCTCCTTCTCCCTCCTCCTCCGCCCTCTTCCTTCGCCGTCCTCCTTCGCCTCCTCTTTCGGCCTCCTCCTTCGGCCTCCTCCTTCGCCGTCCTCCTTCGCCCTCCTCCTTCGCCTCCTCCTTCGCCTCCTCCTTCGCCCTCCACTTTCGCCCTCCTCATTCGCCATCCTCCTCCGCCCTCTTCCTTCGCCCTCCTCCTTCGCCCTCCTCCTTCGCCCTCCTCCTTCGCCCTCCTCCTTCGCCCTCCTCTCATTCGCCCTCCTTCTCCGCCCTCTTTCTTTGCCCTCCTCCTTCGCCCTCCTCCTTCGCCCTCCTCTTCGAACTCCTCCTTCGCCTCCTCCTTCGCCCTCCTCCTTCGCCCTCTTCCTTCGCCCTCCTCTTTCGCCCTCCTCTTCCGCCCTCTTCCTTCGCCGTCCTCCTTCGCCTCCTCCTTCGGCCTCCTACTTCGGCCTCCTCCATCGGCCTCCTCCTTCGCCCTCCTCCTTCGCCGTCCTCCTTTGCCTCCTCCTTCGCCCTCCTCCTACGCCCTCTGCTTTCGCCCTCCTCCTACGCCCTCCTCCTTCGTCCTCCTCCTTCGGCGTCCTCCTTCGCCTCCTCCTTCGGCCACCTCCTTCGCCGTCCTCCTTTGCCCTCCTCCTTCGCCTCCTCCTTCGCCTCATCCTTCGCCCTCCACCTTCGCCCTCCTCATTCGCCATCCTCCTCCGCCCTCTTCCTTCGCCCTCCTCCTTCGCCCTCCTCCTTCGCACTCCTCCTTCGCCCTCCTCCTTCGCCCTCCTCTTCGACCTCCTCCTTCGCCCTCCTCCTCCGCCCTCTTCCTTCGCCGTCCTCCTTCGCCTCCTCCTTCGCCCTCTTCCTTCGCCCTCCTCCTTCGCCCTCCTCCTTCGCCCTCCTCCTTCGCCCTCCTCCTTCGCCCTCCTCTTCGACCTCTTCCTTCGCCCTCCTCCTTCGCCCTCCTCCTTCGCCGTCCTCCTTCGCCCTACTCTCATTCGCCCTCTTCCTCCGCCCTCTTCTTTGCCCTCCTCCTTCGCCCTCCTCCTTCGCCCTCCTCTTCGACCTCCTCCTTCGCCCTCCTCCTCCGCTCTCTTCCTTCGCCCTCCTCCTTCGCCCTCCTCCTTCGCCTCCTCCTTCGCCTCCTCCTTCGCCCTCCTCCTTCGCCCTCCTCATTCGCCATCCTCCTCCGCCCTCTTCCTTCGCCCTCCTCCTTCGCCCTCCTCCTTCGACCTCCTTCGCCCTCATCCTTCGCCCTCCTCCTTCGCCCTCCTCTCATTCGCCCTCCTCTTCCGCCCCCTTCCTTCGCCCTCCTCCTTCGCCCTCCTCCTTCGCCCTCCTCCTTCGACCTACTCCTTCGCCCTCCTCCTCCGCCCTCTTCCTTCGCCGTCTTCCTTCGCCTCCTCCTTCGGCCTCCTCCTTCGGCCTCCTCCTTCGCCTCATCCTTCGCCCTCCACCTTCGCCCTCCTCATTCGCCATCCTCCTCCGCCCTCTTCCTTCGCCCTCCTCCTTCGCCCTCCTCCTTCGCCCTCCTCATTCGCCCTCCTCCTTCGCCCTCCACCTTCGCCCTCCTCCTTCGCCTCCTCCTTCGCCGTCCTCCTTCGCCCCCTCCTTCGCCTCCTCCTTCGCCTTCCTCCGTCGCCTTCCTCCTTCGACCTCCTCCTTCGCCCTCCTCCTTCGCCTCCGCAATCCTCCTTCGCCTCCTCCTTCTCCGTCCTCCTTCGACCGCCTCCTTCGCCTCCGCATTCCTCCTTCGCCCTCCTCCTTCGCCTCCTCCTTCGCCTCCTCCTTCGCCGTCCTCCTTCGCCCTCCTCCTTCGCCTCCTCCTTCGACTCCTCCTTCGCCCTCCTCCTTCGCCCTCCTCATTCGCCCTCCTCCTTCGCCCTCTTCCTTCGCCTCCTCCATAGCCTCCTCCTCCGCCCTCTTCTTTCGCCCTCCTCCTTCGCCCTCCTCCTTCGCCCTCCTCCTTCGCCCTCTACCTTCGCCCTCCTCCTTCGCCCTCCTCCTTCGCCCTCCTCTCATTCGCCCTCCTCCTCCGCCCTCTTCCTTCGCCCTCCTCCTTCGCCTTCCACCTTCGCCCTCCTCCTTCGACCTCCTCCTTCGCCCTCCTCCTCCGCCCTCTTCCTTCGACGTCCTCCATCGCCTCCTCCTTCGGCATCCTCCTTCGGCCTCCTCCTTCGCCCTCCTCCTTCGCCGTCCTCCTTTGCCTCCTTCTTCGCCTCCTCCTTCGCCCTCCTCCTTCGCCCTCCTCCTCCGCCCTCTTCATTCGCCCTCCTCCTTCGCCGTCCTCCTTCGCCCTCCTCCTTCGCCTCCTCCTTCGCCTCCTTTTTCGCCCTCCACCTTCGCCCTCCTCATTCGCCATCCTCCTCCGCCCTCTTCCTTCGCCCTCCTCCTTCGCCCTCCTCCTTCGTCCACCTCCTTCGCTCTCCTCCTTCGCCCTCCTCCTTCGACCTCCTCCTTCGCCCTCCTCTTCGACCTCCTCCTTCGCCCTCCTCCTCCGCCCTCTTCCTTCGCCGTCCTCCTTCGCCTCCTCCTTCGCCCTCTTCCTTCGCCCTCCTCCTTCGCCCTCCTCTTTCGCCCTCCTCCTTCGCCCTCCTCCTTCGCCCTCCTCTTCGACCTCTTCCTTCGCCCTCCTCCTTCGCCCTCCTCCTTCGCCGTCCTCCTTCGCCCTCCTCTCATTCGCCCTCCTCCTCCGCCCTCCTCCTTCGCCCTCCTCCTTCGCCCTCCTCTCATTCGCCCTCCTCCTCCGCCCTCTTCCTTCGCCCTCCTTTTTCGCCCTCCTCCTTCGCCCTCCTCCTTCGACCTACTCCTTCGCCCTCCTCCTTCGACCTACTCCTTCGCCGTCCTCCTTCGCCTCCTCCTTTGGCCTCCTCCTTCGGCCTCCTCCTTCGCCCTCCTCCTCCGACCTCTTCCTTCGCCCTCCTCCTTCGCCCTCCTCCTTCCCCCTCCTCCTTCCCCCTCCTCCTTCCCCCTCCTCTTTCGCCCTCCTCCTCCGCCCTCTTCCTTCGCCGTCCTCCTTCGCCGTCCTCCTTTGCCTCCTCCTTCGCCCTCCTCCTTCGCCGCCCTCCTCCGCCCTCTTCTTTCTCCCTCCTCCTTCGCCCTCCTCCTTCGCCCTCCTCATTCGCCCTCCTCCTTCGCCCTCCACCTTCGCCCTCCTCCTTCGCCTCCTCCTTCGCTGTCCTCCTTCGCCTCCTCCTTCGCCTCCTCCTTCGCCCTCCACCTTCGCCCTCCTCATTCGCCCTCCTCCTTCGCCCTCCTCCTTCGCCCTCCTCCTTCGCCCTCCTCTCATTTGCCCTCCTCCTCCGGCCTCTTCATTCGCCCTCCTCCTTCGCCCTCCTCCTTCGCCCTCCTCCTTCGCCCTCCTCCTTCGACCTCCTCCTTCGTTCTCCTCCTCCGCCCTCTTCCTTTGCCGTCCTCTTTCGCCTCCTCATTCGGCCTCCTCCTTCGGCCTCCTCCTTCGCCCTCCTCCTTCGCCCTCCTTCTTCGCCCTCCTCCTTCGCCTCCTCCTTCGCCCTCCTCCTTCGCCATCCTCCTCATCCTTCGCACTCCTTCGCCCTCCTCCTTCGTCCTCCTCCTTCGGCCTCCTCTTTCGCCTCCTTCTTCTCCCTCCTCCTTCGCCCTCCTCCTTCGCCCTCCTCCTTCGCCCTCCTCCTTCGCCTCCGCAATCCTCCTTCGCCATCCTCCTTCGCCTCCTCCTTCGCCGTCCTCCTTCGACCGCCTCCTTCGCCTCCGCATTCCTCCTTCGCCCTCCTTCGCCCTCCTCCTTCGTCCTCCTCCTTCGCCCTCCTCTCATTCGCCATCCTCCTCCGCCCTCTTCCTTTGCCCTCCTACTTCGCCCTCCTCCTTCGCCCTCCTCTTCGACCTCCTCCTTCGCCCTCCTCCTCCGCCCTCTTCCTTCGCCGTCCTCCTTCGCCTCCTCCTTCGCCCTCATCCTTCGCCCTCCTCCTTCGCCCTCCTTCTTCGCCCTCCTGATTCGCCCTCCTCTTTCGCCCTCCTCTTCCGCCCTCTTCCTTCGCCGTCCTCCTTCGCCTCCTCCTTCGGCCTCCTCCTTCGGCCTCCTCCTTCGGCCTCCTCCTTCGCCCTCCTCCTTCGCCGTCCTCCTTTGCCTTCTCCTTCGCCCTCCTCCTCCGCCCTCTTCTTTCGCCCTCCTCCTTCGCCCTCCTTCTTCGTCCTCCTCCTTCGCCCTCCTCCTTCGCCCTCCTCCTTCGCCTCCTCCTTCGCCGTCCTCCTTCGCCTCCTCTTTCGCCTCCTCCTTCGCCTCCTCCTTCGCCGTCCTCCTTCGCCCTCCTTCGCCTCCTCCTTCGCCTCCTCCTTCGCCCTCCTCCTTCGCCCTCCTCCTTCGCCCTCCTCCTTCGCCCTCATCTCATTCGCCCTCCTCCTCCGCCCTCTTCCTTCGCCCTCCTCCTTCGCCCTCCTCCTTCGCCATCCTCCTTCGACCTCCTCCTTCGCCCTCCTCCTCCGCCCTCTTCCTTCGCCGTCCTCCTTCGCCTCCTCTTTTTGCCTCCTCCTTCGGACTCCTCCTTCGCCCTCCTCCTTCGCCTCCTCTTCGCCTCCTTTTTCGCCCTCCACCTTCGCCCTCCTCATTCGCCATCCTCCGCCGCCCTCTTCCTTCGCCCTCTTCCTTCGCCCTCCTCCTTCGCCCTCCTCCTTCGCCCTCCTCTTTCGACCTACTCCTTCGCCCTCCTCCTTCGACCTACTCCTTCGCCGTCCTCCTTCGCCTCCTCCTTCGGCCTCCTCCTTCGGCCTCCTCCTTCGCCCTCCTCCTCCGCCCTCCTCCTTCGCCCTCCTCCTTCGCCCTCCTCCTTCGCCCTCCTCCTTCGCCCTCCTCTCATTCGCCCTCCTCCTCCGCCCTCTTCCTTCGCCCTCCTCCTTCGCCCTTTTCATTCGCCCTCCTCCTTCGCCCTCCTACTTCGCCCTCCTCCTTCGCCCTCCTCCTTCGCCCTCCTCTCATTCGCCCTCCTCCTCCTCCGCCATCTTCCTTCGCCCTCCTCCTTCGCCCTCCTCCTTCGCCCTCCTCCTTCGACCCTCCTCCTTCTCCCTCCTCCTCCGCCCTCTTCCTTCGCCGTCCTCCTTCGCTCCTCTTTCGGCCTCCTCCTTCGGCCTCCTCCTTCGCCGTCCTCCTTCGCCCCTCCTCCTTCGCCTCCTCCTTCGCCTCCTCCTTCGCCCTCCACTTTCGCACTCCTCATTCGCCATCCTCCTCCGCCCTCTTCCTTCGCCCTCCTCCTTCGCCCTCCTCCTTCGCCCTCCTCCTTCGCCCCTCCTCCTTCGCCCTCCTCTCATTCGCCCTCCTCCTCCGCCCTCTTTCTTTGCCCTCCTCCTTCGCCCTCCTCCTTCGCCCTCCTCTTCGAACTCCTCCTTCGCCCTCCTCCTCCGCCCTCTTCCTTCGCCGTCCTCCTTCGCCTCCTCCTTCGCCCTCCTCCTTCGCCCTCCTCCTTCGCCCTCCTCTTTCGCCCTCCTCTTCCGCCCTCTTCCTTCGCCGTCCTCCTTCGCCTCCTCCTTCGGCCTCCTACTTCGGCCTCCTCCATCGGCCTCCTCCTTCGCCCTCCTCCTTCGCCCGTCCTCCTTGGCCTCCTCCTTCGCCCTCCTCCTACGCCCTCTGCTTTCGCCCTCCTCCTTCGCCCTCCTCCTTCGTCCTCCTCCTTCGGCGTCCTCCTTCGCCTCCTCCTTCGGCCACCTCCTTCGCCGTCCTCCTTTGCCCTCCTCCTTCGCCTCCTCCTTCGCCTCATCCTTCGCCCTCCACCTTCGCCCTCCTCATTCGCCATCCTCCTCCGCCCTCTTCCTTCGCCCTCCTCCTTCGCCCTCCTCCTTCGCACTCCTCCTTCGACCTCCTCCTTCGCCCTCCTCTTCGACCTCCTCCTTCGCCCTCCTCCTCCGCCCTCTTCCTTCGCCGTCCTCCTTCGCCTCCTCCTTCGCCCTCTTCCTTCGCCCTCCTCCTTCGCCCTCCTCTTTCGCCCTCCTCCTTCGCCCTCCTCCTTCGCCCTCCTCTTCGACCTCTTCCTTCGCCCTCCTCCTTCGCCCTCCTCCTTCGCCGTCCTCCTTCGCCCTCCTCTCATTCGCCCTCCTCCTCCGCCCTCTTCTTTGCCCTCCTCCTTCGCCCTCCTCCTTCGCCCTCCTCTTCGACCTCCTCCTTCGCCCTCCTCCTCCGCCCTCTTCCTTCGCCCTCCTCCTTCGCCCTCCTCCTTCGCCTCCTCCTTCGCCTCCTCCTTCGCCCTCCTCCTTCGCCCTCCTCATTCGCCATCCTCCTCCGCCCTCTTCCTTCGCCCTCCTCCTTCGCCCTCCTCCTTCGCCCTCCTCCTTCGACCTCCTTCGCCCTCATCCTTCGCCCTCCTCCTTCGCCCTCCTCTCATTCGCCCTCCTCCTCCGCCCCCTTCCTTCGCCCTCCTCCTTCGCCCTCCTCCTTCGCCCTCCTCCTTCGACCTACTCCTTCGCCCTCCTCCTCCGCCCTCTTCCTTCGCCGTCTTCCTTCGCCTCCTCCTTCGGCCTCCTCCTTCGGCCTCCTCCTTCGCCCTCCTCCTCCGCCCTCTTCCTTCGCCCTCCTCCTTCGCCCTCCTCCTTCGCCCTCCTCATTCGCCCTCCTCCTTCGCCCTCCACCTTCGCCCTCCTCCTTCGCCTCCTCCTTCGCCGTCCTCCTTCGCCCCCTCCTTCGCCTCCTCCTTCGCCTTCCTGCGTCGCCTTCCTCCTTCGACCTCCTCCTTCGCCCTCCTCCTTCGCCTCCGCAATCCTCCTTCGCCTCCTCCTTCGCCGTCCTCCTTCGACCCGCCTCCTTCGCCTCCGCATTCCTCCTTCGCCCTCCTCCTTCGCCTCCTCCTTCGCCTCCTCCTTCGCCGTCCTCCTTCGCCCTCCTCCTTCGCCTCCTTCTTCGACTCCTCCTTCGCCCTCCTCCTTCGCCCTCCTCATTCGCCCTCCTCCTTCGCCCTCTTCCTTCGCCTCCTCCATAGCCTCCTCCTCCGCCCTCTTCTTTCGCCCTCCTCCTTCGCCCTCCTCCTTCGCCCTCCTCCTTCGCCCTCCTCTTTCGCCCTCTACCTTCGCCCTCCTCCTTCGCCCTCCTCCTTCGCCCTCCTCTCATTCGCCCTCCTCCTCCGCCCTCTTCCTTCGCCCTCCTCCTTCGCCTTCCTCCTTCGCCCTCCTCCTTCGACCTCCTCCTTCGCCCTCCTCCTCCGCCCTCTTCCTTCGACGTCCTCCATCGCCTCCTCCTTCGGCATCCTCCTTCGGCCTCCTCCTTCGCCCTCCTCCTTCGCCGTCCTCCTTTGCCTCCTTCTTCGCCTCCTCCTTCGCCCTCCTCCTTCGCCCTCCTCCTCCGCCCTCTTCATTCGCCCTCCTCCTTCGCCGTCCTCCTTCGCCCTCCTCCTTCGCCTCCTCCTTCGCCTCCTTTTTCGCCCTCCACCTTCGCCCTCCTCATTCGCCATCCTCCTCCGCCCTCTTCCTTCGCCCTCCTCCTTCGCCCTCCTCCTTCGTCCACCTCCTTCGCTCTCCTCCTTCGCCCTCCTCCTTCGCCCTCCTCCTTCGCCCTCCTCTCATTCGCCCTCCTCCTCCGCCCTCTTCCTTCGCCCTCCTTTTTCGCCCTCCTCCTTCGCCCTCCTCCTTCGACCTACTCCTTCGCCCTCCTCCTTTGACCTACTCCTTCGCCGTCCTCCTTCGCCTCCTCCTTTGGCCTCCTCCTTCGGCCTCCTCCTTCGCCCTCCTCCTCCGACCTCTTCCTTCGCCCTCCTCCTTCGCCCTCCTCCTTCCCCCCTCCTCCTTCCCCCTCCTCCTTCCCCCTCCTCCTTCCCCCTCCTCTTTCGCCCTCCTCCTCCGCCCTCTTCCTTCGCCGTCCTCCTTCGCCGTCCTCCTTTGCCTCCTCCTTCGCCCTCCTCCTTCGCCGCCCTCTTCCGCCCTCTTCTTTCTCCCTCCTCCTTCGCCCTCCTCCTTCGCCCTCCTCATTCGCCCTCCTCCTTCGCCCTCCACCTTCGCCCTCCTCCTTCGCCACCCTCCTTCGCCGTCCTCCTTCGCCTCCTCCTTCGCCTCCTCCTTCGCCCTCCACCTTCGCCCTCCTCATTCGCCCTCCTCCTTCGCCCTCCTCCTTCGCCCTCCTCCTTCGCCCTCCTCTCATTTGCCCTCCTCCTCCGGCCTCTTCATTCGCCCTCCTCCTTCGCCCTCCTCCTTCGCCCTCCTCCTTCGCCCTCCTCCTTCGACCTCCTCCTTCGTTCTCCTCCGCCCTCTTCCTTCGCCGTCCTCTTTCGCCTCCTCATTCGGCCTCCTCCTTCGGCCTCCTCCTTCGCCCTCCTCCTTCGCCCTCCTTCTTCGCCCTCCTCCTTCGCCTCCTCCTTCGCCCTCCTCCTTCGCCATCCTCCTTCGCCCTTATCCTTCGCACTCCTTCGCCCCTCCTCCTTCGTCCTCCTCCTTCGGCCTCCTCTTTCGCCTCCTTCTTCTCCCTCCTCCTTCGCCCTCCTCCTTCGCCCTCCTCCTTCGCCCTCCTCCTTCGCCTTCGCAATCCTCCTTCGCCCTCCTCCTTCGCCTCCTCCTTCGCCGTCCTCCTTCGACCGCCTCCTTCGCCTCCGCATTCCTCCTTCGCCCTCCTTCGCCCTCCTCCTTCGTCCTCCTCCTTCGCCCTCCTCTCATTCGCCCTCCTCTTCGACCTCCTCCTTCGCCCTCCTCCTCCGCCCTCTTCCTTCGCCGTCCTCCTTCGCCTCCTCCTTCGCCCTCATCCTTCGCCCTCCTCCTTCGCCCTCCTTCTTCGCCCTCCTGATTCGCCCTCCTCTTTCGCCCTCCTCTTCCGCCCTCTTCCTTCGCCGTCCTCCTTCGCCTCCTCCTTCGGCCTCCTCCTTCGGCCTCCTCCTTCGGCCTCCTCCTTCGCCCTCCTCCTTCGCCGTCCTCCTTTGCCTTCTCCTTCGCCCTCCTCCTCCGCCCTCTTATTTCGCCCTCCTCCTTCGCCCTCCTTCTTCGTCCTCCTCCTTCGCCCTCCTCCTTCGCCCTCCTCCTTCGCCTCCTCCTTCGCCGTCCTCCTTCGCCTCCTCTTTCGCCTCCTCCTTCGCCTCCTCCTTCGCCGTCCTCCTTCGCCCTCCTTCGCCTCCTCCTTCGCCCTCCTCCTTCGCCCTCCTCCTTCGCCCTCCTCCTTCGCCCTAATCTCATTCGCCCTCCTCCTCCGCCCTCTTCCTTCGCCCTCCTCCTTCGCCCTCCTCCTTCGCCATCCTCCTTCGACCTCCTCCTTCGCCTTCCTCCTCCGCCCTCTTCCTTCGCCGTCCTCCTTCGCCTCCTCTTTTTGCCTCCTCCTTCGGACTCCTCCTTCGCCCTCCTCCTTCGCCTCCTCTTCGCCTCCTTTTTCGCCCTCCACCTTCGCCCTCCTCATTCGCCATCCTCCGCCGCCCTCTTCCTTCGCCCTCTTCCTTCGCCCTCCTCCTTCGCCCTCCTCCTTCGCCCTCCTCCTTCGACCTACTCCTTCGCCCTTCTCCTTCGACCTACTCCTTCGCCGTCCTCCTTCGCCTCCTCCTTCGGCCTCCTCCTTCGGCCTCCTCCTTCGCCCTCCTCCTCCGCCCTCCTCCTTCGCCCTCCTCCTTCGCCCTTCTCTCATTCGCCCTACTCCTCCGCCCTCTTCCTTCGCCGTCCTCCTTCGCCTCCTCTTTTTGCCTCCTCCTTCGGGATCCTCCTTCGCCCTCCTCCTTCGCCTCCTCTTCGCCTCCTTTTTCGCCCTCCACCTTCGCCCTACTCCTTCGCCCTCCTCCTTCGACCTACTCCTTCGCCGTCCTCCTTCGCCTCCTCCTTCGGCCTCCTCCTTCGCCCTCCTTCTTCGCCCTCCTGTTTCGCCCTCCTCCTTCCCCCTCCTCCTTCCCCCTCCTCTTTCGCCCTCCTCCTCCGCCCTCTTCCATCGCCGTCCTCCTTCGCCGTCCTCCTTTGCCTCCTCCTTCTCCCTCCTCCGTCGCCACCCTCCTCCGCCCTCTTCTTTCTCCCTCCTCCTTCGCCCTCCTCCTTCGCCCTCCTCATTCGCCCTCCTCCTTCGCCCTCCACCTTCGCCCTCCTCCTTCGCCTCCTCCTTCGCCGTCCTCCTTCGCCTCCTCCTTCGCCTCCTCCTTCGCCCACCTCCTTCGCCCTCCTCCTTCGCCCTCCTCCTTCGCCATCCTCCTTCGCCCTCCTCCTTCGCCATCCTCCTTCGCACTCGTCCTTCGCCCTCCTCCTTCGCCCTCCTCCTTCGCCTCCGCAATCCTCCTTCGCCCTCCTCCTTCTCCTCCTCCTTCGCCGTCCTCCTTCGACCGCCTCCTTCGCCTCCGCATTCCTCCTTCGCCCTCCTCCTTCGCCTACTCCTTCGCCTCCTCCTTCGCCGTCCACCTTCGCCCTCCTTCTTCGCCTCCTCCTTCGCCTCCTCCTTCGCCTCCTCCTTCGCCCTCCTCCTTCGCCCTCCTCATTCGCCCTCCTCCTTCGCCCTCCTCCTTCGCCTCCTCCTTCGCCTCCTCCTCCGCCCTCTTCCTTCGCCCTCCTCCTTCTCCCTCCTCCTTCGCCCTCCTCCTTCGCCCTCCTCCTTCGCCCATCTCCTTCGCCCTCCTCTCATTCGCCCCTCCTCCTCCGCCCTCTTCCTTCGCCCTCCTCCTCCGCCCTCTTCCTTCGCCGTCCTCCTTCGCCTCCTCCTTCGCCCTCTTCCTTCGCCCTCCTCCTTCGCCCTCCTCCTTCGCCCTCCTCCTTCGCCCTCCTCTTCGACCTCCTCCTTCGCCCTCCTCCTTCGCCCTCCTTCGGCCTCCTCCTTCGGCCTCCTCCTTCGCCGTCCTCCTTCGCCCTCCTCCTTCACCCTCCTCCTTCGCCCTCCTCCTTCGCCCTCCTCCTTCGCCCTCCTCCTTCGCCCTTCTCCTTCGCCCTCCTCCTTCGCCCTCCTCCTTCACCCACCTCCTTCGCCCCTCCTCCTTCGCCCTCCTCCTTCGCCCTCCTCCTTCGCCCTCCTTCTTCGCCCCATTCCTTCGCCCTCCACCTTCGCCCTCCTCCTTCGCACTCCTCCTCCGCCTCCTCCTTCGCCTCCTCCTTCGCCCTCTTCCTTCGCCCTCCTCCTTCGCCCTCCTCCTTCGCCCCTTCTCCTCCGCCCTCTTCCTTTCCCTCCTCCTTCGCCCTCCTCCTTCGCCCTCCTCCTTCGCCCTCCTCCTTCGTCCTCCTCCTCCGCCCTCTTCCTTCGCCCTCCTCCTCCGCCCTCTTCCTTCGCCGTCCTCCTTCGCCGTCCTCCTTCGCCCTCCTCATTCGCCCTCCTCCTTCGCCCCATTCCTTCGCCCTCCACCTTCTCCCTCCTCCTTCGCCCTCCTCCTCCGCCTCCTCCTTCGCCTCCTCCTTCGCCCTCTTCCTTCGCCCTCCTCCTTCGCCCTCCTCCTTCGCCCTTCTCCTCCGCCCTCTTCCTTTCCCTCCTCCTTCGCCCTCCTCCTTCGCCTTTCTCCTCCGCCCTCTTCCTTTCCCTCCTCCTTCGCTCTCCTCCTTCGCCCTCCTCCTCC
Source organism: Tanypteryx hageni (assembly GCA_028673005.1). Classification (NCBI taxonomy): domain Eukaryota; kingdom Metazoa; phylum Arthropoda; class Insecta; order Odonata; family Petaluridae; genus Tanypteryx; species Tanypteryx hageni. Next base: position 182,520,457 of record CM054120.1, on the reverse strand, counting down.
GCCTCCTCCTTCGCCTCTTCCATCGCCCTCCTCCTTCGCCCTCCTCCTTCGCCCTCCTCCTTCGCCCTCCTCCTCCGCCCTCATCCTTCGCCCTCCTCCTCCGCCCTCTTCCTTCGCCGTCCTCCTTCGCCGTCCTCCTTCGCCCTTCTCATTCGCCCTCCTCCTTCGCCCTCCTACTTCGCCCTCCTCCTTCGCCCTCCTCCTTCGCCCTCCTCCTTCGCCCTCCTCTCATTCGCCCTCCTCCTCCGCCCTCTTCCTTCGCCCTCCTCCTTCGCCCTCCTCCTTCGCCCTCCTCCTTCGACCTCCTCCTTCTCCCTCCTCCTCCGCCCTCTTCCTTCGCCGTCCTCCTTCGCCTCCTCTTTCGGCCTCCTCCTTCGGCCTCCTCCTTCGCCGTCCTCCTTCGCCCTCCTCCTTCGCCTCCTCCTTCGCCTCCTCCTTCGCCCTCCACTTTCGTCCTCCTCATTCGCCATCCTCCTCCGCCCTCTTCCTTCGCCCTCCTCCTTCGCCCTCCTCCTTCGCCCTCCTCCTTCGCCCTCCTCCTTCGCCTTCCTCTCATTCGCCCTCCTCCTCCGCCCTCTTTCTTTGCCCTCCTCCTTCGCCCCTCCTCCTTCGCCGTCCTCCTTCGCCCTCCTCTCATTCGCCCTCCTCCTCCGCCCTCTTCTTTGCCCTCCTCCTTCGCCCTCCTCCTTCGCCCTCCTCTTCGACCTCCTCCTTCGCCCTCCTCCTCCGCCCTCTTCCTTCGCCCTCCTCCTTCGCCCTCCTCCTTCGCCTCCTCCTTCGCCTCCTCCTTCGCCCTCCTCCTTCGCCCTCCTCATTCGCCATCCTCCTCCGCCCTCTTCCTTCGCCCTCCTCCTTCGCCCTCCTCCTTCGCCCTCCTCCTTCGACCTCCTTCGCCCTCATCCTTCGCCCTCCTCCTTCGCCCTCCTCCTTCGCCCTCCTCCTTCGCCCTCCTCCTTCGACCTACTCCTTCGCCCTCCTCCTCCGCCCTCTTCCTTCGCCGTCTTCCTTCGCCTCCTCCTTCGGCCTCCTCCTTCGGCCTCCTCCTTCGCCCTCCTCCTCCGCCCTCTTCCTTCGCCCTCCTCCTTCGCCCTCCTCCTTCGCCCTCCTCATTCGCCCTCCTCCTTCGCCCTCCACCTTCGCCCTCCTCCTTCGCCTCCTCCTTCGCCGTCCTCCTTCGCCCCCTCCTTCGCCTCCTCCTTCGCCTTCCTGCGTCGCCTTCCTCCTTCGACCTCCTCCTTCGCCCTCCTCCTTCGCCTCCGCAATCCTCCTTCGCCTCCTCCTTCGCCGTCCTCCTTCGACCGCCTCCTTCGCCTCCGCATTCCTCCTTCCGCCCTCCTCCTTCGCCTCCTCCTTCGCCTCCTCTTCGCCGTCCTCCTTCGCCCTCCTCCTTCGCCTCCTCCTTCGACTCCTCCTTCGCCCTCCTCCTTCGCCCTCCTCATTCGCCCTCCTCCTTCGCCCTCTTCCTTCGCCTCCTCCATAGCCTCCTCCTCCGCCCTCTTCTTTCGCCCTCCTCCTTCGCCCTCCTCCTTCGCCCTCCTCCTTCGCCCTCCTCTTTCGCCCTCTACCTTCGCCCTCCTCCTTCGCCCCTCCTCCTTCGCCCTCCTCTCATTCGCCCTCCTCCTCCGCCCTCTTCCTTCGCCCTCCTCCTTCGCCTTCCTCCTTCGCCCTCCTCCTTCGACCTCCTCCTTCGCCCTCCTCCTCCGCCCTCTTCCTTCGACGTCCTCCATCGCCTCCTCCTTCGGCATCCTCCTTCGGCCTCCTCCTTCGCCCTCCTCCTTCGCCGTCTTCCTTTGCCTCCTTCTTCGCCTCCTCCTTCGCCCTCCTCCTTCGCCCTCCTCCTCCGCCCTCTTCATTCGCCCTCCTCCTTCGCCGTCCTCCTTCGCCCTCCTCCTTCGCCTCCTCCTTCGCCTCCTTTTTCGCCCTCCACCTTCGCCCTCCTCAATCGCCATCCTCCTCCGCCCTCTTCCTTCGCCCTCCTCCTTCGCCCTCCTCCTTCGTCCACCTCCTTCGCTCTCCTCCTTCGCCCTCCTCCTTCGCCCTCCTCCTTCGCCCTCCTCTCATTCGCCCTCCTCCTCCGCCCTCTTCCTTCGCCCTCCTTTTTCGCCCTCCTCCTTCGCCCTCCTCCTTCGACCTACTCCTTCGCCCTCCTCCTTTGACCTACTCCTTCGCCGTCCTCCTTCGCCTCCTCCTTTGGCCTCCTCCTTCGGCCTCCTCCTTCGCCCTCCTCCTCCGACCTCTTCCTTCGCCCTCCTCCTTCGCCCTCCTCCTTCCCCCTCCTCCTTCCCCCTCCTCCTTCCCCCTCCTCCTTCCCCCTCCTCTTTCGCCCTCCTCCTCCGCCCTCTTCCTTCGCCGTCCTCCTTCGCCGTCCTCCTTTGCCTCCTCCTTCGCCCTCCTCCTTCGCCGCCCTCTTCCGCCCTCTTCTTTCTCCCTCCTCCTTCGCCCTCCTCCTTCGCCCTCCTCATTCGCCCTCCTCCTTCGCCCTCCACCTTCGCCCTCCTCCTTCGCCACCTCCTTCGCCGTCCTCCTTCGCCTCCTCCTTCGCCTCCTCCTTCGCCCTCCACCTTCGCCCTCCTCATTCGCCCTCCTCCTTCGCCCTCCTCCTTCGCCCTCCTCCTTCGCCCTCCTCTCATTTGCCCTCCTCCTCCGGCCTCTTCATTCGCCCTCCTCCTTCGCCCTCCTCCTTCGCCCTCCTCCTTCGCCCTCCTCCTTCGACCTCCTCCTTCGTTCTCCTCCGCCCTCTTCCTTCGCCGTCCTCTTTCGCCTCCTCATTCGGCCTCCTCCTTCGGCCTCCTCCTTCGCCCTCCTCCTTCGCCCTCCCTTCTTCGCCCTCCTCCTTCGCCTCCTCCTTCGCCCTCCTCCTTCGCCATCCTCCTTCGCCCTTATCCTTCGCACTCCTTCGCCCTCCTCCTTCGTCCTCCTCCTTCGGCCTCCTCTTTCGCCTCCTTCTTCTCCCTCCTCCTTCGCCTCCTCCTTCGCCCTCCTCCTTCGCCCTCCTCCTTCGCCTCCGCAATCCTCCTTCGCCCTCCTCCTTCGCCTCCTCCTTCGCCGTCCTCCTTCGACCGCCTCCTTCGCCTCCGCATTCCTCCTTCGCCCTCCTTCGCCCTCCTCCTTCGTCTTCCTCCTTCGCCCTCCTCTCATTCGCCCTCCTCTTCGACCTCCTCCTTCGCCCTCCTCCTCCGCCCTCTTCCTTCGCCGTCCTCCTTCGCCTCCTCCTTCGCCCTCATCCTTCGCCCTCCTCCTTCGCCCTCCTTCTTCGCCCTCCTGATTCGCCCTCCTCTTTCGCCCTCCTCTTCCGCCCTCTTCCTTCGCCGTCCTCCTTCGCCTCCTCCTTCGGCCTCCTCCTTCGGCCTCCTCCTTCGGCCTCCTCCTTCGCCCTCCTCCTTCGCCGTCCTCCTTTGCCTTCTCCTTCGCCCTCCTCCTCCGCCCTCTTATTTCGCCCTCCTCCTTCGCCCTCCTTCTTCGTCCTCCTCCTTCGCCCTCCTCCTTCGCCCTCCTCCTTCGCCTCCTCCTTCGCCGTCCTCCTTCGCCTCCTCTTTCGCCTCCTCCTTCGCCTCCCTCCTTCGCCGTCCTCCTTCGCCCTCCTTCGCCTCCTCCTTCGCCTCCTCCTTCGCCCCTCTCCTCCTTCGCCCTCCTCCTTCGCCCTCCTCCTTCGCCCTCATCTCATTCGCCCTCCTCCTCCGCCCTCTTCCTTCGCCCTCCTCCTTCGCCCTCCTCCTTCGCCATCCTCCTTCGACCTCCTCCTTCGCCTTCCTCCTCCGCCCTCTTCCTTCGCCGTCCTCCTTCGCCTCCTCTTTTTGCCTCCTCCTTCGGACTCCTCCTTCGCCCTCCTCCTTCGCCTCCTCTTCGCCTCCTTTTTCGCCCTCCACCTTCGCCCTCCTCATTCGCCATCCTCCGCCGCCCTCTTCCTTCGCCCTCTTCCTTCGCCCTCCTCCTTCGCCCTCCTCCTTCGCCCTCCTCCTTCGACCTACTCCTTCGCCCTTCTCCTTCGACCTACTCCTTCGCCGTCCTCCTTCGCCCTCCTCCTTCGGCCTCCTCCTTCGGCCTCCTCCTTCGCCCTCCTCCTCCGCCCTCCTCCTTCGCCCTCCTCCTTCGCCCTTCTCTCATTCGCCCTACTCCTCCGCCCTCTTCCTTCGCCGTCCTCCTTCGCCTCCTCTTTTTGCCTCCTCCTTCGGGATCCTCCTTCGCCCTCCTCCTTCGCCTCCTCTTCGCCTCCTTTTTCGCCCTCCACCTTCGCCCTACTCCTTCGCCCTCCTCCTTCGACCTACTCCTTCGCCGTCCTCCTTCGCCTCCTCCTTCGGCCTCCTCCTTCGCCCTCCTCCTTCGCCCTCCTGTTTCGCCCTCCTCCTTCCCCCTCCTCCTTCCCCCTCCTCCTTCGCCCTCCTCCTTCGCCCTCCTCATTCGCCCTCCTCCTTCGCCCTCCACCTTCGCCCTCCTCCTTCGCCTCCTCCTTCGCCGTCCTCCTTCGCCTCCTCCTTCGCCTCCTCCTTCGCCCACCTCCTTCGCCCTCCTCCTTCGCCCTCCTCCTTCGCCCTCCCTCCTTCGCCCTCCTCCTTCGCCATCCTCCTTCGCCCCTCCTTCGCCATCCTCCTTCGCACTCGTCCTTCGCCCTCCTCCTTCGCCCTCCTCCTTCGCCTCCGCAATCCTCCTTCGCCCTCCTCCTTCTCCTCCTCCTTCGCCGTCCTCCTTCGACCGCCTCCTTCGCCTCCGCATTCCTCCTTCGCCCTCCTCCTTCGCCTACTCCTTCGCCTCCTCCTTCGCCGTCCACCTTCGCCCTCCTTCTTCGCCTCCTCCTTCGCCTCCTCCTTCGCCTCCTCCTTCGCCCTCCTCCTTCGCCCTCCTCATTCGCCCTCCTCCTTCGCCCTCCTCCTTCGCCTCCTCCTTCGCCTCCTCCTCCGCCCTCTTCCTTCGCCCTCCTCCTTCTCCCTCCTCCTTCGCCCTCCTCCTTCGCCCTCCTCCTTCGCCCATCTCCTTCGCCCTCCTCTCATTCGCCCTCCTCCTCCGACCTCTTCCTTCGCCCTCCTCCTCCGCCCTCTTCCTTCGCCGTCCTCCTTCGCCTCCTCCTTCGCCCTCTTCCTTCGCCCTCCTCCTTCGCCCTCCTCCTTCGCCCTCCTCCTTCGCCCTCCTCTTCGACCTCCTCCTTCGCCCTCCTCCTTCGCCCTCCTTCGGCCTCCTCCTTCGGCCTCCTCCTTCGCCGTCCTCCTTCGCCCTCCTCCTTCACCCTCCTCCTTCGCCCTCCTCCCTTCGCCCTCCTCCTTCGCCCTCCTCCTTCGCCCTTCTCCTTCGCCCTCCTCCTTCGCCCTCCCTCCTTCACCCACCTCCTTCGCCCTCCTCCTTCGCCCTCCTCCTTCGCCCTCCTCCTTCGCCCTCCTTCTTCGCCCCATTCCTTCGCCCTCCACCTTCGCCCTCCTCCTTCGCACTCCTCCTCCGCCTCCTCCTTCGCCTCCTCCTTCGCCCTCTTCCTTCGCCCTCCTCCTTCGCCCTCCTCCTTCGCCCTTCTCCTCCGCCCTCTTCCTTTCCCCTCCTCCTTCGCCCTCCTCCTTCGCCCTCCTCCTTCGCCCTCCTCCTTCGTCCTCCTCCTCCGCCCTCTTCCTTCGCCCTCCTCCTCCGCCCTCTTCCTTCGCCGTCCTCCTTCGCCGTCTTCCTTCGCCCTCCTCATTCGCCCTCCTCCTTCGCCCCATTCCTTCGCCCTCCAACTTCTCCCTCCTCCTTCGCCCTCCTCCTCCGCCTCCTCCTTCGCCTCCTCCTTCGCCCTCTTCCTTCGCCCTCCTCCTTCGCCCTCCTTCTTCGCCCTTCTCCTCCGCCCTCTTCCTTTCCCTCCTCCTTCGCCCTCCTCCTTCGCCTTTCTCCCTCCGCCCTCTTCCTTTCCCTCCTCCTTCGCTCTCCTCCTTCGCCCTCCTCCTCCGCCTCCTCCTTCGCCTCTTCCATCGCCCTCCTCCTTCGCCCTCCTCCTTCGCCCTCCTCCTTCGCCCTCCTCCTCCGCCCTCATCCTTCGCCCTCCTCCTCCGCCCTCTTCCTTCGCCGTCCTCCTTCGCCGTCCTCATTCGCCCTTCTCATTCGCCCTCCTCCTTCGCCCTCCTACTTCGCCCTCCTCCTTCGCCCTCCTCCTTCGCCCTCCTCCTTCGCCCTCCTCTCATTCGCCCTCCTCCTCCGCCCTCTTCCTTCGCCCTCCTCCTTCGCCCTCCTCCTTCGCCCTCCTCCTTCGACCTCCTCCTTCTCCCTCCTCCTCCGCCCTCTTCCTTCGCCGTCCTCCTTCGCCTCCTCTTTCGGCCTCCTCCTTCGGCCTCCTCCTTCGCCGTCCTCCTTCGCCCTCCTCCTTCGCCTCCTCCTTCGCCTCCTCCTTCGCCCTCCACTTTCGTCCTCCTCATTCGCCATCCTCCTCCGCCCTCTTCCTTCGCCCTCCTCCTTCGCCCTCCTCCTTCGCCCTCCTCCTTCGCCCTCCTCCTTCGCCTTCCTCTCATTCGCCCTCCTCCTCCGCCCTCTTCTTTGCCCTCCTCCTTCGCCCTCCTCCTTCGCCCTCCTCTTCGAACTCCTACTTCGCCCTCCTCCTCCGCCCTCTTCCTTCGCCGTCCTCCTTCGCTTCCTCCTTCGCCCTCCTCCTTCGCTTTCCCTCCTTCGCCCTCCTCTTTCGCCCTCCTCTTCCGCCCTCTTCCTTCGCCGTCCTCCTTCGCCTCCTCCTTCGGCCTCCTACTTCAGCCTCCTCCTTCGGCCTCTTCCTTCGCCCTCCTCCTTCGCCGTCCTCCTTTGCCTCCTCCTTCGCCCTCCTCCTACGCCCTCTGCTTTCGCCCTCATCCTTCGCCCTCCTCCTTCGTCCTCCTCCTTCGCCGTCCTCCTTCGCCTCCTCCTTCGGCCACCTCCTTCGCCGTCCTCCTTTGCCCTCCTCCTTCGCCTCCTCCTTCGCCTTATCCTTCGCCCTCCACCTTCGCCCTCCTCATTCGCCATCCTCCTCCGCCCTCTTCCTTCGCCCTCCTCCTTCGCCCTCCTCCTTCGCACTCCTCCTTCGCCCTCCTCCTTCGCCCTCCTCTTCGACCTCCTCCTTCGCCCTCCTCCTCCGCCCTCTTCCTTCGCCGTCCTCCTTCGCCTCCTCCTTCGCCCTCTTCGTTCGCCCTCCTCCTTCGCCCTCCTCCTTCGCCCTCCTCCTTCGCCCTCCTCTTCGACCTCTTCCTTCGCCCTCCTCCTTCGCCCTCCTCCTTCGCCCTCCTCCTTCGCCCTCCTCTCATTCGCCCTCCTCCTCCGCCCTCTTCTTTGCTTTCCTCCTTCGCCCTCCTCCTTCGCCCTCCTCTTCGACCTCCTCCTTCGCCCTCCTCCTCCGCCCTCTTCCTTCGCCGTCCTCCTTCGCCTCCTCCTTCGCCCTCTTCCTTCGCCCTCCTCCTTCGCCCTCCTCCTTCGCCTCCTCCTTCGCCTCCTCCTTCGCCCTCCTCCTTCGCCCTCCTCATTCGCCATCCTCCTCCGCCCTCTTCCTTCGCCCTCCTCCTTCGCCCTCCTCCTTCGCCCTCCTCCTTCGACCTCCTTCGCCCTCATCTTTCGCTCTCCTCCTTCGCCCTCCTCTCATTCGCCCTCCTCCTCCTCCCCTTCCTTCGCCCTCCTCCTTCGCCCTCCTCCTTCGCCCTCCTCCTTCGACCTACTCCTTCGCCCTCCTCCTCCGCCCTCTTCCTTCGCCGTCTTCCTTCGCCTCCTCCTTCGGCCTCCTCCTTCGGCCTCCTCCTTCGCCCTCCTCCTCCGCCCTCTTCCTTCGCCCTCCTCCTTCGCCCTCCTCCTTCGCCCTCCTCATTCGCCCTCCTCCTTCGCCCTCCACCTTCGCCCTCCTCCTTCGCCTCCTCCTTCGCCGTCCTCCTTCGCCCCCTCCTTCGCCTCCTCCTTCGCCTTCCTCCGTCGCCTTCCTCCTTCGACCTCCTCCTTCGCCCTCCTCCTTCGCCTCCGCAATCCTCCTTCGCCTCCTCCTTCGCCGTCCTCCTTCGACCGCCTCCTTCGCCTCCGCATTCCTCCTTCGCCCTCCTCCTTCGCCTCCTCCTTCGCCTCCTCCTTCGCCGTCCTCCTTCGCCCTCCTCCTTCGCCTCCTCCTTCGACTCCTCCTTCGCCCTCCTCTTTCGCCCTCCTCATTCGCCCTCCTCCTTCGCCCTCTTCCTTCGCCTCCTCCATAGCCTCCTCCTCCGCCCTCTTCTTTCGCCCTCCTCGTTCGCCCTCCTCCTTCGCCCTCCTCCTTCGCCCTCCACCTTCGCCCTCCTCCTTCGCCCTCCTCCTTCGCCCTCCTCTCATTCGCCCTCCTCCTCCGCCCTCTTACTTCGCCCTCCTTCGCCTTCCTCCTTCGCCCTCCTCCTTCGACCTCCTCCTTCGCCCTCCTCCTCCGCCCTCTTCCTTCGCCGTCCTCCATCGCCTCCTCCTTCGGCATCCTCCTTCGGCCTCCTCCTTCGCCCTCCTCCTTCGCCGTCCTCCTTTGCCTCCTCCTTCGCCTCCTCCTTCGCCCTCCTCCTTCGCCCTCCTCCTCCGCCCTCTTCATTCGCCCTCCTCCTTCGCCGTCCTCCTTCGCCCTCCTCCTTCGCCTCCTACTTCGCCTCCTTTTTCGCCCTCCACCTTTGCCCTCCTCATTCGCCATCCTCCGCCCTCTTCCTTCGCCCTCCTCCTTCGCCCTCCTCCTTCGTCCACCTCCTTCGCTCTCCTCCTTCGCCCTCCTCCTTCGCCCTCCTCCTTCGCCCTCCTCTCATTCGCCCTCCTCCTCCGCCCTCTTCCTTAGCCCTCCTCCTTCGCCCTCCTCCTTCGCCCTCCTCCTTCGACCTACTCCTTCGCCCTCCTCCTTCGACCTACTCCTTCGCCGTCCTCCTTCGCCTCCTCCTTCGGCCTCCTCCTTCGGCCTCCTCCTTCGCCCTCCTCCTCAGACCTCTTCCTTCGCCCTCCTCCTTTGCCCTCCTCCTTCACCCTCCTCCTTCCCCCTCCTCCTTCCCCCTCCTCTTTCCCCCTACTCCTTCCCCCTCCTCTTTCGCCCTCCTCCTCCGCCCTCTTCCTTCGCCGTCCTCCTTCGCCGTCCTCCTTTGCCTCCTCCTTCGCCCTCCTTCTTCGCCGCCCTCCTCCGCCCTCTTCTTTCTCCCTCCTCCTTCGCCCTCCTTTTTCGCCCTCCTCATTCGCCCTCCTCCTTCGCCCTCCACCTTCGCCCTCCTCCTTCGCCTCCTCCTTCGCCGTCCTCCTTCGCCTCCTCCTTCGCCTCCTCCTTCGCCCTCCACCTTCGCCCTCCTCATTCGCCCTCCTCCTTCGCCCTCCTCCTTCGCCCTCCTCTCATTTGCCCTCCTCCTCCGGCCTCTTCATTCGCCCTCCTCCTTCGCCCTCCTCCTTCGCCCTCCTCCTTCGACCTCCTCCTTCGTTCTCCTCCTCCGCCCTCTTCCTTCGCCGTCCTCTTTCGCCTCCTCATTCGGCCTCCTCCTTCGGCCTCCTCCTTCGCCCTCCTCCTTCGCCCTCCTTCTTCGCCCTCCTCCTTCGCCTCCTCCTTCGCCCTCCTCCTTCGCCATCCTCCTTCGCCCTCATCCTTCGCACTCCTTCGCCCTCGTCCTTCGTCCTCCTCCTTCGGCCTCCTCTTTCGCCTCCTTCTTCTCCCTCCTCCTTCGCCCTCCTCCTTCGCCCTCCTCCTTCGCCCTCCTCCTTCGCCTCCGCAATCCTCCTTCGCCCTCCTCCTTCGCCTCCTCCTTCGCCGTCCTCCTTCGACCGCCTCCTTCGCCTCCGCATTCCTCCTTCGCCCTCCTTCGCCCTCCTCCTTCGTCCTCCTCCTTCGCCCTCCTCTCATTCGCCATCCTCCTCCGCCCTCTTCCTTTGCCCTCCTCCTTCGCCCTCCTCCTTCGCCCTCCTCTTCGACCTCCTCCTTCGCCCTCCTCCTCCGCCCTCTTCCTTCGCCGTCCTCCTTCGCCTCCTCCTTCGCCCTCATCCTTCGCCCTCCTCCTTCGCCCTCCTTCTTCGCCCTCCTGATTCGCCCTCCTCTTTCGCCCTCCTCTTCCGCCCTCTTCCTTCGCCGTCCTCCTTCGCCTCCTCCTTCGGCCTCCTCCTTCGGCCTCCTCCTTCGGCCTCCTCCTTCGCCGTCCTCCTTTGCCTTCTCCTTCGCCCTCCTCCTCCGCCCTCTTCTTTCGCCCTCCTCCTTTGCCCTCCTTCTTCGTCCTCCTCCTTCGCCCTCCTCCTTCGCCCTCCTCCTTCGCCTCCTCCTTCGCCGTCCTCCTTCGCCTCCTCTTTCGCCTCCTCCTTCGCCTCCTCCTTCGCCGTCCTCCTTCGCCCTCCTTCGCCTCCTCCTTCGCCTCCTCCTTCGCCCTCCTCCTTCGCCCTCCTCCTTCGCCCTCCTCCTCCGCCCTCTTCTTTCGCCCTCCTCCTTCGCCCTCCTCCTTCGCCCTCCTCCTTCGCCCTCCTCCTTCGCCCTCATCTCATTCGCCCTCCTCCTCCGCCCTCTTCCTTCGCCCTCCTCCTTCGCCCTCCTCCTTTGCCATCCTCCTTCGACCTCCTCCTTCGCCCTCCTCCTCCGCCCTCTTCCTTTGCCGTCCTCCTTCGCCTCCTCTTTTTGCCTCCTCCTTCGGACTCCTCCTTCGCCCTCCTCCTTCGCCTCCTCTTCGCCTCCTTTTTCGCCCTCCACCTTCGCCCTCCTCATTCGCCATCCTCCGCCGCCCTCTTCCTTCGCCCTCTTCCTTCGCCCTCCTCCTTCGCCCTCCTCCTTCGCCCTCCTCCTTCCACCTACTCCTTCGCACTCCTCCTTCGACCTACTCCTTCGCCGTCCTCCTTCGCCTCCTCCTTCGGCCTCCTCCTTCGGCCTCCTCCTTCGCCCTCCTCCTCCGCCCTCCTCCTTCGCCCTCCTCCTTCGCCCTCCTCCTTCGCCCTTCTCTCATTCGCCCTCCTCCTCCGCCCTCTTCCTTCGCACTCCTCCTTCGACCTACTCCTTCGCCGTCCTCCTTCGCCTCCTCCTTCGGCCTCCTCCTTCGCCCTCCTCCTTCGCCCTCCTCCTTCGCCCTCCTCTTTCGCCCTCCTCCTTCCCCCTCCTCCTTCCCCCTCCTCCTTCGCCTCCTCCTTCGCCGTCCTCCTTCGACCGCCTACTTCGCCTCCGCATTCCTCCTTCGCCCTCCTCCTTCGCCTACTCCTTCGCCTCCTCCTTCGCCGTCCACCTTCGCCCTCCTTCTTCGCCTCCTCCTTCGCCTCCTCCTTCGCCCTCCTCCTTCGCCCTCCTCATTCGCCCTCCTCCTTCGCCCTCCTCCTTCGCCTCCTCCTTCGCCTCCTCCTCCGCCCTCTTCCTTCGCCCTCCTCCTTCTCCCTCCTCCTTCGCCCTCCTCCTTCGCCCTTCTCCTTCGCCCTCCTCCTTCGCCCTCCTCTCATTCGCCCTCCTCCTCCGCCCTCTTCCTTCGCCCTCCTCCTCCGCCCTCTTCCTTCGCCGTCCTCCTTCGCCTCCTCCTTCGCCCTCTTCCTTCGCCCTCTTCCTTCGCCCTCCTCCTTCGCCCTCCTCCTTCGCCCTCCTCCTTCGCCCTCCTCTTCGACCTCCTCCTTCGCCCTCCTCCTTCGCCCTCCTCCTTCGCCCTCCTCCTTCGCCGTCCTCCTTCGCCCTCCTCTCATTCGCCCTCCTCCTCCGCCCTCTTCTTTGCCCTCCTACTTCGCCCTCCTCCTTCGCCCTCCTCCTCCGCCCTCTTCCTTCGCCGTCCTCCTTCGCCCTCCTCATTCGCCCTCCTCCTTCGCCCTCCTCCTTCGCCCTCCTCCTTCGCCCTCTTCCTTCGCCCTCCTCCTTCGCCCTCCTCCTTCGCTCTCCTCCTCCGCCTTCTTCCTTCGCCTCCTCCTTCGCCCTCCTCCTTCGCCCTCCTCCTTGGCCCTCCTCCTTCGACCTCCTTCGCCCTCATCCTTCGCCCTCCTCCTTCGCCCTCCTCTCATTCGCCCTCCACCTCCGCCCTCTTCCTTCGCCCTCCTCCTTCGCCCTCCTCCTTCGCCCTCCTCCTTCGACCTACTCCTTCGCCCTCCTCCTCCGCCCTCTTCCTTCGCCGTCCTCCTTCGCCTCCTCCTTCGGCCTCCTCCTTCGGCCTCCTCCTTCGGCCTCCTCCTTCGCCCTCCTCCTCCGCCCTCTTCCTTCGCCCTCCTCCTTCGCCCTCCTCCTTCGCCCTCCTCATTCGCCCTCCTCCTTCGCCCTCCATCTTCGCCCTCCTCCTTCGCCTCCTCCTTCGCCGTCCTCCTTCGCCTCCTCCTTCGCCTCCTCCTTCGCCCTCCTCCTTCGCCTTCCTCCTTCGCCTTCTCTTTCGCCCTCCTCCTTCGCCCTCCTCCTTCGCCATCCTCCTTCGCCCTCCTCCTTCGCCATCCTCCTTCGGCCTCCTCCTTCGCCCTCCTCCTCCGACCTCTTCCTTCGCCCTCCTCCTTTGCCCTCCTCCTTCGCCCTCCTCCTTCCCCCTCCTCCTTCCCCCTCCTCCTTCCCCCTCCTCCTTCCCCCTCCTCTTTCGCCCTCCTCCTCCGCCCTCTTCCTTCGCCGTCCTCCTTCGCCGTCCTCCTTTGCCTCCTCCTACGCCCTCCTTCTTCGCCGCCCTCCTCCGCCCTCTTCTTTCTCCCTCCTCCTTCGCCCTCCTCCTTCGCCCTCCTCATTCGCCCTCCTCCTTCGCCCTCCACCTTCGCCCTCCTCCTTCGCCTCCTCCTTCGCCGTCCTCCTTCGCCTCCTCCTTCGCCTCCTCCTTCGCCCTCCACCTTCGCCCTCCTCATTCGCCCTCCTGCTTCGCCCTCCTCCTTCGCCCTCCTCCTTCGCCCTCCTCTCATTTGCCCTCCTTTTCCGGCCTCTTCATTCGCCCTCCTCCTTCGCCCTCCTCCTTCGCCCTCCTCCTTCGACCTCCTCCTTCGTTCTCCTCCTCCGCCCTCTTCCTTCGCCGTCCTCCTTCGTCCTCCTCCTTCGCCCTCCTCTCATTCGCCATCCTCCTCCGCCCTCTTCCTTTGCCCTCCTCCTTCGCCCTCCTCCTTCGCCCTCCTCTTCGACCTCCTCCTTCGCCCTCCTCCTCCGCCCTCTTCCTTCGCCGTCCTCCTTCGCCTCCTCCTTCGCCCTCATCCTTCGCCCTCCTCCTTCGCCCTCCTTCTTCGCCCTCCTGATTCGCCCTCCTCTTTCGCCCTCCTCTTCCGCCCTCTTCCTTCGCCGTCCTCCTTCGCCTCCTCCTTCGGCCTCCTCCTTCGGCCTCCTCCTTCGGCCTCCTCCTTCGCCGTCCTCCTTTGCCTTCTCCTTCGCCCTCCTCCTCCGCCCTCTTCTTTCGCCCTCCTCCTTTGCCCTCCTTCTTCGTCCTCCTCCTTCGCCCTCCTCCTTCGCCCTCCTCCTTCGCCTCCTCCTTCGCCGTCCTCCTTCGCCTCCTCTTTCGCCTCCTCCTTCGCCTCCTCCTTCGCCGTCCTCCTTCGCCCTCCTCCGCCTCCTCCTTCGCCTCCTCCTTCGCCCTCCTCCTTCGCCCTCCTCCTTCGCCCTCCTCCTCCGCCCTCTTCTTTCGCCCTCCTCCTTCGCCCTCCTCCTTCGCCCTCCTCCTTCGCCCTCCTCCTTCGCCCTCCTCCTTCGCCCTCATCTCATTCGCCCTCCTCCTCCGCCCTCTTCCTTCGCCCTCCTCCTTCGCCATCCTCCTTCGACCTCCTCCTTCGCCCTCTTCCTCCGCCCTCTTCCTTTGCCGTCCTCCTTCGCCTCCTCTTTTTGCCTCCTCCTTCGGACTCCTCCTTCGCCCTCCTCCTTCGCCTCCTCTTCGCCTCCTTTTTCGCCCTCCACCTTCGCCCTCCTCATTCGCCATCCTCCGCCGCCCTCTTCCTTCGCCCTCTTCCTTCGCCCTCCTCCTTCGCCCTCCTCCTTCGCCCTCCTCCTTCGACCTACTCCTTCGCACTCCTCCTTCGACCTACTCCTTCGCCGTCCTCCTTCGCCTCCTCCTTCGGCCTCCTCCTTCGGCCTCCTCCTTCGCCCTCCTCCTCCGCCCTCCTCCTTCGCCCTCCTCCTTCGCCCTCCTCCTTCGCCCTTCTCTCATTCGCCCTCCTCCTCCGCCCTCTTCCTTCGCACTCCTCCTTCGACCTACTCCTTCGCCGTCCTCCTTCACCTCCTCCTTCGGCCTCCTCCTTCGCCCTCCTCCTTCGCCCTCCTCCTTCGCCCTCCTCTTTCGCCCTCCTCCTTCCCCCTCCTCCTTCCCCCTCTTCCTTCGCCTCCTCCTTCGCCGTCCTCCTTCGACCGCCTACTTCGCCTCCGCATTCCTCCTTCGCCCTCCTCCTTCGCCTACTCCTTCGCCTCCTCCTTCGCCGTCCACCTTCGCCCTCCTTCTTCGCCTCCTCCTTCGCCTCCTCCTTCGCCCTCCTCCTTCGCCCTCCTCATTCGCCCTCCTCCTTCGCCCTCCTCCTTCGCCTCCTCCTTCGCCTCCTCCTCCGCCCTCTTCCTTCGCCCTCCTCCTTCTCCCTCCTCCTTCGCCCTCCTCCTTCGCCCTTCTCCTTCGCCCTCCTCCTTCGCCCTCCTCTCATTCGCCCTCCTCCTCCGCCCTCTTCCTTCGCCCTCCTCCTCCGCCCTCTTCCTTCGCCGTCCTCCTTCGCCTCCTCCTTCGCCCTCTTCCTTCGCCCTCTTCCTTCGCACTCCTCCTTCGCCCTCCTCCTTCGCCCTCCTCTTCGACCTCCTCCTTCGCCCTCCTCCTTCGCCCTCCTCCTTCGCCCTCCGCCTTCGCCGTCCTCCTTCGCCCTCCTCTCATTCGCCCTCCTCCTCCGCCCTCTTCTTTGCCCTCCTACTTCGCCCTCCTCCTTCGCCCTCCTCCTCCGCCCTCTTCCTTCGCCGTCCTCCTTCGCCCTCCTCATTCGCCCTCCTCCTTCGCCCTCCTCCTTCGCCCTCCTCCTTCGCCCTCTTCCTTCGCCCTCCTCCTTCGCCCTCCTCCTTCGCTCTCCTCCTCCGCCTTCTTCCTTCGCCTCCTCCTTCGCCCTCCTCCTTCGCCCTCCTCCTTGGCCCTCCTCCTTCGACCTCCTTCGCCCTCATCCTTCGCCCTCCTCCTTCGCCCTCCTCTCATTCGCCCTCCACCTCCGCCCTCTTCCTTCGCCCTCCTCCTTCGCCCTCCTCCTTCGCCCTCCTCCTCCGCCCTCTTCCTTCGCCGTCCTCCTTCGCCTCCTCCTTCGGCCTCCTCCTTCGGCCTCCTCCTTCGGCCTCCTCCTTCGCCCTCCTCCTCCGCCCTCTTCCTTCGCCCTCCTCCTTCGCCCTCCTCCTTCGCCATCCTCATTCGCCCTCCTCCTTCGCCCTCCATCTTCGCCCTCCTCCTTCGCCTCCTCCTTCGCCGTCCTCCTTCGCCTCCTCCTTCGCCTCCTCCTTCGCCCTCCTCCTTCGCCTTCCTCCTTCGCCTCCTCCTTCGCCCTCCTCCTTCGCCCTCCTCCTTCGCCATCCTCCTTCGCCCTCCTCCTTCGCCATCCTCCTTCGGCCTCCTCCTTCGCCCTCCTCCTCCGACCTCTTCCTTCGCCCTCCTCCTTTGCCCTCCTCCTTCGCCCTCCTCCTTCCCCCTCCTCCTTCCCCCTCCTCCTTCCCCCTCCTCTTTCGCCCTCCTCCTCCGCCCTCTTCCTTCGCCGTCCTCCTTCGCCGTCCTCCTTTGCCTCCTCCTTCGCCCTCCTTCTTCGCCGCCCTCCTCCGCCCTCTTCTTTCTCCCTCCTCCTTCGCCCTCCTCCTTCGCCCTCCTCATTCGCCCTCCTCCTTCGCCCTCCACCTTCGCCCTCCTCCTTCGCCTCCTCCTTCGCCGTCCTCCTTCGCCTCCTCCTTCGCCTCCTCCTTCGCCCTCCACCTTCGCCCTCCTCATTCGCCCTCCTCCTTCGCCCTCCTCCTTCGCCCTCCTCCTTCGCCGTCCTCTCATTTGCCCTCCTCCTCCGGCCTCTTCATTCGCCCTCCTCCTTCGCCCTCCTCCTTCGCCCTCCTCCTTCGACCTCCTCCTTCGTTCTCCTCCTCCGCCCTCTTCCTTCGCCGTCCTCTTTCGCCTCCTCATTCGGCCTCCTCCTTCGGCCTCCTCCTTCGCCCTCCTCCTTCGCCCTCCTTCTTCGCCCTCCTCCTTCGCCTCCTCCTTCGCCCTCCTCCTTCGCCATCCTCCTTCGCCCTCATCCTTCGCACTCCTTCGCCCTCCTCCTTCGTCCTCCTCCTTCGGCCTCCTCTTTCGCCTACTTCTTCTCCCTCCTCCTTCGCCCTCCTCCTTCGCCCTCCTCCTTCGCCCTCCTCCTTCGCCCTCCTCCTTCGCCCTCCTCCTTCGCCTCCGCAATCCTCCTTCGCCCTCCTCCTTCGCCTCCTCCTTCGCCGTCCTCCTTCGACCGCCTCCTTCGCCTCCGCATTCCTCCTTCGCCCTCCTTCGCCCTCCTCCTTCGTCCTCCTCCTTCGCCCTCCTCTCATTCGCCATCCTCCTCCGCCCTCTTCCTTTGCCCTCCTCCTTCGCCCTCCTCCTTCGCCCTCCTCTTCGACCTCCTCCTTCGCCCTCCTCCTCCTCCCTCTTCCTTCGCCGTCCTCCTTCGCCTCCTCCTTCGCCCTCATCCTTCGCCCTCCTCCTTCGCCCTCCTTCTTCGCCCTCCTGATTCGCCCTCCTCTTTCGCCCTCCTCTTCCGCCCTCTTCCTTCGCCGTCCTCCTTCGCCTCCTCCTTCGGCCTCCTCCTTCGGCCTCCTCCTTCGGCCTCCTCCTTCGCCCTCCTCCTTCGCCGTCCTCCTTTGCCTTCTCCTTCGCCCTCCTCCTCCGCCCTCTTCTTTCGCCCTCCTCCTTCGCCCTCCTTCTTCGTCCTCCTCCTTCGCCCTCCTCCTTCGCCCTCCTCCTTCGCCTCCTCCTTCGCCGTCCTCCTTCGCCTCCTCTTTCGCCTCCTCCTTCGCCTCCTCCTTCGCCGTCCTCCTTCGCCCTCCTTCGCCTCCTCCTTCGCCTCCTCCTTCGCCCTCCTCCTTCGCCCTCCTCATTCGCCATCCTCCTCCGCCCTCTTCTTTCGCCCTCCTCCTTCGCCCTCCTCCTTCGCCCTCCTCCTTCGCCCTCCTCCTTCGCCCTCCTCCTTCGCCCTCATCTCATTCGCCCTCCTCCTCCGCCCTCTTCCTTCGCCCTCCTCCTTCGCCCTCCTCCTTCGCCATCCTCCTTCGACCTCCTCCTTCGCCCTCCTCCTCCGCCCTCTTCCTTCGCCGTCCTCCTTCGCCTCCTCTTTTTGCCTCCTCCTTCGGACTCCTCCTTCGCCCTCATCCTTCGCCTCCTCTTCGCCTACTTTTTCGCACTCCACCTTCGCCCTCCTCATTCGCCATCCTCCGCCGCCCTCTTCCTTCGCCCTCTTCCTTCGCCCTCCTCCTTCGCCCTCCTCCTTCGCCCTCCTCCTTCGACCTACTCCTTCGCACTCCTCCTTCGACCTACTCCTTCGCCGTCCTCCTTCGCCTCCTCCTTCGGCCTCCTCCTTCGGCCTCCTCCTTCGCCCTCCTCCTCCGCTCTCCTCCTTCGCCCTCCTCCTTTGCCCTCCTCCTTCGCCCTTCTCTCATTCGCCCTCCTCCTCCGCCCTCTTCCTTCGCACTCCTCCTTCGACCTACTCCTTCGCCGTCCTCCTTCGCCTCCTCCTTCGGCCTCCTCCTTCGCCCTCCTCCTTCGCCCTCCTCCTTCGCCCTCCTCTTTCGCCCTCCTCCTTCCCCCTCCTCCTTCCCCCTCCTCTTTCGCCCTCCTCCTCCGCCCTCTTCCATCGCCGTCCTCCTTCGCCGTCCTCCTTTGCCTCCTCCTTCGCCCTCCTCCTTCGCCACCCTCCTCCGCCCTCTTCATTCTCTCTCCTCCTTCGCCCTCCTCCTTCGCCCTCCTCATTCGCCCTCCTCCTTCGCCCTCCACCTTCGCCCTCCTCCTTCGCCTCCTCCTTCGCCGTCCTCCTTCGCCTCCTCCTTCGCCTCCTCCTTCGCCCACCTCCTTCGCCCTCCTCCTTCGCCCTCCTCCTTCGCCCTCCTCCTTCGCCCTCCTCCTTCGCCATCCTCCTTCGCCCTCCTCCTTCGCCATCCTCCTTCGCACTCGTCCTTCACCCTCCTCCTTCGCCCTCCTCCTTCGCCTCCGCAATCCTCCTTCGCCCTCCTCCTTCGCCTCCTCCTTCGCCGTCCTCCTTCGACCGCCTCCTTCGCCTCCGCATTCCTCCTTCGCCCTCCTCCTTCGCCTACTCCTTCGCCTCCTCCTTCGCCGTCCACCTTCTCCCTCCTTCTTCGCCTCCTCCTTCACCTCCTCCTCCGCCCTCCTCCTTCGCCCTCCTCATTCGCCCTCCTTCTTCGCCCTCCTCCTTCGCCTCCTCCTTCGCCTCCTCCTCCGCCCTCTTCCTTCGCCCTCCTCCTTCTCCCTCCTCCTTCGCCCTCCTCCTTCGCCCTTCTCCTTCGCCCTCCTCCTTCGCCCTCCTCTCATTCGCCCTCCTCCTCCGCCCTCCTCCTTCGCCCTTCTCCTTCGCCCTCCTCCTTCGCCCTCCTCCTTCGCCCTCCTCCTTCGCCCTCCTCCTTCGCCCTCCTCCTTCGCCCTTCTCCTTCGCCCTCCTCTTTCGCCCTCCTCCTCCGCCCTCTTCTTTCGCCGTCCTCCTTCGCCGTCCTCCTTCGCCTCCTCATTCGGCCTCCTCCTTCGGCCTCCTCCTTCGCCGTCCTCCTTCGCCCTCCTCCTTCACCCTCCTCCTTCGCCCTCCTCCTTCGCCCTCCTCCTTCGCCCTCCTCCTTCGCCCTCCTCCTTCGCCCTCCTCCTTCGCCCTCCTCCTTCACCCTCCTCCTTCGCCCTCCTCCTTCGCCCTCCTCCTTCGCCCTCCTCCTTCGCCCCATTCCTTCGCCCTCCACCTTCGCCCTCCTCCTTCGCCCTCCTCCTCCGCCTCCTCCTTCGCCCTCTTCCTTCACCCTCCTCCTTCGCCCTCCTCCTTCGCCCTTCTCCTCCGCCCTCTTCCTTTCCCTCCTCCTTCGCCCTCCTCCTTCGCCCTCCTCCTTCGCCCTCCTCTTCCGCCTCCTCCATTGCCTCCTCCTTCGCACTCTTCCTTCGCCCTCCTCCTTCGCCCTCCTCCTTCGCCCTTCTCCTCCGCCCTCTTCCTTTCCCTCCTCCTTCGCCCTTCTCCTCCGCCCTCTTCCTTTCCCTCCTCCTTCGCCCTCCTCCTTCGCCCTCCTCCGCCTCCTCCTTCGCCTCTTCCTTCGCCCTCCTCCTTCGCCCTCCTCCTTCGCCCTCCTCCTTCGCCCTCCTCCTCCGCCCTCTTCCTTCGCCCTCCTCTTCCGCCCTCTTTCTTAACCGTCCTCCTTCGCCGTCCTCCTTCGCCCTCCTCATTCGCCCTCCTCCTTCGCCCTCCTCCTTCGCCCTCCTCCTTCGCCCTCTTCCTTCGCTCTCCTCCTTCGCTCTCCTCCTCCGCCCTCTTCCTTCGCCCTCCTCCTCCGCCCTCTTTCTTCGCCGTCCTCCTTCGCCGTCCTCCTTCGCCCTCCTCATTCGCCCTCCTCCTTCGCCCTCCTCCTTCGCCCTCCTCCTTCGCCCTCTTCCTTCGCCCTCCTCCTTCGCCCTCCTCCTTCGCTCTCCTCCTCCGCCTTCTTCCTTCGCCTCCTCCTTCGCCGTCCTCCTTCGCCCTCCTTCTTCGCCTCCTCCTTCGCCTCCTCCTTCACCCTCCTCCTTCGCCCTCCTCCTTTGCCCTCCTCCTTCGCCCTCCTCCTTCGCCCTCCTCCTTCGCCCTCCTCTCATTCGCCCTCCTCCTTCGCCCTCCTCCTTCGCCCTCCTCCTTCGCCCTCCTCTCATTCGCCCTCCTCCTCCGCCCTCCTCCTTCGCCCTCCTCCTTCGCCCTCCTCCTCCGCCCTCTTCCTTCGCCCTCCTCCTCCGTCCTCTTTCTTAACCGTCCTCCTTCGCCGTCCTCCTTCGCCCTCCTCATTCGCCCTCCTCCTTCGCCCTCCTCCTTCGCCCTCCTCCTTCGCCCTCTTCCTTCGCCCTCCTCCTTCGCTCTCCTCCTCCGCCCTCTTCCTTCGCCCTCCTCCTCCGCCCTCTTTCTTCGCCGTCCTCCTTCGCCGTCCTCCTTCGCCCTCCTCATTCGCCCCTCCTCCTTCGCCCTCCTCCTTCGCCCTCCTCCTTCGCCCTCTTCCTTCGCCCTCCTCCTTCGCCCTCCTCCTCCGCTCTCCTCCTCCGCCTTCTTCCTTCGCCTCCTCCTTCGCCGTCCTCCTTCGCCCTACTTTCTTCGCCTCCTCCTTCGCCTCCTCCTTCACCCTCCTCCTTCGCCCTCCTCCTTTGCCCTCCTCCTTCGCCCTCCTCCTTCGCCCTCCTCCTTCGCCCTCCTCTCATTCGCCCTCCTCCTTCGCCCTCCTACTTCGCCCTCCTCCTTCGCCCTCCTACTTCGCCCTCCTCCTTCGCCCTCCTCTCATTCGCCCTCCTCCTCCGCCCTCTTCCTTCGCCCTCCTTCTTCGCCCTCCTCCTTCGCCCTCCTCCTTCGACCTCCTCCTCCGCCCTCTTCCTTCGCCGTCCTCCTTTGCCTCCTCCTTCGGCCTCCTCCTTCGGCCTCCTCCTTCGCCCTCCTCCTTCGCCCTCCTCCTTCGCCCCCCTCCTCCGCCTCCTCCTTCGCCCTTTTCTTTGCCCTCCTCCTTCGCCCTCCTCCTTCGCCCCTCCTCCCGCCCTCTTCCTTTCCCTCCTCCTTCGCCCTCCTCCTTCGCCCTCCTCCTCCGCCCTCTTCCTTTCCCTCCTCCTTCGCTCTCCTCCTTCACCCTCCTCCTTCACCCTCCTCCTTCGCGCTCCTCCTTCGCCCTCCTCCTTCGCCCTCCTCCTCCGCCCTCTTCCTACGCCCTCCTCCTTCGCCCTCCTTTTTCGCCCTCCTCCTTCGCCCTTCTCCTTCGCCCTCCTCCTTCGCCCTCCTCTTCCGCCTCCTCCATTGCCTCCTCCTTCGCCCTCTTCCTTCGCCCTCCTCCTTCGCCCTCCTCCTTCGCCCTTCTCCTCCGCCCTCTTACTTTCCCTCCTCCTTCGCCCTCCTCCTTCGCCCTTCTTCTCCGCCCTCTTCCTATCCCTCCTCCTTCGCCCTCCTCCGCCTCCTCCTTCGCCTCTTCCTTCGCCCTCCTCCTTCGCCCTCCTCCTTCGCCCTCCTCCTTCGCCCTCTTCCTTCGCCCTCCTCCTTCGCTCTCCTCCTCCGCCCTCTTCCTTCTCCCCTCCTCCTCCGCCCTCTTTCTTCGCCGTCCTCCTTCGCCGTCCTCCTTCGCCCTCCTCATTCGCCCTCCTCCTTCGCCCTCCTCCTTCGCCCTCCTCCTTCGCCCTCTTCCTTCGCCCTCCTCCTTCGCCCTCCTCCTTCGCTCTCCTCCTCCGCCTTCTTCCTTCGCCTCCTCCTTCGCCGTCCTCCTTCGCCCTCCTTCTTCGCCTCCTCCTTCGCCTCCTCCTTCACCCTCCTCCTCCGCCCTCTTCCTTCGCCCTCCTCCTCCGCCCTCTTTCTTAACCGTCCTCCTTCGCCGTCCTCCTTCGCCCTCCTCATTCGCCCTCCTCCTTCGCCCTCCTTCTTCGCCCTCCTCCTTCGCCCTCTTCCTTCGCCCTCCTGCTTCGCTCTCCTCCTCCGCCCTCTTCCTTCGCCCTCCTCCTCCGCCCTCTTTCTTCGCCGTCCTCCTTCGCCGTCCTCCTTCGCCCTCCTCATTCGCCCTCCTCCTTCGCCCTCCTCCTTCGCCCTCCTCCTTCGACCTCTTCCTTCGCCCTCCTCCTTCGCCCTCCTCCTTCGCTCTCCTCCTCCGCCTTCTTCCTTCGCCTCCTCCTTCGACGTCCTCCTTCGCCCTCCTTCTTCGCCTCCTCCTTCACCCTCCTCCTTCGCCCTCCTCCTTTGCCCTCCTCCTTCGGCCTCCTCCTTCGCCCTCCTCCTTCGCCCTCCTCTCATTCGCCCTCCTCCTTCGCCCTCCTCCTTCGCCCTCCTCCTTCGCCCTCCTCTCATTCGCCCTCCTCCTCCGCCCTCTTCCTTCGCCCTCCTCTTTCGCCCTCCTCCTTTGCCCTCCTCCTTCGCCCTCCTCCTCCGCCCTCTTCCTTCGCCCTCCTCCTCCGTCCTTTTTCTTAACCGTCCTCCTTCGCCGTCCTCCTTCGCCCTCCTCATTCGCCCTCCTCCTTCGCCCTCCTCCTTCGCCCTCCTCCTTCGCCCTCTTCCTTCGCCCTCCTCCTTCGCTCTCCTCCTCCGCCCTCTTCCTTCGCCCTCCTCCTCCGCCCTCTTTCTTCGCCGTCCTCCTTCGCCGTCCTCCTTCGCCCTCCTCATTCGCCCTCCTCCTTCGCCCTCCTCCTTCGCCCTCCTCCTTCGCCCTCTTCCTTCGCCCTCCTCCTTCGCCCTCCTTCTTCGCTCTCCTCCTCCGCCTTCTTCCTTCGCCTCCTCCTTCGCCATCCTCCTTCGCCCTCCTCCTTCGCCCTCCTCCTTCGCCCTCCTCTCATTCGCCCTCCTCCTTCGCCCTTCTCCTTCGCCCTCCTCCTTCGCCTTCCTCTCATTCGCCCTCCTCCTCCGCCCTCTTCCTTCGCCCTCCTTCTTCGCCCTCCTCCTTCGCCCTCCTCCTTCGACCTCCTCCTCCGCCCTCTTCCTTCGCCGTCCTCCTTCGCCTCCTCCTTCGTCCTCCTCCTTCGGCCTCCTCCTTCGCCCTCCTCCTTCGCCCTCCTCCTTCGCCCTCTCCTCCTTCGCCCTCCTCCTTCGCCCTCCTCCTTCGCCCTCCTCCTTCGCCCTCCTCCTTCGCCCTCCTCCTTCGCCCTCCTCCTTCGCCCCTCCTCCTTCGCCCTCCTCCTTCGCCCTCCACCTTCGCCCTCCTCCTTCGCCCCCCCTCCTCCGCCTCCTCCTTCGCCTCCTCCTTCGCCCTTTTCCTTTGCCCTCCTCCTTCGCCCTCCTCCTTCGCCCTCCTCCTCCGCCCTCTTCCTTTCCCTCCTCCTTCGCCCTCCTCCTTCACCCTCCTCCTTCACCATCCTCCTTCGCCCTCCTCCTTCGCCCTCCTCCTTCGCCCTCCTCCTTCGCCTCCTCCTTCGCCCTCCTCCTTCGCCCTCCTCCTTCGCCCTCCTCCTCCGCCCTCTTCCTTCGCCCTCCTCCTTCGCCCTCCTCCTTCGCCCTCCTCCTTCGCCCTCCTCCTTCGCCCTCCTCTTCGCCCTCCTCCTTCGCCCTCCTCCTTCGCCCTCCTTCTTCGCCCTCCTCCTTCGCCCTCCTCCTTCGCCCTTCTCCTTCGCCCTCCTCTTTCGCCCTCCTCCTCCGCCCTCTTCCTTCGCCGTCCTCCTTCGCCGTCCTCCTTCGCCTCCTCATTCGGCCTCCTCCTTCGGCCTCCTCCTTCGCCGTCCTCCTTCCTCCTCCTCCTTCACCCTCCTCCTTCGCCCTCCTCCTTCGCCCTCCTCCTTCGCTCTCCTCCTTCGCCCTCCTCCTTCGCCCTCCTCCTTCGCCCTCCTCCTTCGCCCTCCTCCTTCACCCTCCTCCTTCGCCCTCCTCCTTCGCCCTCCTCCTTCGCCCTCCTCCTTCGCCCCATTCCTTCGCCCTCCACCTTCGCCCTCCTCCTTCGCCCTCCTCCTCCGCCTCCTCCTTCGCCCTCTTCCTTCACCCTCCTCCTTCGCCCTCCTCCTTCGCCCTTCTCCTCCGCCCTCTTCCTTTCCCTCCTCCTTCGCCCTCCTCCTTCGCCCTCCTCCTTCGCCCTCCTCCTTCGCCCTCCTCCTCCTCCGCCCTCTTCCTTCGCCCTCCTCCTCCGCCCTCTTCCTTCGCCCTCTTCCTTCGCCGTCCTCCTTCGCCGTCCTCCTTCGCCGTCCTCCTTCGCCCTTCTCATTCGCCCTCCTCCTTCGCCCCATTCCTTCGCCCTCCACCTTCGCCCTCCTCCTTCGCCCTCCTCTTCCGCCTCCTCCATTGCCTCCTCCTTCGCCCTCTTCCTTCACCCTCCTCCTTCGCCCTCACCCCTTCGCCCTTCTCCTCCGCCCTCTTCCTTTCCCTCCTCCTTCGCCCTCCTCCTTCGCCCTTCTCCTCCGCCCTCTTCCTTTCCCTCCTCCTTCGCCCTCCTCCTTCGCCCTCCTCCTCCGCCTCCTCCTTCGCCTCTTCCTTCGCCTCCTCCTTCGCCCTCCTCCTTCGCCCTCCTCCTTCGCCCTCTTCCTTCGCCCTCCTCCTTCGCTCTCCTCCTCCGCCTTCTTCCTTCGCCCTCCTCCTCCGCCCTCTTTCTTCGCCGTCCTCCTTCGCCGTCCTCCTTCGCCCTCCTCATTCGCCCTCCTCCTTCGCCCTCCTCCTTCGCCCTCCTCCTTCGCCCTCTTCCTTCGCCCTCCTCCTTCGCCCTCCTCCTTCGCTCTCCTCCTCCGCCTTCTTCCTTCGCCTCCTCCTTCGCCGTCCTCCTTCGCCCTCCTCCTTCGCCCTCCTCCTTCGCTCTACTCTCATTCGCCCTCCTCCTTCGCCCTCCTCCTTCGCCCTCCTCCTTCGCCCTCCTCTCATTCGCCCTCCTCCTCCGCCCTCTTCCTTCGCCCTCCTTTTTCGCCCTCCTCCTTCGCCCTCCTCCTTCGACCTCCTCCTCCGCCCTCTTCCTTCGCTGTTCTCCTTCGCCTCCTCCTTCGGCCTCCTCCTTCGGCCTCCTCCTTCGCCCTCCTCCTTCGCCCTCCTCCTTCGCCCTCCTCCTTCGCCCTCCTCCTTCGCCCTCCTCCTTCGCCCTCCTCCTTCGCCCTCCTCCTTCACCCTCCTCCTTCGCCCTCCTCCTTCGCCCTCCTCCTTCGCCCTCCTCCTTCGCCCTCCACCTTCGCCCTCCTCCTTCGCCCCCCTCCTCCGCCTCCTCCTTCGCCTCCTCCTTCGCCCTTTTCCTTTGCCCTCCTCCTTCGCCCTCCTCCTTCGCCCTCCTCCTTCGCCCTCCTCCTCCGCCCTCTTTCTTTCCCTCCTCCTTCGCCCTCCTCCTTCACCCTCCTCTTTCACCCTCCTCCTTCGCCCTCCTCCTTCGCCTTCCTCCTTCGCCCTCCTCCTTCGCCCTCCTCCTCCGCCTCCTCCTTCGCCTCCTCCTTCGCCCTCCTCCTTCGCCCTCCTCTTCCGCCCTCTTCCTTCGCCCTCCTCCTTCGCCCTCCTCCTTCGCCCTCCTCCTTCGCCCTCCTCCTTCGCCCTCCTCCTTCGCCCTCCTCCTTCGCCCTCCTCCTTCGCCCTCCTCCTTCGCCCTCCTCCTTCGCCCTTCTCCTTCGCCCTCCTCCTTCGCCCTCCTCCTTCGCCCTCCTCCTTCGCCCTCCTCCTTCGCCCTCCTCCTTCGCCCTTCTCCTTCGCCCTCCTCTTTCGCCCTCCTCCTCCGCCCTCTTCCTTCGCCGTCCTCCTTCGCCGTCCTCCTTCGCCTCCTCATTCGGCCTCCTCCTTCGGCCTCCTCCTTCGCCGTCCTCCTTCGCCCTCCTCCTTCACCCTCCTCCTTCGCCCTCCTCCTTCGCCCTCCTCCTTCGCCCTCCTCCTTCGCCCTCCTCCTTCGCCCTCCTCCTTCGCCCTCCTCCTTCGCCCTCCTCCTTCACCCTCCTCCTTCGCCCTCCTCCTTCGCCCTCCTCCTTCGCCCTCCTCCTTCGCCCCATTCCTTCGCCCTCCACCTTCGCCCTCCTCCTTCGCCCTCCTCCTCCGCCTCCTCCTTCGCCCTCTTCCTTCACCCTCCTCCTTCGCCCTCCTCCTTCGCCCTTCTCCTCCGCCCTCTTCCTTTCCCTCCTCCTTCGCCCTCCTCCTTCGCCCTCCTCCTTCGCCCTCCTCCTTCGCCCTCCTCCTCCGCCCTCTTCCTTCGCCCTCCTCCTCCGCCCTCTTCCTTCGCCCTCTTCCTTCGCCGTCCTCCTTCGCCGTCCTCCTTCGCCGTCCTCCTTCGCCCTTCTCATTCGCCCTCCTCCTTCGCCCCATTCCTTCGCCCTCCACCTTCGCCCTCCTCCTTCGCCCTCCTCTTCCGCCTCCTCCATTGCCTCCTCCTTCGCCCTCTTCCTTCACCCTCCTCCTTCGCCCTCCCCCTTCGCCCTTCTCCTCCGCCCTCTTCCTTTCCCTCCTCCTTCGCCCTCCTCCTTCGCCCTTCTCCTCCGCCCTCTTCCTTTCCCTCCTCCTTCGCCCTCCTCCTTCGCCCTCCTCCTCCGCCTCCTCCTTCGCCTCTTCCTTCGCCCTCCTCCTTCGCCCTCCTCCTTCGCCCTCCTCCTTCGCCTTCCTCCTCCGCCCTCTTCCTTCGCCCTCCTCCGCCGCCCTCTTTCTTCGCCGTCCTCCTTCGCCGTCCTCCTTCGCCCTCCTCATTCGCCCTCCTCCTTAACCCTCCTCCTTCGCCCTCCTCCTTCGCCCTCTTCCTTCGCCCTCCTCCTTCGCTCTCCTCCTCCGCCCTCTTCCTTCGCCCTCCTCCTCCGCCCTCTTTCTTCGCCGTCCTCCTTCGCCGTCCTCCTTCGCCCTCCTCATTCGCCCTCCTCCTTCGCCCTCCTCCTCCTCCCTCTTCCTTCGCCGTCCTCCTTCGCCTCCTCCTTCGCCCTCATCCTTCGCCCTCCTCCTTCGCCCTCCTTCTTCGCCCTCCTGATTCGCCCTCCTCTTTCGCCCTCCTCTTCCGCCCTCTTCCTTCGCCGTCCTCCTTCGCCTCCTCCTTCGGCCTCCTCCTTCGGCCTCCTCCTTCGGCCTCCTCCTTCGCCCTCCTCCTTCGCCGTCCTCTTTTGCCTTCTCCTTCGCCCTCCTCCTCCGCCCTCTTCTTTCGCCCTCCTCCTTCGCCCTCCTTCTTCGTCCTCCTCCTTCGCCCTCCTCCTTCGCCCTCCTCCTTCGCCTCCTCCTTCGCCGTCCTCCTTCGCCTCCTCTTTCGCCTCCTCCTTCGCCTCCTCCTTCGCCGTCCTCCTTCGCCCTCCTTCGCCTCCTCCTTCGCCTCCTCCTTCGCCCTCCTCCTTCGCCCTCCTCATTCGCCATCCTCCTCCGCCCTCTTCTTTCGCCCTCCTCCTTCGCCCTCCTCCTTCGCCCTCCTCCTTCGCCCTCCTCCTTCGCCCTCCTCCTTCGCCCTCATCTCATTCGCCCTCCTCCTCCGCCCTCTTCCTTCGCCCTCCTCCTTCGCCCTCCTCCTTCGCCATCCTCCTTCGACCTCCTCCTTCGCCTTCCTCCTCCGCCCTCTTCCTTCGCCGTCCTCCTTCGCCTCCTCTTTTTGCCTCCTCCTTCGGACTCCTCCTTCGCCCTCCTCCTTCGCCTCCTCTTCGCCTCCTTTTTCGCCCTCCACCTTCGCCCTCCTCATTCGCCATCCTCCGCCGCCCTCTTCCTTCGCCCTCTTCCTTCGCCCTCCTCCTTCGCCCTCCTCCTTCGCCCTCCTCCTTCGACCTACTCCTTCGCCCTTCTCCTTCGACCTACTCCTTCGCCGTCCTCCTTCGCCTCCTCCTTCGGCCTCCTCCTTCGGCCTCCTCCTTCGCCCTCCTCCTCCGCCCTCCTCCTTCGCCCTCCTCCTTCGCCCTTCTCTCATTCGCCCTACTCCTCCGCCCTCTTCCTTCGCCGTCCTCCTTCGCCTCCTCTTTTTGCCTCCTCCTTCGGGATCCTCCTTCGCCCTCCTCCTTCGCCTCCTCTTCGCCTCCTTTTTCGCCCTCCACCTTCGCCCTACTCCTTCGCCCTCCTCCTTCGACCTACTCCTTCGCCGTCCTCCTTCGCCTCCTCCTTCGGCCTCCTCCTTCGCCCTCCTCCTTCGCCCTCCTGTTTCGCCCTCCTCCTTCCCCCTCCTCCTTCCCCCTCCTCTTTCGCCCTCCTCCTCCGCCCTCTTCCTTCGCCGTCCTCCTTCGCCGTCCTCCTTTGCCTCCTCCTTCTCCCTCCTCCGTCGCCACCCTCCTCCGCCCTCTTCTTTCTCCCTCCTCCTTCGCCCTCCTCCTTCGCCCTCCTCATTCGCCCTCCTCCTTCGCCCTCCACCTTCGCCCTCCTCCTTCGCCTCCTCCTTCGCCGTCCTCCTTCGCCTCCTCCTTCGCCTCCTCCTTCGCCCACCTCCTTCGCCCTCCTCCTTCGCCCTCCTCCTTCGCCCTCCTCCTTCGCCCTCCTCCTTCGCCATCCTCCTTCGCCCTCCTCCTTCGCCATCCTCCTTCGCACTCGTCCTTCGCCCTCCTCCTTCGCCCTCCTCCTTCGCCTCCGCAATCCTCCTTCGCCCTCCTCCTTCTCCTCCTCCTTCGCCGTCCTCCTTCGACCGCCTCCTTCGCCTCCGCATTCCTCCTTCGCCCTCCTCCTTCGCCTACTCCTTCGCCTCCTCCTTCGCCGTCCACCTTCGCCCTCCTTCTTCGCCTCCTCCTTCGCCTCCTCCTTCGCCTCCTCCTTCGCCCTCCTCCTTCGCCCTCCTCCTTCGACCTCCTTCGCCCTCATCTTTCGCTCTCCTCCTTCGCCCTCCTCCTCCGCCCTCTTCCTTCGCCCTCCTCCTTCTCCCTCCTCCTTCGCCCTCCTCCTTCGCCCTCCTCCTTCGCCCATCTCCTTCGCCCTCCTCTCATTCGCCCTCCTCCTCCGACCTCTTCCTTCGCCCTCCTCCTCCGCCCTCTTCCTTCGCCGTCCTCCTTCGCCTCCTCCTTCGCCCTCTTCCTTCGCCCTCCTCCTTCGCCCTCCTCCTTCGCCCTCCTCCTTCGCCCTCCTCTTCGACCTCCTCCTTCGCCCTCCTCCTTCGCCCTCCTTCGGCCTCCTCCTTCGGCCTCCTCCTTCGCCGTCCTCCTTCGCCCTCCTCCTTCACCCTCCTCCTTCGCCCTCCTCCTTCGCCCTCCTCCTTCGCCCTCCTCCTTCGCCCTTCTCCTTCGCCCTCCTCCTTCGCCCTCCTCCTTCACCCACCTCCTTCGCCCTCCTCCTTCGCCCTCCTCCTTCGCCCTCCTCCTTCGCCCTCCTTCTTCGCCCCATTCCTTCGCCCTCCACCTTCGCCCTCCTCCTTCGCACTCCTCCTCCGCCTCCTCCTTCGCCTCCTCCTTCGCCCTCTTCCTTCGCCCTCCTCCTTCGCCCTCCTCCTTCGCCCTTCTCCTCCGCCCTCTTCCTTTCCCTCCTCCTTCGCCCTCCTCCTTCGCCCTCCTCCTTCGCCCTCCTCCTTCGTCCTCCTCCTCCGCCCTCTTCCTTCGCCCTCCTCCTCCGCCCTCTTCCTTCGCCGTCCTCCTTCGCCGTCTTCCTTCGCCCTCCTCATTCGCCCTCCTCCTTCGCCCCATTCCTTCGCCCTCCAACTTCTCCCTCCTCCTTCGCCCTCCTCCTCCGCCTCCTCCTTCGCCTCCTCCTTCGCCCTCTTCCTTCGCCCTCCTCCTTCGCCCTCCTTCTTCGCCCTTCTCCTCCGCCCTCTTCCTTTCCCTCCTCCTTCGCCCTCCTCCTTCGCCTTTCTCCTCCGCCCTCTTCCTTTCCCTCCTCCTTCGCTCTCCTCCTTCGCCCTCCTCCTCCGCCTCCTCCTTCGCCTCTTCCATCGCCCTCCTCCTTCGCCCTCCTCCTTCGCCCTCCTCCTTCGCCCTCCTCCTCCGCCCTCATCCTTCGCCCTCCTCCTCCGCCCTCTTCCTTCGCCGTCCTCCTTCGCCGTCCTCATTCGCCCTTCTCATTCGCCCTCCTCCTTCGCCCTCCTACTTCGCCCTCCTCCTTCGCCCTCCTCCTTCGCCCTCCTCCTTCGCCCTCCTCTCATTCGCCCTCCTCCTCCGCCCTCTTCCTTCGCCCTCCTCCTTCGCCCTCCTCCTTCGCCCTCCTCCTTCGACCTCCTCCTTCTCCCTCCTCCTCCGCCCTCTTCCTTCGCCGTCCTCCTTCGCCTCCTCTTTCGGCCTCCTCCTTCGGCCTCCTCCTTCGCCGTCCTCCTTCGCCCTCCTCCTTCGCCTCCTCCTTCGCCTCCTCCTTCGCCCTCCACTTTCGTCCTCCTCATTCGCCATCCTCCTCCCCCTCTTCCTTCGCCCTCCTCCTTCGCCCTCCTCCTTCGCCCTCCTCCTTCGCCCTCCTCCTTCGCCTTCCTCTCATTCGCCCTCCTCCTCCGCCCTCTTTCTTTGCCCTCCTCCTTCGCCCTCCTCCTTCGCCCTCCTCTTCGAACTCCTACTTCGCCCTCCTCCTCCGCCCTCTTCCTTCGCCGTCCTCCTTCGCTTCCTCCTTCGCCCTCCTCCTTCGCTTTCCTCCTTCGCCCTCCTCTTTCGCCCTCCTCTTCCGCCCTCTTCCTTCGCCGTCCTCCTTCGCCTCCTCCTTCGGCCTCCTACTTCAGCCTCCTCCTTCGGCCTCTTCCTTCGCCCTCCTCCTTCGCCGTCCTCCTTTGCCTCCTCCTTCGCCCTCCTCCTACGCCCTCTGCTTTCGCCCTCATCCTTCGCCCTCCTCCTTCGTCCTCCTCCTTCGCCGTCCTCCTTCGCCTCCTCCTTCGGCCACCTCCTTCGCCGTCCTCCTTTGCCCTCCTCCTTCGCCTCCTCCTTCGCCTTATCCTTCGCCCTCCACCTTCGCCCTCCTCATTCGCCATCCTCCTCCGCCCTCTTCCTTCGCCCTCCTCCTTCGCCCTCCTCCTTCGCACTCCTCCTTCGCCCTCCTCCTTCGCCCTCCTCTTCGACCTCCTCCTTCGCCCTCCTCCTCCGCCCTCTTCCTTCGCCGTCCTCCTTCGCCTCCTCCTTCGCCCTCTTCGTTCGCCCTCCTCCTTCGCCCTCCTCCTTCGCCCTCCTCCTTCGCCCTCCTCTTCGACCTCTTCCTTCGCCCTCCTCCTTCGCCCTCCTCCTTCGCCCTCCTCCTTCGCCCTCCTCTCATTCGCCCTCCTCCTCCGCCCTCTTCTTTGCTTTCCTCCTTCGCCCTCCTCCTTCGCCCTCCTCTTCGACCTCCTCCTTCGCCCTCCTCCTCCGCCCTCTTCCTTCGCCGTCCTCCTTCGCCTCCTCCTTCGCCCTCTTCCTTCGCCCTCCTCCTTCGCCCTCCTCCTTCGCCTCCTCCTTCGCCTCCTCCTTCGCCCTCCTCCTTCGCCCTCCTCATTCGCCATCCTCCTCCGCCCTCTTCCTTCGCCCTCCTCCTTCGCCCTCCTCCTTCGCCCTCCTCCTTCGACCTCCTTCGCCCTCATCTTTCGCTCTCCTCCTTCGCCCTCCTCTCATTCGCCCTCCTCCTCCTCCCCTTCCTTCGCCCTCCTCCTTCGCCCTCCTCCTTCGCCCTCCTCCTTCGACCTACTCCTTCGCCCTCCTCCTCCGCCCTCTTCCTTCGCCGTCTTCCTTCGCCTCCTCCTTCGGCCTCCTCCTTCGGCCTCCTCCTTCGCCCTCCTCCTCCGCCCTCTTCCTTCGCCCTCCTCCTTCGCCCTCCTCCTTCGCCCTCCTCATTCGCCCTCCTCCTTCGCCCTCCACCTTCGCCCTCCTCCTTCGCCTCCTCCTTCGCCGTCCTCCTTCGCCCCCTCCTTCGCCTCCTCCTTCGCCTTCCTCCGTCGCCTTCCTCCTTCGACCTCCTCCTTCGCCCTCCTCCTTCGCCTCCGCAATCCTCCTTCGCCTCCTCCTTCGCCGTCCTCCTTCGACCGCCTCCTTCGCCTCCGCATTCCTCCTTCGCCCTCCTCCTTCGCCTCCTCCTTCGCCTCCTCCTTCGCCGTCCTCCTTCGCCCTCCTCCTTCGCCTCCTCCTTCGACTCCTCCTTCGCCCTCCTCTTTCGCCCTCCTCATTCGCCCTCCTCCTTCGCCCTCTTCCTTCGCCTCCTCCATAGCCTCCTCCTCCGCCCTCTTCTTTCGCCCTCCTCGTTCGCCCTCCTCCTTCGCCCTCCTCCTTCGCCCTCCACCTTCGCCCTCCTCCTTCGCCCTCCTCCTTCGCCCTCCTCTCATTCGCCCTCCTCCTCCGCCCTCTTACTTCGCCCTCCTTCGCCTTCCTCCTTCGCCCTCCTCCTTCGACCTCCTCCTTCGCCCTCCTCCTCCGCCCTCTTCCTTCGCCGTCCTCCATCGCCTCCTCCTTCGGCATCCTCCTTCGGCCTCCTCCTTCGCCCTCCTCCTTCGCCGTCCTCCTTTGCCTCCTCCTTCGCCTCCTCCTTCGCCCTCCTCCTTCGCCCTCCTCCTCCGCCCTCTTCATTCGCCCTCCTCCTTCGCCGTCCTCCTTCGCCCTCCTCCTTCGCCTCCTACTTCGCCTCCTTTTTCGCCCTCCACCTTTGCCCTCCTCATTCGCCATCCTCCTCCGCCCTCTTCCTTCGCCCTCCTCCTTCGCCCTCCTCCTTCGTCCACCTCCTTCGCTCTCCTCCTTCGCCCTCCTCCTTCGCCCTCCTCCTTCGCCCTCCTCTCATTCGCCCTCCTCCTCCGCCCTCTTCCTTAGCCCTCCTCCTTCGCCCTCCTCCTTCGCCCTCCTCCTTCGACCTACTCCTTCGCCCTCCTCCTTCGACCTACTCCTTCGCCGTCCTCCTTCGCCTCCTCCTTCGGCCTCCTCCTTCGGCCTCCTCCTTCGCCCTCCTCCTCAGACCTCTTCCTTCGCCCTCCTCCTTTGCCCTCCTCCTTCACCCTCCTCCTTCCCCCTCCTCCTTCCCCCTCCTCTTTCCCCCTACTCCTTCCCCCTCCTCTTTCGCCCTCCTCCTCCGCCCTCTTCCTTCGCCGTCCTCCTTCGCCGTCCTCCTTTGCCTCCTCCTTCGCCCTCCTTCTTCGCCGCCCTCCTCCGCCCTCTTCTTTCTCCCTCCTCCTTCGCCCTCCTTTTTCGCCCTCCTCATTCGCCCTCCTCCTTCGCCCTCCACCTTCGCCCTCCTCCTTCGCCTCCTCCTTCGCCGTCCTCCTTCGCCTCCTCCTTCGCCTCCTCCTTCGCCCTCCACCTTCGCCCTCCTCATTCGCCCTCCTCCTTCGCCCTCCTCCTTCGCCCTCCTCTCATTTGCCCTCCTCCTCCGGCCTCTTCATTCGCCCTCCTCCTTCGCCCTCCTCCTTCGCCCTCCTCCTTCGACCTCCTCCTTCGTTCTCCTCCTCCGCCCTCTTCCTTCGCCGTCCTCTTTCGCCTCCTCATTCGGCCTCCTCCTTCGGCCTCCTCCTTCGCCCTCCTCCTTCGCCCTCCTTCTTCGCCCTCCTCCTTCGCCTCCTCCTTCGCCCTCCTCCTTCGCCATCCTCCTTCGCCCTCATCCTTCGCACTCCTTCGCCCTCGTCCTTCGTCCTCCTCCTTCGGCCTCCTCTTTCGCCTCCTTCTTCTCCCTCCTCCTTCGCCCTCCTCCTTCGCCCTCCTCCTTCGCCCTCCTCCTTCGCCTCCGCAATCCTCCTTCGCCCTCCTCCTTCGCCTCCTCCTTCGCCGTCCTCCTTCGACCGCCTCCTTCGCCTCCGCATTCCTCCTTCGCCCTCCTTCGCCCTCCTCCTTCGTCCTCCTCCTTCGCCCTCCTCTCATTCGCCATCCTCCTCCGCCCTCTTCCTTTGCCCTCCTCCTTCGCCCTCCTCCTTCGCCCTCCTCTTCGACCTCCTCCTTCGCCCTCCTCCTCCGCCCTCTTCCTTCGCCGTCCTCCTTCGCCTCCTCCTTCGCCCTCATCCTTCGCCCTCCTCCTTCGCCCTCCTTCTTCGCCCTCCTGATTCGCCCTCCTCTTTCGCCCTCCTCTTCCGCCCTCTTCCTTCGCCGTCCTCCTTCGCCTCCTCCTTCGGCCTCCTCCTTCGGCCTCCTCCTTCGGCCTCCTCCTTCGCCGTCCTCCTTTGCCTTCTCCTTCGCCCTCCTCCTCCGCCCTCTTCTTTCGCCCTCCTCCTTTGCCCTCCTTCTTCGTCCTCCTCCTTCGCCCTCCTCCTTCGCCCTCCTCCTTCGCCTCCTCCTTCGCCGTCCTCCTTCGCCTCCTCTTTCGCCTCCTCCTTCGCCTCCTCCTTCGCCGTCCTCCTTCGCCCTCCTTCGCCTCCTCCTTCGCCTCCTCCTTCGCCCTCCTCCTTCGCCCTCCTCCTTCGCCCTCCTCCTCCGCCCTCTTCTTTCGCCCTCCTCCTTCGCCCTCCTCCTTCGCCCTCCTCCTTCGCCCTCCTCCTTCGCCCTCATCTCATTCGCCCTCCTCCTCCGCCCTCTTCCTTCGCCCTCCTCCTTCGCCCTCCTCCTTTGCCATCCTCCTTCGACCTCCTCCTTCGCCCTCCTCCTCCGCCCTCTTCCTTTGCCGTCCTCCTTCGCCTCCTCTTTTTGCCTCCTCCTTCGGACTCCTCCTTCGCCCTCCTCCTTCGCCTCCTCTTCGCCTCCTTTTTCGCCCTCCACCTTCGCCCTCCTCATTCGCCATCCTCCGCCGCCCTCTTCCTTCGCCCTCTTCCTTCGCCCTCCTCCTTCGCCCTCCTCCTTCGCCCTCCTCCTTCCACCTACTCCTTCGCACTCCTCCTTCGACCTACTCCTTCGCCGTCCTCCTTCGCCTCCTCCTTCGGCCTCCTCCTTCGGCCTCCTCCTTCGCCCTCCTCCTCCGCCCTCCTCCTTCGCCCTCCTCCTTCGCCCTCCTCCTTCGCCCTTCTCTCATTCGCCCTCCTCCTCCGCCCTCTTCCTTCGCACTCCTCCTTCGACCTACTCCTTCGCCGTCCTCCTTCGCCTCCTCCTTCGGCCTCCTCCTTCGCCCTCCTCCTTCGCCCTCCTCCTTCGCCCTCCTCTTTCGCCCTCCTCCTTCCCCCTCCTCCTTCCCCCTCCTCCTTCGCCTCCTCCTTCGCCGTCCTCCTTCGACCGCCTACTTCGCCTCCGCATTCCTCCTTCGCCCTCCTCCTTCGCCTACTCCTTCGCCTCCTCCTTCGCCGTCCACCTTCGCCCTCCTTCTTCGCCTCCTCCTTCGCCTCCTCCTTCGCCCTCCTCCTTCGCCCTCCTCATTCGCCCTCCTCCTTCGCCCTCCTCCTTCGCCTCCTCCTTCGCCTCCTCCTCCGCCCTCTTCCTTCGCCCTCCTCCTTCTCCCTCCTCCTTCGCCCTCCTCCTTCGCCCTTCTCCTTCGCCCTCCTCCTTCGCCCTCCTCTCATTCGCCCTCCTCCTCCGCCCTCTTCCTTCGCCCTCCTCCTCCGCCCTCTTCCTTCGCCGTCCTCCTTCGCCTCCTCCTTCGCCCTCTTCCTTCGCCCTCTTCCTTCGCCCTCCTCCTTCGCCCTCCTCCTTCGCCCTCCTCCTTCGCCCTCCTCTTCGACCTCCTCCTTCGCCCTCCTCCTTCGCCCTCCTCCTTCGCCCTCCTCCTTCGCCGTCCTCCTTCGCCCTCCTCTCATTCGCCCTCCTCCTCCGCCCTCTTCTTTGCCCTCCTACTTCGCCCTCCTCCTTCGCCCTCCTCCTCCGCCCTCTTCCTTCGCCGTCCTCCTTCGCCCTCCTCATTCGCCCTCCTCCTTCGCCCTCCTCCTTCGCCCTCCTCCTTCGCCCTCTTCCTTCGCCCTCCTCCTTCGCCCTCCTCCTTCGCTCTCCTCCTCCGCCTTCTTCCTTCGCCTCCTCCTTCGCCCTCCTCCTTCGCCCTCCTCCTTGGCCCTCCTCCTTCGACCTCCTTCGCCCTCATCCTTCGCCCTCCTCCTTCGCCCTCCTCTCATTCGCCCTCCACCTCCGCCCTCTTTCTTCGCCCTCCTCCTTCGCCCTCCTCCTTCGCCCTCCTCCTTCGACCTACTCCTTCGCCCTCCTCCTCCGCCCTCTTCCTTCGCCGTCCTCCTTCGCCTCCTCCTTCGGCCTCCTCCTTCGGCCTCCTCCTTCGGCCTCCTCCTTCGCCCTCCTCCTCCGCCCTCTTCCTTCGCCCTCCTCCTTCGCCCTCCTCCTTCGCCCTCCTCATTCGCCCTCCTCCTTCGCCCTCCATCTTCGCCCTCCTCCTTCGCCTCCTCCTTCGCCGTCCTCCTTCGCCTCCTCCTTCGCCTCCTCCTTCGCCCTCCTCCTTCGCCTTCCTCCTTCGCCTTCTCTTTCGCCCTCCTCCTTCGCCCTCCTCCTTCGCCATCCTCCTTCGCCCTCCTCCTTCGCCATCCTCCTTCGGCCTCCTCCTTCGCCCTCCTCCTCCGACCTCTTCCTTCGCCCTCCTCCTTTGCCCTCCTCCTTCGCCCTCCTCCTTCCCCCTCCTCCTTCCCCCTCCTCCTTCCCCCTCCTCCTTCCCCCTCCTCTTTCGCCCTCCTCCTCCGCCCTCTTCCTTCGCCGTCCTCCTTCGCCGTCCTCCTTTGCCTCCTCCTACGCCCTCCTTCTTCGCCGCCCTCCTCCGCCCTCTTCTTTCTCCCTCCTCCTTCGCCCTCCTCCTTCGCCCTCCTCATTCGCCCTCCTCCTTCGCCCTCCACCTTCGCCCTCCTCCTTCGCCTCCTCCTTCGCCGTCCTCCTTCGCCTCCTCCTTCGCCTCCTCCTTCGCCCTCCACCTTCGCCCTCCTCATTCGCCCTCCTGCTTCGCCCTCCTCCTTCGCCCTCCTCCTTCGCCCTCCTCTCATTTGCCCTCCTTTTCCGGCCTCTTCATTCGCCCTCCTCCTTCGCCCTCCTCCTTCGCCCTCCTCCTTCGACCTCCTCCTTCGTTCTCCTCCTCCGCCCTCTTCCTTCGCCGTCCTCCTTCGACCGCCTCCTTCGCCTCCGCATTCCTCCTTTGCCCTCCTTCGCCCTCCTCCTTCGTCCTCCTCCTTCGCCCTCCTCTCATTCGCCATCCTCCTCCGCCCTCTTCCTTTGCCCTCCTCCTTCGCCCTCCTCCTTCGCCCTCCTCTTCGACCTCCTCCTTCGCCCTCCTCCTCCGCCCTCTTCCTTCGCCGTCCTCCTTCGCCTCCTCCTTCGCCCTCATCCTTCGCCCTCCTCCTTCGCCCTCCTTCTTCGCCCTCCTGATTCGCCCTCCTCTTTCGCCCTCCTCTTCCGCCCTCTTCCTTCGCCGTCCTCCTTCGCCTCCTCCTTCGGCCTCCTCCTTCGGCCTCCTCCTTCGGCCTCCTCCTTCGCCGTCCTCCTTTGCCTTCTCCTTCGCCCTCCTCCTCCGCCCTCTTCTTTCGCCCTCCTCCTTTGCCCTCCTTCTTCGTCCTCCTCCTTCGCCCTCCTCCTTCGCCCTCCTCCTTCGCCTCCTCCTTCGCCGTCCTCCTTCGCCTCCTCTTTCGCCTCCTCCTTCGCCTCCTCCTTCGCCGTCCTCCTTCGCCCTCCTTCGCCTCCTCCTTCGCCTCCTCCTTCGCCCTCCTCCTTCACCCTCCTCCTTCGCCCTCCTCCTCCGCCCTCTTCTTTCGCCCTCCTCCTTCGCCCTCCTCCTTCGCCCTCCTCCTTCGCCCTCCTCCTTCGCCCTCCTCCTTCGCCCTCATCTCATTCGCCCTCCTCCTCCGCCCTCTTCTTTCGCCCTCCTCCTTCGCCCTCCTCCTTCGCCATCCTCCTTCGACCTCCTCCTTCGCCCTCTTCCTCCGCCCTCTTCCTTTGCCGTCCTCCTTCGCCTCCTCTTTTTGCCTCCTCCTTCGGACTCCTCCTTCGCCCTCCTCCTTCGCCTCCTCTTCGCCTCCTTTTTCGCCCTCCACCTTCGCCCTCCTCATTCGCCATCCTCCTCCGCCCTCTTCCTTCGCACTCCTCCTTCGACCTACTCCTTCGCCGTCCTCCTTCACCTCCTCCTTCGGCCTCCTCCTTCGCCCTCCTCCTTCGCCCTCCTCCTTCGCCCTCCTCTTTCGCCCTCCTCCTTCCCCCTCCTCCTTCCCCCTCCTCCTTCGCCTCCTCCTTCGCCGTCCTCCTTCGACCGCCTACTTCGCCTCCGCATTCCTCCTTCGCCCTCCTCCTTCGCCTACTCCTTCGCCTCCTCCTTCGCCGTCCACCTTCGCCCTCCTTCTTCGCCTCCTCCTTCGCCTCCTCCTTCGCCCTCCTCCTTCGCCCTCCTCATTCGCCCTCCTCCTTCGCCCTCCTCCTTCGCCTCCTCCTTCGCCTCCTCCTCCGCCCTCTTCCTTCGCCCTCCTCCTTCTCCCTCCTCCTTCGCCCTCCTCCTTCGCCCTTCTCCTTCGCCCTCCTCCTTCGCCCTCCTCTCATTCGCCCTCCTCCTCCGCCCTCTTCCTTCGCCCTCCTCCTCCGCCCTCTTCCTTCGCCGTCCTCCTTCGCCTCCTCCTTCGCCCTCTTCCTTCGCCCTCTTCCTTCGCACTCCTCCTTCGCCCTCCTCCTTCGCCCTCCTCTTCGACCTCCTCCTTCGCCCTCCTCCTTCGCCCTCCTCCTTCGCCCTCCGCCTTCGCCGTCCTCCTTCGCCCTCCTCTCATTCGCCCTCCTCCTCCGCCCTCTTCTTTGCCCTCCTACTTCGCCCTCCTCCTTCGCCCTCCTCCTCCGCCCTCTTCCTTCGCCGTCCTCCTTCGCCCTCCTCATTCGCCCTCCTCCTTCGCCCTCCTCCTTCGCCCTCCTCCTTCGCCCTCTTCCTTCGCCCTCCTCCTTCGCCCTCCTCCTTCGCTCTCCTCCTCCGCCTTCTTCCTTCGCCTCCTCCTTCGCCCTCCTCCTTCGCCCTCCTCCTTGGCCCTCCTCCTTCGACCTCCTTCGCCCTCATCCTTCGCCCTCCTCCTTCGCCCTCCTCTCATTCGCCCTCCACCTCCGCCCTCTTCCTTCGCCCTCCTCCTTCGCCCTCCTCCTTCGCCCTCCTCCTCCGCCCTCTTCCTTCGCCGTCCTCCTTCGCCTCCTCCTTCGGCCTCCTCCTTCGGCCTCCTCCTTCGGCCTCCTCCTTCGCCCTCCTCCTCCGCCCTCTTCCTTCGCCCTCCTCCTTCGCCCTCCTCCTTCGCCATCCTCATTCGCCCTCCTCCTTCGCCCTCCATCTTCGCCCTCCTCCTTCGCCTCCTCCTTCGCCGTCCTCCTTCGCCTCCTCCTTCGCCTCCTCCTTCGCCCTCCTCCTTCGCCTTCCTCCTTCGCCTCCTCCTTCGCCCTCCTCCTTCGCCCTCCTCCTTCGCCATCCTCCTTCGCCCTCCTCCTTCGCCATCCTCCTTCGGCCTCCTCCTTCGCCCTCCTCCTCCGACCTCTTCCTTCGCCCTCCTCCTTTGCCCTCCTCCTTCGCCCTCCTCCTTCCCCCTCCTCCTTCCCCCTCCTCCTTCCCCCTCCTCTTTCGCCCTCCTCCTCCGCCCTCTTCCTTCGCCGTCCTCCTTCGCCGTCCTCCTTTGCCTCCTCCTTCGCCCTCCTTCTTCGCCGCCCTCCTCCGCCCTCTTCTTTCTCCCTCCTCCTTCGCCCTCCTCCTTCGCCCTCCTCATTCGCCCTCCTCCTTCGCCCTCCACCTTCGCCCTCCTCCTTCGCCTCCTCCTTCGCCGTCCTCCTTCGCCTCCTCCTTCGCCTCCTCCTTCGCCCTCCACCTTCGCCCTCCTCATTCGCCCTCCTCCTTCGCCCTCCTCCTTCGCCCTCCTCCTTCGCCGTCCTCTCATTTGCCCTCCTCCTCCGGCCTCTTCATTCGCCCTCCTCCTTCGCCCTCCTCCTTCGCCCTCCTCCTTCGACCTCCTCCTTCGTTCTCCTCCTCCGCCCTCTTCCTTCGCCGTCCTCTTTCGCCTCCTCATTCGGCCTCCTCCTTCGGCCTCCTCCTTCGCCCTCCTCCTTCGCCCTCCTTCTTCGCCCTCCTCCTTCGCCTCCTCCTTCGCCCTCCTCCTTCGCCATCCTCCTTCGCCCTCATCCTTCGCACTCCTTCGCCCTCCTCCTTCGTCCTCCTCCTTCGGCCTCCTCTTTCGCCTACTTCTTCTCCCTCCTCCTTCGCCCTCCTCCTTCGCCCTCCTCCTTCGCCCTCCTCCTTCGCCCTCCTCCTTCGCCCTCCTCCTTCGCCTCCGCAATCCTCCTTCGCCCTCCTCCTTCGCCTCCTCCTTCGCCGTCCTCCTTCGACCGCCTCCTTCGCCTCCGCATTCCTCCTTCGCCCTCCTTCGCCCTCCTCCTTCGTCCTCCTCCTTCGCCCTCCTCTCATTCGCCATCCTCCTCCGCCCTCTTCCTTTGCCCTCCTCCTTCGCCCTCCTCCTTCGCCCTCCTCTTCGACCTCCTCCTTCGCCCTCCTCCTCCTCCCTCTTCCTTCGCCGTCCTCCTTCGCCTCCTCCTTCGCCCTCATCCTTCGCCCTCCTCCTTCGCCCTCCTTCTTCGCCCTCCTGATTCGCCCTCCTCTTTCGCCCTCCTCTTCCGCCCTCTTCCTTCGCCGTCCTCCTTCGCCTCCTCCTTCGGCCTCCTCCTTCGGCCTCCTCCTTCGGCCTCCTCCTTCGCCCTCCTCCTTCGCCGTCCTCCTTTGCCTTCTCCTTCGCCCTCCTCCTCCGCCCTCTTCTTTCGCCCTCCTCCTTCGCCCTCCTTCTTCGTCCTCCTCCTTCGCCCTCCTCCTTCGCCCTCCTCCTTCGCCTCCTCCTTCGCCGTCCTCCTTCGCCTCCTCTTTCGCCTCCTCCTTCGCCTCCTCCTTCGCCGTCCTCCTTCGCCCTCCTTCGCCTCCTCCTTCGCCTCCTCCTTCGCCCTCCTCCTTCGCCCTCCTCATTCGCCATC
Organism: Tanypteryx hageni; assembly: GCA_028673005.1. Lineage (NCBI taxonomy): Eukaryota > Metazoa > Arthropoda > Insecta > Odonata > Petaluridae > Tanypteryx > Tanypteryx hageni. The sequence continues at coordinate 182,480,510 of CM054120.1, read as the reverse complement.
CTCCTCCGCCCTCTTCTTTCGCCCTCCTCCTTCGCCCTCCTCCTTCGCCCTCCTCCTTCGCCCTCCTCCTTCGCCCTCCTCCTTCGCCCTCATCTCATTCGCCCTCCTCCTCCGCCCTCTTCCTTCGCCCTCCTCCTTCGCCCTCCTCCTTCGCCATCCTCCTTCGACCTCCTCCTTCGCCCTCCTCCTCCGCCCTCTTCCTTCGCCGTCCTCCTTCGCCTCCTCTTTTTGCCTCCTCCTTCGGACTCCTCCTTCGCCCTCATCCTTCGCCTCCTCTTCGCCTACTTTTTCGCACTCCACCTTCGCCCTCCTCATTCGCCATCCTCCGCCGCCCTCTTCCTTCGCCCTCTTCCTTCGCCCTCCTCCTTCGCCCTCCTCCTTCGCCCTCCTCCTTCGACCTACTCCTTCGCACTCCTCCTTCGACCTACTCCTTCGCCGTCCTCCTTCGCCTCCTCCTTCGGCCTCCTCCTTCGGCCTCCTCCTTCGCCCTCCTCCTCCGCTCTCCTCCTTCGCCCTCCTCCTTCGCCCTCCTCCTTCGCCCTTCTCTCATTCGCCCTCCTCCTCCGCCCTCTTCCTTCGCACTCCTCCTTCGACCTACTCCTTCGCCGTCCTCCTTCGCCTCCTCCTTCGGCCTCCTCCTTCGCCCTCCTCCTTCGCCCTCCTCCTTCGCCCTCCTCTTTCGCCCTCCTCCTTCCCCCTCCTCCTTCCCCCTCCTCTTTCGCCCTCCTCCTCCGCCCTCTTCCATCGCCGTCCTCCTTCGCCGTCCTCCTTTGCCTCCTCCTTCGCCCTCCTCCTTCGCCACCCTCCTCCGCCCTCTTCATTCTCTCTCCTCCTTCGCCCTCCTCCTTCGCCCTCCTCATTCGCCCTCCTCCTTCGCCCTCCACCTTCGCCCTCCTCCTTCGCCTCCTCCTTCGCCGTCCTCCTTCGCCTCCTCCTTCGCCTCCTCCTTCGCCCACCTCCTTCGCCCTCCTCCTTCGCCCTCCTCCTTCGCCCTCCTCCTTCGCCCTCCTCCTTCGCCATCCTCCTTCGCCCTCCTCCTTCGCCATCCTCCTTCGCACTCGTCCTTCACCCTCCTCCTTCGCCCTCCTCCTTCGCCTCCGCAATCCTCCTTCGCCCTCCTCCTTCGCCTCCTCCTTCGCCGTCCTCCTTCGACCGCCTCCTTCGCCTCCGCATTCCTCCTTCGCCCTCCTCCTTCGCCTACTCCTTCGCCTCCTCCTTCGCCGTCCACCTTCTCCCTCCTTCTTCGCCTCCTCCTTCACCTCCTCCTCCGCCCTCCTCCTTCGCCCTCCTCATTCGCCCTCCTTCTTCGCCCTCCTCCTTCGCCTCCTCCTTCGCCTCCTCCTCCGCCCTCTTCCTTCGCCCTCCTCCTTCTCCCTCCTCCTTCGCCCTCCTCCTTCGCCCTTCTCCTTCGCCCTCCTCCTTCGCCCTCCTCTCATTCGCCCTCCTCCTCCGCCCTCCTCCTTCGCCCTTCTCCTTCGCCCTCCTCCTTCGCCCTCCTCCTTCGCCCTCCTCCTTCGCCCTCCTCCTTCGCCCTCCTCCTTCGCCCTTCTCCTTCGCCCTCCTCTTTCGCCCTCCTCCTCCGCCCTCTTCTTTCGCCGTCCTCCTTCGCCGTCCTCCTTCGCCTCCTCATTCGGCCTCCTCCTTCGGCCTCCTCCTTCGCCGTCCTCCTTCGCCCTCCTCCTTCACCCTCCTCCTTCGCCCTCCTCCTTCGCCCTCCTCCTTCGCCCTCCTCCTTCGCCCTCCTCCTTCGCCCTCCTCCTTCGCCCTCCTCCTTCACCCTCCTCCTTCGCCCTCCTCCTTCGCCCTCCTCCTTCGCCCTCCTCCTTCGCCCCATTCCTTCGCCCTCCACCTTCGCCCTCCTCCTTCGCCCTCCTCCTCCGCCTCCTCCTTCGCCCTCTTCCTTCACCCTCCTCCTTCGCCCTCCTCCTTCGCCCTTCTCCTCCGCCCTCTTCCTTTCCCTCCTCCTTCGCCCTCCTCCTTCGCCCTCCTCCTTCGCCCTCCTCTTCCGCCTCCTCCATTGCCTCCTCCTTCGCACTCTTCCTTCGCCCTCCTCCTTCGCCCTCCTCCTTCGCCCTTCTCCTCCGCCCTCTTCCTTTCCCTCCTCCTTCGCCCTTCTCCTCCGCCCTCTTCCTTTCCCTCCTCCTTCGCCCTCCTCCTTCGCCCTCCTCCGCCTCCTCCTTCGCCTCTTCCTTCGCCCTCCTCCTTCGCCCTCCTCCTTCGCCCTCCTCCTTCGCCCTCCTCCTCCGCCCTCTTCCTTCGCCCTCCTCTTCCGCCCTCTTTCTTAACCGTCCTCCTTCGCCGTCCTCCTTCGCCCTCCTCATTCGCCCTCCTCCTTCGCCCTCCTCCTTCGCCCTCCTCCTTCGCCCTCTTCCTTCGCTCTCCTCCTTCGCTCTCCTCCTCCGCCCTCTTCCTTCGCCCTCCTCCTCCGCCCTCTTTCTTCGCCGTCCTCCTTCGCCGTCCTCCTTCGCCCTCCTCATTCGCCCTCCTCCTTCGCCCTCCTCCTTCGCCCTCCTCCTTCGCCCTCTTCCTTCGCCCTCCTCCTTCGCCCTCCTCCTTCGCTCTCCTCCTCCGCCTTCTTCCTTCGCCTCCTCCTTCGCCGTCCTCCTTCGCCCTCCTTCTTCGCCTCCTCCTTCGCCTCCTCCTTCACCCTCCTCCTTCGCCCTCCTCCTTTGCCCTCCTCCTTCGCCCTCCTCCTTCGCCCTCCTCCTTCGCCCTCCTCTCATTCGCCCTCCTCCTTCGCCCTCCTCCTTCGCCCTCCTCCTTCGCCCTCCTCTCATTCGCCCTCCTCCTCCGCCCTCCTCCTTCGCCCTCCTCCTTCGCCCTCCTCCTCCGCCCTCTTCCTTCGCCCTCCTCCTCCGTCCTCTTTCTTAACCGTCCTCCTTCGCCGTCCTCC